>CM076681.1:125305921-125909254 GCA_038501925.1 Xenopus petersii
TCTCAAAGTAAAAAGCATTTACTGATGTTTGTCTAATAAACACCAAACGGCGGGAAAGTGACATCATGAAAGATAATCAGATCAAAGTAAGACATGCGTATAATTGGCTACAGAATTTGAAGAAGAAGCCGAGCCGGCCGGCACTCAAACGGATCCACAGGACCAGTGAAAAAATCTCTTTAATTTATACAAAGTAAAAAATGTATATTTGCATCTCCATCTGCCCTACACATTTCGCACCCACTTACAGCGCTCAATAATGGGCTCTTAAGCGCCCTAAGTGGGTGCGAAACGCATAGGGCAGATGGACATGCAAATATACATTTTTAACTTTGTATAAATAAAGATATTTTTTAACTAATTTTCACTGGTTCTGTGGATCTGTCTGAGTGCCCTGCTTCTTCAAATCCTGTGCTGTACTGGTCCTTAAAGCTGGGGGGGCTGGTGCACCCAGACCACATTTACTATTTGGTGAGTCATTTACAATATATTCTGGGGCACCTTGTTTTTCCAAACTACTGCAATATAAGTAGCTACCTTGGGGGATTTGTTTATGTTAATTGGTAGCTAAGTATATCCACATCTTACTTTGATCTAATTATCTTACAGGATGTCACAGTGTGCATTTTCCCGCCATTTGATGATTGACAAAGGCTAGAGTGCTAGCCGAAACTGCTTTTTTTTTTAATAAATAACTTCACTTTCTAAGGGTGGTGGCAAATTAGTCCCCAAGCAACAAATCTTCTTAACAGTGCAAGTATGAAAAAAAAAAAAAAAATACTTATGTAAACAAATAAAAATAAAAAAAAAATGCACCATGCACCAAGGGGATATTTTTTTTTATCCATCACAACTTACCCCATCACTCTCTCTATGTGGATTCAACCTATTATATACCTCTTCAATAACACTGCGTCTGAAAAAGAAGAAATTGATTAAGTTCCTGGACTAAAACAATTGTTTCTAGTATTCTGAAACTCTTTAAATATATTCTTAATCTTGAACAAGTCTAGTGTTCTCAACTTCTATTGGTTAATACCTCCTTGCCTTTCCAAACTTACCCTACTACAATCCTAAACAAACAGGCGCACCCATTGCTTCCTATCGTATTACTTACGAAACAAGCACACTCGCAGGTCGGCTGATTATCACTGAAAATTGTAAGCTTTGTCACCCACCCGACAAGCTTGTTACTAAGCATCAGGTTCAATAGAATAATGGTCTTTCATTTTAGCAAATGATGGCAAAGCATTGCTGCAAAAGCACACCGCATTTTATTCCCCATTAAACTATTGCTCAGGGGCTGGGGCTTTCTGGATAAAGGAGCTTTCCCTAATTTGGATCGTCATAATGTAAGTCTACTAGAAAATCATGTAAACATTAAAGGGATACTGTCATGGGAAAAAAAATGTTATATTTAATTTTGAAATCTGGGGCTAGACATATTGTCAATTTCCCAGCTGCCTCAAGTCATGTGACTTGTGTTCTGATAAACTTCAATCACTCTTTACTGCAAGTTGGAGTGTTATCACCCCCCCCCCCAGCAGCCAAACAAAAAAAAACAATGGAAAGGTAACCAGATAGCAGCTCCTTAACACAAGATAAGAGCTGCCTGGTAGATATAAGAACAGCACACAATAGTAAAAAACCATGTCTCACTGAGACACATTCAGTTACATTGAGAAGGAAAAACAGCAGCCTGCCAGAAAGCATTTCTCTCCTAAAGTGCAGGCACAAGTCACATGACCAGGGGCAGCTGGGAAATTGACAAAATGTCTAGCCCCATGTCAGATTTCAAAATTGAATATAAAAAAAATCTGTTTGCTCTTTTGAGAAATGGATTTCAGTGCAGAATTCTGCTGGAGTAGCACTATTAACTGATGCGTTTTGAAAAAAACATGTTTTCTGGTGACCAGATCCCTTTAAATAAAGCCAATAGGCTGGTTTTGCCTCCAATAAGGATTAATTATATCTTAGTTGGGATCAAGTACAAGCTACGGTTTTATTAAGGGAAACAAGTTAAAATTTGGATTATTTGAATATATGGGAGATGGCCTTCCATAATTCAGAGCATTCTGGATAACTGGTTTCTGGATAATGGATCCCATACCTGTGCTATAAAACTGCAGCACCCACCTGGTTTCTAATAAATGTATCTCACTGGGCCAAATGTTACCTGGCTCAGACAGAACATGATGTCTCTCTGAACATGAGGAACACCCGTTTACTTTCTGAAGCTGTACAATGAAGAATTAGTTACTTACTTTGCTGCCAAGCCTCCACCTGGCGGTAAATGTGGGATGTTCTCTGCAGCCAAGATGCGCATTACATGAGCAAGATCCGGCATTCCTTCCTCCCCAGCGTTGGTCATGATTTCTAACAAAGACATTTCCAATTTGTTACACAATATTTCTGTCAGGTTTAAACAAGAAACGTGTTGCATGCACCTAAAGGCAGTCAAAGCATTGTACAGAGACCATTAATTAGAACCTGGTTTCAACTACAAGCGATTTAAAGGATAAGTCAACCTTTAAAATAAGTGAATGTAAAATTGATGAGGGTGTTGTTATTCTAAGAAATTAAGCAATTTCCATTCTTTATTTTTTTATTGCAAGATATTAAGGTAAATGTTTACTGTTAATATGAATGAATTTTGTTACAACAGCGCCACCTGCTGGTCAGTTTCCAACCAGTCTGACCAGCAAGTAGTCAAGGAAGTGGTCAGGAGAAAGAAAGAGGCTGATCTGATGTTCTTCTGCTTAGGAATAAAATTAGAAACCTCTCTCAAATCTGTGCTAAGCAGAAGAACATCAGAGCAGCCTCTCTTTCTTTCTCCTGACAACTTCCTTGACTACTTGGTGGTCAGACTAGTAGGAAACTGATCAGCAGGTGGCGCTGTTGGAACAAAATTCATTCATATTAACAGTACACATTTACCTTAATATCTTGGGAAAGAGAAAATAAATAATGAATATAAATTGCAAAAGTTCTTAGAATAGCACTCTCGTCAATTTTAAATTCACTTATTTTAATGGTTCTGCCTCTTTCCAGCTTTAAAATAGGGGCCTCTGACCCAGGCAGCTACTGTTGAGTCTATGAGGCTACTGTTGCATTGTTACTTTGTATTACTGATCTGTTTCGATTTGGTCCCTCATTTATTCATTCAAGCCTCTCATTCACTGGTTGCTGGGGTAAACAAGACCCTAGCAACCAGACAGCTGCCAAACTAAAGAACAAAAAGTAAAATAAATACTACAAAAAAAAAATATTGGAATATCAAGGAATGCATCAAACTAAAAGTTCACTGAACCCCCACTTTAGCACAAATGGTACTGGCAGAGTTTGTCCACCAGATTCCCAGCTTCATCTGTCCTTCATATAAATCGAAATCTTTGCCACTATTTGCATTAGGCTAAGGAACCTGTAAATATTGCAGGACCAAAGTTTAAAGGAGAAGGAAACCCTGTAGAAAAAAACCTTGTACCCCCCCACCCCACGTAGACCCCCCCATCCCTCCTCCACCCCAGGCTAACTGAGCCCCCCCCCCGGAAAATGCCCCATACGTTATACTTACACCGGACTTCACAGCATCCATCTTCCACTTCCTCAGTAAGATGACTGGGAGATCCGCAATCTGTCAATTTCGGCGCATGCGCAGTTGTCGAAAACCTGCAACTAACTGCGCATTCACCAACATAACGATCTCCCAGTCAGTGCACCAAGGACTCTGAAAAGGAATGCCGTGAAGTCCCCTGCCAGAATCTGCGACGAGGAGTAAGTATAAAGTATGGGGCATTTCCCTGGGGGGGGGGGGGGCAGGAGGGTTTACGTGGGGTGGGGGGAACCGGGTTTTTTTTGTACAGGGTTTCCTTCTCCTTTAAAAACACGACATGGCCAACAGAGAACTGGAGTTCTGGATTCATGAAACAACTTACCTTCAACTCTGGATTCTAAATGTTTGTCCAAATCAGCATCTTTCTTTATTGCCTCTTCAGAGACCTTGGGGGCATTATGAAAACAAACTAGAACAATGCTCATGTTATCACGACTTCCCTGGGGGAAAATAGAAATAAAAAAAAAATAAAAAATAAATATGTGTTTCAATAGAGAGAAAAAAAAAAAAAAAAACAAAAAACTATTCTATACATACATATTTTTTAATTATAATATTCAGAATAAACTTGAGGAATAAAAACAATAGGTGACCTACTGTAGAGCAGTCACATTAAAGGACAGGTAACATTTACATAATGTATCATTGATGAAAAAGCTGTGTGAGGAAGGTCTCTTCAGTTCACTCTCCCTAGTTGACCCTCTTTATCCTTCTCTCCAGCAGGGACCTAGGTGATGCTGGAGCATGGTAAGAGGAGCACTGCACACCACCCTAAGCCCATGCGCTTACTATGTCCCATCATCTCGCACACGCTATTAACTAACTGTGAAAGTACAGTCTTTGTCCCAGAATTACATTACAAGATGTACAGCATGTAAACAGCATTATTCACTTTACAAAATAAATCACCAATTCCACCCCCCCCCCCCGGGTGGCACTGGTCTCCTCTATCCTGACCTGATGGACTTGACAGCTTCATTAACTAAATTTAATCTGTTCATTTACCAGCAGGCAAAGCAGAGAGGATCAAAAAACTGCAGCCTAAAGGACTGTATTGTACACAGAACTGATTTTCAGCAATTAATAAATTATGTAATGCCACAATTTATGTGAACATATAAATAGCTTAAAATTATCGTGAAATTTAAAATGCATGCTGAAATAATCTGAAATAATACGTTTTCTAAATACAATCAATTAAAAATTCTGCATTGTTTCTGAAAAAATCAAGTTTATCTGCACTAATACTCTCAGCATCTGTTTCTCTTCATTCGGTCTTAATTCAGCAGTTGTGTGTCAGATATTTATTGACAGTTCGATCTAATATATCTTATGGGGGGGGCCTCCTTTTACCTAGAAGATGTATTAGAGCTCACTATTAGAATCACCAGAAATCATGTCTCTCTACATGCAGGATTTGTGCAAAAGGCAGTTTGTGTTAGATTTTGTTTGTACTGGAATCAGTTATTTGAGTGAGCTCTAATACATTGCTAGGAAAGGAAGCCCTGCCCCTATAAGTTAATTATAGGATCATTCATCTGACACCCAACTCCTGCATGAAGAGAGAATGAAGTAAAACAGATGCTGAGAGAGGAATAGTGAAGATAAACTTGAACAATGCAGAATTTTTAATTGATTGTATTTAGAAAGTTTCTTAAGTATGAGGAAGTTTATATTAAATTTTCATTTTCGCGATAGTTCCCCTTTAAATAAACCCTGTCAAGGTGCAACTGTTTCAGCTTTACATTAGTTGATCTTGCCAAGAAACATTGACTAATGCAGGGGTCCCCAACCTTGTTTCACCCGTGAGCAACATTCAGATGTAAAAAGAGTTGGGGAGCAACACAAGCATGAAAAATGTTCCTAGGTGGTGCCATATAAGGGTTGTGATTGACTATTGGTAGCCCCTATGTGGACTGGCAACCTACAGAAGCCTCTGTTTGGCAGTACACCTGGTTTTTATGCAACTAAAACTTGCCTCCAAGCCTGGAATTCAAAAATAATCACCTGCTTTGAGGCCACTGGGAGCAACATCCAAGGGGTTGGGGAGCAACATGCTGCTCACGAGCTACTGGTTGGGGAACACTGGACTAATGGATCAAATTTTAACAGTTTAGGCCAACAATCTATCTTAAATTGTTAACACTACGAGAAGGGGGAATAAAACCAGAGTTTATAAAACCTTCATTTTAGAAAAAAAAAAAATTAACTTTTTTGTATGATTTGTAAGAGTAAACTAGAGTAAAAGAGTAAAAGAGTAAAAATATATATATATATATATATATATATATATATATATATGGGGAACAATTGAACTTCGGATTTAAAAAGACCAAACGAATGATGGTCGAAGGATTTTGGGTTCGAAATGGGCCGAATTCGGCCTACTTCGTTTCGAAGTTTTTTTTTTTAACGTCGAAAAAAAAAAAATTAACTTTTTTGTATGATTTGTAAGAGTAAACTAGAGTAAAAGAGTAAAAGAGTAAAAGAGTAAAAGAGTAAAAGAGTAAAAGAGTAAAAGAGTATATATATATATATATATATATATATATATATATATATATATATATATATATATATATGGAACAATTGAACTTCGGATTTAAAAAGACCAAACGAATGATGGTCGAAGGATTTTGGGTTCGAAATGGGCCGAATTCGGCCTACTTCGTTTCGAAGTTTTTTTTTTTAACGTCGATCTTCGATCTCACAAACTCCCCCAATTGCCTCCATACGGGTTCTAGGAGGTCCCCCATAGGCTAAAACAGCACTTTGGCAGCTTTTAGGTGGCGATTGGTCAAAGTCGAAGTTTTAAAGAGACAGTACTTAAAAAAAAAATTTGATCTTCGAATTTCAAATAAAAGATGGACTATTCAATGTTCAAAGTACCCAAAAATTACTTCGAAAATTCAGTTCGACCTTTGCTAAATCTGTCCCTAAGTCTACAAGAAAATCATGTAAACGTCAACGAAACAAAATAAGCCTATGCTTTGAATAAGCATTAATTACATTTCAGTTTGGATGTACACGTTACGGTTTATTATTACACTTCTTTAAAATTTGGATTATTTGGCTAAAATGGAGTCTATGGGAGATGGCATTTCTGAACTTGCAGCTTTTTGGATAATGGGTTTCCGGATAATTAATCCCATACTTTACATATATACACACACAGAAGATTAGGGCCCTGGGAATAGCATAACTTTGATTCAAGTAGCCTATGATTAAAGGAGAATTCAACCCTGTGGGAAAAAAAACAGAACCCCCCCCCCCCTGGTAGACCTCCCTCCCTCCCCCCCAGGCTAACTGCCCCATACTTTCTACTTAACCCTCGGCGCAGATTCTGCCAGCGGAGTTCCACGCGCCCATCTTCCATCTATGCATCAGCCGACATAGCAATCTCCCAGTCAGCTTACAGAGGAGCTGGAAGATGGATGCGTGGAAGCAGAATCTGCGCCGAGGGGTAAGTATAAAGTATGGGGGGGGGGGGCGGGGAACGGTGTTTTTTCACCATTGTACAAAATAAAGAAAATTATTATGGCATACAGGACAATTCCCTTACGTTTTAGCGTATTTTTCCAACAAAGACATGGAAGACCAAACAACTGAGAATTGCCTGTATGCCATGGCATTAAATGGGTGGTTCACCTTTAAGTTACCATTCTTCAGTATGTTATAGAATTGCCAATTCGAAGCAAATGGTTTTCATTATTTATTCTTCATAGTTTTAGAATTATTTGCCTTTTTCGTCTGACTCTTTCCAGCTTTCAAATGGGTGTCGTTGAATTATCTAAAAAGCGAATGCTCTATAAGACTACAAATGTATTGTTATTGCTAATATCCATTTCTCATCTTTCTAGTAAGGTCCTTTCCTATTCATATTACAGTCTTATTTATTTATGCATGGTTTGGGTAATTTGGACCCTAGCTACCAGATTGCTTAAAATGCAAATTAAAAAGCTAAACAATTAAAAAACTACAAATAAAAAATGAAAACCAATTGCAAATTGTCTCAGGATAGCACTTTCTACACCAGGGGTCCCCAACCTTTTTTACCTAGGAGCAACATTTAAAAGGAATTGGGGAGCAATGCAAACATGAAAAATATTCCTGGGGTGCCGAATAAGGGCTGTGATTGGCCATTTGGTAGCCCCTATATAGACTGTCAGCCTACAGCAGGCTCATTTTAGCAGTACGTCTGTTTTTTATGCAACCAAAACTTGCCTCCAAGTCAGTAATAAAAAAATAAGCATCTGCTTTTAGGCCACGGGGAGCAAAATATAAGGGGTCGGAGAGCAATGTGTTGCTCACGAGCCACTGGTTGGGGACCACTGCTCTACACGATACCAAAAATTAACTCAAAGGTGAACGACCCCTTTAAATTAGAGGTAAAGGATATGCATTAAAGTGGTATTTTCCCCTTTAGAAAGTCCACAGAAAGATTGTTTTGTTCATTTACTGCAAGCCGAAAACCACAAATTGGCTTACCTTATGTAAACAGGTGTCAACTACTGAATTGCACACTTTCTCAAGGTCGTCCGTTAGCTCAAGCCTATATTTCACGAATTCACAAAGCTCCTCGTTACTCATGACATCCCAAATGCCATCACAAGCCAAAATTATAAACTCGTCTTCGTCGGCTCTCATGATCTCGTAGACTTCAGGCTCAGGTGAAACAAGCTGCTCTGTGGGGCCCTTGCCATCAACGCACTTGTAGTCATAGTCTCCAAGCGCACGGGAAACTGCTAGTGATCCATTGACGCGCTGTATCATGACGCTGCCACCGGCATTTTGAATCCTCTCCTTCTCCCTCGGATTGCTAGGTTTGTGATCCTGCGTTGAAAAGCAAACTTGTCCACTCCTGTACAAAACGGACCGAGAATCCCCACAGTTAATAAAATACACGTGGTTGGGTGAAAGTAAGACCGCCACTGCGGTGGAACCACTTCTATCCATGCCGTTTCTTAAGTCAGCAAAGTTGCGCATGTACTCGTCAATTTTTAAAAACCCAGTTCTAATGCCGCTTTTAACATTTTCTACCGTTGGCTCCAGAGCAGATCCCGGTGCTTCGGTTGCCCTGAAATCTTCATTGTCTGTGATATGCTCTAGCAAGTGGGATGAGCAATAGTTGGCAACACGTGATCCGGCATGGCCATCGTAAACCGCAAAAAACGACCAGTCGTCCAAGCCACGAGGGATCCCGACAGCGGCTGTGTGAGCGTCCTCCATCTCCACTCTCCAGCCCTGCATGCTGCTGAGTCCATAACGCAAGCCATTTCCAGCTCCATGTGCATTGTGTTTCTCTGTTTTCGGTTTGTCCAAAAATGCCCCCATGTTAGGTTTTTAATCTGCAAGGAAAAATAAAAACACATTTAAAGGGATGCTGTCATGGGAAAACGTTTTTATTTTTCCCAAAATGCATCAGTTAATAGCAGACTTCTGCACGGACACAGATTTTTTTTATATTTAATGTTGAAATCGGACATGGGGCTAGACACTGCCAGTTTCCCAGGAGCCCCCGGTCATATGACTTCTGCTCTGATAAACATCAGTCACTCTTTACTGCAAGTTGGAGTAATAGCAATACCCCTCCCCCCACCAGCAGAACAATGGGAAGTTAACAGCGGCCTGGTAGATATAATAACAGCACTCAATAGTAAAAATCCAGGTCCCACTGCGACTCCTTCAGTTACATTGAATAGGAGAAACAATAGCCTGTCAGAAAGCAGTATCATAGTGCAGCACTGGCTCTTTCTGAAAGCACATGACCAGGCAAAATGACACGAGATGCACCTACACACCAATATTACCACTAAAAACACAGTTGTTGGGTTAGGAATTACATTTTACATGCTAGAGTGAATTATTTGCAGTGTAAACAGTGTAATTTAGGAATTAAAATTATACCATAAATAAAAATCATGTACCTCCCACCCCATGTAGACCCTCCTCCCCCCAGGCTAACTGCCCCCCGGGGAAATGCCCCACACTTTATACTTAACCCTCGTTGCGGATTCTGGCAGTGGACTTCACGGCATCTATCTTCCGGGTCCTCGGTAAGCTGACTCTGAGATCGGTATGTCGGCGCATGCACAGTTCATCAAATTGCTGGTTTGCTACAACTACGCATGCGCCGAAATTGACGGAGATTGTCGATCTCCCAGTCAGCTTACCGAAGACCCGGAAGATGGATGCAGTGAAGTCCACTGCCAAAATCTGTGACGACGCGCAAGTATGGGGCATTTCCCCGGGGGGGGCAGCTAGCCTGGGTGGAGGAGGGTCTAGGTGGGTGGGGGGTACAGGGTTTCCTTCTCCTTTAAACCATTCCTCTCTGCTTATTTTTATCCGTTGTGGCTGCCATGATTGCTCTGAGCTAAGCTGAACCTCTGCACAAACCCATATGATGTATATAACTTCACTTTCTGCTAACGTTTTAACAATATAAGGTGACCCCTAGCCAAGCAGAGCATGCATTACTACTACAACGCGAGATATGGGCAGCAGTCAATCTTGCAATAAAAATGTTTTATAATTTGCTCTGATTAAAAACATCAGAGCCTCTTTACATGTTTTGGGTACTACACCCTTATTCAAGGGCAAACAATAAATAAATAAAATCTCTGACTGTCTAACTAGATACAGGAGCTGCAGTGGGGATATTTGAATCTATAGTTCTCCTGTGAGCAAACTTGCAGGCAAATACAGCACAATTTGCCTACCAATGTGAGACATGCTAAAACTGTGCACACAAGTACACAGAAGCCATCTGTCTACAGGGCATCACTGTGAGCTATACAGGCAAAACCTGTGGGCATGGGGAAAGGTGCAAAGTATCTTGGACTGTGAGGGGCTTCTTTTATATTAATGCAGCAGCTCAGTCAGCTGTTTAGGAAGGCTCCCAAGGGCAAGGCAAATCTGAATAGTCATAATGGTCATTAATTCAGCTGCTGCTCCTCTTTTGTAGTTTCCACAATGAACTTGTAGGACAGAACTAAATAAGTGATCTAAATAAATCAGCTGCAGAATATATAGGGATATAGTGGCAATATCTAAAAGTCACATAGCAGAGACCGTTTATAAAAAGTTTGTTCTGCCTTATGATCACTTCTTCTTTAAGTCATAAATGAAGGAATTGGCCACCATGGGTGATCATTAAAATATATAGGTATGGAACCGGTTATCCAGAATGCTCGGGACCTGTGGTGATCTGGAACAGATCTTTCCATAATTTGGATCTCAATACCTTAAAGGAAAACTATACCATCAAACAATGTAGGTCTCTTAAAGGAGAAGGAAAGCCCCAGGGCGCAAAACCCCTCCCCCCTCCCCTCCGTTGCCCCCCCTCCCTCCTCCCCCCTGGCCTACCCCTCCCCCTGGGCAAATGCCCCTAACTTCTTACTCACCCCTCTGCGCAGGTCCTGTCCATGGAGTTCGCAGTCGCCATCTTCTTCCACGTGCGTCTTCTTCCTGCTCTGACCGGCGTTTTCTGGCGCATGCGCAGTAGGAACAGTTACGGTACGGCTCTACTGCGCATGCGCCGAATGTCACGAAGTGAAATCGGAAAACTTCGTGACATTCGGCGCATGCGCAGTAGAGCCGTACCGGTAACTGTTCCTACTGCGCATGCGCCAGAAAACGCCGGTCAGAGCAGGAAGAAGACGCGCGTGGAAGAAGATGGCGACTGCGAACTCCATGGACAGGACCTGCGCAGAGGGGTGAGTAGAAGTTAGGGGCATTTGCCCAGGGGGAGGGGTAGGCCAGGGGGGAGGAGGGAGGGGGGGCAACGGAGGGGAGGGGTTTTGCGCCCTGGGGCTTTCCTTCTCCTTTAAAATATATTGCATAAAACAGCCCACATGTAAAACCCTGCTTCATGTAAATAAACCATTTTTATAATAATATACTTTTCTAGTAGTAATTGCCATTTTAAAAAACAAAGGCCGTTCCCTGGGATCGTACGATTCATTGTGCACAAACATACCAACAAACTATACATGTTAGGTCACATGAGCCAATTAACAGACAGAGTTGTGTCTTTTGCTTCCACACTTCTTCCTGTTACAGTTAGAGCTGCAGTATTTCTGTTCAGGTGATCTCTGAGGCAGCACACAGACCATCACGAAATGGTGGCTCAAGGCAAGAGATGTAAAAGGGCAGTATTTACTTAAATATATATTCCAGTTTGGGAAGGTTCTTTAATATGCCACTTAAAATGACGTAAACTGTTGCTTGAGTATTCATTTTGGGGATATAGTTTTCCTTTAATGAGCCAGACATGAAAGAAAATATTGACTGACCTAAGCTCAACAGCACATGGGGTTATCCTGACTGCCATCAAACAGCAACTGTCAAAACACCCCTCTTCAACTGTTACCGCTTCCCATAGAGCTCTATAAGAAGTGTTCCAGTTATAGCACATGCTCCATTGACACAGGCAAACTTGAGATTTTAAATGCCAAAACAATGGCAGCAGTAGTCAATGCCCAGTTGTCAGAGTCCTAATAGCTAAACATTTCATATAGACTGCAACTATATTACCCTAGTTGTCAAGCAAGTTGCCTTAAAGGAACAGTAACATCAAAAAAATAAAGTAAAAAATATAATGCAGCGTTTCCCTGCACTGGTAAAACTTTGCTTCAGAAACACTACTATTGTTCATATAAAATCAGCTGCTAGGGGCAGCCATTAAAATGAGAAAAAGGCTTACACAGCGGATAAGCTCTGTAGAACATAAAGGTATTTTCTGTTATCCACTATTTATCCTGTGCCATATAGCCTTTTTTCAATGTCACCCATTGCTACACAGCAGCTTGTTTATATGAACTATAGTAGAGTTTCTGAAGCAAACAGAAAACTCATTTTTTGGGGTTACTGTTCCTTTAAAGGGATGTCATGGGAAAACATGTTTTTTTAAAATGAATCATTTAATAGTGCTACTCCAGCAGAATTATGCACTGAAATCCATTTCTCAAAAGAGCAAACAGATTTTTTTATATTCAATTTTGAAATCTGACATGGGGCTAGACATTTTGTCAATTTCCCAGCTGCCCCTGGTCAGGCTGCTGCTTTTCCTTCTCAATGTAACTGAATGTGTCTCAGTGAGACATGGGTTTTTACTATTGAGTGCTGTTCTTAGATCTACCAGGCAGCTGTTATCTTGTGTTAGGGAGCTGCTATCTGGTTACCTTCCCACCGTTCTTTTGTTTGGCTGCTGGGGGGAAAGAGGAGGGGGTCAATATCACTCCAACTTGCAGTACAGCAGTAAAGGGTGATTGAAGTTTATCAGAGCACAAGTCACATGACTTGGGGCAGCTGGGAAATTGACAATATATCTAGCCCCATGTCAGATTTCAAAATTGAATATAAAAAAATCTGTTTGCTCTTTTGAGAAATGAATTTCAGTGCAGAATTGCTGGAGCAGCACTATTAACAGATTCATTTTGAAAACATTTTTTTTCCGATGACAGTATCCCTTTAATCACATGCAACGGTCAAGGGGCTATATTTGTACTGTGTCAAACCAGCCTGGAAAATAGCCATGATCTCTTTAACCTACAGAAACCTTCATTCACTTCCTTCATTCTCTAAATAAAACAACGCATCCATCGGTTTCAATGATGCAGTAGCGAGGGTAGGAAGGCGTAATACAACGGGCAACTGAATGCTGGACCATAACCAGCATTCCCATTCACCTGTACAGCAGTTCCATGGAAATCACTGGCCAGTCACGTCCATGAGAGTAGGAACAGAGCTTTCATGGTGATGTGTGCACCCATTATAACTGCATTTCCACCTGGGTGCCTGCAACTCTCAAGTGGGTGAAGCTAGAACTAACCTGCAGCCAATTAAAGTGCCAGATACAATAGGGATTCAATGAAAATGAAGGCAATTCCATAATTGCTTAAGCATAGCAGAACTGGTGATTCACAAAGTATCAACTGTGTTTGTGACCTCGGCCTCGAACAACCCGCACATAACTGGCAGGGACATCTGTTTAGTCAGCAATCAGCCAATAACATTTTAATGGTGCGAGTTGAACGGGAAAAATATAAAATTTGTTTTTTAATCAGTTTCAATCAAGCACATTCCAGTCTATGAGTGCACTTGAATTCCATTTCTTGCACTTGGAAAATGAAAGTAGTTTCAATTTGACCAACTTTCCTTGCTCTTCAGAGCATTTGTGGGCAAATAAGATAGCAGCTAATAAAACTAAAAGTCACTATTTAGGCCTAACAGCAGAGAAGATACTTTTTCTATAGGTTTCAACCTTCTCTACCATGAACTCTCCCTTACGTGTAAATCAGATACAGGAGGCAAGGATTGTGCTCTTTTTTTACTTAGTTTATTATCTATAAAAAAAACCCTGCTATTAATGGGGGAATTAGTAAGATAAAAACAAAATAACCCATTAATGCTTTATAGCAGGGGTCACCAAACTTTTTTATCCTCCCCGAGTTACATTCAAATGTCAACAGAGTTGGGGAGCAACACAGCATGAAACAAGTTCCTGGGAGGAAACAAAGAGGGCCATGATTGGCTATTTGTTAGCCCCTATGTCAGGGGTGCCCAAAAGGTAGATCGGGATCTACCAGTAGACCTTTAGTTGATCAGTAGATCTCAAGACACTGTTAAACAGCTTGACTGTTTTATTCTTTTCATTCCGAAATTTATTCTGTTAAGGTTATATATAGTGATGGGCGAATAAATTCGCGAAACCGCAGCGAAAATTATCCTGCGTCATTAAAAATGGACGCCGGCATCCTTTTTTTGGACACTGGCGCACTTTTGCAGGCGAATGAGCGTCTGCATCTCAAAAACAAGACGCCGGCACAGTTTCGTGAATTTTTGCTGTTTCGCGAACTTTGCCCCCAAATTCACCCATCACCAGTTATATAGGAAATAGTTTTTTTTTTTAAAATATAGGTATGGGTCCCATTATCCAGAATGCTCAGGACCTGGAGTTTTGCTGATAATGGATCTTTCCATAATTTGGATCTTCATACCTTACGTCTACTAGAAAAATCATATAAACATTAAATGAACCCGTTAAAGGAGAACGAAAGCCCCAGGGCGCAAAACCCCTCCCCCCCTCCCCTCCGTTGCCCCCCCTCCCTCCTCCCCCCTGGCCTACCCCTCCCCCTGGGCAAATGCCCCTAACTTGTTACTCACCCCTCTGCGCAGGTCCTGTCCATGGAGTTCGCAGTCGCCATCTTCTTCCATCCGTCTGCTTCCTGCTCTGACCGGCGTTTTCTGGCGCATGCGCAGTAGGAACAGTTACCGGTACGGCTCTACTGCGCATGTGCCGAATGTCACGAAGTGAAATCGGAAAACTTTGTGACATTCGGCGCATGTGCAGTAGCGCCGTACCGGTAACTGTTCCTACTGCGCATGCGCCAGAAAACGCCGGTCAGAGCAGGAAGAAGACGTGCGTGGAAGAAGATGGCGACTGCGAACTCCATGAACAGGACCTGCGCAGAGGGGTGAGTAACAAGTTAGGGGCATTTGCCCAGGGGGAGGGGTAGGCCAGGGGGGAGGAGGGAGGGGGGGCAACAGAGTGGAGGGGGGGATTGGTTTTGCGCCCTGGGGCTTTCCTTCTCCTTTAAGACTGGTTTTGCTTCCAATAAGGATTAATTATATCTTAGTTTCAATCAAGTACAAGGTACTGATTTATTATTACAGAGAAAAAGGAAATCATTCTTAAACATTTGGATTATTTCATTATAATAGAGTCAATGGGAGACAGCCATCCCATAATTCGGAGCTTTCTGGAGAACGGGTTTCCAGATAACGGATCCCATACCTGTATAGTAATATAAATTGTATTATAAATCAAAATAATATTTAAGTATATTTTCCATGGAACAGAACGCGAACGGTGATATTATGGATGTAGATCATAATGGGACATCACTAAAAGTAGACCGCGCATTATTAAAGTATGGGCACTCCTGCCCTATGTGAACTGGCAACCAACACATGGTTGGCAAGACACCTGGTTTTTATGGAACCAAAACTTTCCCCCAAGCCAATAATTAAAAATGAAGTACAGGTGTTGAGCAACATCCAAAGGGTTTGAGAAACGTGTTGCTTCTGAGCCATTGGTTGATGACCAGTGCTTTATTGTAAAATAAGCACATCGGAGTAAAAAAAAAAAAAAAAAAAAAAAAAAAAAAAGGCATAGTCCCTTTAAAGGGGACACAGTCCCCAAAACGCAAAATTTTTTTGTAAAGTTAATTTTAAAGGGGATTGTTCACCTTCCAAACACTTTTTTTTAGTTCAGTTGCTTTCAGATTGTTCAACCAAAATAAAAATAATTTCTCAGTTGCTTTTCATCTGTTTGCCATTTTTCCAAAGTTACATTTTATTTATGTACCTGTCCCTGGTGTTTCTAACTAGCAAGTCAGTTTTCCAAGTGACGATTCTGAACAGTTAAAATGTGCTCCATTAGTTGATCCATTTCTCAGCAGGATCAGGGAATATTAGCAAGCAACTATTGTATCAATTCTAACATCTGCCTTTAACGAAACTCAGGGATTCAGCTCAGCAGGGACAAACGCAAGAAATGGACCGTCTAATGCAGGAGTCCCTAAACGTTTTTGGACCAGTGGAGGGCATACCTCCCAACTGTCCCTTTTTCGGAGGGACAGTCCCTCTTTTGATAGCTCAACCGGAAAGTCCCTATTTTCTCTGCACTGAACAGCCAGAAAAAGAAACAAAGTTTCTAACTTAATTGGCTTTTGGCAGAGAGCACAGAACAGCTAACAGGTGCAAATAAGATACTTTAACAATTTTGAGACACAAAACATACCAGTTTAGGTAAGGAGAAATATTTTAAAACTTTCATAACCTGCCAAATTTTGTAAAATGAACATGGTAATTAGGGGGTGTGGTCAGAACATTTCACTGTTCTACGTGCGGAAAAAAATTTTTGTCCCTCTTTTTATTTCCAAAATGTTGGGAGGTATGGGAGGGGGCGTCCAATTCTGGCGCAAAAGAAACTTTACTCTTCCATATTAGAAAAATGGTCGAACTTAGAAAAAAAACTTTATTTCTGGGAAACAATCTGAAACCAACTAAACTGGGAAAAAAGTGTTTGAAAGTGAACAAGCCCTGTAATTGGACGTGAGGTTGGTTTATCCATTCCTGCACTGCTGGTTGTGACTCTCGAAGCAATGAAGCAGGTGTGCTGCAGCCAACCCTCCCACAGTCGGGAATCACTCGCACGTTGGTCGCAAGGGCCTGTTTATCAGTGGGCTCGTCCTTGTTCGACAGCTCAGAGGCAGCAGTGCAGCGAATATTCAAGAGAAAGACCATTATAATATCTGGCTGTACATTTAAAGTGGAATTAACAGCGAGCTGTCCCGGAATGTCCCTGTCCGGCTGCCGTGACAGTGTAGGCTTCGCCTTTGAGGAGGCACCAGCAAGCGCTCAGTCAGGGCCTGGCTTTAGCAGCCGGGAAGCACAGAGAGCATGACGGGACATCATCTCGGAACACTTACCTAACGGCCTGACCCACTCTCGGTAACGCCCCTTCTAGTGTGTGAAGTAAGCGAGGCCCACGCGCATCTCTCGGGCCCAAACCGAAGGTGAAAGGAAAGACAGGGCCCCTCTCCCTACTTGACAACGGAAGTCCGACAGCGGCGGCCCTTCCCCCTATTTACAGCTTCATCGTGACGAGCAGAGGAGGGCTGAAAGGTCCCAGTCAGATTTTTACATGACGCGGTTGCCACCAACGTAACGACCGTGAGGCCTCCTCAACTCCCAACGACCGAACAGCGGCGACTACAACGTGGGGGGTGGGGAAAACAGAACGCCGCTGCGTTCCTCCAGTTGGCCAACGTGCGGTAAAAGCGAGCGCACGCCCGATTCTTATTGGCTGAAAGCGCTGTCTGTCAGTAGCTGTACCCTCTTGCTATTGGCTACACAGCTTGACAGTTTCCCCAGCACCTTCTCCCTTGTTTTATGATATATTAAAAATTGCGACCTGCTGCGTCTCACAACGTATTAAACCCCTAAAGCTGAACGTTGAGGCGGTTCTGTTCAGTGAGGATAAGGGCTAGTGGAAAGTACAGCTGAAGAAGTCACCAACCTTATTTTAAAGCGACGGTGCCGCTCAGAACCTTCCCCTAATAGTATTGGCTGCTTCTTTTTGGTTGACGTGCGTGCTGACCTATAGCAAGCGATAATACCTGATGTTGGGGGAGGTGGTGGTGAACGCAAAAAAAAAATGAATGTTGTTTTCTTCAGTGCGAAGCGTTAGGGGCAGGGTTCTTGGCAGAGTCCCGTATGTAACATGAAATCATCGACGTCCAATCACCATCGAGGGTGACGTCATGGTCTCACCATAACAACTTGGCCCTCCTGCATTGCAATATTTGCTCTGGCTGAGAGCGTTTGTTACTCAGGAGGATAATATACCCAGTTCTTTAGTAAAGCTTACTCTGCCATTAACTGTCACTGTGTGTCGTTTTTTCTGTCAGTGTATGATATATCAGCACAATATGAAGCTGTTTACTCGTGGGGGGTTAGACTAGCTGACTTCTGTTCCTAATTTTGACAGAAAAAAAAATTTGTCCCCTGGAAATGTCCTTGTCATTAATTTTGACCAACTGCATAGAAGTATTGTACTGTTCCTCTAAACACAAAATACCTTAACCAGTTTGACATCTGTGTACTGCCCAAATCACTCTAAATTCCACCCAGACTATGTTCCCTGCCTAGGGTTGCCACCTTTTCTGGAAAAAAATACCAGCCTTCCTATATAGTTATCTTTTTTCCCTATTAATAACATTGGGATCAGCCATCATTTTTACCAGCCAGGCGGTGGCAACCCTATCCCTGCCAGGGGTATAAATATGAAAAAAAACACCTGTAAAATCTAGGAGGGTGCACAGGCACTGTCGGCAGGGTTGCCACCTGTTCTAGAAAAAAATACCGGCCTTCCTATATATTTATCTTTTTTCCCTAATAATAACATTGGGATCAACCATCATTCTTACCGGCCAGTCCGGTAAAATACCGGCTGACTCCCCCCAGAGACTCTTAACCTGTCTGTACACTGGTAGATTTTTTTCAGCGCTCCACAAACGACCTTATCGGCTTAACAATTGATTGTACAAATGTCACCCATCTGTGGTAAAGGACATGTGAGGAGACTGTGGTCATATCTTTGTCGTGTTGGCTGCAACATATATTAACTGTGCATTTGTTTACTTTTGCTAAAGGCATTCACGGTGAACAGACGTTTAACAATGATTATCTGATTGGCATTACCACAAACTGATTTCATAGTTTCATACTGAGAAATTTCAAACCTGTCGGACCGACTGTTCGGACAAGTTTGGTGCAACAATGCGGTCATTCACCCATTTATGGCCACCCGTAGACCATAGGCCCACTCTCCAAACTACCTACTCCTTTCCTCCCTCAATTTCTTCATTTTACTAGTTTCTTTTCTTTACGTCCTATAACCTATAGCCTTCCATCAATTTCTTTGTTCCCATACAAAAAATTGGAATGACCACAAAATAGGCCAAATGATTAGAAACTAGGGTTGCCACCTGGCCAGTATTTTACCGGCCTGGTCAGTAGAAATGATGCTTGATGCCAACGTTATTAATAGGAAAAAATGGCAAGAATATAGGAATGCCGGAATTTTTTTCCAGAAATGGTCGCAACCCTATTAGAAGCAAGAGGGCCCACTGACACCTGGCCCACCAGGATTTTGCATGGTATCCTGGTGGGCCAGTCTGTCAATTTTCACAGGTCTGAAAGATTTGCTGAATAACAAAGAATTCCAATGATCGTGATTTGGATGGCAGGTATGCTTTAGATGGCACCTAGAGTCGCCACTTTTTGTGGAGTAAAAAAAAAACTACACTTCTAATGATTTCTAGCGACAATGGGTCCAGACTAGGGTTACCACCTTTTCTGGAAAAAAAATTACCGGCCTTCCTGTATATTTTTCCCTATTAATAACATTGGGATCAACCATTGTTTTTACCGGCCAGGTGGCAACCCTAGCCCAGACTGGCAATATGTGGACCCTGGCAAATGCCAGAGGGGCTGCTGTAAGACATAGACAGTCACTATTTAGTAGTGTATTTGAAATGACAGTGCCAGGGTCTGTTTTAAATCTCAGTTCAGGCCTGGAGATCCCTATGAAAATTGATAGGAATGTGTTACTAATAAAGAAAACTCTGGGCATTTTTGAGACCATATGTGGGTCATTCATGCAATTCATTATGTTTTTTACTCGCAGTGCAGCACTTTTCCCTGTAATTGTGTGCTTAATCTGATTGTGCTCCCAACAATTGCATTTAACATGGTAAAATGTGCACAATCGGTCCCTTGTAGAATCTGGAATTGTTGCGTGTCTGGATTGCATCATTTCCATTGTTTGTTATCAAAATTATGTTTGTACTTAATTCTTTATGTGCAAGGCTTCTATGAATGTGGACATAGCTCCTACAGTTCAAATTACCACCACGTTTAAGGTGACGGCAGGTCCAAGGTTCCCCTTCTACAAAAGACGTACTTGTTCACAATTCACTCGACAGACTGGACTGATGCAGTCACGCTTGCTGCAAATACTCAGGGGTGCAGGGGACATGTTTGGACACACTTTAGAAATGAAAGGGGTGAGTTAAATTGTAGGGAGTGATATAAAATATCCTGCCTTCTCCCTTTAATACTCGCCACTTGAAAAAAAAAAACACAAGCTGTGTGAGTAATTCCACTGCCTATTAATATAGCCTGTTCATGCATCATCTCTGCTGATTAGTGATTAGCCCATTATTGTATGCATTTCAAATTGTGGGTTTGATATCTGAAAAATATTATGGTTATATGCTTATTTCACAGTATTTCCTACCATAATCCCATTTAAATGTACCAATTTCAAATTGCATCCTGTAGAGCTGTGCTGAAATATGTGCAAGTGGGTGGGTTGGTGGTCTCTCAAGACTTCTTGAAAATTCTCTAGTTGCCATTAAAATCTATGGGAACCTTGCACAATACCTTCCCCTGGAACTTTCACACTGTAGAAAAATTAAGTGGGAAATGAGAAATGCCACAAGAACAAAAAAAAAAAACAAGAAATGTTGCAGGAAATATTTTTTAAATTTTTGTTAAAGATATGTGATACATCTGCCCTTAAAGGGTGGTTCACCTTTAAGTTAACTTTAAGTATGTTATGGAATGGATATTTCTAATCAACCTTTTAATTGGTCTTCTTTTTTAAAGTTTTTGAATTATTTGCCTTCTTCTTCTATTCCCATGAGGATGAAAAAAGTCAGAATATGAAAATCCGGCTTCTCAAACCTGGCGAGGTTGTATATAAGTTAGTGGGAGAGCTCCCTATCCTATTTGGAAGTTGCTGTGTTCTGCGGTGAAATTAGCCTGAAAATCCGATAATTTGGGACTTTTCTGGCAAAAATCCAAAAAATTGGGATTTTTGTGAAAAAGCTCTAAAAAATTGAGCGATTTAGGAAAAAAACTCTGGAAAATATCGTACGATTCGGATCTTCGCTTGATTTAATTGAGTTTGTCCCCGTGCTTTTTTATTACGTTGTGGATTCTAGTTTGGTTGGACTTTTTAAATTTAAATTTCGGATATTGATAAACGAGGCCCTAATGGTATATACAGTCTGGTGCACGATTTCTATGTACAATTTATTTAGTGTTCGTTATTTGTGATGTGAAGGGGAGACACAATTTTGGCAGCTTTTCCATTCATCTTGGAACACTGTGTCCCAGCTCTGTTTTTTACTGTGAAAATGGAAGTCATTGGTTGAGTGACAGCAGCATCCGGTTGTAAGATAATTTGTCTCTAGAAGAACATGTTACAATAATGACAAGCCTGACAAGCGGTGATAAAAACATATTTCACATGCTGACAGATGGGTAAAGTTGGAGGAGGAACGTATAGAGAAACTGAGGGAATGGGGGAAGGACCGGGTAGGTAGGTAGAAGGACTGAGTCAGTAGGTCGAAGTCTCTCACATACATTGTTATCATGTATGCTTTAACAGTAGCTGATCAAATGACATGCCACCTACCGGGTCTGCGTCACTACTTGCCCAAGTGCCCAGCTTCTCAATATCATCCCTAATTGAAAGTGTTTTTAATGCTGCTGTATTCATCTAAGACTAGAATAAAAATAAAAACCAATAAAAAAAACAAGATGTTAATACAGATATACTGAGATACCCCTAGTAGAACCCCTTGTTGATCTGGGCGCTGTGTTATAAAGCTGCCAGGAGATGCTACTTTTATCTAACAAGGGGTTCTGAATGTCTCCATGCACAACTTATGCATTCGGATGGCAAGATGGCTCTGGGCATGATACTTAATGAGTCAGAAACCAGAAACCAGATATTAGCATGGAGCACATGCTGTACTGTAAATAAAATGATGCTAAAGTATCTGTTTATCTTTAAGAGGACCAGTCACCCAAATATTTTTCCAAAATCCCATTTTATTACATTAGTCAAGCAAATGAACTTTAATTACACAATATAAATTATTTGAATCTTGTTTCCTTCATTGTAGGAATTCATAATTATAGCAAGCAGGCAGGCGCCATTTTGTGGACACTGATATTAAGACAAGTCTTGTATCATCTCAGAATCTTTTTTGTGCACCAGAATGGGGGACCTGATGTCCATCCCCATGCACTGGCTACACAATTAAACGGTGAAGAGATCTGGGGAATGTGGGGAGAGCAGTGACATCTAGGAAGTGCTGAATGGAAAGTGAAAGCAATTGTCTGCTATGCCTAAGACATAGAGGAGGGGCAGACAATATTTGATTGACAGCTGATATTTTTAAATGAGCTTACAACAGCTATGAATACTTTAATAAAAAAATTAAATTGGATTTCATGTTTAATTTGAAAAGGACTTTTATCATACAGATTTTTGTGTCTGGATGACAGGTCCACTTTGGCTAGCAAAACGACCTTTACCGAATGTTCATAAACGAAAGGTTATTTAGTGATTTGTTGTTATAAACTATTTACATTGGGTTGTTTACATCAGCAAGGTCTGAGCATAACAAGAAGAATGGTGCAAAAACAGTTGGTTTCAGTTGGTTAAAAAACAGAAACTTAACAATTACACGTTGCTGGTTTACTGAGTTGCTTGTGGGAAACATGAGGAAGGTGGAAATTGAAATAAATCACTTTTTAATCTGACATTTTATAAGAATGCCAAAAAAATAGAAACGTCAGTATGTATGGTGTACTGTTTGCAAAGTTGAGCTGCCGCTTTAAATAAAGCAGCTTCCCAATTGATAGACCCTTTGTTTTAGTGAGGTAAAAGAGCATTACAACATATCCGTTGTAGTGAAAGCAGCAAAACCTCCATCTTTAGCCCACAAGCAGTATGCTTTTCTCTGTATGGCATCTACATTTCTATCCTTCTGTTCTCCCTTCATATTGGTAGCTAAGCTAGTGAATCCCCACAAGGGCATGTCATACCCTGAGCGTGTTGAGTCAGAAAGATCAAGTATGCCGGTTTAGGGGACTGATAAATGTATTCCCCATTTACATTGCATTCCCCTAAAGTTTGGCCACTTAAGGGCCCCTTAGTTGTACAGGAGCTAGACTCAATTTACTTTGTAAGAGCATGACCCCTAATTATCCCGGGTTTAGCTACTAGCTGGTATTGTGGTATAATATAAAGAGCTGAGCACATGGTCCATTTTTTGTTAGTCTTAGGGTCGGGGCACATGGCCAGATCGGGGAGATTGGTCACCGCGAAGAAGAGATTTGTCGTCTGGCGACTAATCTCCCCAAATCTGGGCGTGTGGCCAGACCCTTAGGGTTGCCACTTTTTTGTGGATGAAAATGGGCAGGGGGCGGGTCAGTGAAGTATGGGGACGGCCCAGTGATGTCGGAGGTGGGTTGGTGACATCAGGGGGTGGGTGATGTGGGGATGTTGGGCGGGAGACATCGGGGTGGGACTGATAACGTGGCGATTGACTTATCGCCATTTGATTCACTTAATTTGGAAATCCGGACAGGAGCTTTGCACTAGGGCAGCCCTTAAAAAAAACTGGCTGTCTGGATGAAATCGGTACAGGTGGCAACCCTAATTAGTCCCCTTACCTGACCAGGCAGGAAGGGTGAGGTGGAACTTAGACAAGGTCAGGTCTAGCAAGTGATAGTCTACTCACCTTCATAGATCACTCTAGGTGTGATAGATTGTTAGGCTATTTAGCCAAGTAGCTGTGGCTCCACCGAGGAGTGTGATTATACTTCCACGTACTAATTGCCCAGAAGTAGGGACTAGCGTACCTTTGTAGATGTTGTTTATGCCATCATTCCTGTGGGGACTTATACTGATCAATGATACTTGTGAGTATATGTCTGTGGTTTGGCCACAATCTTTCCCATGAATCTCTCTCAGGAGGACAGACGACCAGAGATTGGGGTAAGGTGAAGGGCACCAGTGAAGACTCAACTGGGGAGAAAACTGGCGTGAAGAAACCCTGTCATTGAAAATTAGCTTGATTGTCTTACTACACAAGTATGTAGTATGAGGACAGTGAGCATTTTGAAGCTCCTATGAGGAGTGTAGTGAGTAACTGTTGTTGTTGTTTTACCAAAGTAGGGGCTCAAACACGTTGATTTATGGTGGTGGTAAATCCCATGGTAGTTCACTTTGGAGAACTCTGATGTTCTGTAGCTGGCATAAGCACTCTACTTGGAGAGTAGCTGTATGTTTTTTATTATGGTGTGAGTAAATGAGCCTGACCTGCATATAAGGAGTATAGCATAACCCAAGTTTAACTAGAATAAGATAGGAAGGTTCAGATTATAGTGTAGTGCTCCATCTGTTATATCAATAAGTGTGTTTGTGCCATACAGCACCCGCAGTTCATTTCCCAGCAAGCGTGACCAAAAGCTTTCTAAAATTATGAAAAAGATGTAAGCATTCTGTAATCTATCATCTATTACTGTCACTAAGAACGTACATTCTTGCCCATACGGGTATTTCAAGCATTCAGGGTAGGGCGCTGACAAATGTACCAGCCTAGATAAAAATGGAATCCTCTCCTTAGGAAATTGGCTTCAGCGACACAGTATCCATGTTTATAGGAATCCCTATAAATGAAAACAAGTACCACAAGCTTTATATTCATTAAACTACAGAAAATACTAAAACAAGATTGGTATAATATCAGAATAGCTGTGTCTGGAAGCAGGCCACATTAGATTTTCAAAAAATCCACGTTCATGGTAAATATATATCCTGTTTAAAGATGTTTTCAAATTAGTAATTGCCATTGGCAGTAATATGAGGAAATGGAAAAAGGAGAAGGATGGGTGCAGGTGAGGAGGATGATGATGGCATGAAAGGAAGGAATGAATGGAAACAGTGTAATTGTGTAATATTTCTGGAAATGGGTATAAAAAACATTATTTATGATGTCATAACCTTATAAAACTCTTATTATAACTGTCTGTCAAACTGTGAGTGATGGAATCATTCCAACCCGAGTAGAGGTGCTCAATACCTCTCATTCCCACACCCCTACACCCTGCGTATTTTTATAAAATAAAACAGTACAAGTATGGGATCCATTATACAGAAACCCATTATCCAGAAAGCTCAGAGTTAGGGGAAGGCCATATCCCATAGACACCATTTTATCTAAATTATCCAAATTTTTAAAATTGATTTCCTTTTTCTCTGTAATAATAAAACAGAAGCTTGTACTTGATCTAAATGAAGATCCAAATTACAGAAAGATACATAATCCGTAATATCCCAGGTCCCAAGCATTCTGGATAACAGGTCCCATACCTGTAACAGACTTCTATCAAAAGCAACAATATTAGAGCATTAATCTTGGATAAACAAGTTGCTGGGAAACCTTACGCCCCTGTAAAAATGTAAAACACAGTATAGCTATGGGATGCGTTATCTGGAAACCCATTGTCCAGAAAGTTCTGAAGTACGGAATGGCCATCTCCCATAGACTCCATTGTAATGAAATAATCCAAATTTTAAAAAAATGATTTCCTTTATCTCTGTAATAATAAAACAGTAGCTTGTACTTGATCCCAACTAAGATATAATTAATCCTTATTGGATGCAGAACAAATCTTTTGGGTTTATTTAATGTTTACATGATGATGTTAAATAGACTTAAGGTATAGAAATACAAATTACAGAAAGATTTGTTATCCTGAAAACCCCAGGTCCTGAGCATTCTGGAAAATAGGTCCCATACCTGTATGAAAATCTTTAATGGTTCAGACAAAAGTGAGTGTAGGACTAGCTATCCCAGTTGGAGGCTTAAGTTTATTTCAATATATGGACAAACAATGCCTGTTATTTTCAAAGGGGAGGTCATATTGATCATAGGTTTTTGCATAATATGTACTTAAATATACCAATATATTTTTCTTTCACTCTAGGGGGTTGACATTAAGTAGCAGCTTCTGAGGCTGATATGTACATAGCCAGGAGCTCTGTATGGATTTGCTTCTATGAGATGCCGTGCACACGCAACATATATGTTGGTTTTACGCTTTCTGTCTAACCAGTTAGACAATCAGGCTGTTTGTGGTCAGCTTCATTTGTTCTTGCTTGGTTATTCAGCTATTCATTTATATTTTCACTTCAGAAGCCGCCACCTAATGTCAACCCCCCCAGGGTGAAAGAAAAATATATTGGTATATTTAAGTACATATTGTGCAAAAGCCTATGATGAATATGACCTCCCCTTTAAAAATAACAGGCATTGTTTGTCCATATATTGCAATAAACTTAAGTCTCCAACTGGTATAGCTAGTCCTACGCTCACTTTTGTCTGAACCATTAAAGATTGTCATACAGGTATGGGACCTATTATCCAGAATGCTCAGGACCTGGAGTTTTCAGGATAAGAAATCTTTCAGTAATTTGCATCTCTATACCTTAAGTCTATTTAACATCATCATGTAAACATTAAATAAACCCAAAAGGTTTGTTCTGCATCCTATAAGGATTAATTATATCTTAGTTGGGAATCAAGTACAAGCTACTGTTTTATTATTACAGCGATAAAGGAAATAATTTTTTTAAAATTTGGATTATTTCATTACAATGGAGTCTATGGGAGATGGCCATTTCGTAATTCAGAGCTTTCTGGATAATGGGTTTCCAGATAACGCATCCCATAGCTATACTGTGTTTTACATTTTTACAGGGATCTGAGGTTTGCCAGCAACTTGTTTATCCAAGATTAACGCTTTAATATTGTTGCTTTTGATAGAAGTCTGTTACAGGTATGGGACCTGTTATCCAGAATGCTTGGGACCTGGGATATTCCATATTATGTATCTTAAAGCTAAAAAATTTGCCAAGAATACAAAGTTCAATAACACAAGACTGAACATGTATTGTAATTCTCTTTTGCAGCCCCAGCTTTCATAGTCCCTTGTTATGTGAAACAGCGGGTGCTTTGCAGTGCCAATCACCACCCTGACTCCCCTGGTAGAGAGTAGCAAGTTCTGAACAAGGTAAGAACTGAGAGACAGTTAAAAATGTTTTACGTTTTCCTGAAATTCCTGGAATCAAAGCACAGCAGAAGGAGAGCCACAACTAAACAAGTGTAGTGTAGATGGTTTAGAGAATGTGGCACTTGTATTAGTAGTTGTATTATACTGCTGAATCTGTAAGCAGTAACTAAAGCCTATTCCAACAGAAGCCAATGTACTAGGTGCTACTTCTACCATTAGCCAGAATACTCAATAACACCATCATCTTTTGACCCAGAGGACCCCAAAATCTCCTAGGTACCAGTGCCCCTGCACACTACATAGATCCACCCCTAGCAACAATATCTGCAGATCCATGCAAGAACATATATATTAAATCATTAAAGACTGTCTCCTAAAAGTAGCAGTTACTTCATTTTAATCAGCTAGTAGTACTCCACAGTAAACCAAAATAATCACAAAAACTCTTACCTGAAAATAGTCTCAGCTTTTACAGCTCTATACCTGAAGAGGACGTTTTGCTCCTAATCCTGTATATGAGGTTTTATCAGCTATGTTCAGTTAGCAACAAGTGTTTCCTCCAGGGAAAGAAAATGGGTTCTGTCCAGTATCAAGGTGATTGATCTACTGACAAACCCCAGCCAGAGCCTAAAGTCAAGTCAAGTCTAATAGGAAAGCCCCAAAGTCTCTGGCCATAGAATCAGGATAAAGCTTTCAAAGAATGTTGGACACTAAAATTAGCCCTTTCCGTGCTATATCCAGAGGAAACACAATCTGCTTATAATAAATAAATGCAGGATCCTATAAAAATAGCGCTCAAGCTCTTATAAAGATTAATTTTAAAGGTACTGAATTATACACTGAATACTACTGAATATGTAGAAAAAAAAAAAAAAATATATATATATATATATATATATATGTAGAAAATTACGCACACAGGGCTCTTCATCAGGAGAATATATATAAATATATATGTGAGTGCCGTAATTTTCTACATATCTATATCTGTTCTTACTGGCACCCGGGTTAACGGTGTGCACCATTGCGTCTTCTATATATAAATTTGTATATATGTATACAGACATCAGTCTTGGTGTGGATTATCCTGGATACTGTTCCTCCCAAAACTCCTTGAATTTCAATTGATAAATATACTAGTGTCTATACACACTCCACTATGCTAACTCTTTACAATTGCTTCAGCTTATCTGCACATGACAATGGTTGAAAGTACAGGGTGCAAGGATGAAAGCGAGACTTTGAATTAGCACTTACAGTACCTTGAGGGGGGTGTTGCTTTCAGGTTTTGTGTGGCGCCTACACACTTGCACTTAATGAGTCACATGCAAATGCCATTTCCTCTGCAGAACAAGAAATGAGACACTTTGAACCGTCACTGGCACCTGGAAAACATGAAAGGAACTTGTGTGCAACTTCACAATGTGTATGATAATTTGCACCCCATTAGTAGGTCTGGTGCTCACTGTTTTGCATGGTGCGTGCCATTATGCTGGAATTCCATTGAAAGCTGCATTGTGGGTAAATATATAGCAACATGAGGACCTTTTTACTATGTCATACCTTATCAGGTTTTGAGTTAATAAAGAATTTGTTAGAGTTGTAAATGGCTAGTAAAGACCCTGTGCTTCCTGGGTTGGGTGGGTATGCATACATTTTTTTTTTTAAACAGTGGGCAGAAAATTAGTGGCGTACCTGGCCCCCCCTGCAAAACAAGGGGCCCAGTACACTCCGATCCCCATCCTCCTGCCCACTTCCTGCCTTCGTCCACCACCGTCTGACTACACCCACTCACCACCCTGACTCCACCCACTCCTGCCCAACCCCACCCACTTCTCCACTCCATGCCGACTTGCGCTCCAATACCCCACCGCAGGTAAGAGAGCTGACGGTGAAGGGGTTCTTGTTGGCTATAGAGGAAGCAGACCCCAAAGTCCGGGCCCCCCGTTCCCCCCTACGACTGCAAGGTCTGCTTCCTTTATAGTTACGCCAGTGCAGAAAATATAATTGGCTACAGTAAATTAAAGGAATATTTACAAGCGGTGGGTATTTATTTGGTGCATGGTATAACGGCAGCCTTTTACAGGTCATGCCTGTTTGTTTTGAAAGTGATCCATGGTCCAATATTTAATTTAACTAAGCACCACCTTGCCATCATAAAGTATTTCCCAAGGCCCCCATGCACCTGATCTGTGCCAGCAAAGTACAGTTAAGAGACCCCACTTAAAGGAACAATAAAAACTGGGTAAATAAGTGGGCTATGCAAAATAAAAAATGTTTCTAATATAGTTAGTTAGCCAAAAATGTCATCTATAAAATCTGGAGTGACTGTAAAGCTAACATACCAGAACACTACTTCCTGCTTTTCAGCTCTCTAAGGGGTATATTTATCAAAAAGTGAAGTTAGAGATCACCACAGTGAAATACCGTATCTCTCCATTCAACTAACTATAAAAACACAATTATTTGACAATGAAATGAAGATCTTTTGTGGAATGGGGTAAAAGCACACATGACCCCCCCCCCATATTAATCAGTAATGAATATAGTTTATATAAGAGATGGCACACCTAAAGCACAGTCATTTATAGACATGTCAGATTTCTGAGGTGGGAGCGTGCCGCCTGCACATTTGCTCTTGATTATTTTTTGCAGAGCTCAATATGACCCTCTAAAACAAGCAATCATGTGCCCTCGGGGCACTAAATCAAGAAATTCCTTTCCATACTTATTACCAAATGTAAAAAGACAGAAATAAATCGACTCAGGGGATGAAAAGCTCTCACTGGCAAAATAACAGTCATTTTTTTTTTCATTTCTTGATTTCAGGTTTTCCGAATTGCAAGAGTTTGTACTTTTTATGGGCCTCGTAATTTAAAGTAAGTGTCAAATGGCCTCAGGAAGCTCCCAATAAAATAAAGTGTATAGCAGAGAGTTGTGTGTGTTGCACATTAACAGGTGTTGTATGACATAAAGACAAGCAGTTGGTCACTTTCCATTGCTTCGTCTTTTAAAATATTGTTTAGATAAGCATTCTGTACAAAACAGACCATCTTCCTAATGATTCGGTGGATCAGGGTCTAACTAGACTAGAGTATATATAAGTAACTAGGAAACACTGGGCATTTTAATCACCCATATCACCCTTCCCTAGCAAACAACAAGTTCCAGAATCAGTGACATAGTAATGCAGTCCAGGATTAAGCTGGCCATAGACGCAAAGATCCGATCGTACGAATCCAGGACTCGTACTATTTTCGGACCGTGTGTGGAGAGTCCCGTCGTTTTTAGTCCGGCGGAGATCGGTCGTTTGGTCGATCGGACAGGTTAGAAAATTTCTGTCAGCTGCCGATAATATCTCTGCGTGTATTGCCAATCAATCGATTTTCAGTGGGAGACTGTCACTAGCTTTGGTTGGACATAGATATTGTACGATTGCTGTCAGGGGCAGAACATTGCTGATCTGTTCTTTAACTAATCTGACTGGTAAGACTTTGATCTGAATGGTTAATGGCGGGTCGGGAGATGGGGAAGTCCGATCGTACAATGATTAAAACGATCGGATCTTTGCATCTATGGCCAGCTTAAAGGGATCCTGTCATCGGAAAACTTGTTTTTTTCAAAACGCATCAGTTAATAGTTCTACTCCAGCAGAATTCTGCACTGAAATCCATTTCCTAAAAGAGAAATAGATATTTTTATATTCAATTTTGAAATCTGACATTGGGCTAGACATTTTGTCAATTTCCCAGCTGTCCCCACTCATGTGACTTGTGCCTGTACTTTAGGAGAGAAATGCTTTCTGGCAGGCTGCTGTTTTTCCTTCTCAATGTAACTGAATGTGTCTCAGTGAGACATGGGTTTTTACTATTGAGTGCTGTTCTTAGATCTACCAGGCAACTGTTATCTTGTGTCTCTTTTGAGAAATGGATTTCAATGCAGAATTCTGATGGAGCAGCACTATTAACTGATTCATTTTGAAAACATTTTTTTTTTCCCATGATAGTATCCTATTAAGTCAAGCTAATTACTGCTCATTTTGAATAGACAGTGATCTCTCTTTCCTATAAACACGGTAAATACTGAAAACTTCTGTCTTTAAAAAGAAAATAATAATAACGTACATGATTTAAAAATGATTAACAAATAGAAATAGCAGTACAGGTATGGGATATGTTAGCCAGAAACCCGTTATCCAGAAAGCTCCGAATTACGGAAAGACTGTCTCCCATAGACTCCATTTTAATGAAATAATCCAAATTTTTAAAAATGATTTCCTTTTTCTGTGTAATAATAAAACAGAAGCTTGTACTTGATCCCAACTAAGATATAATTAATCCTTATTGGAGGCAAAACCAGCCTATTGGGTTTATTAAATATTACGTGATTTTCTAGTAGACTTAAGGTATGAAGATCCAAATTACAGAAAGATCCAATATCTGGAGCCCATTATACAGAAGGCTCAAAATTACACAAATGCCATCTCCCATAGACTCCATTTTTTTCCAAATAATCAAAATTTTTAAAAATGATTTCCTTTTTCTCTGTAATAATAAAACAGTAGCTTGTACTGGATCCCAACTAAGATATAATTAATCCTTATTGGAGGCAAAACCAGCCTATTGGGTTTATTTAATGTTTACATGATTTTCTAGTAGACTTAAGGTATGAAGATCCATATTATGGAAAGATCCTGTATATTCAACACAGCATTAACAAAATCATTTCTCTATTTGACAAAAAATCATTTGCCAAACCTTTCAACTCAAATACTCATTTTACTCAGATAACTGTACAAATATATTAAATTTCCTTAATAATTTCTTTATTTGCACTTTCGATTTTATATATTAAAAAAAAGGCAAATAGCTCCATGATAAAAACTATACATTTAAAACATTACTATACCTATAAACTATATCTTTAAAACATTAGAGACTATGTATAGAAATACAGGTATGAGACCTATTATGCAGAATGCTCGGGACCTGGAGTTTTCTGGATAATGGGCTTTCCGTGATTTGGATCTCCATAATTTTACCTCTTGTGCCAGATGAAGTCATGCTGGCAAATTTTTGCCACCGTTAGTCACTTCACCCTTTAGTAAATTTGCCTATTGACATATATAACCTCAGTAGGTCTGAGATGCCGGATTTTCAGATTCTGACTTTTTCCATCCTCAGGGTATAATAAATCTCAAAAAATGTGAGGTTTTTTTTTTCCACTAAAAATTCGGATTATATAGTAGAAAAAATTGATTTTTTTTCGCATTCGGACTTTCATAAAAAGTCTAAAGGTTATTTAATTTAGTGCATATTATATAAATATATAATATGAATTTGTACTGTAAATATATAAATTCTATTATATTAATTCTGTAAGTGTTAAGCTGTTAACCTTCCTTTTAAAATTGCTTTCAGCTAAACTGTTTTATATTCATTAGTAATCCATATTTGCACATTATACAACCCAGGTATACGATGGATCACAGTGTACTTTTATATTTTCTTTTTGTGCTACTGTTTCATCTTCTAGGTTTGGTCTTCACTAAGACTCCAGACTGGTTGACCCTCAAGCTTTCTTATTACCTCGTGTAGCCTTTCTCTTTATCAGAAGCCCGAAGGTTGTTTGGCATGATATCAATGGTGTCATGGTCATACAAAATGATGCTTTCCATTACAGAGACAACTCCCTTTGTTTTCTCATACCTGCAAAAAAAAAAACTATGCCAACTATGGTCTTCTCTTGTATTAAGCATAATTTGATGGGGACATTTAAGGGTGATCATGTCTCCTTTATGATACAATATCAGGGAAAGGGCTGTGGAACCCATAAACAGAAGTATCTGAAATGACAACAGTAAATCCACTCTGGGGAAAAATAATTTTTATTATTATTATTATTATGTTCTGCCCTCAACTCTTGTAGCACACTTGGACTGGATGGGTCTCATTGAACCCCTTGAGCTCTTTTATATAAGTGTCCAAAGTCAACAACAATAGTTCAATTTTTTGAGCCCAAGTAGAATATATGAAGGTCTAAATAGTCAGATAAAGGGTCTTCATTATTTAAAATTGTCTATACATGCATTTAAACTTCCTTGCCTTTTATAATATCTGTACATACAGTTAGAAAGAGTTTTAGATCATTTTTGTAACTATCTGATGCTTTGTCTAGCTTCTTCTCCCTTCCTTTGTTCTCAAAAACTCATTATTATGCCAGTGTGTTATAGACAATGACCGCCAGTGTCCTTGCTGGACATGTTGTGCAGAAAACTTTTTAGAAGATGGGGTTTCTGAGACACTGATTATATTTATGTATTTCAGAATGCATTAAGGTGATTGCTTGGTACCCTTGGTAGGTGTTGATCCTCACGGTTTGGAGAACCTAATGTGAGCATCCAGAAAGGCAGAGATTAGTGTTTGGAATACCAGAACACGCTTTTAAATAAACTTTTCAGATAGAAAGATCGGATGCGTCTATGATGGAGATGTCACTTGATGTATTGATGACTGTCATTTTGGTTTCGAGCCTTTGGGTTGAATACACTTTTCCTTCCCATTAGAATCAACAAAAATGTAAATTCACCGAACCAACAGTTCCTCGCAGCGGTGTAATTTGTCTGCCACATGGAGCTAATGTGTTTTCATCTCTGTTTTTCCACGCATGAAACATGACCAGCCTCATGAATTGCCCATTCTGCTAAAATGGAAGGGGAAGGACATATCTTTGGCGAAAACGGGAAACCTCTGCAAGTCTGGATGAAATAACACTAATAATCTCCACTAGGTTAACCCCTTCTCTTTTAGTGACACTCTCAATCGCTGCAGACAAAAAGTGCATTCCATTGATATTTCAAGTCATGAAGGTAGAAGTGAATGGAAGGCAAGATATAGAGACTATAGGATAGCAAAAATAGTCTCATCGGGAATCAATATAGCATGGTGTAGACCTGACCTTTTCTCTTTTTATGCATTATTTAATTTCTGCAAGCCAGGTCTAATAACCATGGTAACTTTTGACAACCTATCAAATGTTTGCTTTCCAACATATTACTTGTTTAGAGGTTGCTATGGTGCCTAGATAACCTTGCAGCTATCACATTAAGCCATAAACAGAGTCAACTGAGTCATACAAACAGCAGATTTCTTGTACCACATCTGAGACTTTGCTGTTTAGGCCATATCGTAGTTAGTTGCCTGTACATGCCAGGCAGTTTGGCTGTTTGTGAGTGAACCAGTAGACCATATGTCCATATTAATATCCATTCTGACTCTACTCAACAGCCGTGAGTGGAAAAATCAAACCTATTGCCTTCAATCACCACTGAGATGGTCTAAAGACACCACAATATACCAACCTATATAATGCGCAGGCCCAATACGCAGATTTCATCAATTTAATCTAATGTGAACAGCTAGATGTCCCAAGGAGCTACTTTTTTATGACCTAGTCAAATGTGTCTGCCTTTCTAAACTAAGTAGAACAATAATAATAAGGCAAACTCAATATATTTTATGTCTTACACATTAATTAATTGCTGAATAGAAATGTTGTTCTTCATTGGTAAGCCATAAGAACACAAACTGAGGATTCTGATGGAGTCTGAATCAGTGCTGGTATGAGCCGTGTATCATGCTTTGTTAGAACCGTACCAAATTATTGGGCTGGCATGATAAAAATTTGTAACAAAGAAATAATTGTCTTGTACATTCCATAAGCAAAAGTCTATATGCCAATGTACTTTGAAAAATAAAGTAATTATGTGCTAAATGTGAGAGTGCATCAGGTAGACCTTGTTCTTGAATGCTTGGAAACAAAATGAGGAGGCAAATCTTTAAGCCTAGCCCTTAACCAGGTGGTATGTGAAGAGGGAGCACAAGAAAATTGTGACCTCATAATGCACATACTTATCATTATCAATGTGTTAAAAAACATTTAGGCATTTAATTTGCAAAAAAGGATCAACTTGCCGAAGCTTGGAACAAGGTAACCTGGTCGCTGCAACTGTATAAAATGAGAGTGGCAAAGTTGTGCTCCTATCATACTTTAAAATCTTTTAATGTTTTGATCCCTGATATTTATTAACACTTATTATGAAACTATAGTATTGTTCCATAATGATCATTACAATATACTATAATACTAATATTTTCAACCAAATTACCGGTAATCAAATTTTATCCATTGCTTTGGAAACCATGCCTTTGCTTCCTGGGAAGTGGATTCATTTAATAATATTGATATCAGTCAAATCCACTAGAGAATAAAGAATAAAAAAAACATTTATATTGTCCCTAGCCTTCTATAGAATGTTATTATTCAGGCTACACGTTCTTTTTAGGGGTCTGAAATAATGATTTCCTGATGGTTCAGATAATCATTAATAACTATTTACTGATCGAGATGTCACATAGAAATTCTGCAGTTTTCTACATCAATCTTTGATTTATTAGCCCCTATATGAATACATAACAAAATAGTGAAATGTGTGGTATTATTAATAAGTGTAGGACTAGCCAGATCACAAATGACACAGGCATCTTAAATATGTTACAATGAATAAAATCTACCCATGTTTTTTAAGGGGGAGTGTTTTTGTAGCTTCTGTTTGAATGTCTTCATATCCTAATATTTTGATATGGATGAGTGTAGTGTAGAAGACCTGTTTTCCTGTATTCTAAGAAAATCACGGTGTGACATTGCAAGTAATATAAAGCCTTTATTTAAAGGAAAACTATACACCCCAAACAATGTAGGTCTCTATAAAAAGATATTGCATAAAACAGCTCATATGTAAAACCCTGCTTTATGTAAATAAATCATTTTCATAATAATATACTTTTCTAGTAGCATGTGCCATTGGATAATCATAAATAGAAAATTGCCATTTTAAAAAATAAGGGCCACCCCCTGGGATCGTACAATTCACTGTGCACACAAACATACCAACAAACCATACTTGTTAGGTCACATGAGCCAATTTTGTCTTTTGCTTCCACACTTCTTCCTGTTACAGTTAGAGTTGAAGTATTTCTGGTCAGGTGATCTCTGAGGCAGCACACAGACCATCACAAAATGGTGGCTCAAGGCAAGAGATGTAAAAGGGCAAAATTTACTTAAATATATAGACAGTTTGGTAAGATTCTTTAATATGCCACTTAATATGATGTAAATTATCTGTTGCTTAAGTGTTCATTTTGGGGGTATAGTTTTCCTTTAACCATATAAATATGTTAAAATACTGATCTATGAATCTTATGTCATTAAATATTGTATTGCTGGAAATCATATTGCAACGTTATAAAGATAGTTGTACAATCTAGTTTCCAAGATCATACTGAAATAATGCTTGGTGGGAATTGTAAAACAAGTTGCAGATATGAACCAGAGTTTGGCATTTTTCTTCTCTACTTAGGGCAGAGACAAGGAGACTAGTCGGCTGGCAACAACTCTCCTCTTCTTCGGGGCAACTAATCTCCCCAAACTGCCTCCCGCCAGATAGAATGTAAATCGCCGGCAGTGTGCTTTGTTTTCCGAAGTTGCCTCACAAGGAAACTTCGGGCGATATCAGAAAATGAAGTGCCATCCTGTCGGCTAGAATCTCGGGAGTTCGGGGAGATTAGTTGCACCGAAGAAGAGGCAGTGTATCACCTGGCAGCTAAATCTCCCCGAATCTGAGCATGTGTCTGAGCATGTGCCCTTATTCTCTGAGTTTGGTTTAGAACTTTGCATTTTTGATAACCAACAGACAATATAGTGATAACTATAGACACATGAGAAAAAGAGCATAAAGATGGAATCCAGAAAGGATAATGTCTTCTTCATATGAACTATTTTGTTTTCTGTTCAAAGCTCTGCTCATTGATCTGTTCTGAAATGGCAAGGACACGCCTAAGCAGGCAGAAGTCTGTCAGAGACAGAGGGTATTTCATCCAAGACAAATGTGCCGGCCCATCACCTAGATCTCAATAATAATACTGTCTAAATATTGATGGGCATCAGGGTAGATACATATTTTGCATAGTCAGGCTATAAAAAATTGATGCTGGGGGCTACCAGTTTGGAATGAAAACAACTGAACTGGCAGAGTTATTAGTAGTTTTGTTCCGCCCACACTCTTGTTATCTTTCTCCCGGCTCTCATGCAAAACACTTACACTCTTGGAAACAAGTCTGACCTTTCTCTTTTATTTGTTGCTTTCCCTACACTGATTCCAGTCTAGGGGGCAAGTGAAATGCGGGCACCAGAAGTGTTCAAAAAGGTTTTTTTGGATTGGATTGATAGTTGAAAGTTGACAGATGAATCTCTCAGATCAGAGCAGCCTGAATGCACACATATTTCTATTATTCTTACCTTGTCAATCAAAGCTGGACCCTTGCTCACTAACAGTGAAGATCCTCTCTTGTCCTACAACGCCTATGTTTCCTCTCTGAACATTGTCTCATCTGGGAACATTGGCTTATTAACTTTTAAAAATCCACAAACATAAGGCAGGATTTTTTTTTTTAACTTTTTGTATTAGTGTAAATTTAAAACGATGATACAAATTAAAAATAAAACTAAATTGAAAAAGATTAAATTGTAAAGGACAAAAAATGTATAATGCAGGCAAGTCACAACCAATTTTACACATGGTCATTCACAATCACCAAAGAAGAAAAGAGGAAGGAGGGTTCTCTTATGGAGAGCTTATGGTCTAACTAGATGGGACATGAACAGTAGTTCATGGCTCTGTTGCTTTAAGATGTAGCGCTTTTATGCTTCATACTGGGTTGCAATTCCTGAAAGATGGAAATAGAATCCCAGAGTTACCTAACTAAACAATGAGGGTAGGTGTGCAAAGGAAGATGACAACTCTACCGGTAGAAAAAAAAGGTACTTAAGGGGAATCTTGTGAAAATGTTAAAGTTCTTTTAAATTTCTAAAATTCTTCTATATGTTTTTGTTACTGGATCAGGCTCATGGAAAATGTTGCAGAGTATTACTTTGATTTTATAAATCTCAGGTATTGATCAAATTATCGTAGGGACTTTTGTGCTCAAAAATATCAAGATTGAAATTGTTTCCATTTTTTAAGCATGGAAGCCACCCAAATGTGTTTTTTTGTATTGTGAAAGGTTCCCTCAGTCTATGGGGGATATTTATCAAAGAGTGAAGTTAGAGCTCTCCACAGTCTGCAGAGTGAAATACCGCCTCTCTCCATTCATTTTTTATGGGATTTTTAAAGGCGTATTTATCAAAGGGTGATAGTGAAATACGCCATTGAAAATCCCATAGAAATGAATGGAGAGAGGCAGTATTTCACTCTGCGGGCTGTGTAGATCTCTAACTTCACTCTTTGATAAATCTACCCCTATAATGGAACTTGCAAATTTTCATAAAGTCTTAAAGGAGAAGGAATACCATTTTACAAGTGGGGTTCCAGAATGTAGGCACCCCCAAATGACTAATTTTGCTTCGTCCAGGGTTCTTCTAGCAAGTACAACTGAGAGATCCTTTTCTTCCTTCTTCGGGTCTTCTCGCGGCTGCGCATGCACAGTAGAGCGAAGAGTAGAACTTTAATGAAAAAAATGCTATTTCCCTCTACTGCGCATGCATCTGCCCCTGGAAATTTTAAAACAGAAGAAGCAGGAAGAGGATAACTCCATGGTCCTCGCTAGAAGAACCCGTGCGGTTTTCTGCTGATAAGAGCACTGGCCCGGGGTGTCAAGCAAGTTAAAGTAGTCACTTGGGGGTGTCTAAGTTTTGGAACCCCACTTGTAAAATGGTATTCCTTCTCCTTTAAGAATTCTAATACAAGTGGAGTGATAGTATATTCACACAAATACTGAAGTGTTCATTGGCTTGAATGCTTCTTAGCAGGTTCCTGAGTTTTGGAGGTGGAAGAATATTGGCGAGAAAATTTAAGAAAAGCATTATTCATCAAGAATAAATAACATAATTCATGAATTGGTCTGTTAATTGTGATTGTAGTAGCGTTTCCAACTATTGGACCAGCCTTTAGAAAGATCTAGCTGAGAAGAGAGTGTAATAAAAAGTTGCCATCTTCTCTGTTAGAGAACTGGGAGGTGACATCAAAGCAATAGGTTGATGATGTGAAAGGGGTAGGATGATGGCATTGAGAGGCAGGGCATATCAATGACATAAGGGTCATGGATTATGCTGGCTATAGGCACAAACATAAAGTTACCTGAAAATTTGGACCATGCCTGGATCATCCTGACATCTTTCATACAATGGTGATCAGTCTGTCAGCTAACGATAATTTGTCTGCATGTATTGCCTATCTGACCATATCAAGGGGTGACTGTCACTTCTATTTCTCAGACATAACTTTCGTAGGATTGCTGTCACGGCCAAAACATCTAAAATCTGATAATTAAGGAGAGCACTTCACAGCAATACTGCTGTGATTATATTTTTATTTGTGGACTATTTACACAACATGTTTCGGGGCTTGCGTGCCCTTTCTCTTAATTATCAGATTGGAGATACTACCTAAGGGTGAGCGGTTCCTGGATAAGGATTCAGGCATTTTTGCTTGGATCCATTAGAGGCTGAGTGTAAGAACATCCCCCTGAACGGCCAGTACCTCGTCTGATTTGTTCTTTTACTACTTTATTTAATCTGAATGGATAGTTGCATGGTCAGAAGATTGCTATTTTTATGGTCAACTTAAAGTGAACCTGACACTAAAAATAATCTTTTCAAAATATTAATCTACATTAAAAGTTACCTTTAGGTCATGTTGATCGTATTTGTAAGTAATTGTTACTTGAAGTTCCTAAGCCTGACGGTTATTTTTTTGTGTCAGTATCTCTTTAAGATTGAAGAGCCCAGTGACAGTATTCCTGTCTGAAAAACGGATTAAGCTACTTTTTGATCCCTTGACTACAGTGAATCAGATTTAAACCCTTGGGCTTCCTCCTTGGTCATGACACCTCCACTACCGGAGCTGCAAGGCCCCTGACACCCAGCAGTTGTGTAGCAGCAACATACTATTTCACATTGTTTTTAGGTATAACCATAAACTTTTTACTCTGATTACAATGAGACCAGTTTAGTGGCAGGGCTATCAGTCCAGAGCAGCCATTGACTTCTCTATCTGCACATAGATAAGCGTCTGTCTATAATCCCTGCAAGCAATACACTACTGCCAATCAAATAATAATGTATAACCTGGGTACATTTACAATTCATATAAGGGTTCATAGATGAAACTTTATCTGCTTTAATTTAACTATCCTTTGATTGGATCTGATGATTGCATGACTCAGTCAATTCCTCCTTAGACAATTATGTATTTTGCTATTTACAAAGTCAGAAGCCTTTATGCAATTTGGTTCGAGAAATTGTATAGAAACATTGCTCACTCTAGGGGTGATATATTAATGGGGATTGCACTTGTATCTCCTATTGGTAGATGAACATCACTGCTCACCTCTTTCAAATGGGTCACTAACAAGGAAACGCTCATGTTTGTGACATTTCTTTACCTGTGCGAGTTTAAAGGACAAATAAATACTAAAGTGTATTTGTGATTCAAAATAGGAAATGGCTTAAATCATACTTATGTTATACATTATAGTTACATTTAGATGTTATTATGTTAAACCTAGCTTTTAGGGTTAGTTTTACATTTTCAGTGCTGTAGATCGTGGAATATAGAGCAACTGCCATGGAGGCAACTGTGTCCCAGCACTGTAGGAATTTTATACTGCCTACAATTTGGAGGCCCATTTAGCAAAGGTCGAATTTAGAATTCATGTGAATTCATGTGAATTTTTTTAAATTCATCTATACTCACAATTCGACTGGGAGGCTAATTAAGAAAAAGATTGGCTAATATTCAGTCTAATGGTTCCGATTGATTCGTATTTGATTCGTACATATCGAAAATTTCTCGCGAATAAAAACGTGAATGACAGGAAGGCCATTAAAATGGCTCAATGGGCCTCTGCCATTGACTTTTCAATTGATTAGGACGGTTTCCATGGTCAAGGTTTGATAAATCTCACATTAGAATTTACATACAGGCAGCTCAGATCACAAGGGAAACCCTGCCTATATCGGTCTTTTTAAAGGAGAATTGGCAACTTGTGGCAAAAATGATGTAAAGACGTTCATCGCTACGGCGCTCGCAACGAATGCGAACGAACCAATGACAGCGTCACTTGCGCACTACCCGAACATGTGATGTTGCAACTGCTCCCCAGAAGCCAGGAAGAGATGCACCGGGAAGTAAGAGAACAGAGAAATCTCCCGGTACATTTTACACCCTCTTCCTCTGCCGCCAGATAAATTCCCATAAAATCCGGCAGCAGAGGTAAGGGGGTAGCTGTCACTGATGGAAGTGATGTCACATGTGTTGCCCTGTGATGTCACAAAATACTTTAAGCTTCCTTTTCATCTGCTTTTTGTGAACTCTCACATCAAAACAGTATAGAACAGTATAGAGCAGTAAATTATATTTTAATGTATTTCATTATTTTTGTGTTACTCCTTTAAGGTTTGGAATAGGCCAACTTGTTGCTGGTTTAGTTTTCTGTTTACTATTATGGGGCACAGCCCTAGGTGGAAAAATGGCATACAGAAACAGGGTCAAACTGAGGGGGTTCAGAGCCCACCGGGGCTGCCACATCAGGACCCCTCCTCAGCCACAAATATCCCCCTATAAGTGAATACCTGCTTTAAACTCATCTTTTATTCTTTATGAGATTAGGTAGAGAGGCCCCCTCCCCCCTTTTTCCTGAAAAGCCAGAATTTTTGGGATTTTTGCCCAAAAAGCCTGAAATAGTTCAGGCTAATTCCAGTGCAGACCACAGAAACTTCCAAATAGGATAGGGACCTTTCCCATTGACTTATATACATCCTCGGCAGGTCTGAGATGGTCGATTTTCAGATTCTGACTTTTTGCAGCATCGGATTTTAATAAATCCCCAGAAAAAAACGGAAAATTTGAATTTTGCACCAAAAAACCCAATCACACTTTAGTAAATAACCCCCTAGGTGTCCGATATGTTATGTGCAAATCTTTGGAGCCTATTGATGCAGTCAGTTGTTAGAACCTTGGAATTATCGGCATGTCATCATATTTTTTGCAGCATCGGACTTGTAGCATCGGACTTATAGTAGGTGCTCAACATAACTAGAAGTTAAAGGGTGTAGTTGGACCAAAGTTCCTTTACTTAAAAACATCTTGACTATTTATCAATTGTACCTGGGCCACGCAGAGCCCATTCCTTACCAGCCCATGAATATCTTTCATGTACAGTAAATCAAGTGTTCTTGAGATTAAATACAACAATCATAATTTGTGCATGCATGTACGTTTAAATGGAATAAACAGTACAAATCTATTATGATGCCTTATGGGGCGATATGAACTTGGGAAAATTGTGACTTGGCTTCAGCTGCCCTATCTGTTGGCACTCGCTCCATGAAATCAATGCACGTTCATTATCCTTCTGCATTCTATGGCATGCCATGTGTTGCCTTGAATGTGCTTTGGAATAAAGAAATGTATCTGCTGCCTGAATAGCTGATTACAAAGTGGATAAAGCACAGCATTAAGGCACTTGTTATAAGGGAAAATGCGTGGGCTCTTATTCGAGTCCTGGGTTCACATTCTCTAGTTTTCCTCTTTCACCTGCCACGATGCCCTTAACCCAGTACTTTGCCCAAATTAAGCGTCTGCTCATTAATATAATTCAGAAGGAATCTTTACTGAAGTTAAGAAGGTCTGAATTTGGTTTTCGCCCCTTTCAGTTAGTAAAGAAGTCAAGATCAATAATCATATTTAATGACTACATTAGAGGCCTAAGCTGTTTCTATTACATATAATTCCAATCAATAACTAGCATGAAGGGCACAACAGGGTAAAGTGCAAGAGAACAAGAGAGTGGCTTTTATGAAATGTCATTGGGAACAACTCCCTCATGTGGTCCAGGTTATTTCGGGTCTATGTGGATACATGCGCAAATAGTAGAAATGCAATAAGCAACAAAGTGAATGATCCATTAGTATTTTAGTGAATAAACAAGAAACCTATTTGGGGTGGCTCACCTTGTACATGTATGGGATCCTTTATCCGGAAACCCATTATCCAGAAAACTCAGAATTACGGAAATGCCATCTCCCATAGACTCCTTCTTAATCAAATAATCCAAATATTTAAAAATGATTTCCTTTTTCTGTGTAATAATAAAACAGTAGCTTGTACTTGATCCCAACTAAGATATAATTAATTCTTATTGGAGGCAAAACCAGCCTATTGGGTTTATTTAATGTTTACATGATTTTCTAGTAGACTTAAGGTATAAAGATCCAAATTACGGAAATATCCATTGTCTAGAAAGCCCCAGGTCCTAAGCATTCTGGATAACAGGTCCCATACTGTATTTTTTGTATTAATTGTGAGGTGCAGGTATGCACAAGTGCTTCCTGACTGAGCACTAAAGAGATGATGTACCTCTAAGTTCTATTGCACGTGTGCCTTTGGCATATACAGGATATGATGTCACTGACATAAGATTGAAAAGGATATAGATTCATGTTATCAGTTCGCCAGGTCTAAGGTGGTGAAGGAAACTCTGGCAAAAGAGGTAACGTTCTTGTAAAATTCGCACTTTAGTGAATTTGCAGAATAACGATCATTCACCTAGTGACTGTATCTTTCGCTATTATCTTTTTAGTGAATTGTCTTCTAAATTGGTGATGTCCCTGCGGATGAGATTTCTGGCAAATTTTCGCTAGCCATGGCCACTTTACCCTTTAGGGTCAGGGCACACAGGCAGATTCCGTAAGATTTGTTGCCCGGCGACAAATCTCCTCTTCTTCAGGGGCGACTAATCTCCACGAACTGCATCTCCTGCCTTCCGGACGGCTAAAATGTAAATCGATGGTGGGATGGCACTTGGCACGATTTGTTTTCCAAAGTCTCCCGAAGTTGCCTCACGAGGAATATAATATAATATAATAGCCTCACAATGTAAACATGGTCCTAATTCAATAATGAATCCCCCAGAACACAGGGGATAATATTAACGTGCCATTCCCTTTTATAAAACACAACAGACTTAATACTGTTCCAATAACAGCAGTGCCAGTTCCATGACTAACGCCCCTAGAAGCCACAGCTGGATAGATACAGCGCCAGTTCTAATAATTATTCCTTAGATCGCAGGCAGGGAGAATAAACAGAGTGCGGGTGCTGCCAACGTAATAATGTAACAGACACACTTACACAGGTTGTGACAATATAGGTATGGGATCGGTTAGCCAGAATGCTTGGGACCTGGGGCTTTCCGAATAATAGATCTTTCTGTAATTTGGATCTTCATACCTGAAGTCTTCTAGGAAATCATGTAAACATTAAATAACCACAATAGGCTGCGTTTGCATCCAATAAGAATGAATTATCTCTTAGTTGGGATCAAGTACAAGCTACTGTTTTATTATTACAGAGAAAAAGGAAATCATTTTTAAGAATTTGGATTATTTGGATAAAATGGAGTCTATGGGATACTGCCTTTCCGTAATTCAGAGCTCTCTGGATAAAGGGTTTCCGGATAACAGGTCCCATACCTGTGCTTAACAAGCACACTAACAGAGAATTCTATAGGTAGTAGCACACAAGGAATTCTGAGGCAGATCCAGACACACAACTCCAGACTTAGTCCTACTACATAAAACACACAAATAAAGGGGGTTATTTATCAAAATCCGAAAACGTTCTTACAATTTTCTGAAAACTACTGTGACTAAATCTGCATGGACTGTACCCCACTATTTATCAATACATTTTTCGAAAATTTCTTGTGCATGAAAAAAATCTATAAAATCTATTGTGTGACTTTTTTGGATTTGTCACCCGAAACCTGTGACTTTTTCAGATTTGACATCCACAAACCATGAAATGTTCAGATTCTTGGACGAAACCCGGCGCAGATCAGGATCGGGACGTCTGCCATTGACTTCTACATGAACTCGGCAGGTCTGAGTTGGAGTTGGAGTACTTTTTTATTCTGACTTTTACCACCATCAGGGTTGAACCACCATTTTTTCGTACGAAAAAATGGTGGTTTTCCGCTGTAAAAGTCCAACCATAAAAAAGTGGAGTTTGATAAATAACCTCCACATTCTCCACCCAGCGGAGCAGTAACGTAAATGTACTGTACAGGAAACAATTCACCTCAATTGACTTGTAACAGCATATTTATGATTTTAATATATATGCATTGTGAATATACAACTGGTGAACTGAGATGAGCATTGGTGAAGTCGAAAAAGGAGAAAAGCCATCTAGAATAGAGGAACTATTACAGAAAACGGGAACTCAGACATCTGAAGGCAACTGTTTGTCACACAAGCCACAAAGTTCTAAATTAGAGAATATGATACTGAGGTTTTGGCCCTTGCTCCAGTTTGGAAACCTGTTTAAAGAATCCTCCCCCCTATTGTTTAGGTACAAAAATGGGCAGTTTGTGATTCTGCCTCTGTCCTGGTTCCAGTAGGTTTGCACCACCTACACCATTGGTTGATAAACCATTGAACGTAGTTTCACGTTCGAAGATATCCTACAAAAAAGCGAAAAAAAAAGAGACTGCCAAGGAAATCCGTGCTTGCAGAAATCATCCAGCTATTTTATAATCCCTCTTAGACCCTGAAACCTGCCTAATTGGAGGTTTACCAACTTAATAGCCCGTGTGGTTTAGTATATGTCGGTCAAACCACTGGAGAGGTTGTATGAAGGGTTTCAGAGCATAGAAGTAACATTAGGAATTGCAAAACCAATTCAGACATCAATAAGCCAAACTCTCAGTTTGCAAACATAATGCAACTCAAATGAGATGGTGCAGATTGAATGGCCTCTAGGAAAAAAAGTGATGGCCTCTAGGGAAAAAAAAATCTGGCCTCTAGGAAAAAAGGTTTCTGCAAAAAGAAGGCAAATGGATTGCACAATGGTACCATCAGGTGTGAATGATGAATGGAGCCTGGATCCTTATACAGGTATAGGATCCCTTATCCGGAAACCCGATATCCAGAAAGCTCCGAATTACGGAATGGCTGTCTCCCATAGACTCCATTTTATCCAAATAATCCAAATTTTTAAAAATGATTTCCTTTTTCTCTGTAATAATAAAACAGTACCTTGTACTTTATCCCAACTAAGATATAATTAATCCTTATTGGAAGCAAAACCAGCCTATTGGGTTTATTTAATGTTTAAATGAATTTCTAGTAGACTTTAGGCATGAAGACCCAAATTACGGAAAGATCCGTTATCCGGAAACCCCCAGGTCCCGATCATTCTGGATAACAGGTCCCATACCTGTACTAATTTCTATATTTCTTTACAGGTTCATTGTAGACGCACAGGCTCATATCTTCTAAACGTAAGTTTGATAAAGGGCTGGTCAAGCCCAAAACGTTGCTTCACTTGTTGCACAATTAAATTGTATTTTCACTATATAGGAGTGGTGCTGGAATATGTTTTGAAATATCTTCTAAACGTAAATCCTTGTACAGCAATAGCAGCTCTGTTACTGTGACCTTAGGCACAGTCATAAGTCAGTTTTTGGGATCCCCTTACTGACATTTTACTAAAAATTCACTTCTCTCTACTGACCTTTAAAGCCTTTTCATGTAGGCACATACTAGAACTGGTTGGATTTAATGACCATACAGAGGGTTCAGACCCCACAGTTTGGCAATCTCAGCCCTAGGCCAATAATGTTTAATTTTTTGCTCTCCAACTGCTGCTGAACTACAATTCTTAGCAGCCAATGAGAGCTCAGGATGACTGGGAGTTGAACTTTGGTGACATCTGTAAACCGCAGGTTAAAGACCACTGCCTTAGGCCAACTCTTACATCTATACATGGATGAGGCAGATAGTCTTCCTTAATTGGGATTTTAATTTTTAATTGCCACATACTGTAATGCTGAATCATCTCTGGCTCTTTCTTCCACTCTTATTTCTCACTACTGATACTTCTTGATCTCTCAGCTGCATTTGACACTGTGGATCATCCTCTCCTCCTCCAGTCCCTCCATTCACTTGGCCTTTGTAACACAGCCTTGTGCTGGTTCTCTTCTTACCTCAGTAATCGTTCATTCAGTGTCTCATACAAAGGAGTATCAATTTCTCTCCGACCTCTTTCTGTTGGGGTTCCTAAAGTCTCTGTCCTGTGCCCCTTATTATTTTCTCTCTATACTTCCTCCCTCAGCAAACAAATCAACTCGTTTGGTTTCCAATACCACCTCTATGCTGACAATACTCAGATCTTGCCTCTCCTGATCTCAACCTAGAACTCAGGTCTCTTCCTGCCTGTCTGCTATCTCTACTTGCATTGTTGGACTGGGGTGGTCAAGGCCCACCGGGAGTAGGTCTGGGCCAGTCTGTCTACTTGGATATCACAATGCTACCTTAAATTAAACCTCTCTAAATTGTAAATGGTTCTCTTTCCCCCAAATAACACCTGTAACATCCCACAGTAGTTAACAATGGCACTATCATCCCATCTGCCCATGCCCGGTGCCTTGGGGTTATCCTAGATCCTGTCCTTCACTCCTCATATCGAGTCACTTATTAAATCATGTCACTTTCACCTAAAGAACATATCCAAAATACAATAATTTATCACCCAATATGCTGCCAAGATTCTTACTCTCTCATCATATCACATCTAGACTACTGTGACTATTAATTGGCTTTCCCCGCCAGAGTCTGTCACCTATCCAGTTCACAATGGATACTGCTGCCAGGCATTTACACTCTCACCTTACTTATTTCTAATCTTGCCCCCTCCCACACCTTGGGGCAAATTCACTAAGATGTGAAGTTGCGCCAGGCACAACTTCGCCGCACTTCGCCGCAATTCGCCAGGCGTAGTTTCGCCAAGTGCTCCGCAAATTCACTAAAATCCGAAGTTGTGCACAGGGGTAGCATAAGGTTGTGAAGTTGCGCTAGCGTTGATTCGCTATGTAAAGTGAAGTTACGCTAGCGAAGGCAAATTTGCATACTGCGCGAAATTCAAATTTCAATGGAGGAACACGTATCACCACTACAAATGCCTAGGAAACCTTCAAATCAGCAAATAAAATTTTTATTTGCCCTACACATGTGCCCACTGTCTAGGTAAGTTGCCATGAGTCAGGAAATGTAGGGGGGAGGAAGGGGAGCCCCAAAAATTTTTTCGATCTTTTTCAGCCTATCACCCATCATGTAGAAAACACGCCAGCGTTTTTTGGGATTTAGAAAAAAATTTGACTTTTTTTGAAACAATCCCTATCTACTCTATTGCGCTTCGCCAGGTCTGAGGTGGCGAAGGAAGTCTAGTGTAAACGGTAGCGTTCAGTACACTGCGCAAGTTAGTGAATTTGCGTAATTACGTCGCTAGCGAAAATTCGCCTGGCGTAAGGATGCGAAGTAACATAGCGAAACTACGCCAGCGTTCGTTAGTGAATTTGCGCAGTAACGAAAATGCCAAACACTAGCAAATTGACGCTAGCGTTCGGCGCTTCGGCGCTTAGTGAATTTGCACCCTTGTGTCTTAATCCCTTCCCCTTTAAGATTGTAATCTCTTTTGCACAGGGCCTTCTTCACCTTTTTTATCGATTACTGGTCGCTATGTATTTAATTCTGTATGTTCTCTGTATAAACACATTTATTTTACAGCACTGCGAAATATGTTGGTGCTCTAAAAATACATATTAATAATAATAATAATAATAATAGTTACAAATCTGCCAGGGGTAGCATGGGTTAACCAACATAAGCTCATGGAAACCTTAGAAATAAAGCTTCAAATTTCCAGTGTCTGAAAGATGATTAAACTTGGCAGCGTCTCTGGAAAATACTAATGGGGGCGCATTACTTGGGTTCCAGCGTCCAATTCATCTTTCCCGCAGCTCAAAATATGAAAATTTCAGTCCCGTGGCCCATTATTTGTGCTTTGTTGTCTATGTTTCAATAAGTCGTTTGCAGAGCACATTCCCGTCAGAATCATTTCCCGATGTATCACTTGTTCTTAATCAGATATAGGCCGGGAGGGGATCATCTTGGCCTAATTTTCGTTTTGCGCTTAGGGAGACAAAGTCATCAGCGTCCTATCTACATGATACACACGCCGGCAATTGTGAAGCTACTGCCAGTAGCACAGCCCGCTTGCCAAAAAGCAGATGTTCCTGCTGACTAATATCTTTCTCAGTGTGACGCTCGTGTTGGGCCAGGAACCAGCATGGTGATCAGTACACAGTGTTTTACATATCCCTCCTCTGTTTTACATTTAACAGAAATGAGGCCAGGGATAATGGGGGCGGATAGGCAGGACCTGCCGCTGCTGTGAACTTGAGAAATAACACAGGCCTTCATGTTGATTCTATATAAAACTTGGTTTCTTGCTTCAATGTAGGTTTGCTGAGGCCTCTCCATTGACTTAAGCAAATTAACCAATCCTGGCACTTCTGTACCAACCCAAACACATCCTTAAGGTGTCCATAGACACACCGATAATATCCTACGAAACTAATTATTGTACGATATTCGGTAGAAGACTTGGTGATTGTGTGGCTCGGCGATCTGGCCGAAATGTAACATCTATGACCACCTTTAATCCGATGGAAGATCTGTGCCTTCAAAGATGTCCCAAACTTGCTCTGTATTAAATTTCTTTCTGCTGATGCAAAGCAACTGCTCAGGGTTGATAACACTTACTTGAGTGTAGGGGCCTATCATTTAATAAATAATCAGTGGCGAACCAACTCGCTGGCAGGTCCTGGTACAGGATGGGCACTTGGGCCCCCATGTCAGGCCCTCCCCCTATGAGTGAGTGCTGCCAGTGTGCGCACTGTAAAATATCCCCCTGCCCAGCCGCCTGCGATAACATTATGGCAGCTCCAGGGGCGATCCTACCCAATTTGCCACCCGAGGCGGCCTTAGTTTTTGCCTCCCCCCACCTCTCACCTTCAGCACCTGACGGGTCCACGTCGCTAGTGCAGAGAGCGCAATTGTGCTCTCTGCACTAGAAGAGCCAAATTTCCGCATTTTTGCCGCCCCTGGCAACCAGGGGGGCACTGCCGCCTGAGGCGAGTGCCTCAACTCGCCTCATTGGTGGAGCGCTCCTGGGCACCTCTGACGGACCACAAGCACGTACGGGCCCGGGTGGATCCCCCTACACCCCTGGTAGTTATGCCCCTGGCCAGTTGTATCTCTGTGTTTTGAACATCGGCAGTGGCATACACAGGGCTGGCTTTAGAATACAGTTGAGGAGGTGCAGGTCCCCAGCATTAGAGGAGTCCTTGGATGTAGGAAAATAATCTACAAACGATATTATGTATTGTAACAATAGTTTTTTTCTGTATATACATAGGATACAAAGGATGTCCAACTGTCAGCCCTGTGGGCAACAGTTGAAAGTTGCAGTTGGACATCAGCAGGCTGGGTGCAAGTTAAACTTTATGGCAGGCATTCTACTTTGCAAGCACACAACTACAGAGGATGCAGACATTGAGGCTGCCCAGTGGTGTCCTAATGAGTGATCAATGTATTATTTAATAAACTGAGTCAGTTTCTGGAAGCTTTTTAAAAATAAAGGGGCCCTAACATCAATGCAAGCTGTTGCTGAACTGCAACCACAGTGAGGAAGTTGGGAGTTCGAGCCCAACAGGAGGGTTTCATTTACCATGCCATTCCCTAATGGGCCCCTTGAAATATGTCAATAGTTATGCTCTAGTCCTACCTCCCTTGCTGCCTACACTCCTACCTGATCTAATAGTAGAGGAGTACCCCACTCCCCTCTAGGACTATAAAAAAGGAGGTAGGGATGATTTTCTATAGCTGCCTTAGGGTTACCCTCTGATACTCTGGTACCAAAATATAGAAAATATAATTGGTACCTCTTCCGGCAATTTGACACCATTGCGCGGGTAATCAGTTGTACTGGCTGAGATTCCCATTAACTACAATGCAAAGGTATTTTCAGGAGATTTGGGCTTATGAGGGGCAGACTGGGGGAGACACAAAACAAAATAACTGCCTTTTGTACAAATTCTGCATGTAGAATGACATGATGTCTGGTGAGGTCTAATACATCTTCTAGGCAAAAGAAGCCCCCCTATAAGATATATTGGATCATTCATCTGACACTCAACTCCTGAATGAAGACAGAATGAGAAGAAACTAATGCTGAGAGAGGAATAGTGATGATAAACTTAATTATTTCAGAAACGATGCAGAAATTTTTAATTGGTTGTATTTAGAAAGTTTCTTATGTGAGTGTGCTGGAGCTTATATTCAATTTTCCTTTTTCGCAATAGTTCCCCTTTAAAGGGCTGGTTCACCTTTCAGTTAATTTTTAGTATGTTATAGAATGGCAATTCTAAACAACTTTTCAATTGATCTTCATTATTTTTTTTTTATATATTTTTGAATTATTTGCCTTCTTCTTCTGACTCCTTCCAGCTTTAAAATTTGGGGTCACTGACCCTATCTTAAAAACAAATACTCTGTAAGTGTATTGTTATTGCTACTTTGTATTACTCCTCTTTCTATTCAGGCCTCTCCTATTCATATTCCAGGTTATTAATCAAATCAATGTGTGGTTGCTAGGGTAACTGGAGAGCTGCTGAATAAAAAGCTAAAAAACTAACAATAATAAAAAATGAAAACCAATTGCAAATTGTCTCATAATATCACTCTCTACATCATACTAAAAGTTAATTCAAAGGTGAGCAATTCCTTTACTAGGGACCAAGGGATAGAAAAATAGGACATGCACTTGGGCACATAGTTTAGCTTCTTTCATGGGCAGAGCTCTAGCAGATAAATATAAGCTTCCACCATAGAAATTCCTGGGATTGTACAGAGGGTCTGATTTCCGCACTGAAGACTGAATATTTGCTTTTGGTTTTTCACTCCCCTTGCTTATTTCTTAAGGCGATTAAAGGGATACTGTCATGGGAAAACATGTTTTTTTCAAAACGCATCATTTAATAGTGCTGCTCCAGCAGAATCCATTTCTCAAAAGAGCAATCAGATTTTTTTTATATTCAATGACATGGGGCTAGACATATTGTCAGTTTTCCAGCTGCCCCAGTCATGTGACTTGTGCCTGCACTTTAGGATGGAACTACTTTCTGGCAGGCTATTTCTCCTACTTAGGGCTAGTCCACACGGGGAGATAGCCACGCGTTTGCGGTCGCGGCGACAAAGCGCCACGACAGTCGCCGCGACCGGCGCAGGCGACAGTTTTGTATGGGCGCCTATGTAAAAACGCCTGTGCTAACCACACGAGGCGATTTGCTTTTCAACAGTCGCCTGAAAAAGCCTGGCGAGGCATTTTCAGGCGACTGTTGAAAAGCGCATCGCCTCGTGTGGTTAGCACAGGCGTTTTTACATAGGCGCCCATACAAAACTGTCGCCTGCGCCGGTCGCGGCGACTGTCGTGGCGCTTTGTCGCCGCGACCGCAAACGCGTGGCTATCTCCCCGTGTGGAATAGCCCTTAATGTAACTGAATCAGTCTCAGTGGACTTGGCTTTTACTGTTGTTCTTAGTTCTACCAGGGAGCTGTTATCTTGTGTTAGGGAGCTGCTATCTGGTTACCTTCCCATTGTTCTGTTGTTAGGCTGCTGGGGGGGAAAGGGAGGGGGTGATATCACTCCAACTTGCAGTACAGCAGTAAAGAGTGACTGAAGTTTATCAGAGCACAAGTCACATGACTGAGGCCAGCTGGGAAACTGACAATATGTCTAGCTCCATGTTAGATTTCAAAATGGAATATAAAAAACTCTGGTTGCTCTTTTGAAAAATGGATTTCAGTGCAGAATTCTGCTGGAGTAGCACTATTAACTGATGTGTTTTGAAAAAAACATGTTTTCCCATGACAGTTTTCCTTTAAGGACTGTGATTGGGTTGACCCAATTTTCTTATTCTGAGATTTGATTCTTTCTTGTAGAGTGCAGAGCAGCGGGTTAAACCCAAGTTAAGGCGCTAGTAAAAGCATAATGCCTTTTCAGTTATGCTGGCAGAATCCTGAATCATGTAATCCGTGTAGTTTATTTGTGTCCCTTGCTTTTTACTGCCGCTTAACCCACTGCAGCTTCTCTTGTACAAAATAATCTATTTTTCCTCATTCACCTTTCTTGTCCTATTTCTGTATTTCATTTCTTTCAGCTCTGCTGCCTCAAAGCCGATGCCCAAACACCATGCATTTCTATTGCCAACTGCAATACCCGCTCTTCATGCCCACTTGGGTGGTGAAGAATTAAAAAATGAAGATTTTCACTAGCTATTACTGTGCCTCAAATCTATTAGTTATAACTATGCCAAATCTATTAGTGTCCCAGGATGTGTGTCCTAATATAATTCATGTATGTCCCCTGCCCTTCCTAATCAGGGTGGGAACTAAGGGTAGGCAGAAGAGTCACGTGCTTAGGGTGAAATGAAGTAGGGGCACTAAGCACATACCTCTTCTGTTGCCTACCCCATGCGGTTAGCTTCCTTTATAGTAGTGATCCCCAACCAGTGGCTCATGAGCAACATGTTGCTCCCCAACCCTTTGGATGTTGCTCCCAGTGGACTCAAAGCAGGGGCTTATACTTTAATTATTGGCTTGAAGACAAGCTTTTGGTTACATAAAAATCAGTTGTACTGCCCAAGAGAGGCTCCGGTAGGCCGTCAATTCATATAGGGGCTACCAGATGATCTATTACTGCCCTCATTTAGCACCCACAGGAACCTTTAGCATGCTTGTGTCGCTCCCCAACTCTTTTTATATTTGAAAGTGGTTCATGGGTAAAAAAGGTTGTTGACCACTGCTCTATAGTAACACCACTGACACAACCTGATAAAGCACCTCATCTTGATGGAGCCGTTACAACTTGTCACATGAGTCTGCAATGTCCCCCATGATTAAAACTTAACCCAACTCTATCTACCTCATGAATTGGGCTGTAACTCCTACAATTAAAGCAGAACCTTACCCAGAACAGTTGATTTGCATAATGAAAATTTGTAATTCTAAGCAACTTTACAATATACAGGAACCCTCCATCAGTTGAATCAAGTTTCTCTTTGGGTCACATCTATCTATCTGGGCTATGGAAGGATAGTTAGCATTTGTCATGTGACTTTTCACAGAAATTAGGCCACCTGGTTCCCGTAGACTTTAATGACAAAGCAACTTAAGAATTACTGAAAACTCTTCAGAAATCTTGAGTAAGTGGAGTGCTAAAAAGATTTCCATCCAAAGACATGCTCACCTGCCTGTTAGTTTAGATGGCTCTTGTCAGTTTTGAGATCCTAAATTCTTCTGACCAGGAAGCAGATGCAAGAAAAATTTATAAACATCTGAAAACCTTAATGTGCAGGAAAATCACTTTATTTTATTTGAGATTGAACTCAACCTTCTACCTCTGGGAAATTGCCCCCTTAGCGTTATTTGGCAAATTCTTCACTCATACAGTATTCAATGAGTTCCACAAAGTGCTGTAACCAGGATAGAAGATGTTGAAGAACATCAAACCTTTTCAATAAAGATAATAGGTCCAGCTTTCAGCTGGTTAAGGCTGTACAACTCCATCTGTAACTTCAGGAAGGGTTTAGAGATGTCAGGGAGCCGGGAGCCCCCTCTGGGGAGTAGTCCGGATCTAGAAGGAATATCGAGTGCTTGCCCAATGCGAACCTGCTGGTTTTCGTAGTCCTCCATGCGGGATGCCAGTCCGCGGAGCGCTCGTCCGACATCAGGTGTGGCTTCCTCAGTAGGATCCATGGCCCGAAAATAATGTCAGGGAGCCGGGAGCCCCCTCTGGGGAGTAGTCCGGATCTAGAAGGAAGCCCCTCAGGAGGGATCAGGGTCGTGGTATCCAGGGGTAAGGCAAGAGAGTAATCAAAGTCCAGGCACAGGTCAAAAGGCAGGTGGAATACAAACAAAGTTCAAGTCCAGGCAGGGGGTCTCTGGCAGGCAGGGTATAAGCGAAGTCCAGGTCCAGGCAAAGGGGTCACAACAAGAAATCAGGCAGAATATTAGCAGGGGAAGCAGCAAGGGAACCCAGGAATCACTTGGGGAACAGGATCCTATTTTCGGGCGCCATTTTGGCGCCTCAGGCGTCCTCTTAAGTTTGAATTTGGCGCCCTTGCGCCAGCGTCAGCGCGCCTGCGACCGGCGCGCCGCGCTGGCGTCACCGCGCCGGCGTCGGGACCCACGTGGGTTGCCTGGGCGCCGCCATCTTGGATCCTTCGTCGCCGCCGGGAGCGGACGCGACTCCTCGCGCTCCCGGCGGTCTTGACAGTACCCCCCCCTCACGGGGGGCCTCAGGATCACCGGGACTTGGTTTCTGGGGAAACTTGGAGTGAAAGTCTCTTACCAAACGAGGAGCATGCACATCACGGTGTCCCTCCCAAGAGCATTCTTCGGGGCCAAAGCCCTTCCAATGGATGAGGTATTGAAGGGACCCTCTGGAGACTCTGGAATCAAGGATTCTCTCCACCTCGAATTCTTGTTGACCCTCCACAGAGATGGCAGGAGGAGGAGATTGGGCACCAGAGAAACGGTTGGAGACGGTGGGCTTCACCAGGGAGACGTGGAACACGTTGGGAATTCTCATCTCTGGTGGGAGTTGAAGTCTGATGGCTACTGGGTTAATTATCTCCAAGATGGGGAACGGACCCAGGAACTTCGGACCCAACTTGGGAGATGGCACCTTCAAGCGAATATTCCTGGAAGAGAGCCAGACACAATCACCCACCTTGTAGGGAGGAGAGGGCCTTCTATGGCGATCTGCGAAAGTCTTGTGGACTAGAGCACTCTTCTCCAGGTTAGACTTGGTTGCAGCCCAAATAGCAGACATATGGGCTGCCAGATCATCTGCCGCCGGGACATCCGACAATACGAAGTCCTGAGGAAAGGCTTGAGGATGCTGTCCATACACCGCCATAAATGGAGACCTTCCTGTGGAGGAATGACATGCATTATTATGAGCAAACTCCGCCCACGGGAGGAGGTCAGACCAATCGTCCTGGCAAAGAGACACGTGATTCCTCAGGAACTGTTCTAAGGCTTGGTTCACACGTTCAGCTGCCCCATTCGTCTGCGGATGGTAGGCGGACGAAAATTGAAGGGTTATTCCCAAGTCTTTACATAGGGAGCGCCAGAACTTGGCGGTGAACTGGGTGCCTCTGTCGGAGACGATTTCCACCGGGAAACCATGCAGGCGGAAGATGTACTTAATAAAGAGTTGGGATAATTCCACCGCAGAGGGTAACTTCCTCAAAGGGATGAAATGGGCCATTTTGCTGAAGCGGTCAATGACAACCCAGATCACAGTATTCCCACCGGAGGGAGGAAGTTCGACAATAAAGTCCATAGAGAGGTGCGTCCACGGACGAGAGGGTACCGGCAAAGGCTGTAACAACCCGCTGGGGCGGGAATGGCTAGGCTTAGAAGTGGCACAGACATTACAAGCCTCCACAAAGTCCTTTACATCCTTGCGGATCTCAGGCCACCAGACTAGGCGCCTCAAGAGTTCAAGGGTCTTGGCTGGACCAGGATGTCCTGCTTGCCTGGAGCAGTGGGTTTGTTGCAAGATGGCCAGGCGAAGTTCCGGAGGGACGAAGGCCATGCCAATCGGAGTATTTTGAGGAGCCGAGGACTGCCCAGCCAGGATCTGGTCGGCAAATTGGGGATACAGAGAGGCAATGATCTTGACTGGTGGAATGATTGGTTCCTGCCTCTCAGGGTCACGGTCCACCGGAGTGAAGCTACGAGACAAGGCGTCGGCCTTCCGATTCTTGGAACCTGGGCGATAGGTCAAAACAAAGTTAAATCGGGAAAAGAAAAGGGCCCACCTGGCTTGTCTGGGGTTTAGCCTCTTGAGGGACTGTATAAACTCCAGATTCTTGTGATCTGTGTAAATCTGGACAGGAATTTCAGAGCCCTCCAGGAGATGACGCCATTCTTCAAGGGCAAGCTTGACTGCCAAGAGTTCTCGATTTCCGACATCATAATTCTGCTCTGCGGATGAGAACTTCTTGGAGAAATACGCATAGTGGTGCAATTTTCCATCAGTGGAGTGTCTCTGGGACAGGATAGCTCCGGCTCCGACTTCAGAAGCATCAACCTCGATGCAGAAGGGAAGTGCAGGATTGGGATGTCGAAGAACAGGAGCGGACGTGAAGGCCTCTTTCAAGGACTGAAAGGCTTCTATGGCAGATGGAGGCCACTGGCTGGGTTTACCCCCTTTCCGAATGAGGGCCAGGATAGGTGCAATGCGGGAAGAGAACCCCCGGATGAACTGTCGATAATAATTAGCAAATCCGATGAATCTCTGGATTGCCTTGGTACTCAGTGGGAGAGGCCACTCCTGAATGGCCGACACCTTCACGGGGTCCATCTCAAATCCCTCTGGAGAGATAATGTACCCTAGAAAGGGGATCTTGGATACCTCGAAGACACACTTCTCCAACTTGGCGAAGAGAGAGTTCTTCCTCAGACGAGAGAGTACCTCCTTCACCTGGGAGCGATGACTTTCAAGGTCCTTGGAGAAGATCAGGATGTCGTCCAAGTATACGACTACGAACCTTCCTAGGAGATCTCGGAACACATCATTAACAAACTCCTGGAAGACGGCAGGGGCATTGCACAGGCCGAAGGGCATAACGAGATATTCATAGTGCCCATCCCGAGTGTTGAATGCCGTCTTCCATTCGTCACCCTCCCGGATGCGAATGAGGTTGTAGGCCCCCCGGAGATCCAACTTTGAGAAAATCTTTGCCCCTTTCAGCTGGTCAAAGAGCTCGGCAATCAGGGGCAGAGGGTACCTGTTTTTCACGGTGATCTTGTTCAGGCCCCGATAGTCTATACAAGGCCGAAGGCCTCCGTCCTTCTTCTCCACGAAGAAGAACCCAGCCCCTGCAGGAGAGGTAGAAGGGCGGATAAACCCCCGCTGGAGATTTTCTTGGATGTACTCCTTCATAGCGGTAGTCTCTGCAGGAGAGAGAGGGTAAGTGCGCCCTCTGGGGGGCATGGCTCCTGGCAGGAGTTCAACCGGACAGTCGTAGGAGCGATGAGGGGGAAGGAACTCTGCAGACTTTTTACAAAACACATCAGAAAATCCCTTGTAAGTGGAGGGCAAAGTCTTTAGTTCCGCAGTGGAGACATTCACCTTCTCGAGGGGTTTTGGCGGAAGGCAATGTTGCAGACAAAATAAACTCCAACGAGAGATCTGCCCAGTGGACCAGTCTATGGTGGGGTTATGTAGACGTAACCACGGAAGACCCAGAATTACTGGAGTAGAAGGACAGGGGATGATGAAGAATGAAAGTTTTTCTTGATGCAGCGCCCCAACTTGTACAGATAGTTCCGCCGTGAACATAGTGACAAATTCAAACTCCAGGGGTTTGTCATCTATGGCGGTAATTCGCAGGGGTGAAGACAAAGGGAGTAGGGGAATCTTCATGCGTTTGGCAAAGAAGGCGTCCATGAAATTGCCATCCGCTCCAGAGTCGAGGAAGGCCCTTTCGAAGATAGTCTTACTTGCCAGGTGAATCTGCAAAGGAAGGAGAAGTCTGCGTGAATTTTCTTGACACTTCTCCTTAGGCCCTCGAGTAATGCCCCCTACATGAGAAACCAGTGACATACCTCGGGGTACAAAACTCTTGGCTTTGGCAGGACAGGCGTTGGCAAAATGGGAATGGCCACCACAGTACAAACAGAGACCTGCCATTCGTCTTCGGAGTCTTTCCTGCTCGGAAAGGTGAGCCTTTCCTACTTGCATAGGTTCCTCCAGGGGTGACGTGGACACATGAGTCACAGGAACAGCGGGAGCTTGCAGAATCGGCCTTTGAAAGCGAGGGGCCAACATGGGAGAAAATCGTCTGCTGCGCTCTCTCTCCACCTGGTGTTCCCTGAGGCGGGTGTCCACCTTAATAGATAGAGCGGTCAGTCCTTCCAGGGTGTCAGGAGTCTCTCTGGAGACGAGATCATCTTTGATGCGGATGGATAGGCCTTGGTAGTATACGGCCTTGTAAGCGTCATCACACCAGGAAGTCTCCGCCATCAGTGTTCGGAAGTCTATAGCGTACTCATTGACACTGCGGCTTCCCTGCCGGAGCTGCAAGAGACGGGCAGGGGCGTTCGTGACTCGACCAGGAGCATCAAAGACTGTGCGAAAAGCTAGGAGAAAGTCTTTAACAGCATAAGTCACCGGGGAATTCTTCTCCCAAAGAGACGTTGCCCACTCCAGTGGCTTGCCTTCCAATCGAGACATCACATACCCTACCTTGGAACGCTCACTTGGAAACTGCGTGGGTTGGAACTCAAATTGAATTTGGCACTGTGTGGCAAATCCCCTGCAGGCTTGTGGGTCCCCACTGAAGCGAGGGGGAGGTGGAATGCGAGGCTCACCTGTCGGGTAGCTTGCGTTCGTAGAGGCTGCCGCCATGGGGGGATCTCCAGTAGGTGTAGCAGCGGAGGGCGTAGATGGCACTCGAGCAAGCAGGATATCGAGTGCTTGCCCAATGCGAACCTGCTGGTTTTCGTAGTCCTCCATGCGGGATGCCAGTCCGCGGAGCGCTCGTCCGACATCAGGTGTGGCTTCCTCAGTAGGATCCATGGCCCGAAAATAATGTCAGGGAGCCGGGAGCCCCCTCTGGGGAGTAGTCCGGATCTAGAAGGAAGCCCCTCAGGAGGGATCAGGGTCGTGGTATCCAGGGGTAAGGCAAGAGAGTAATCAAAGTCCAGGCACAGGTCAAAAGGCAGGCGGAATACAAACAAAGTTCAAGTCCAGGCAGGGGGTCTCTGGCAGGCAGGGTATAAGCGAAGTCCAGGTCCAGGCAAAGGGGTCACAACAAGAAATCAGGCAGAATATTAGCAGGGGAAGCAGCAAGGGAACCCAGGAATCACTTGGGGAACAGGATCCTATTTTCGGGCGCCATTTTGGCGCCTCAGGCGTCCTTTTAAGTTTGAATTTGGCGCCCTTGCGCCAGCGTCAGCGCGCCTGCGACCGGCGCGCCGCGCTGGCGTCACCGCGCCGGCGTCGGGACCCACGTGGGTTGCCTGGGCGCCGCCATCTTGGATCCTTCGTCGCCACCGGGAGCGGACGCGACTCCTCGCGCTCCCGGCGGTCTTGACAAGAGACATGTTGACAAAGTGCTTAAAGATGTGGCATTTGTTCCCAGTTGCAAGGTGGTTTTGAAGGTGTCACCTGGGTTTCTGTACTGGGGTCATGGTTGTGGCATAGGTAAACATGCAAGCAATGGTCTGTGGCTCTGTCCTTGAAATAAAAAAGTTATAAATCCAAAGTGAAAAGAATAAAACAGGATTATAAATTGTAAAATTGTTCCTCACCAAGACAACCCCCAGTCCAAGGGTTGCCAATCTATTTTTCAATATACAGGATTCAAAAAGCCTGACGCGTTTCGTGCCTGAATGTACACACTCATAGGCTATGAGTAAGTGCCCATTCAGGCGTGAAACACGTCAGGCTTTTTGTATGTCCTAATAAAGTCTTTTTAACGTAAAAAGATGAGCTACTGCTTTACTAGAAAATGGGCCTCACTCCACTTTGAATCCTGCATGGTTGGGGCATAAGCAAGCATTAAGGAGCATGGCCGGAGAGTAACAGGACATGGTCAGTGTTGCAAGGACTTGGCCTGAAACCTTGTAGAAAGCACCTCCAAAAACTCTTTTGCTTCTTTGCCATAATGTCATTGCATTGACTTACAGTCAATACTCCTTCTAATTTCAAACGTATACAGGTATAGGATCCCTTATCCGGAAACCCGATATCGAGAAAAGCTCCGAATTACGGAATGACTGCCTCCCATAGACTCCATTTTATCCAAATAATCCAAATTTTTAAAAATGATTTCCTTTTTCTCTGTAATAATAAAACAGTAGCTTGTACTTGATCCCAACTAAGATATAATTAATCCTTATGGGAAGCAAAACCAGCCTATTGGGTTTATTTCATGTTTAAATGAATTTCTAGTAGACTTAAGGCATGAAGACCCAAATTACGGAAAGGTCCATTATCCGGAATACCCCAGGTCCCGAGCATTCTGGATAACAGGTCCCATACCTGTACCACAATTTATGGTGTACATGCACAAGTGCAAGGCATAGAGCGAACGTTGCTAAAAAAACGTAATTTGCTTTAAATTTGCATATTAATTAGGGTCCAGGACACACACAATATATCTCTTGCACCTCACTCTCTTGTTAATAGACTATCACAATTCAACTGTAAAATAATAAAAGTAGAATAAAATAAGCTTTGTGATGTTGAAGTCAAGGGCGCCATCTAGTGCCTCTAGGTTTATTTTAAAAAATATATATTTTTAAAAATTGAGCTATGTTGAGTGACAGTACATTTTACATCTGAGTGCAATATGTTTCTGAAGTCTTTATTCTTGGATATGATAAACTGACTTTGTTTTGTGTTTGGGCAAAAACCACTGGGGCAGAGCCGGGCCAACCCAGCCAGGCGACCTAGGCAACGTGTCGGGCCACGGCGCCGGCTCAGTACTGCGCATTCGCGAAACTTGGCTTCAGTGCGCATGTGCGAAATCTGGCTTCAGCGCGCATGCGCAGAAGCGCATTTACGCAAAAGATAGCGGGGAGAGATGGGACCGGACATGGGGTAGGCGACAGAGCAGGTACGTGCCTGGCCCCCCCCCCAGCTTTGCGCCCTAGGTACGTGCCTACTCTGCCTACCCCTAGTTCCAGCCCTGCACTGGGGTGTTGGCTAGATTCAGGGGAGCAAATTCACTAAAGGACAAATTTTCGCCTGCGCAAGGCTTCATCACATTTCATCACATTTTCGCTAGGCAAAAATTAGCTACGACAGCGCAAATTCACAAAGTGAAAATGCAAAGTTGCGTCTCTGCAGCCGAACGCTGGTGAAGTTTCACAAGTGTTAATTTGTCAGTTTGAGCATTTCATATCGAACTTTAGCTTGTGTTTGTTTCTGCCTAGCAAAACTTCATCATTAGTACACTTACGCTTTTTGAATAGGGCGGATGGTCATATATATGTCTTTATTACAGGTGTTGGTGCAAATGCTTGAAGTGGCCACTTCTTATTACAAATGTCCAAAGAAGCAAAATAAAAACAAAAGTGATTCTCTATTGCCCTAGACATGAGCCCACCCTAAAACAAATGTGGCATGCCCCTCAAATGATTGGAAAAAAAATGATAACGCAAAAATCTTTAATAGTTAGAACTTCTGAAGACAATTCCGCTTCAAAATATGAAAGAACGCCAGCGTTTTTAGCATTTTAATAACATTTCTGGATACAGGATATGATGTCACTGACATAAGACTGAGGAGGATGTAGCTTCATGTTATCAGTTCGCCGGTTCGTATCTAAGCTGGCGAAGGAAACGCTGGCAAAAGAGGTAACGTTCTGTAAAATTTGCACTTTAGTGAATTTGCGGAGTAATGATTGTTTGCCTGAGTGAAAATTCGCCTGCCAAAAGGGCACAAAACTTTGTTAGCGCTGAGCTCTTTTGTTATTGAAATTGTCCTCTACGCCTTTTAGTAAATTGGCAATGGCTTTCTGTCAAATTTTCACTAGCGACGGCCACTTCGCCCTTTAGTAAATCTGCCCCAGGGGTTGAATACTGATATAACACTCATGCCTGTGTAAATCATGCCTAACTCAAAACATAATAAAACTGAATGGCAGAAAAAAAAAGGCTAATACGCCCCTAGGAGAAGTCCCACCACATTATAGGGGCTATCCCTATACAATGTAGTGTATGTTGGAGGCCAGGCTTGACTGTGAGGGAAAACACATCATGGCTCATGGATTTTTGGGAGCTCCCCGGTTACCCTATGGCTAGGGTTGCCACACGGCCTGTATTTTACCGGCCTAGCCGGTAAAACACCTGCTGGGGCCGGTATTACAAATTTACCGGCAATGTAGCTGCCGGTAAATTGTAATACCATTTACAAAATCCCCTGCCCGCCGATGAAAACTTACATTTTCGTAGGCTTTGGGCGGTGGCCCCGCCCCTTTTGTGATGCTACTCCACATGGCTCAGCCCCTTTTTGCGTCACGCCCCGTCCCTTTCTTTTCCGCCCCCACCAGTGGCCGGTAATTTTTTTTTTTTAAAAGGTGGCAACCCTACCTATGGCTATAACTTCTCCCCGCCCCTACATGTTACCATTCCACTGTAACAGCCCATGACTCCTCATGAGTGTTCCACCTGGCAGAAATAGGGGTGGGATTGGGGTAAGGCCAGGGTGTAAAAGTGTGTGGTCAAAAACCTATTGGAAAGCACCTCTGGCATCTTGATCCCAATGTAAGCGGGATATACTAGAAGCTCCTTGTGCCATCCTTTGGCATAGAACTAGTGCTGCAAATCCCATCAAGTTAGGTCTTTATAGGACCCAGAGACCAGCTAGAATTAGCAAACATAAATAAAAGGTGTAATTTAAAAGTTTACAGTAGGATTCAAAGTGCAATGTTTGCACCAGTGGCACCACTAACACAGGTCTTTGCACTCCATGACGGAGTAATAGGGGTGCTGTAATGTCTGGCAGAGATGTATTCATGAGGGAGACTACGGGAGGCAGGTAACCCCCCTCTATTCTGTCTCCTACCTACTGTGTAAGTTGTTATTCCGACATGGCAGTTAGGGAGAGGCGCAGAGAGAGACGAGTCAATAACAACAAATAATCTACAACTAGAAAAAAATAAATAATCTAATTTATAAAGTACAGTTGCAACACATTCAACATAATTATCCCCCTATGACAGTTTTGCATTGTGATGGGTGCATCTGGCGAACGGCTTCTCATACTGTCAACCTGCCTGTTAAAGTGGCAACATCTGTATGTGTCATGTCAGCGGGTGCAAAGGTGACCAGTAAATTGCACTTCAGCGCCTTTCATTTGATCTTCCAAAGCCCCCCAAACTTTCCGTATGTGTCATTATGTTTATTAAAATTGCAGCTCCTTCCAGAGTTGCCCATTAACAAAAGCAGGAGTAACAGGTCAGCGGCTGAATGCCGCCTGCTTCTCGCAGCCTCTAAAGAGCACGTCTGGCAGGCAGCAATGAGATGTAAATACATCATTTTCCCCTTTTGATTACAACTTGCATCCAGCATACAATGGCTGGGGGTCAAGTAAATGAGGACATTAGTGAGTTAGAAAAGAAGGAATCACTATGGGGTTGATTTGTTAGGGGACGGTGGAGCTGTTAGTGGTGCGGGGGGAGCACACCATCACCATGATTACACCATTAGCTTAAGTTGAAATCTGTACTTGTTTCTATATGTTTGTCCGAGCTGGGGGGGTGGATTGTGTAGGAGGCAACACGGGAAACTGCTAATTTGTCACCAAGTTAAGTGATTTTGCAAGTGGATTTACTGCCTCTGACAACATGAAAAGAGGAGTCCGAGAAAAATTGATGATTATATAGGCAGTTTGGCCAGGGAACATCATCAGGGTCAGAGAAAAAGATGATGTGCTGCAATGCATGGTGGTCATGGTGTTCGCACATGCGCGACTCGCCAACGTTCCGGGGGCGTTCAGAGGTTTGGAAGTTGGGAGGGGGCCCCCGGGGACCGTTAGGAGCAGTGTCGGACTGGGGCGGCGTGACACCGGGAAAAAACCCGGGGGTGCCCCGTCCCTCATGGGCCCAGACCTGCTCCCCCAGCTGCCCTATAAACAAAAAAACCTACTGCACCGAATCAGCACATGCGTGCAGCGCACTGTGTCTGCGAAAGCCCAACAGTGCACCGTGTCCCAGAAAGCGCGCACAGCTTTCGCGCACCAGGGAATTATAAGTCGGAAGGGGGCCCCCGGGGACTGTTTTTATTTGCAGTCCTGGTAGGTCCCCAAGGCTCTAGTTCGGACCTGGCTAGGAGGGCCATTGGTGCTGCAGCCCCAGTGGTCCCCAATTGTCAGGACTGCAAGAAGTACCCAACAGCACTGTTTGCATTACCGGCGGTCACAGTGAAGATCCAAGATGGCTGCAGCATCGCTGCATGATAATGTCATCACTTGCTCCCACTAGAGGGCTTCCTCCTTGATCCAGACTACCTCCCTGGAGGGAGCTCCCGGCTCCCTGACACCCAATGCTCCAGTCTGACCCAGGTCATCATAACATTAAGGAAAAACTGACAGTTACATTGGGACGGTTGGGGTATGTCAGTTAGTGACGTCACTTCACTTTTGCAAAGTAGGGTGCTCTTTGAGTTCAGCAGCTCTCTAGGTTGCAATTTCAGCAGCTGTCTGGTTGCTAGGATCCAAATTACCCTAGCGACCAGGCAGTGGTTTGAATGAGAAACTGGAAGATATATAGGAGATGAATAAATAAAAAGATAAGCCATAAAAAGTAACAGTAACATTGCAATTGTAATTTTGGCTGTCAGGACCAGTGACCCCCCCATTTGAATGCTGTTAAGAGGCAACTGAAAGTAATTAAGAAACTATACAGGTATGGGATTGGTTATCCAGAAACCCATTATCCAGGAAGCTCCAAATTACGGAAAGGCCGTCTCCCATAGACTCCATTTTATCCAAATAATCCAGATTTTTAAAAATGATTTCCGTTTTCTCTCTAATAACAAAACAGTAGCTTGTACTTCAACTAAGATATAATTAATCGTTATTGGAAGCAGAACCAGCCTATTGGGTTTATTTAATGTTTACATGATTTTCTAGTAGACTTAAGGTATGAAGACCCAAATTATGGAAAGATACGTTATCTGGAAAACCCCAGGTCCCGAGTATTCTGGATAACAGGTCCCATACCTGTATACATGAAGGTCAATTGCAAAGTATAGGCTATTCTATAACATACTAGGGGCAGATTTAACAAAGGTCGAGTGATAGAGTTTTTATTACCTTGAATGATCTCGAAACTTGAATGGTGTTATTTAAGAAAAAACTCGAATGTCTAAAATTTCAACTAATATTACCTCCACGAAAACTCAAATGGAATATGAATTGAATTCGAAAGCAATTCGAATTGAGTTTTTTCCCAAAAAAACTTGAATGTCAGAAAGGCTATTAACATCTTCAAATGGGGCACTGCTCTGCCATTGACTTCTACAGGAACTCGGCAGGTTTTAGGTGGTGACCTATCGAATTCGAATTACTTCCAGGGTCGAGGTATGATAAATCTTGGATTTTTACCAACTCGAATTTGTGAGTTTTGACCAAAAATGTAACACGTAAATTGTAATTTGAATATGAATCTTAATAGATCAGCCCCCAAGAGTCATTCAGTTTGACCCTGGACACAGCGATAAAGGATTGTTAGCTCTGTTACCCAAGCGCCGTATGTTTATGAAAACCTCTTCCTTCCAATCCAGCGACTGGCTCCTACAGTGTCCCATTGTGGCTGTGATGCTGAGCAGATCTTTGCTGAGAGATGTGACACTTGCAGCAGGGCCAGGACCCAGTTGTGCCTCCCTGAGGGGCTGACTCTCAGATCATTATTCCAGTTGACACTTTGCAGCTGTTGGTTTTTTTCTTCATTTCTAGTAGAGGCTCAGCAGTCGGACCCCCGTTTGGCACAGTCTTTAGCACAAGCAGAAGGGCATGCCTTGTTTGAGCAGAGATATAACTCCAGCTGACAGTTAGGATTCAGGGAACTCTCTTCCCACATCCTCGTCACTTTTTTGGCCTCTCTAAACTCAATTACAGAAAGATTTAGCAATGCTCCCCGGCTCTGCTCCCTTTCCCATAAAAGTCCAGAGAAAGTAAACAAGTCATTATGATGTTTTGGCAGCGTCACATAAAATTCATACCAGTACGTGTTTGGAAAGTGCATGCAGCGTTTCAGAAGATCATATATTATATCAACATAAAGCAGCTGAGAACTAGATACGTCTATGCCATAAATGCCCCGGCACCAGCAGCTCAAGGTTCCGAACACATTCAGGGCAATGGTCAACCTGCAGTGATGGGCGAATCTGACCCTTTCGTTTCTCTGAAAACTTGCGCATCGGTGAAAATTTGCAGAAATACATTGAAGTCTATGGGCAACAACATTTTTTTGATGGGCGTCATTTTCACAGGGAAACTTTTGAAAAATTTAAAAATTAAGACGGAAATCCATAATCCAGGAAAAAAATCTGAATTACAGGAAGGCCTTCTACCATAATCTCCATAGTAATGAAATAATTCAATAAAAAACAAAACTTGATTTCCTTTTTCTCTTTTATAATGAAACAGTACAGGTAAGGGATGCATGTGGAAACCTATTATCCAGAATTCTCTGAATATTGGGAAGGCCGTCTCTTAGTCTTCACTTCAATCAAATAATTCAAATAAATACAAATTATTTCCTTTTCCTCTGTAGTAAAAAAACATATATAATAAATCGTTATTGGAGGCAAAACAAGCTAAATGGGTTTAATTAGTGCTTAAATAATATATTTTTTAATTTTAGTCGATTTACGGTATGGAGATTACAGAAATTACGGAAAAAAACTTTATCAAGGAAACCCCAGGTCCTTAGCGTTCTGTATAACAGGTCCCATACCTGTACCTTGTATTTTATTCTAAGATATAGTTAATTATTATTGGAGGCAAAATTAGACTATTTGGTATTTACAGGAGAATTCGACCCGTAGTTTAAAAAAACCCTCCCTCGCTTGGTTTTATCGAGTTTTGCCACATTCAAATTAAATTTTGCTTTTTTATTAATAAATAATGTCTCATCGTGGATTCTAGTTTGGTCTGACTTTGGTGTGTTAACACTCCAAAAAACCAAATGGTCGATGCTCACTGTAGGGATATTACGCACATGTTAAAAAAAAACGTTAAGACATACCCTTAAATCCATATGCATCATACTCCCCTGTGGATAACACAGGACCCCCCCCCCCCCCCCAGTACATGATTAAACACATTGAGAACCCATAACAAGTATTTACAAATGCTAACAAACCCCCACCAGGTTAACTTACTGCAGGCAGAGTAAGGAACATAGAGGGAGCATAGGGCATGCAGATTATGGCTCATACACAGAGCATAGGGCGGGCAGAGTATGGAACACACAGGGAGCATAGGACAGGCAGAGTATGGTACACACAAGAAGTATAGGGCAGGCAGAGTTTGGCACACACAGGGAGCATAGGGCAGGCAGAATATGGCACACACAGGGAACATAGGGCAGGCAGAATATGGCACACACAAGGAGCATAGGGCAGGCAGAGTACAGCACAGAGGGAGCACAGAGGGAGCATAGGGCATGCAGATTATGGCTCATACACAGAGCATAGGGCGGGCAGAGTATGGAACACACAGGGAGCATAGGGCAGGCCAAGTATGACACACACAGGGAGCATAGGGAAGGCAGAGTATGGCACACACACAGGGAGCATAGGGCAGGCAGAGTATGGCACAAACAGGGAGCATAGGGCAGGCAGAGTATGGCTCATTACATGGGGAGCATAGGGCAGGCAGAGTATGACACACACAGGGAGCATAGGGCAGGCAGATTATGGTGTATACACTGAGCATAGGGCAGGCAGAGTATGGCAAACACAGAGAGCATAGGACAGGCAGAGTATGGTACACACAAGAAGTATAGGGCAGGCAGAGTTTGGCACACACAGGGAGCATAGGGCAGGCAGAATATGGCACACACAGGGAACATAGGGCAGGCAGAATATGGCACACACAAGGAGCATAGGGCAGGCAGAGTACAGCATGAGACAGGGAAATTTATCAGGACCTGGTGCTCCTTCAGCAGTTTGTCTGAAGTGTGAACAGGAGAACAATGTGGGCACTTTCAGTCTGGGTCTCAGGTATAATCAGTACAGAGCTTTAGAGGTGTGATGAATAGAGGTGTCATAGGTGTGAACAATGCAGGATTTTACTGTCTGAATTTGAAGTGTAAATAATGCAGGGGCCAGTTAATCTCTGTAGTGATACCTGTTAAAAGCAAACACAGAAGGCAGACTTTCATGTGGGGGGTCACGGGGGTCGCATGCCACCCACGGGCTGCAAATTAAACAGCAATTCCACAGCAAAAGTTTTTGAGTCTTTTGGGCAGTGAAGTTCCAACTTACAGCGAGTCCTTATCAAGGGCTCTCCCAGGCCCGTAGAAAATTCAAATATAGGTAAAGGGGAATCGCTGTATTTTCTGACAAAGCAAAGGAAAAAGGGAACAAAAAAACAGATATGCGTAATATGGTGCAGTATTTTCTGCTATTTTTTGTATAAATGCACCTTTAACTGTGCGTGATTAGACGTATATAAAAGTGCAAACAATATGTGACAAAATTAAAACACTTCGATTGTGCGACTGTGTGTCTATTTTATATATATGTATATACACCACTGTTGATTTATATATTAGTGTAAATAATAATAGAAAGTGACTAGAAAAATATTTTACCAGTGAAAAATTAAAAATGAAGATAAAAAATAAAAAATAAAATAAAAGATAAAAAACAAAAAAAAAAAAAATTTTTTTTTTTTTTTTTTTTTTAGATACTAATGTGTAAAAATATCCTTATCCCACAAACACCTCTTATAACTAATAATTAACAAATTAATTCTAAAGACACCAAATGGTAGCAAACACAGAGAGTTTTGGTTTAATTGCTTAATTAGTTTCTTTTAACTGAAATCTTCACCCAGTGCTGATCTGGTGGTATATTATACTCACAGACGTGAGTGAATCTGCGCTTTTGAGAGAACAAACCGTGTCCTTCCAATAATCATCCGACAACCTTCTAGCTGGGCAGAAAATAGAGCAGTATGTGCAGTATCGTTTAAAAAAGCTGTTTAATAAAAATATAAAATACACTCACAAACGCCTCTTTTAAAATCGCATGTAAAATCTGTAGAGTCCGCTTTTCAAATGAAACCGTAGCGTCCTTTACTTTGCTCTGCGCATCTCAGTCTTGCGCTGCAGCTCCAAACGATCTGTCTCCGCTCGACGCGTTTCGCCAATAGGCTTTTTCCAAGAGCGATTTCTTCTTCCCATAATGCTCTCCACTTTAAGCCCAGCTAGATTCAAAACTATCCAAACTTTATCCGCACAAATGAACAAATCCCATCATATCAGCAGATATGCCTTTATGATGGGATTTGTTCATTTGTGCGGATAAAGTTTGGATAGTTTTGAATCTAGCTGGGCTTAAAGTGGAGAGCATTATGGGAAGAAGAAATCGCTCTTGGAAAAAGCCTATTGGCGAAACGCGTCGAGCGGAGACAGATCGTTTGGAGCTGCAGCGCAAGACTGAGATGCGCAGAGCAAAGTAAAGGACGCTACGGTTTCATTTGAAAAGCGGACTCTACAGATTTTACATGCGATTTTAAAAGAGGCGTTTGTGAGTGTATTTTATATTTTTATTAAACAGCTTTTTTAAACGATACTGCACATACTGCTCTATTTTCTGCCCAGCTAGAAGGTTGTCGGATGATTATTGGAAGGACACGGTTTGTTCTCTCAAAAGCGCAGATTCACTCACGTCTGTGAGTATAATATACCACCAGATCAGCACTGGGTGAAGATTTCAGTTAAAAGAAACTAATTAAGCAATTAAACCAAAACTCTCTGTGTTTGCTACCATTTGGTGTCTTTAGAATTAATTTGTTAATTATTAGTTATAAGAGGTGTTTGTGGGATAAGGATATTTTTACACATTAGTATCTAAAAAAAAAAAAAAAAAAAAAAAAATTTTTTTTTTTTTTGTTTTTTATCTTTTATTTTATTTTTTATTTTTTATCTTCATTTTTAATTTTTCACTGGTAAAATATTTTTCTAGTCACTTTCTATTATTATTTACACTAATATATAAATCAACAGTGGTGTATATACATATATATAAAATAGACACACAGTCGCACAATCGAAGTGTTTTAATTTTGTCACATATTGTTTGCACTTTTATATACGTCTAATCACGCACAGTTAAAGGTGCATTTATACAAAAAATAGCAGAAAATACTGCACCATATTACGCATATCTGTTTTTTTGTTCCCTTTTTCCTTTGCTTTGTCAGAAAATACAGCGATTCCCCTTTACCTATATTTAAATTAAACAGCAATGCTGTACATAGAAAATGGTGGGACTGGACATATTTAAGCTGGAGCCTGCAGATGGAGTTATATCCATCTTTTTCCTCTTATAAACTCAAATATTTACATCAATTTAAACTCTGAAGGACTACAAGGTTCACATCCATTGACTAATGGGTTTCAAACAGTCTCAGACATGGCCTAGACTTCCCATTTATGAAGACAAGACACAGAGGGCAACATCAATTTTTAAAATGGTTGCTGAGCTAATGTCTGACATAGGACTAGGATTCGTATTAAACGTTTCCATCAAAGCTATGGCGGAAATCACTCATCTAAAATATACATTGCCTTCCAGCAAAGAGCACATTCATTCTGGCTTCAATGCTAGGGAAAGCAGCAGGTCATAGCTAAAGAAAAGCGATATAGGGAAACAATATGCAGTAAAAAAGAGGGCAGATGATGTGAATTTCCTAATTATTCATGGGATTGTTGCTACAGTTAAACTGAAATCAATTTAAATAGGGCTCTGTATAACAGAGGTCAAATGACCAATATATCTACACTCTGGATTAGAGTATTTAAAGGTGACCATACATGGGCCAACTGGGTTCACTTTCCAGCTAATGAGCTGGATCAAATGGATGGAGAGCAAATGAACACAAAATATGGCTACCTTTCCATTTTTACCTAGCATTCACTCAATGCCCCTACAGCTCCTATTCAGTTCCTCATCTGCAGATCAGCTGAGCACTGGCCAACAAGGTTCATCAGCTAATGAAATGCTCAAATATGCCTATTTTCAAACCACTGCATGGGTACCTGTGAGTCTCAACTGGACACCGTAATTATACCAATAATCGTAAGAACTACATTTCGTACTATATTATTGGTATGTGTATGATGAGCATATGACTCCGCCATTGCTGATAATTAGGCACCCATCCATGTAATCTCCAGCAACAAACATTGGCAGTAGGATGGTGGTACTGAAGAGCTCATAGGACTATGATAAGACATCATAGGATACCACCTTTACAAAAAGTCAACCTGTCAATTTTCTGCTCTGCTAGAGCTGCCCCGGTCAAGTGGAAACTTCCAGGATAAACAAAAGTTGTGAAGTAGTAGGCCACACATTGCCACAGAAAGGGAACCCTTAGACCAGGGGTCCCCAACCATTTGTGAGCCACATTCAAATGTAAAAAAGAGTTGGGGAGCAACACAAGCATAAAAATATTTCTGAGGATGTCAAATAAGGGCTCTGATTGGCTATTTGATAGCCCCAATGAGAACTGGCAGCTTACAGCAGTCTCTGTTTGGCAGTACATCTAGTTTTTATGTTTCAAGCCTGGAATTCAAAAATAAGAACCTACTGTACTGTCACTGGGAGCAACATCCAAGGGGAAGCTGAAGGTCTGGGGCTTGAGCACCTGGACCCCCTGTTAGTATTGGTAAGTGTACCTTACCACTCACCATTTTTGCAATATTGGATTTTTTCCTTATCCCCTACCCCAGTAAATTTCATTACCAAAAACATACAGACAGGTCAATTGGCTCCTGATGGGACCCCATTTGACCGATATCTGGTCGAAGATCTTCCCTGTGTTGATCAGGTAGATTTGATCTTCCTGTTTTGATCCAGGACCACATCATCATCTTATTGATTCCTGTCATAGGGCCATAGGATTGGATTGGCCTGATTCCGCCCAGCTTAGTTGGGCATATTGGGAAAAAGTTCAGTTTCTTTGGTGACCTTGCCAACCAAGCTGATCTTTTAGTGTATGTCCAGCTTTAGACTTTAACAGTAACTTAACTAACAGGCGTCTGGCCCGGGTGCAGGCCGTGCAGCCGGATACCCCCACCCTCCCTGAAGCGATCCATTTAGCGGATATGCGCATGCAAGAACTGCCGGTGGACCCCGAGAAAGTGCTAGCCTTGGTGCTATTGCACCCCCTTCTACCTCAATATTTCTACCACTACACTGTAAGCTCCACTGGGGCTGATGGGAATGATGTATAATATCTGTGGAATACGTCAGTGCTATACAGTGGGTTAGGCTGCCTGGGCACCCTAGGCTCCTCTCCCAGGGTGGGTGTGCATGTGCAAATGAGTGCTCACGCTTGATCTGGAGTGCCAGTGAGGGGATACCAACACCCAGAGGGGGGCAATAAGGTGCCTACAGCCCTCCCCCCCCCCAACATTGCACCCTAGGCACGTGCCTCTTCTGCCTTACCTACCTCTAGCTCGGCCCTGGTGAAATATAAATATATGGTTAATATAAAGTGCTTGTCACCATCATGCCCTGGTATACCCACCACACAGCTGTAGCCTTGCAAAGCCCCCCATCTGCCCTAACTTGCAGTGAGAGGAAAGCAGCCTGGCACCCAGGAGTTAACACAAGGAGGCAGCCATTTACAGGAGTGAATATTTAAGCTTGGTGGCATGCTGATGGCACCTTATTTAATAATGCAGCACACTTTCCTAGGGGGACAGCGGTTGATTTGAAAAGGGAATCTGGCACACTCGACATCCCCTTCCCCGAGGAAGGCTGACTAACTGGTAAGTGCCATGAGCGAGCATGGGGACTGATTCTGTCAAATCAAGCTCAAAAGCAAGAGCATCGCCGATTCACCTCACGCCGGCCTGAAGTAATGCGAGCCGACACTTTTGACATTAGACAGTGCATCAGCCACGGGAGGCTGTAAGAGTTCACCGTCTTCCTACAAGGTGGTCTTTAGACGACAGCGAGAGAAATCAGTGCAAATTTGTTAATGTAACAACTTGGAAAAGCGTACGAACGGTGGAGAAGAAAAAAAAAGAGAGAGAAATGTCACTCTGCCGGGACCCGACGTGTAACTGCCACTTAGCTTGCTCTGGTGGAGAAGTGGCCGTACCTCACTCAGATAGTGGAGTATTGAACGGCAGAAAGTTTCAGCACTGGCAGCTAATGTGATAGTGATGCATTAGAGGCTGGGGTTTTTAGCGCGACGCTGACAGTTGAGAGTGGCATTAGAGCTTTCCCAATGCAAACTGGCACTTTGGATACAAAGGCGTTCTTATTATTTGCTGCGGCATATACAGGGAACGGGTAATTACAGCATATACAGCAATAAAAAGGAGAGCTAGACACAGAGAGCTGTATTAGGCCAGGATCTGGCCTTTTTCAGCAGGATTCGTCCAAATCCTTGTGCCTGGCTGAACCGAATCTGAATCCGAATATTAGGGTCACAAAACAAGGAAGTAAAAACATTTTTTTCCACTTTTTCCCTTCCTGTCCATATGTGCACATGCAAATTAGGATTCGGATTCGGTTTGGTATTCACCTGAATCTTTCACAGAGGATTCGGGGATTCTGCCGAATCCCAAATAGTGGATTCGGTGCATCCCTAATTTTAATGGAATAATTCAGCATTTTAAAACATATTTCCTTTTTTTCTGTAATAATAAAACAGTACCTTGAACTCAACCCTGACTAAGATATAATTAATCCTTATTGGAGGCAAACCCAGTCTATTGGGTTTATTTAATATTTACATGATTTTCAAGTAGACTTTAGGTATGTAGATCCAAATTACGGAAAGATCCCTTATATGGGAAACCCCAGGTCCCAAGTATTCTGGATAACAGGTTTCCGGATAATGAATCCCCTACCTGTATAATTAATCTTTATTGGAAGCAAAACCATCCTATTGGGGTTATTTCATGTTTACAAGATTTTCTAGTAGACTTAAGGTAAGAAAATCCAAATTACAGAAAGATCCTTTATCCGGAAAACTCCAGGTCCAGAGCATTCTGTATAACAGGTACCATACCTGTATGTACATACTTTTGACCTTCAACTCATCAGAGGACCTAGTAAGTGTGTGCCGACACTATCTTTAAATAATGTTACTTCTTGCACCCTGGTAGAGTGCAGCTACTGTACTAATGTTCTTATGTATGTTCTTATTACCGTATATACTCGTGTATAAGCCGACCCGCGTATAAGCCGAGGTACCTAATTTTACCTATGAAAACCAGAAAAACGTATTGACTCGCGTATAAGCCTAGACACAACTCAGAAAAGTCTCAGAAATATCAAACAGTCTCTGGCAGGCCTGAGCAAAAAAAAATCAATTCTCTATGTCTGCACTCATTTTTATGTGTGTGTATATTATATAAATATATAGCACAAGCCAACATACAGTATAGCTGCATTTGTGAACAGTCTTTTGCCATGGGCTCCTTTGCATATTGCTATAAATTATATTTTGCTCCAATTTAATGTTAGAAAATTAAAATACTTGCTCGGATGGACAAACAAAACACACATACATTAAAAATTGACTCACTGTGTTTGGTTTTACCCAAAACAAAGTTGGACTAAAAAACTAAATTTGCTTATCAAGTGCAGGAGACAAAAAAAGGCAACTAAATATACCTCTGTTTCAGTACCGCTCATCGGATCAGGTCTGCCAGGCAATTTGATGCTGCGAGGCTACAGCACAAGCCTATGTGCGTCAAGTCATTGTTCAAATAGCACCTTTTGTTGCTGTAGCCTTATGTGCTTTGCTCCTTGGGCAAGGCAAAGGCTCCTACCGGTACTTTAAAAATAGGGGCAGCTGATGCTGGCAGGCAGAAGGGGAGAGCGCCGAGGATACAGCTTCCTGCAGCCAGCGCCGGATCACGTCGCTGAGCTGATGACGTCAGCGCGCACACGCACTCCTTGCGCTGTTGCTGTTGCTGGGAGCGGTATCATGTGGGATTCATCGCTACCGGTAAGCTGACCCGCGTATAAGCCGAGGTAGGATTTTCAAGCACATTTTGGGTGCTGAAAATCTCGGCTTATACGCGAGTATATACGGTATTCATCATTCATTTTTATGATTTTTCTCTTTCAAGTTAATTCAATTTCCCATTCTGTGTCTGTTTACCCTGTCTCCTGTTATTCAAACATGGATCTGAGAATCAGTGATACAAAAAAGCAGGGTACAATGTGCAGAGCCATCGACCGTGGTCACCATATGATGGAGTTTCTGCTCTGTATCTTTTAGAAACCAGAATAGATCCCATGAGTAAGGGCAAATGAAGCTCTGGTGTCTCTGGGCCTTCTCCTCTGAGCCAGAAATCTCACCCATCATTGCAGAGAAGCACAGGCGAGCGACTATCCTCAGATATGATACATGGGAAAGATCATCAAGGGGAAGTAATATCTCCAAGGGGACAGGCACAGTGATCAGCTCGGCCCAGCAGCTTCAGGTCATCGCCTACAAGAAATACAAGGAATTTAACCCAAGTGTTGTCATCAATAGCTGAAATTCTTTCATGTTGTTGAAAAAAAAAGTTCTACAAAAAAATTATTAAAAAGCAAAGTGGACATTTATTTTTGGTACATTGATTAACAAAATAAAAAGGAGAGCAGGACCGGCTCTTTACTTGTCTTCTCTAATTAAACTCATAGCCCTCTAATTCAGTTATTCTTATGAACAGGCCAGATTTTACAGTCAATATTAAATATTGTGTTTTATTAGAAACCACTACAGGTATGAGATCAGTTATCCGTAAACCCATTATCCAGACAGCCTTGAATTACAGAAAGCCCGTCTGCCATAGACTCCATTATAATCATATAATCCAGATTTTAAAAATGATTTCCTTTTTTTCTGTAATAATAAAACAGTTGCTTGTACTTGATCCCCACTAAGATATAATTAATCCTTATTGGAAGCAAAACCAGCCTATTGGCTTTATTTAATGTTTACATGATTTTCTAGTAGACTTATGGAATGGAGAACCAAATTATGGAAAGATCAATTATCCAGAATGCCTCAGGTCTTGAGCATTCTGGCTAACAGGTCCCATTTCTGTACTATTGAAATCACAGTTTCTGCAGGCTGGACTAGTATACTTTATTACACACAACTGAAAATGATTATTAGATTTTAAAAAATGGCACAATTATAAGGAGGACATGAGCCTTAACGTCATCCACCCAGTCCATAATGTTCACTTGGTAATCCAAACTGTATAACTGCTCCCCAAGGGCAACGGATCCCAGGCCCTGATTTGTGGCGAGGCCACATAGGCCCGGGCCTAGGGTGGCAAAAAATAGGGGTGGCATGCCGCCCAGCTGCATTATGGGGACATGTGCGCCCCCATTCAATTACACCAGCAGGATTTACACTTGAAATGTGTTAGGGTTTACACCCAAAACACTTTAGGCCTAAGGGTTTACACACAAAATGTGTTAGGCCTAAACGTTTACACCCAAAACACTTTACGCCTAAACGTTTACACACAAAATGTGTTAGGCCTAAACGTTTACACCCAAAACACTTTAGGCCTAAGGGTTTACACACAAAATGTGTTAGACCTAAGCGTTTACACCCAAAACTCCTTAGGCCTAATAGTTTACACACTAAATGAGTCAGGTTTAAGGGTTTACACCAAAACTGTGTTATGCCTAAGGGCTTACACCAGATATGCGTCAGGCCTAAGGGTTTACACCCAAAACACATTAAGGGTTTACACCTGAAAAGCATCAGTACTTTGAACCAGAGTATGTTTAACAAACAAATAAAACACTGATTTTAATTTTGGAGAAGGATTACAGACTTTTTTCCTTTTGTTGGTGCCATGGCGTTGGAGCTCTGCGCTGGATTGGAGTGCATCCATTTCTCCTGGTTTCTTCTACGTTTATATACAACAAAGGGGGGTTTATATACAACAAAGGGGGTAATTGAGCATGTTTTTTTCTATGCAAATAAAATATGGGAATTAACAGTTCTGGCAATTAGGGGTTGATTTATCAACTTTAAAATTTGGGTTTTTACCATGGTTCAAGGTTTTTTTTGCACTAAAACGCACAAAATTGAATTTTATAATTTCAAATCAAGTATTTATAAAGCTAAAAAACTCCAAAAATTTGAATGAAAAACTTTGGCATCTAAAAGCTAGGTAATTTGTAAATTTTTTTTTCAAGTCAAGTTTTCCAAGTTTTTTTGAGCTTGAAAACTTGACTTTTTTTAATGTTTTTTTCAATGATTAAATTAATTTGAGTTTTATTTTCATTCAATTTTTAAAAAAAAATAAGTAACTGTATTTTTTTAATTGGGTGTTTATTCGGATGAGAAAAAACTCTAAAATGGGGTGAATGGGAATAAGAAATACTGATAGTTAGGGGCTGATTTATCAATGTTCGAATTTGGGGTTTTACCATGATTTCAAAAAACAAATTCTGCTAAAACTCTTGAACTGGAATTACAACCCAATTATTTATTAAACTAAAAAAATGAAACATTTGGATGAAAAACATTGGCATCTAAAAGCTTGTGAGGCTCTGTAGAATGCTTAGATGTCCAAAGCAAAATGTAAACTTTTTATTCAATTTGAGATTTCTACTTTTTTTTTGATCTTGTAAACGCCAGTTTTTTAAATTATTAAATTCTTTGCAGTTTTTTCATTTGGATGTTTTAACATTTCCTAATTAGAAAATAACCTTAAATAACACAAATCTGAATTTTGATATATAAGGCCCTTATTTTTTTGAACTTGGATGAAAATGTATCGTTAATCTGTTTCACAGGCATTGGTACCACTCTGAAACAGTTAATGGAATTTAACAGATTGGGCACTTTTTATCTTTAGGGTGTTAATTTATTACTATTTTTCAATAAATAATTATATCTGATATTATCAACTACAATGATTGGGGGATCATTTTATTTCTGTAGTTTTGGATTCTTCAATAATTTTATCAGTAAATCAGTTAAAGGGGAACTAAAGTATAAAATAGAAAAATATCTAGAAATGCTGTATGTTTGTATACTAAACATAAACATGAACTTACTGCACCAGAAGCCTATTAAACAAATGATTTATGTTTTCAAAGTTGGCCGCAGGGGTATTGTCACCTTGTAACTATGTTATACATCTTTGCAAGACCAAGAATACGCACATGCTCAGTGTGGTCTGGGCTTCAGTTGGGAGGTTAAGCTTAGGGATCATCCTAAATTATGAAAACAGCTTAAGTCAAATAATATCTGCCATAGAAGCCGATACAGCAAGACTGATTAATAATCAGAATTATTATTTTTCATTAAAGAAAGTAATCATGGGATTTTTTTTGCCTTTACATCCCCTTTAAATGAATGTACTTATTATATATATTCATATAGGGTGACTTTGTACCAGCTCCAATGAGAAGGATAAATCAGGTTGCAAGTGGTCTAAGCTGATGTCAATGGTGATTCCTGCTGGCATGGAGAAGCATTGTCTATTCATGGGGGACGTCAGAAGCACTGAGGTGGAAGAGATTGTTGTGGCAGAAGCAACTGGAATATGTCTTAAGATCGAAACACAGACATATTAACATCACCCTTGTGGACGCTAATGACTTGCACTTTAAAATGCCAGAGGCTCAGATTGCTGGCTGAAACAAAGAAAAAAAACACATTGTTACTCTCCAAAGACCTAAGATATTTTCAAAGTCTCCGGGCAAATTCAGCCATAATGTATGTAGCAGAAGAGCCGGGCAGCTCATGCATGCCACTGGGGGAATCATTGCCCCGAGTTGCTGTGGGCTATGTAGTCAGGATGCCTAAATAAAACAGAAGCTGAAAACCTTGGAGAAGGGAAAACAGTAATGAAGCATTCTCTAATGCAAACCATCTAAGGCTAAACTGTTTCTTCTACGTGGGATGCCGAGAAGATTCCATCTTTGCTATGATAGCACAACATTCGAGAAGACAAAGGCATCCAGCCTTGTTTGGTTGCTGAATTAAAGGTGCGCCATAATGATTGCTAGGTTCATTAAAGGAATTTGTGTGCATCAAGCTACTGGTGTGGCTTATTTGCAGTGATGTTGGCGAAAAAATTAGTCCAGCACCCACTTGTTTAAAATAAAACTGTCTTTATTGGACCAAGGGCATTACAGCAACGTTTCAGACCAACTGGTCTTTTATCAGTGATGTTGGCCAACCTTTATGTTTTTTACACTAAAGTCAATGCCCCACTCAAGGTTTGAAATATGCCCTGCAGATTTTCCTCTGAATACATACTCGTATATTATTGCTGAGTAAGCAAACACCCCTTCTAATTATTGAAATATTGGCATACCCATCACTGCTTGAACATGATATTATTTCCAATTCCGTACTCCATACTTTGTGGCAACAGTTTAGGCCCTTTCCTGCTTCAGCACCATGAAGCCCGTAGCTACATAGAAAACATAAAGTTTTGCTGACTCAATCCAACTGGATGCTTGCCCTGAGGGATGAATTGGAATGGAACCCAGGCCTGATCCCTATCACAAGTGTTTGGATGGAATATGTCAATAACAATGTTCCAAAATCTAGAGCAAAGCCTTCCCAGAAGAGTCAAGTGTACAGGCTGTTTTAAGAACAAATGGAAGATCAGCCTTATATTAATACCCTTGGATTTGTAATGCGATGTAGAACAGACAGGTGTCCAGATACATTTGACCATATAGTGCAGTGATCCCAGGGCCAGGCCAGACGGGCCGGGCGCCCCAGACAACCTGGCTGGCTGCATCGCCCCCTTCACTTATGTCGCACATTCGCGATGACGGGCTCGTCACGGCGCACCCATGCTGACGTGTGCGTCATGGTGCATCCGTGCTGACGGGCGCGTCACAGCACATTCACGCTGACAGCGTTGTTACAACACACGTCACCCTCACTTAGGCGCGCACATGTGCACAAAAAACAGGACTCCAGACCGGACTGGGGTATGCAGCAGTTAAAGGTATGTGCCAGGCACCACCCCAACCCTTGCGCCCTAGTTCCGGCCCTGAGTATCCCCAACCAGTGGCTCATGAGTAACATGTTGCTCACCAACCCATTGGATGTTGTTCCCAGTGGCCTCCAAGCAGGTGCTTATTTTTGAGTTCCAGATTGGATATTTATACCTTTAAGGTTGCCATACACGTAGAGATGATTAAAAAGCTAAATAACTCAAAAACCACAAATAATAAAAAATAAAAGCCAATTGGAAATTGTCAGAATATCCCTCTCTACATCATGCTAAAAGTTAGTTTCAAGGTGAACAACCCCTTTAAAACAATAGAAATTACATTTTGCAATTATTATTTTTATTTTGAAAGTATTTTACATTCATGGGTGGTGCCCATTTTATCTTTAAAAATTACAACCCAAAGCCTAGCAAGCTTAATTTTTTTTTTTTTTTTTTTTTAGAAATAAACATTGTGAAAAAAGAAAACCAAGGAAAAAAAATATGGGCAAGGTCTATACCAACCATTGATTACTAATAAATCATCCCTTAAGGCTTTTTATTAAAGGGGCGTAGGTTTGATTGTAGGTATAAGAGAATTGGATTGCAATCATCTATTTTTATTCCTAACAAACAGTCGCCCGCTGTAGGTTTCAGCCCTGACAGAATTGACTTTATTTAGTCACTTGAAAATAAGAACTATATTACTATGTGGGTTTATCTTTATCTGAATCTCTATTCTGTCTGTGCAACCTTTAATTTAGTGTCGGCTGCTCTATATTTCCTTACAGGTAAATTGAACTTTTCTTGCTTCACAGCTACAATGTTTTAAACCCAGAGCTACAAAATTACATTTATTACATATTATCAGTGCTTTGCTATTGGAAGTAATCACAGGGATTTCAAGTTATTTTCTAGGTGGAATAGAAACATTTTACATTAAATATCCCCTTATAATTTTTTTTGGATGAAAAGATATTCAGCGGGACTCTGCACTTCACTCACAAATTGTGAGTTTATCGTCTGCTTTTTTTTGGGGTGGGGGGTATTATTTAATTTCACAAGTCAGTGGTAATAAATCTCAATATAAGAACTCTGTGAAACCTGAAATAACTTCACACTGTCGTTTGTGTATTTAAATTGTTTAACAAGTGGTCTTCTGTAGACAGCCAGGTAAGTGGCAGTTTAGTGCTTCCTCCCCACTACTTATTGGCAGCTGATGAGATCCCAAAGAACACAATGTACAGTAAGTAGAGTGAATGCACAGCACTTATCCCTCTTGTTCTAAAGTTCAACTCTAGTAAAACAAAGAAACGTTGTCTGTTGCAGTATATTGGGAGTCCTGGTTCATCAGTAGGTGTAGGACTGCACCTTAAAGGAGAAGGAAAGGTGTTTTACTTGGGGTGCCAAGAGTTAGGCACCCCCAAGTGATTGTATCTACTTACCTGACAGCCCGGGCCGGAGCACCTAACAGAAGTAAACTGCCCTGGTCCGGGTGTTCTTTCAGTGAGCACCATGGAGAGATCGCCTTCCGGCTTCTTCTTCTTTCTTTTTCTTTCATCTATCTGTCTATCTATCTTTCTATCTATCTATCTATCTTTCTGTCTGTCTGTAAGAACTTACTCTGGTGGTCTAGTGGGGGGATGGAAGGGACGCCCCCTCGGCAGGGACGCCTGCCACATTCTTCTTCTCTCCTAGGCGCCGGTAACTAGGGCGTGCGCGGCGCGCTCCTGCTGTTTTGTTGGCGCATGCGTGCTGGCGCAGTGACGTCAGCGCGCAACGGCGTGAAAATTCAAATATTTAAAGGGCCATCTTACTAGTTTTCATTGCCTGTTATAGGTTTGTTCCTGGTGCCTTTAGTTGTTTGCTATTCTGATTCATAACTTGTTCTGACTACCTGTTGTGACCCCTGCCTGTTCCTGACGATTCTGACCTCTGTATCCTGATACATTGCTTGAATTTCGAATACCTCTTCTGCTGTATCCCTCTGATTGATCTCCCGGTTTTGACCCTTGCCTGCCTGACCTTGTTTTGAACGCTGCCTGCCCAGACCCGGCCTGATTTGTTTACGCTCAACCGGCCAGTTCCGACTACGATTCCGTTTAACACCTTGTACCAAGACCTTCAGCCCAAAGACATTTACCGGTACGGATCTACTGCGCATGCCCTGAATGTCACGAAGTGAAATCAGAAAACTTTGTGACATTCGGCGCATGCGCAGTAGATCCGTACCTGTAAATGTTCTTACTGTGCATGCGCCAGAAGACGCCCAGGGGGTTTCCTTCTCCTTTAACACATCAAAACAATGGCATGGCACTTTGTCTGCCTTGGAATTACAATGTTTTTCATAGCACAAATGAATATTTTTGTACTGATCCATTTGAATATCTATCTATCTATCTATCTATCTATCTATCTATCTATCTATCTATCTATCTATCTATCTATCTATCTATCTATCTATCTGTCTATCTATCATCTCTCTCTCCATCTCCAGTACTTAACACATCAAAACAGTGGCATGGCACTTTGTCTGCCTTGGAATCACAATGTTTTTCATAGCACAAATTAATATCTTTGTACTGATCCATTTGAATGCAGCTTTTCAGTGACACACCATTAGCAGAAATAGCATCTATATTGTCATATCTGAATATTTCACATGGCTAGCACTGCCCCCCGATGAGAATGCACGGATAGTTAACATTCATAAAATATACTGGAAATGCTTTCAAACAAAGCCCGTAGTCCATGTATCCATCATGCCGGAGTGAGCGCGGAATAGTTAACTTTACGGTTAACCAACATAGTAATTATTACTCCAGTGCAACAAAGACAATCATATTTGGTCATGATAAGCTTTTTATCTACTGCACAGTGACACGTAACATTACATGTTGTCTTATACTTGATTATTATTATTTTAAATGCATTATTTAAATAATCCTAGTGAAGGGAAGGTAGTCTGTGCTATGCAATTATCTGTCTAAAGCTGACATTTTACAGAGCTTTTAAAAAAAAAAAAAACCCACAGAAGTCTTTTATTGTTCTCAAAACAACTTTGCTTTAAAAGTTTTCAATTTCTAATTCTGTGGGCTTTTAATAGCCTGCTATTATTTATCAGCGTTAAGCTTTTATCCGTGGTTGTTCCCGTTAAGTATGGGTATGGCTCCCTTTTAGAAATCACTTTGATGAATCAATGGTTGCAGAACCACTGGGAAATTGTATACTGGCTTCAAGTTTATTGAATTTTGTTGAATCTTTAAACCCTCTTCTCAGTCACTTCATTTCATTAAACTGTTGGACATATGGAAGTGTGAGTTCTCTTCCGACGTTTTGTCATTTCCTTGTTTATCCTTAACGGAATGTTTGTATTTGGATCAACTCTATGAAGTTTAGATTTTTACCGATATTCAAAGAGCATTATTGTAATCTGAGAACTAGATTAAAGATGCTCATACAGGTATGAGACTTGTTATGCAGAATGCTTTGGACCTGGGGTTTTCTGGATAATGTATGTTTACATAATTTGGATCTTCCTACCTTAATTCTACTAGAAAATCATGTAAACATATAGGGGCAGATTTATTAAGGTGCGAATGGCAAATTCGAATTTTCCTTTTTTTTCGGTCAAAACTCAGAAATTAAAATTAGAAACCACCAACTCGAATTTGAGATTTATCACATCACAACCCTAGAAACAGTTCTAATATTCGCCACCTAAAACCTGCGAATTCATGTAGAAGTCAATGGCAGAGGTCTGTTGAGCCATTTGAAGATGTTAATTGCCTGCCTTACATTCTAGTTTTTTTTTCGGATGAAAACTTGACCAGAATTCGATTTGAATTTTCAGGTCATTGGTATTCGATCAAATATTAGATGTTCAATTTTTTTCATAAATAACCTCCCATTCGAGTTGTGAGTACATTTGAATTTATTAGAGTTACAAAAAAATTCACATAACTTTGAAATTTGACCTTTGATAAATTTGCCCCTAAATTAACCCAATGGGCTGGTTCTGCTACACAGCAGCTTGTTTATATAAACTATAGTAGTACTTATCTGTTATCTACTGTGTATCCTGTGCTTGAATGGCTGCCCCCATGGCTACACAGCAGCTTGTTTATATAAACTATAGTAGTACTTATCTGTTATCTACTGTGTATCCTGTGCTTGAATGGCTGCCCCCATGGCTACACAGCAGCTTTTTATATAAACTATAGTAGTACTTATCTGTTATCTACTGTGTATCCTGTGCTTGAATGGCTGTCCCCATGGCTACACAGCAGCTTGTTTATATATTATCTATAGTAGTACTTATCTGTTATCTACTGTGTATCCTTTTCTTGAATGGTTGCCCCCATGGCTACACAGCAGCTTGTTTATATAAACTATAGTAGTACTTATCTGTTATCTACTGTGTATCCTGTGCTTAAATGGCTGCCCCCATGGCTATACAACAACTTGTTTATATAAACTATAGTAGTACTTATCTGTTATTTACTGTGTATCCTATGCTTAAATGGCTGCTTCCATGGCTATACAACAACTTGTTTATATAAACTATAGTAGTACTTAACTGTTATCTACTGTGTATCCTGTGCTTGAATGGCTGCCTCCATGGCTACACAGCAACTTGTTTATATAAACTATAGTAGTACTTATCTGTTATCTACTGTGTATCCTGTGCTTGAATGGCTGCCTCCATGGCTACACAGCAACTTGTTTATATAAACTATAGTAGTACTTATCTGTTATCTACTGTGTATCCTTTTCTTGAATGGCTGTCCCCATGGCTACACAACAGCTTGTTTATATAATCTATAGTAGTACTTATCTGTTATCTACTGTGTATCCTGTGCTTGAATGGCTGCCTCCATGGCTACACAGCAACTTGTTTATATAAACTATAGTAGATTTTCGGAAACAAACACACCAGTTTTACCAGTGCAGGGCAACACTACATTATATTGTCATTCCTTTTAAACACTTTCATTTTTAAATGTTACTGTTCCTTTAAGGCAATTGGTAGTGATGAGCGAAAAACCCCTCAAATCAGTGAAAAATTTGCGAAACACATTGAAGTTGTATAATCTTCGGGTCTCTCCACTGATGCAAAGCCTGCCAGAGTATCTACAGTTGGGCCTGGAATCGGCTTCAACTGCACATGCACAAATCGGCGTTGAGACCTGAAGACAATACGAAGATCAGGAAGATGGCGACCAGGAGCTCCGCTGTGCTTCTCTGCATTTAAGGGTGAGAATTTTTTATAGGGTTTTTTTTTTACACTAAAGCACATCACAGGGGGAGAGAGAGGGTAGGGGGCAATGCCTGGAAGTTTAGGGGGCCTTTTGGTGGGGGATTTAGTTCTCCTTTAATAGATGATACCCTGAGTAGTGATGGGCGAATTTATTCACCAGGCGCAAATTTGCGACAAATTTGCCTGCCAGCGAATAAATTTGCAAATTTGCTGGTGAAAATTTGCTGGTGAAAATTCATCGGAAAAACTTTGACGTCAGCGACCATTTTTACACCTGCAAATTGTTGCTGGCTTCAAAATTGCCGTTTCACGAATTTCGCAGGAAATTCGTAGCGAAGCCAAACGGGACAAATTTGCCCATCGCTAATCCTGAGTCATAAGGTGCACTTTAAATTCAAGGTAGACTTCAGATAAATTTTATATTACATTTATGTTTATCTGGAAACCTGTTATCAAGAATGCTCTGAATTACAGAAAGGCTGTCTCTCAATTTTATCCAAATAATTACAATTTTAAAAAAGTATCTCCTTTTTCTCTGTAATAATAAAACAGTAGCTTGTACTTGATCCCAACTAAGATATAATGAATCCTTATTGGAGGCAAAAACCAGCCTATTTGGATTTATTTAAAGGGATCCTGTCATCAGAAAACATGTTTTTTTCAAAATGAATCAGTTAATAGTGCTGCTCCAGCAGAATTCTGCACTGAAATACATTTCACAAAAGAGCAAACAGATTTTTTTACATTCAATTTTTAATTGTTAAATTAAATTGTTGTCTTTTATTACTCATCTTTCTATTCAGGCCTCTCCTATTCATACTCTTATTCAAATCAGTGCATGGTTACTAGGGTAATTAGGACCCTAGTAGGGTTGGGCGATTTTTTTTGCCTTGTTTCGCCACGGAATTGATGCCCATAGACTTGTATGGCTTTGTGCGACAAAAAAAAAACGGTGTGTGTCAAATTTTTTTTGACATCCATAGACTTTAATGGGCGTCAGCGACATTTCGCCAGCGGCAAATTTTTGGCGAAACGAAACGGGTCAAATTCGCCCAAGCCTAGACCCTAGCAAACAGATTGCTGAAATTCAAAAACCACAAATAATAAAAAATGAAAACCAATTGCAATAGTGTAAATATTTTCTTCTAAGCTGCATGTAATAACTTTAATATGTGGTATACTTTAGAGCCAATTATGGATATGGTCCCTTTAAGAGTAGGGTATATAAAGTGAGGTCACTTCCTGTTTGCAACTGGTTGATAAAGTCTTATAGAGGCGAAATGCATCGCGGTATCCAGGTAGTGTCACTCCTAAGGTTGAAAATACATTTTTTGGTGTTTTACCCCAAAATGGTAAAAATCGGCAGGCTGCTGGTACTTCGTGAATCGTGAAATAGTAAAAACTGTGAAAATCGGTAAACCGGTGTGAGTAAATTCGGAGATTTGCACTCTGGAGTGGAACGCATGCTCTAAAATACATCAGGCGTCATCTTGGATTTTCGGGAAGAGGTATCTTTAAAGTGGAGACATCATGAACAGGCTATTGGATTCAACGCAAAGTGACTTATCACTGAAAGACCGCTCAGATCTGGTGAGATCAATCCAATTTTTTGGGGGGAACTTACAGCTGGAAAGCAAAGGGGAAGTGGGGGATGCCCCAGTTAACCCTTTTGGAAATCTTTCTTACACATAATTAGCCTGGCAATCCACTGGGAAAGCTACCTTTCACCTAATTACTAAACTGGAGAACTATAACTCACACCCCCTTTTACATACCTCCCAACTGTCCCGTTTTTAGAGGGACAGTCCCTCTTTTGACAGCTCAACCTGCAGTCCCTGATTTGTACTGGAAAGTCCCGATTTTCTCTGCACAGAACAGCCAGAAAAAGAAACAAAGTTTCTAACTTGATTGTTTTTTGGCAGAGAGCCCAGAACAGCCACAGCAGAAGATAAGATACATTTGTAACAATTCAAATGTATCTAGATAAGCAAATAAGTAATTGTAACAATATAAGATAACAGGTCCCTTAGGAAAAGTTAGACTCACAGCTTAAAGGGCAATTCACCTTCATTAGCAAAACTGTAATAACTGAAAAAAACACAGAAATATGTTCTAACTTTTATAACCTGCCAAATTTAGTAAAATTAACATGGTAATTAGGAGGTGTGGCCACAAAAATGAGCGTGAACTAAAAAAAATTCCATACTACGAGCTCCAACTTTCTTGTCCTTCTTTTTCTTTCCAAAATGTTGGGAGGTAGAGTCCTGCAGCGGGTTGGGTACCTACAAAAACCTGCGGTACCCTGTGGGTTGCGGGTAGAAGTTCTGGGTTATAGACGCGGTCGACGGTTATGTGGGGTTGCGGGTCGGGCCACGGGTCTTCTCAATAGCGATTTTGACTCCTTTTTTCGGATAGCTTCTACTTTCGATGATGTCACTTCTGGTTTACAATGACAACATTTCCTCATTCTTGATGGACAGCGGGTCATGGGTCCGGGTTGCGGATAAGGTACTTGCGGGTCGGGTACGGGTTCCAAAAAATGGACTCGTGCAGGACTCTATTGGGAGTTATGCTTTTTCTTTTCCAAGTTGGAGAACTATAATTTACAGCTATTTCACTTTACTATAGCTAATACAAAACTGGGAGAATCACCTAATACAAACTAGGAAAATTTAAAAAATTGTATTGCTAAAAATTTAAAAAAGTGACCACCTAACCTGAAGTCATTTGATAACATTTTTCCATGTGTTTATATTGTTATTTATTGTGTTTCTGGCAGGCCAGATATTAAATGTTAGATTTTTAAAGGGATACCGTCATGGGAAAACATGTTTTTTTCAAAACGCATCAGTTAATAGTGCTGCTCCAGCAGAATTCTGCACCGAGATCCAGTTTTCAAAATAGCAAAGAGATTTATTTATATTCAATTTTGAAATCTGACATGGGGCTAGACATATTGTCAGTTTCCCAGCTGCCCCCAGTCATGTGACTTGTGCTCTGATAAACTTCAATCACTCTTTACTGCTGTACTGCAAGATGGAGTAAAATCACCCTCCCCCCAGCAGCCTAACAAAAGAACAATGGGAAGGTAACCAGATAGCAGCTCCCTAAAACAAGATAACAGCTGCCTGGTAAATGTAAAAACAACACTCAATAGCAAAAGCCAAGTCCCACTGAGACTGATTCAGTTACATTAAGTAGGGGAAATAACAGCCTGCCAGAAAGTAGTTCCATCCTAAAGTGCAGGAACATGTCACATGACTTGGGGCAGCTGGGAAACTGACAATATGTCTAGCCCCATGTCAGATTTCAAAATTGAATTATAAAAAAATCTGTTCGCTCTTTTGAGAATTGGATTTCAGTGCAGAATTCTGCTGGAGCAGCACCATTAACTGATGTGTTTTGGAAAAAACATGTTTTCCCATGATAGTATCCCTTTAAGGTTAAATAAAATTGTAGACTTCCAGAATGACTCCCTCTCAAAACACAACTTCTCTTAAAATTGCAAATTGTCTCAGAACATCCCTCTCCACGTAACAGTAAACAATAATTTAAAGGTGAACAACCCCTTTACAGAATGGCGTAGTCAGGCAACAGGGTGAGGGGAACAATATCCAGACTACCCTGGCCGCTAATTCCCTAGTTCGCGCTGTGACCTCCAGTTTTCATTCAAACTCCTTCCTCGACTCAGACCCCGCCCCGTGATACCTGGTTGTTCAGGCGCGAACCAATAGGCCAGTCTCACAAACAGGAATAGTTACTGGTTGGCCGATATCCGGCGGCACGTACCAAAGCGATCGAGGAGGGGTGTTCGTACAGTACCGCAAGTAATATATGTCCAGTACACAAATAGCAGCCTTATCGCATTTAGCCCATGTAAAGAACGCCAGCTGCTGTTTTGTTCCCGAACTATTTGCAGGTTTCTGGCAATTAAAAAGGAAATGCGAGTTTTAATAACATTCCAATACCCCCATATTCCGTGGTGCATTTGCCGGCTGGTCACGTGATCTCCTGTCCTTGGCCGGCGTGCACTGTGTTATCATCATGTCTGCGCTTCTTGCTGGTGCTCGTCTTCTCCTGCGCCCGGGTCTGCGGGCTCTCCCGGCCTCCTGTGTGCGGCTCAGCCCGGTGCAAGGCAGGTTAGTGAGAACACAGAGCGGCTGTGGGCCGGGTGAGCTGTAACAAGACAGGGTATACTGTGGGGACATGTTCCTGCGGATGTTGTACTGCTGCTGAGGTGCATAATGTCTCCTTGCTGCTTGCTCTTCTGGGGAAATGAATTGTATTGATCAGATATAAGCGAGAGCCCCCGTGGGACCACAACTTTGTACCTTATCATTTGCTTGACACTTCCCAGGGACACACTGGTGTAACTTACGTACCACACTCCTCCTCTCATGGACACACTGCTATAATAGGCCTGTACCATTCCCTTCCGAGGGGCACACTGCTATAATAGGCCTGTACCACTCATTTCCCAGGGGCACACTACTATAATAGGTCTGTACCATTCTCTTCTCAGGGGCACACTGCTATAATAGGTCTGTACCATTCTCTTCCCAGGGGCACACTGCTATAACACGCCTGTGCCATTCTCTATACAGGGACACCCTGCTATAATAGTGCTCTACCAGGGGCATGCTGCTATAATAGGCCTGTACCATTCTCTTTTTAGAGGCACACTGCTACAATAGGCCTGTACCATTACCTTCCCAGGGGCACACTACTATAATAGTTCTGTACCACCCATTTGCCGGGGGCACACTGCTATAATAGGCCTGTACCATTCTCTTCCCAGAGACACACTGCTATAATATGTCTGTACCACCCATTTGTCAGGAGCATGCTGCTATAATAGGCCTGTACCATTCTCTTTCCAGGGACACACTGCTTTAATAAGCCTGTACCATTCCCTTCCCAGGGGCACACTGCTATAATAGGTCTGTACCACCCATTTCCAAGGGGCACACTGCTATAATAGGCCTGTACTATTCTCTTCCCAGGGATACACTGCTATAATAGGCCTGTACATACTATAGTATCAGAGGTCTTAATTTTCCTGGGAACATTACAGTACTATGTATTCCTTGTGCTGCTGGTTGTAAACTGTGTAATAATAGTTGGCATGTGCAGGATGCCCTCATAAAATAATTTCATCTTTATTATTTTTCGGCAGACACCTGAACAATACACCAGGCCATTTTGCAGTAGCAGCTCAACAGAAGGGACACATCCGTGAGCAACCAGTCTCTGCAGTTCGGACCAGGCAAGCGCAACAGTTTGATTGGGCATTCAACAAATTAGACAACTCTGTTAGAAAAACTGGACCATCACAAAAACACTTTTGCTAAAAATCTTCCATGATGTCTGTAGAACAGGTAAATGCTTTCACAGTGTGTTTTCTCGAAGAAAATTTCTGAAGGTTCTTGTTTACCCACTGTTTATTCCACTGAAAGGGGTTGTTCACCTTTAGATTAACTTTTAGTATGATGTAGAGAGGGATATTCTGAAACAGTTTGCAATTGGTCTTCATTATTTGTGTTTTTTGATTTATTTCGACCTTATTCAGCAGCTCTCCAGTTTGCAATTTCAGCAATCTGGTTGCTAGGGTCCAACTTACCCTAGCAACCATGCATTGATTTGAATAAGAGACTGGAATATGAATAGGAGAGGCCGGAGTAGAACGATGAGCCTTACAGAGCATTTGTTTTTAGATGGGGTCAGTGACCCACATTTGAAAGCTGCAAAGAGTCAGAAGAGGAAGGCAAATAATTAAAAAACTATAAAATAAATAAATAATGAAGACCAATTGAAAAGTTGCTTAGAATATAACATACTTAAAGGTGAAACACCCATTTAAATGTGTAAAGCAGACAGGATTCTCCATTTGTTGCTGCACTTGTTTACTGTAATCCATTGGGCCCTGGGACTTGTTAAGCGATATCTGGTAGGGATGCAGGTTATACAGGGAGGAGATCTGTTATCGAGAATGCTTGGGACCTGGGGGTTTCCATATAACGAGTCCTTCCATAATTTGGATCTTCATACCTTAAAGGAGAAGGAAAGCTACAGAGGCGTTTTATAGTGCAAACTAGAATGCTATATTTATTGCATAGAATGTTTTACCATACCTAAGTAAAAAGCTCTAGAAGCTCTCTGTTTGTTTAGGATAGCAGCTGCAGTATTAGCTTGGTGTGACATCACTTCATGCCGGAGTCTCTCCCTGCTCACTTATAGCTCTGGGCTCAGATTACAGCAGAGAAGATTGGGGGGAGGAGCAAACTGAGCATGCTCACGCCCGGGGCAAGGAGGTTTAAGCTGAAGGCAGAAAGTCTGATACAGAAGTCCATGGAATCCACAATAGAAGGAAAGAAATGTGTGTGTTTCTTTTGACAGAGGACTCAGATCAGCATTACTTTGAGGGTTTACTGGTATATTTATATAGACCTTTCTGATAAGGCTTACATAGTTTTAATTACATAGTCTCCTTTAAATCTAGTAGAAAATTGTGTAAACATTAAATAAACCCAATAGGCTGGTTTTGCTTCCAATAAGGATTAATTATATCTTAGTTGGGATCAAGTACAAGCTGTTTTATTATTACAGAGAAAAAGGTCATCATTGTTAAAAATTTTCATTTGTTTGGAAAAAATGGAGTCTATGGAAGATGGCCTTCCTTTAATTCAGAAGTTTCTGGATAACAGATCCTGTATCTGTTCACCTTCGGTCTAGGTTTTAAAGACTGTAATACGTCATGTATGCTGTTAAAATAGTTCTAGCAATGCATGTTTACTTGGGGCATATGTAAAAATAGTTCTGGGAATGGTCTAAATATAATCAATTACAAATTCTGTACCATTTATAAAATAATCACTCCCTCCCTCTAAGCAACCTGTGTCTCTTCATTCTGTCTTCATGCAGTAGGTGGAGTCAGTTTTTGATCATTAAGTGTAATGCATCCTTTGGGGGGGGGGTGCACCCTTAACCTAGGTGATCGCTCTTTAAAGCATAAGTAAACCTTTAAAATAAGTGAATGTAAAATTGATAAGCGTGCTATTCTAAGCACCTTTGTCTTTTACATTCATTTATTTTCTTTTTTTTCCCAAAGATATTCAGGGAAATGTGTATGGTTAATATGAATGAATTTTGTTACTACATCGCCACCTGCTATTCAGTTTCCCACCAGTCTGACCACGAAGTCGTCAAGGAAGTTGTCAGGAGAAAGAAAGAGACTGCTCTGATGTTTTTCTTCTTAGGAAAACAAAAAGAAACCTTTCTCGCATCTTTCCTAAGCAGAAGAACGTCAGAGTAGCCTCTTTCTCGTGACAACTTCTTTATCTACTTTGTTGTCAGACTGGTGGGAAACTGACCAGCAGATGACGCTGTAGTAACAAATGCATCACTTAATAACACTAAAATCTATTTCTCAACAGATTGAAATCTGACATGGGGCTAGACATGTTGTGACTTTCTCAGATGCTCCAGTCATGTGACTTGTGCTCTGATAAACTTCAGCCACTCTTTACTGCTGCACTGCAAGTTGGAGTGATATCACCCCCCCCCCCCCCCCCCCAGCAGTACAATGGGAAGGTAATCGCATAACAGCTCCCTGGTAGATATAAGAACAGCACTCAATAGTAAAAATCCATGTCCCACTGCGACACATTCAGTTACATTGAGTAGGAGAAACAACAGCCTGACAGAAAGCAGTTCCATAGTGCAGCACTGACTCTTTCCGAAAGCACATGACCAGGCAAAATGACCTGAGATGCACCTACACACCAATATTACAACTACAAAAAATACACTTGTTGGGTTAGTAATGAAATTTTACATGATAGTGAAATATTTGCAGTGTAAACAGTGTAATTTAGAAATAAAAAATATCCCATAAAAATCATGACAGAATGCCTTTAAAGGTGAACAACCCCTTTAATGTTTACATGATTTTCTAGTAGACGTAAGGTATGAAGATCCAAATTATGGAAAGATCCATTATCCGTGCTGACTTGTGAAAGGGGCTAATTTTACCATGCCGACTGATGGATGGGGACTACTGGCAGCCATGTTGACCAGTGCAAGTGGTTAAGTGTCAATCATGCCAAATGGGGAAGGGAGGATAGTGTCGGCTGTGATGCCAGCCATGCTGAATGAATGAGGGAGGGAGGGTGGTGTCATATTAAATGGTAAATGGGGTGTAGTAAAGTAGAATTCAACCCCCCGACTAATAAAAAACCCCACCCCCTACCCTACAAAGCCCCACTCCATGCACCCCCTGCACAGGCGTTATGAGGTAGGGTTTTTTATTAGTGGGGGGTTGAATTCTACTTTAAGCCATGTTTTGGAGAGAATTGTCTGCCATGCTGGCTGGTGATTTGGGGATTTGTGGCAGAGATGACAGTTGGTGGAGGGAAGGTAGGGGATGTCTTGCTCTTAGGCCTATTACAAAGTGACCTCTTGTCTCACCTTCCTTTTTTGAGTATTGCAATTTTCTCAAATTCACTCCAGTATGATGAACTCTCTTTGCAGGTTACCCAAGCAGCAACCAGGCTTTGCTTTTGCTGCAGAGTTGTGGCTCTTTGCTGCCCGAGCTGCAGATGTCAGAAACAACAGAAATGGCTCACAGGATCTGGGAGAAGCTTCAGGAACTGGGTAAGCGCTACCTCATTACTTATCATTCATATATACATAACTTATGCAACATTCACTTGTAATCACCCTGCAAAACATGTGTTATTTTGCAGTCTCTAGTGTTGTATAATGTGCTTTACTTGGAGTATGATGGCATACAATTTAGTGTGGGGTATTTTATTTTTTGCCTTTTGGCCCCTGAATAAATGTGACAGATAATGTATAGGCATATCACAGTCCTGATGGGATTTATTTGTTTATCCGGCGCAGCTCTTTAATGCATAACGCTCAATAAGTGATAACTCCCTGCTGAGCCTATTTTCCCTCTCCGTTCCTCCTTTTTTTTTTTTTAAAAAAAAAAAGTTCTGTTCATTTTAATTTTATAGATTTTATGCAGATTTACTGCAGCTGCCGGCATATTCACTGTATACATTAGCCTTAATGCAAGCTTCTATAGCATAAAGTAAGCCGTCACCCAGAATAACAGAAAGGAATATGCAGGATTGTGTTGTAGGATGATTACATGAATACAACTCCTCCGTATCCTCTTTAGAATGTATAGGTGTTGCATCTCTCTAGCAATTATCTGCAAGTCCGCATTGCTATTCCATTGTCACTCTAATTTTTCAAACCATACCAGGTAATATGGTAATGCCTGTTAACCCTTGCCTAAACCTGCTCCCTAGGTGCTGACTTTGACGTGAGCCATTACAACGCTGTACTTAGTCTACCTGCAAAATGAACACAAATTTTCACCTACTATATATCTTGCAAAAATGGAGGCCGCCAGTGTGCAACCTAATTGGGTAGGTACACAATACAGGAATGGGATCAATTATCCAGAAACCCATTATACAGAAAGGCCATCTCCTATACACGCCAATGTATCCAAATATTCAATTTTTTAAAAATGGTTCTGTAAAAATAAAACAGTAGATTGTACTTGATCCCAACTAAAATATAATGAATCCTTATTGGAGGCAAAACCAATCTATTGGTTTATTTAATGTTTACATGATTTTCTAGTAGACTTAAAGGAACAGTAACACCAATCAAAGTGTTTTAAATGTATGACACTATTATGTATATCTAGAGTTTATATAAACAAGCTGCTGTGGAGGCAGCCATTCAAGCACAGGATACACAGTAGATAATAGATAAGTACTACTATAGTTTATATTAACAAGCTGCTGTGTAGCCATGGGGGCAGTCATTCAAGCACAGGATACACAGTAGATAACAGATAAGTACTACTATAGTTTATATAAACAAGCTGCTGTGTAGCCATAGGGGCAGTCATTCAAGCACAGGATACACAGTAGATAACAGATAAGTACTACTACTATAGTTTATATAAACAAGCTGCTGTGTAGCCATGGGGCAGCCATTCAAGCACAGGATACACAGATAACAGATAAGTTCTGAAGAATCCCATTGTATACTACTGTGCTTATCTGGTATCTATGTATCCTGTGCCTTTTGACCTTTTTCAGCTTTGAATGTCTGCCCCCACTTCTGTTCCTAACATTACTGCACAGTCATTGCAGAAAAGCAGTATATGAACTCATAATTTTCTTAATTTTTCTTTTTTTAGGTTACTTATCAGAGGCTGATTGCAGCCTAATGCAATGAAGGTGATATAGAGGGAGCGAGGTAGGTATTTGAGACATTTTAAAATAAATCCACCAATTTTTGGTCATTTTTGTTTTATAGATGGATCTTTGAGTCTGACACAGCCATAAATGTGCATATTAAAAGGGTAATGATTTTTTCCAAGTTTTAACAGGAATGTGTTACTATGCCTATATAAACCCTGCCATCACTAATCTCTTTTTATTTTATTTTTTTAATATGTGTCCCTAGTAAATAACGTGTGTAAAACTTGACACAACTAAAAAAAGAGTCACTTTGTGAATGAAATCATTCGTTTTGGTCCAGATAGGCTGGCTTACAAATGTAATTCGTGCCCCAGCCTGTTGTGATTTTGCATCATCCTCCATAGCATGACCTCACTCAAAGGCTAGTAATCAGGAAGCTGGTTGGGAAGCCGGAGGTGCCTATAAAAATGAAAGGTTAGTGACGGCATGGTTTATATAAACATAGTGACATGTTCCCGGAGCGTGTTGCTATCCCTTTAATTGACCCTGGGCTTTCAGGTGTATCGCTGAGAACGAACATGTATTCTTCCTAAGGGCTTTGTCTCGCACGGTGCTTTTCAGACCAGCATATTCTGGACTCCTCCTGACTGGCTTCCGTTTACATGAATGCAAAATTGCCTCTCCTGAGAGATTCTCACCGTAACTTGTCTTAATGATGGTACTGTCCCGTTGACTGTTTTAGCCCCTCTAAGTGGGACCACCATCCCAGAGTTCAGAAACCATCTCTCTATATTTTGCTTTAGCTCCTCCAATGGCTTTTGAGTAGGGATGCACCGAATCCACTATTTTGGTTTCGGCCGAATCCTTCGTGAAAGATTCGGCCGAATATCGAACCAAATCCTAATGCAAATTAGGGTTTGGAAGGGGAAAAAAATGTTTACTTCCTTATTTTGCGACAAAAAGTCATGCGATTTCCCTTCCCGACCCTAATTTGCACATGCAAATTAGGATTCAGATTCGGTTCGGCCGAATCTGAATCCTGCTGAAAAAGGCCGAATCCCAAACCGAATCCTGGATTCGGTGCATCCCTACTTTTGAGTCCATTAATTATGCCACGTCACGACTGGAATGTAGCAAACATTACACATAATTCATTTTAGGGTATAAGCAGGGTATAGGTGAACCTCTGCACACACTGTTAAGAGTCCTGTGTTTTTTTTGAGACCCAAACCCTGCAGTGGATTGGGTACCTGCAAAAACCTGCGGGTTGCAGGTAGAAGTTCCGGGTGCAGGTATAGATGTGGGTTGACGGTTCTGCGGGTTTGCAGGTCGGATGTGGATCTTCTCAATAGCGATTTTACTCCTTTTTTCTGATAACTCCTACTTCTGATGATGCCACTTCCGTTTACAATGACAGCACTTCCTGATTCTTGATGGTCAGTGGGTCTGGTTTGCGGATAAGGTACTTGCGGGTCCAAGCGGATAAGAATGCGGGTCCAGGTTGTGGATTGCAGGTTGCAGGTATGGGTTCCAAAAAATGGAAACTCGCAATACTCGCAACACCAGCCACCTGGACCACAACCCGCATATTTACCCACTTGGATCCGCTGCCCGACCCTAGCCCACAACTGCCTTATTTGCCATCTGTTTCGCAACACGACGACCACCATTAAACAGGAAGTGCTGTTACAAACAGGAAGGGACATCACAAGTGGGCAGATACAGAAACAACTTTTTGTAAAATTTTAAAAGGAGTAAAATATAGACAATATATACATAAGATAAGAAATATAGATCAGACCCGCATCTATACCTGCACCCGAAAATCCTACCCTCATCCCGCAGGGTACCCAATTTTTTTTTGCGAGTACCTGACTCAGTGCAGCACTCTACACTCAATATATAACTCTATGCTTTATAGTTTCAGTTCTAATGACATGGGGATTGCAGGTGATTATTGCAAATTATATTATTCTGACCAATTAAGTTGGTCGTTGCTTATCTGTCCAGTTCTTCTCTGTTTAATATTAGATTTAAACTGAATTTTAATATTACTTGATTTGCTCTTTACAGAGGGGTTACCCGCAACTTGCTAAGCAACAGGTGATCCCTGCAGCATTCAATATATAGTGCTAAGAGATGTTTGGTAGGAAGGAGCTTTAATAATATCTGTTCACTGTTTCTGCTGGTATTTTCCTTGTTGTTTTGTTGTACAATCTATAGGTGGTCTGAAAATGAAGGATGCCCAATCATAATAAGGTCATTGTGCCTTATCCGTTCAATCTCTGGGCTGAGCTCTTTTGCACCATTAAAACCATTTGATTTGGCAATGCTTTGTCCAAAATGTACACGTAAATGCTGTGACAAGTCGTTATTGTTGTTCAAACCTTGTGCATGTATACCAGTACTTACTGCTTTTTTTTTCCCCCTCATAGCAAAATATTAGGCTTTATGAAGAATAAAGATCTGCCTATAACAGAAGCAGTGTTTAATACTCTTGTTACTGGCCATGCAAGAGCAGGGTAAGGTTCTATGTATTCTTTTTTCTACAGATTTTTTTATTGGGCAATTATTACAAATAACACATCAACCATTTACATATTATTTTACATAATGCAAAGAGCATCCTGTCAGTCATGCGAAACGCAGGGGTAGAGCCAGGGCCAGAGACTTATGTTGCACTCTTAACGGCATATGCCGAGAAGGGGGATATTAACAGTATCAAACAGGTGAGCCATTATTAAAAGAAACAGTAGCATATCAGTTAAAATAAAATGATAAACATTGTTTACTGTGGTTTTATTGACCTGGAGCTGGAGTTTTCCCCCCTAAAGACTTTATGATGAATGCAATTCTCTCTCTGTGTAACGTAGACCTTCGAAAATGTGGAAAAGCATGAAGGAAGCCTCACAGAGACTTGATGCAAGTCATCTGGAGTCTGACTAAGGCTGGATACCCTCGGTATGTTCCTGACATCATTGAGCGCGTAAGATATGACCGAGGATACATACCAGGTATAGTACTATCTATTATGGGCATGTTTAACGGGAAAGAATTATAAATAATAATGTTCATCAAAGGTGTCATTTCATCAAAATAGGGGGTCACCGACCCCCTCTAAAAAAACAAATGTGCTGTAATGGATTTATTGCTACTTTTTAGTACCCATCTTTCTATTCAGGCATACTGTATGTGCACTGCCGTTGTTCAGTTCATTTTGGGGATTTCAGATTTACCCTCATGATATCCTTCTTTCTTGGTTGCGCTCACAAGGGAAAGGACTGTTAAACTATATAGGGATTAAAGAAATATAATATATATTTTCCTGAAAAAAAGGCAAGAATTTATTTAATATCTGCTGTTTGCTGCAGGTGTGCAGAGAATATTTTTTCAAATTTATTATGGATGCACCGAATACACTATTTTGGATTTGTCGAACCACTGAATCCTTTGCGAAAGTTTCGGCTGAATACTGAACCGAATCCGAACCCTAATTTGCGGGGAAGTGAGGGGAAGGGTAAAAGAGCTGCCCACGGGTAAAATTTTCTTTTTCACTAACTAGTTTTGTGACAGTCACACGATTTTATGGATTCGGATTTGGTTCGGCCAGACACAAGGATTCGGCCGAATTATGCTTAAAATGGACGAATATCAAACCGAATCCTGGATTCGGCGCATCCCTAAAATTTAAGTTCCCTTTAAAACCTTATTCAGCTATAATTGTAGTTCACCAGTTTTTACAAGTTGTATTATATCCATATGCAGCATTTATACAATTCAGTGTTTTTTGTTTTTTTTTTTAATGTGCAATTTTGGTCTCTCTTAGATGCGATAAACCTCTGTTTGAGTCTTATGACCCAAGGTTACAAAGATGACGCTTTCCTTGTGTTAAAATCCTTTTCGGCTGCCTCTTCAGATCTGCAAAATGGCGACTATCTACATCATGGAAACTTCTTTCTGCGTCACTGTGTCAATTTGGACCTGGTACAATCTTTTCACTCCTTATCGAATGCCTTTCAGGCTTCTGAAAGCTAAACTTGGTGGCTGTGCCATTCATATTGATTGTGTTTTTTTCTCCTTGCTATTGAATTGCTGTTAAAAATGTGTATTTTTATTTTTACAGCCAGCGAGTAAAGTAAAGCAGTTCTGTGATGGCTTGAAAGAAGCCAATTTGCATTCCGCACCTCTGCAGTTTGCTTTATACTGTTCTTTGGAAGCCAAAAAAGCAGGTATGATATTTTGGGCCAATTGAACTCCTCGTGCTATGTGTAACATTAGCTATGACTGTATGTTGGTGGAGGTTAATATATGTAACTCTTCTGTTTGTGCTTTAGATTTAGCTCTTGAGCTCATGAAGATGCTGAAAGAAGAAGGAATGCCTGTTAGGCCACACTTCTGCTGGCCTCTGTTGACCATTTTCCAGAAAGAAAAAGATACAGAAGGTCAGTCATTTTTGATCTAAAGAAACAGGTATGTTATTGGGACCTAGGGTTTTACAGACAACCGATTTTTCCGTCATTTGGATCTTCATACCTTCAAGTCTACTAGAAAATTGTGTAATTATTAAATAAACCCAATAGGTTGGTTTTGCTTCCAATAAGGATTAATTATATCTTAGTTGGGATCAAGTACAAGCTACTGTCATTATTACAGAAAAAAAGGAAATCCTTTTCAAAAATTTGGATTATTTGGAGACGGCCTTTCCGTAATTCAGAGCTTTTTTGCATAACTGGTTTCTGGATAACGGATCCCTTACCTGTACTAGTCCATCAACTGTTACTTATATGAACCGGGGCTGTTTTTATAGGATATACACCCCCTTTAATTTCAAAGTAAACAGGATCAACTTTTGGCATAAGTTTGACATTCATACTTTAGACAGACTTTTAAGTCGACTAATGAATGGCAGTGCTTTAAGATTAAACACCAACGCAGCACTGCCATTACTGGGAAGCCATTCAAAGCATCATGCATTAGTTTGAACAGGTTAAATCCTGATATTTGCTGCATTAACTGAACAAAAGATGGAATTTCTTTTTTCTTTCAAATTATTTTTTCTTATATGTTGATGAATTATGCTAAAGCAGTACCAATAGTGAGTGACTCCTGTCAAATGTCTGATCCGATCTAGATGGGCATGACACTAAAAACTTCAGTCTTAAGAGGGTTTGGAGCATTTAGGAACACTTCCCTTGGTCCACAGGGGACACCTGCAAAAAATGGCATATTAAACAACTTTTACTTTTTTAAGAGTGGGGGTATCTCATTCTTTGGCTTCTGTTATAGGTAATTCATGAGAGTAATCTCTTAAAAAGCTGCTTTTAGCAAAAGTACTTCCCCCTCGGGAACCCAAACAATGTCTTCTTTATCTTACTTCGCTGTATAATGTACGGCAAATTGAAATGCAAAGTTGTTAGTGTGACACCAGGTGACAAACAAAATGCATAAACCAAAAAAAAAAAAAAAGAGTGCTTTTAGCAGACTTGTTCAAATGGCAGTTTTAGCTAAAATATACTGTACATTGGCATTAGAGATTTGAAGATGGAGTAAGTGCAAGTATTCCCTAATTGCCCTTGGCTATAACACTCAATAACCATTTTAGGAGCTGCTTTGTGAAAGAATTATGTAGGGACCTTAACATTTCCATTGCTAATATGTTGCAAGAAGCCGAGGAGTTGGTCTCTTGGGTTTCTGCTCCCTTTTTTCTACATGCACATTAGTTTTGATTGAGTTATTGACCTGCCAATATAAAGATAATTGCATTAGTATGTAGAATTTGTGTATGGGTGACCAGTCATTGTCTTGCGACAATGGTTGATCATAATGGATGCATGGGTGAGTTACGACTTTTAGATATTCATTAACAGATATACTGTAGCTTATGAGGGCTGGGCTCCTCTCCTAGCAAATATATTAGAGCTTGATCACATAATGATTCCAGTACAAACACAATCTAACAAAATAACTGCCTTTTGCAGAAATCCTGCATGTAGAAAGACATGGTGTCTGGTGATTTTAATAGAGTGAGCTCTAAAACATCTTCTAGGCAAAAGGAGCCCCCTATAAGATATATCGGATCTAACTGTCATTGATTATCTGACACTCAACTCCTGCATGAAGAAAGAATGAAGAGAAACAGATGAAGGTAGAGATTTAGTGAAGATAAACTTGATTATTTTAGAAACAATGCAGAATATTTAGTTCATTGAATTTAGAAAGTTTCTTATTTCTGTATGATAAAGCTTATATTAAATTTTCATTTAATAGTTCTAATATTTGCAGTGAGGGTTGTCTAGCCTTATGTTTCTGATTTACAGTCGTATACCTGACACACGGCTCACTTTTACTTCGTTCAAAGCAGCAGAGACAGTGTTAGTTCTTTGAAAGGATTGCTTGGCTTGTTTTTGCTTGTCCTTAGACTTGGCCTTCAAACCTTTAGTTCACCTTTAGATGGTGTCCTTATTTCAGGTGTCAGGGGCTCTTTTGAATTTGCAATTAAAAGGCAAGGTGAAATCTCAAGCATGATTTAAAAATACCGTCAAAAGAAATCTAGAAAAAAACACTAGTGGTAAAGGATACGTTATTCTAATTACAGAAAGGCCATCTCCCATAGACTCCATTTTATCCTACTAATCCAAATTTAAAAAAATGATTTCCCTTTTCTCTCTAATAATAAAACCGTAGCTTGTACTTGATCCCAACTAAGATCTTATTAATCCTTACTGGAACCAAAGGCAGCCTATTGGGTTTATTTAATGTTTACATGATTTTCTAGTAGTCTTAATTGTGGAGATCCAAATTACGGAAAGCCCATTATCCAAAAAACTCCAGGTCCTGAGCATTCTGGATAATAGGTCCAATACCCGTATTTTAGAGCTATCATCTTAATTTCCGGTAGGCAAAAGGAGGCAATAAAAAACAATAGGTAAAATGCCTACTTGTGTAATGTCCTGATCCACAATAATAATTTGCACTGGCCAAGGCAAAAGCAGGAATGGTAAGAGATGTTGCAGTTTTTACGCTAATGAACATTGCTGTGATATCTAGGTAAGTGTTCCTGGCTATTTTTGAGAAATAATTGGTCATTTAAGGACTGTGATATCTCTGTATAGTGTCAGCATTCTGACGGGTAAGTGCTTAATGTACTGTATAAAAGATGAACTCTAATATTTTGATGCAACTAAGAAAGCCTTAGGGCAGGGGCACACGGGCAGATTTAGTCGTCTGGCGACTAATCACCTCTTCTGCGGGGCGACAATCTCCCCGAACTGCCTTCCGCCTGCTATAATGATTTCCGAAGTTGCCTCACAAGGAAACTTGAAATGGAAGCGCTGCGAGTGCATTGGCGCAGCCGATATTTCATTTTAGCAGGCGGAAGGCAGTTCAGGGATATAGTCACCCTGCAGAAGAGGCAATTAGTCGCCAGGTGACTAAATCTCCCCGAATTTGTCTGTGTGCCCCTGCCCATAGCTGTTAAAACATGACCTTAACAATTAAGTGGACCCCTGTTGAGAAGTGGTTCTCTACTAGTGGCTCATGAGAAACAAGTTACTCAGCAACCCCTTGTCCTCAAAGCAGGTGCTTATTTTTTAATTCTTGGCTTGAAGGCAAAATTTGGTCACATACAACTAAATGTACTGCCAAACAGATTCCCCTTTAGACTGCCAGTGCACATAGGGGCTACCAAATACCCGAGCACAGCTCTTATTTGGCACGCCCAGGAACTTTTTTTCATGCTTTCGTTGCTCCATAACTTTGAACGTGGCTCCTGAGTAGAAAAAAGTTGTGGACCCCTGTTCTAGAGTCTAGATAGAGGTTGATGACTGTGGTTACTCTGATTTTTAGTAACTAGGTAGACTTTGTCCTCTACCCGATTTTAAAGACCTTGCAGTTCCTAGCATATGCGATTGAGAAGGGGTTCTTCTAGAAATGTTTCTCTTTTGACAAGGCTAAATGCCATTTGTGATTGTCTTCTTCTTGTCTGTGTGTTGGTTGATACTGCAAGCATTTATTTTGTGCAAGAGGGAAATCATTCTACTAGATGTCTTCTCTACAGCCCCTTGGATTCATAGGGGTAGATATACAAAAGGTAGAAGTGGCCGTCGCTAGCGAAAGTTCATCAGAAATACCATCCGCAGAGACATCGCCAATTTGCTAAAAGGCATAGAGGACCATTCACTAGCGAAAGCATATATTGATCACAACGTTTCGTACCCTATCACCAGGCGAATGATCATAACTCCGCGAATTCAGAACGTTGCCTCATTTTTTCCAGAGTTTCCTTCACCAGCTTAGACCTGGCAAACTGATAAGCTGAAGCTACATCCTCCTCAATCTCATGTCAATGACGTCATACCCTGTATGCTGGAAAGTCATAAAATTTATAAAAAAAAAGCGGGCCTTTTTTCATATTTTAGAGTGGGATTGTCTTTAATAGTTGTAACTATTACAAATTATTTGTTTAAACATTTAATCATTTGAGGGGCACGCTATATTTGTTTTAGGGTGGGCTCATGTCTAGGGCATTCAAGGTCTTTATTTGGACATTTGGCTTCTTTGCACATTTGTAATATTAAGTGGCCACTTCAAGCATTTGCAACAATATCACTAATAAAGACATATACAGTATATGACATATATACCCTCCCTATTTAATTTGACTCAAGTACTAACGAAGTTTCGCTTGACAGAAAGGAACGTTAGCGAAATTTCACTATGAAATTCTTGTGCTGACAAATTTATGCTAGTGAAACTTCATCAGCGTTCCACAAATGTACCACTGTCCCCATTGAAATTATACATCAAAGGTTGCCATTGAGTCCCTTTGAAAGAGTTGTTGAGTAGATTTTAAGAGAATTTAGGGTTATTCTATCTATCTCTCTCTTGCATGCTAAGCAATCCTTTAATCACAACCAACCAACCAACAAAAGTCTTAAAAAAAAAAAAAAAAAAAAAAAAAAAGCTATATCTTGCCCCTAATTCTATTTAGCCAATGGCACTCACTGAGCCATCTTGTAGGGCTCTTTAATCTTCCTATCCAGATCACGTTGCTAGTACCATATCTGCTGTTGCAGTGCTGTCAAACTTCTGTGATTACAGAGGGCCAAAATTTTTTCCGGCCTACATAGTGGAGGTCCGATAATGGAAGCCAGTGTTGACCACTCCCTGTTTTTAAACCACACCCATGTTTCTACAAGATCATGTCCACATTAATTGAGGTAGCACACCAAAAAACCAAATTGCTGGTGCTCACTTCAGGGATATCACTTATATGTGGAAAAAGTTGTCATATCAAGGCATATCCTTAAATCCATCCAGGGCACGCACAGGCAGAGCAGACGCAGGCAGAGTAAGGCACATGGGACACACAGGCAAAGTATGGCACACACAGGGAGCATGAGGTAGAACAGAGCAGGAGACAGGGAAACCTAGCAGGACCACTGGAATATGTACTACATACAGTGACACAGACATAGTGCTGGTGCCCCATTAGCATTTTGAATAAGGTGTGAACAGGTGAATAATGTGGGCAGTTTCAGTCTGGGTCTCAGGAGTGAACAGTACAGGCCTTTAGGGGTGTGAGGAATAGAGGTGTCACAAGTGTGAACAATACAGGGGGATCACAGGTGTGAACAATACAGGGGATTACAGTCTGAATTTGAGGTTTAAACAACACACGGGCCAGTTAATCTCTGTAGTGATACCTTTTAAATTTTACATACTGTATGGTAAGAAAACACAGCAGGGAGGTGGGGGCCACACAAGGGGGGGGGCGCAGTTGGACATTCCTGTGCTATTGTAGTTGTAATTTGAGTTCTATAGTTTGCAATGAGGTTCGTCTTTTTGCATGAGAGACAGAGGCCCATGTATGATGAACAACAGGTTGGGTACAAAGTAGGATTTATCTTTGGCCAGTCTCCTTGTGAGGGACTCAACTGTATATTTTCTGTGCCCCCCCCCCCAGTTGGTGTAACAGTTACCTCTAGTCTGTACCATGGTTGTTTTTATAACATACATAGTAATGTAATCTGTTTAGTGACTGTGACCTTACGGTGATTCCTGATGGCGACCTTGGGTGGGCATATGGCAGGGTTCTCTGCTACATACTATAGCTTTTGTCAAGGTTAAAAATGCATTAAACACACTTAAAAAGACTGCGAAAGAGTGCGTCTCCTTATCCTGTGTGTGTGTATATATATATATATATATATATATATATATATATATATATATATATATATATAATATTTCATCTTACATCAACTTTAAGTAATCCATAGCATCCTATCAGAAATGCCTCCAGGTCATGGTTAACTGCTATGGGTGCTACATTACCCAGTAGAACAGTGTGCTATTTATATAGCACCACCAATGTACATTGTGCTTTACAAGGCATAAACACAAACAGGAGTACAGTTATTATAAATGAGACAACAAAAATAAATAGATTTTAGTACAGTTATCCAGAAACCTGAAGATCCACTATCCGGAAACACCGGGTCCCAAGCATTCTGGATAACGGGTCCCATACCTGCACTAGGAGCTGAAATTAGTTTCTTTTGCAGCTATACATTCTTAACCTGTGGGTCCCCATGCTGTTAGGGTTGGGTCTCCATAATTCCCTTTAAATGGCGCATTATTTCTTTCCTGTTGTAAAATACAGTGATTAAAACAAGACAATAAAGTGGCTCTAAACCAATGTCTGGCCCACATAGTTAACTGTATGTACATATCTAGTATAGGTCAATCTAAAAAACAACTGGACTTGCTGAGTAATCAACGAAGACGTTTACGTGTTCCTGTATGTGCATAGTTGTCTTGACATGGTGGAGCTACCATACTTCTTACAGGAATGGGTCATCTTCAGATTAATTCATATTTCACACTCCTCATTCAAATCATTGCATGGTTGCTAGGGCAATTAGGACTCTAGCAACCAGATGGCTGAAATTGCAAACTGGAGAGCTGTGGAATAAAAAGCTAAATAACTCATAAACCACAAAAGAATGAAAACCAATTGCAAATTAGAATATCCCTCTCTACATCATACTAAAAGTAATTTAAAGGGGGACAAACCCTTTTAACATATCCCGGTAAAGTAAACCATCTTCTAAAGATTAATGAAAACTTTTCACCCCCAAAATTATAAACAACTATTTATATCATAATAGATGATTTTGTCATGGACTTTACTTATAAATACTTTTCTATTATAATACGAGAATGAGCATTATGGTTGAATGAATAAAGCAGTTGGTGGATCTGTTTATTGCCCTTTTAAAGGAGGTGTCGACCCAAAAATGTAAACGGCAAACTATAGACCCACGCCGATGACCTCGCAAAAGGGGCGGGGCAGACGTGTCTATAAAACTGGAAGTCTATAACCTCCAATGTAAGGTCACAAGAGGTGCACAGAGATCGGCCCGACCCGTGGGTATAGGGCTGGCCCGAACATCACTAAGATATCGGTGATTAATTGTCAGAGAGCTGACTTGTGATACATAGAGCGAAATCTACAGAAGGGCGAATTGAAGCTTCAGAAGGCTCCGCTACGCTTTGCAGCACTTTGTCAGGTGCATATGCTTATTCATCAAAATTTCAAGTCACGTCTCTGCAGACAAAAGCCAGCAAAGTTTTGACCGTAAAAAATAGTCTGTGCAAGCAATTCAAAGCAAACTTTTACTAGCAATTATTTCTGCCTATCGAAACTTCGCTAACACACTTACGCTTAGGTCAATTTGAAAAGGGCGGCTACATATAGAGTTAGCGTTGGTGCAAATGCTTGAAGTGGCCACTTATTACAAATGTCCAAGGAAGCAAAATAAAGACAAAAAGAGATCCTCTAATGCCCTAGTCATGAGCCCATCCTAAAACAAAGGTGGCATGCCCCTCAAATGGTTAAATAGTTACAACTTTAAAACACAATCCCACTTTAAAGTATGGAAAAATGGCAGCGTTTTGTCTTTTTAATGACTTTCCGACATTTAGGTTATGATGTCACTGACATAAAGATTGAGGAGGACGTAGCTTCATCTTATTTGCCAGGTATAACATGACGAAGCAGACTCTGGTGAAAGGGGTAACGTAATGGAAAATTTGCACTTTAGTGAATTTGCAGAATAACGATCATTTCTGGAGAATTTTCACTAGCTATGGCCACATCACCCTTTAGTAATATGGAAGAACCAAAGAACAGAAGGGGAAAAAAAACAAACCCTGCTTTCAGTTGCACAAATTATTCAGGTTTAATTCAGTACGTGTTTGATTTGCATCTAGAAACCTTAATTGTAGTCAAGTGCCCAAAGTAAAAGACCGCTGTTAATTTGTTCATTGTGTCCAGACAGAATCTCCATCTAATTAAGCCTTTGTCGTCTTTCTTTTTTGCTTATTCCTGGCCCAGATTAAGCAGGGATTTAGTTTAAGGCAAAGTCGAGCAGATGACACGACTTTAATTCAGTGTGACTTGCCTGCATGTATTTCTAAGTGCTCAAAGGGAATTCACATCTGATTATTTGCACCGCGGTGCACCGCATTCAAATATTCATGGAAGTGTCACTTTTCCATAGGTGCCACTGCAGGGCATGGATAGAGACTCGGGGCAACTTTGCATTCAAACAAAAAAGAAAGTTCCAAAATCCGAGAGGCAAGTGGGGGAGAAAAAAAAATAAAGAACATATGTTGTGTGCAAAGGGCGTCCTGCCGACTCGGACAAAGTCATTGCCTTTCCCCTTTGTACCGGCGGCATTGTCAATACCTGTATAAGTTGTGACATAAGGAAGTTAACTGTGTGTAATGGCATGAAAGCAAAGTCCTGTAAATATTATAGATTGAGCTGTTGCCCCTCCAGCTCAGCAGCCTTAATGCTTCACTGGCCTCATGCAATCACTTTATTTACTTCACTTCATGGATTTCCTGTCCTTATTTAATTGTACATTCTATTGTTACTTTCAGGGGAGAGGATAAGGCTTTCTCCATTTAGTTTCTCTTGCTCTTTATTCTATCTATCCAGGGATTTATTTATCTAACTATATGGCTATTTTGCGAGCTAACTTAAGTACAGGTATACAGAAAGCTCCAAGTTACAGAAAGGCCGTCTCACATAGACTCCATTTTATCCAAATAATCTAAAGTTTTAAAAATTATTTCCTTTTTCTCTATAGTAATAAAACAGTAGCTTGTACTTGATCCCAACTAAGATATAATAAATCCTTATTGGAAGCAAAACCAGCCTATTGGGTTTATTTAATGTTTACATGATATTCTAGTAGACAAGGCATGAACATCCAAATTATGGAAAGGAAAAACCCCAGGTCCCGAATGTTCTGGATAACAGGTCCCATACCTGTATGTTAAAATGTGGTAATTAAGGTAAACGACTGCTAAGAATGTTAAAATATTTATAACCTACTTTTTTTCCTACTGTGTTCTACAAATTTCAGACCTGACAAAGATATTTTACACATTTTTTTTAAAGGAGACATACAGTATAAGGGCAGAATGGTGAATTCGATAAATCAAATTTTATTTAATTATTTTTTTTTTTTGGTCAAAACTCAAAAATTCAAATTTAGAACCACCAACTCGAATTTGAATTCAGATTTATCACACCTCGACCCTGGAAACAGTTCTAATTAGACTATTCTCCACCTAAAACCTGCCGAGTTCATGTAGAAGTCAATGACAGAGGTCCCTTTAAACTTGTAGTGATGAGACAAGGCAAGTTTTGCTTTGAAAATGACACAACAGTTTGGCCCGCGTCAAGAACAATTTGATGTGCAAAACTTGAGGGGTTTTTTTTCGGAGGAAAACTCGATTCGAGTTTTCGGGTCGGGACTATTCAATCAAATTTTAGAAGTCAAATTCTTTTATAAATGACATACCATTCGAATTGTGAATAAAAATTACATTTTAAAAAAATTCACATTACTCTAAAACTCATCTGATAAATAACCCCTAAAGGATAAATGAAACAAATCCTAATTTTGTAGGCATTAATGGATAATATATGGTGTTGGTTTCACATTGTGCTAAAAATTAATACTATCTGTAAAGGGATTCGGTCATGTTTTTTATGATGTTTTTATTTCTAAATTACCCTGTCTACACTGCAAATAATTCATGCTACAATATAAAATTTAATTCTTAAACCAGCAAGTGTATTTTTTTTTTAGTTGTAATTTTGGTGAGTTAGTGCCATCTCAGGTCATTTTGCCTGGTCATGTGCTTTCAGAAAGAGCCAGCACTTGGATGGAACTGCTTTTGGGCAGGCTGTTATTTCTCCCACTCAATGTAATTGAATGTGTCGCAATGGGACCTGGATTTTACTATTTAGTGCTGTTCTTAGATCTACCAGGGAGCTGTTTTCTTGTGTTAGAGAGCTGCTATCTGGTTACCTTCCCAATGTTCTGTTATTAGGCTGCTGGGGGGGGTGATATCACTCCAACTTGCAGTACAGCATTAAAGACTGATTATTAGAGCACAAGTCACATGACTGGGGCAGCTGGGAAACTGACAATATGTCTAGCCCCATGTTAGATTTCAAAGTTAAATATTAAAAATCTGTTTGCTCTTTTGAGAAATGGATTTCATTGCAGAATTCTGCTGGAGCAGCACTATTAACTGATGCGTTTTGAATTTATTTTTCCCATGGCAATATCCCTTTAAAAATGGCCCCTTTATTGGAGTTTCCGTAAAATTTTTGCTGGTCTCTGTCCGTGTTTCAAATGAGTGGGAGTGTCCTAACAATTTCTTTCCCGAAGCATAGTAGAACAGCCAGTCATAACCCTGCAATCATACAAGCAAAGACAGGCTTCTGTTCCCTACTAGGTCAGCCTAGCTGTTGATTGGTTCTCATCCTACACTGCAGTGTGCTGAGTGCTGCTGGCTTCCCTGCAGAGTCTGGGAAAGGAGGCAGCAGGAAGTGGACTAGATGGGTGGGACTATGCAGGGATATTTTTGGAGAAGTTTTTACTAAACCAACCCAAAAACACTACTTTTTTTTGAACATTTCTTCTATATCAAAGGGTATTGTGCACTTTTTATTTGCCTAACACAAGTATTTTGCAATAAATTTGTAGAATCTGTCTAGGGATGCACCCAGTCCAGGATTCTGTTAAATCCCAGCACACTTTGCCCAATCCAGAACCAAAGCCATAGTGTTGGCCTTTGGACTGGTAAACATTCCCTTTGCCACAGTGAGAAAGATGTTCCGTCTATAAAGGGGTTGTTGACAATAAGTCAGCAGGAAGCAGTTTTTTACAATTTTTTTTATTTTCTCTGTTCTAAATCAGAGGTCCCTAACCTTTTTTTTGTTTTTTTAATTTTTTGTTTTGTTTTTAATCCATGAGCCACATTCAAATATCAAGAGTTGGGGAGCTACACAATCAGGAAAAAAGTTGATGGGGTATGCCAAGTAAACAACATGATTGGCTGTTGGTAGCCCCTATGTGGACTGGCAGCCTATAGGAGCCTCTGGCAGTACACATGGATTTTATGCAACCAAACGTTGCTCCTGAGCCACTGATTGGGGATCACTGCTCTAAATATTTAAAGATCTTTGATCGTTCAAAAAGGGAATTGTTTGCTCATTTAGGGGTTTACAAGGAACTTGTAAAAAAACAAAAAAAAAAACCTAATTATTGAGAATAATTTTAAATATCTCTAAACACTTTGGTATTCCTTCGTCACTGAGTTTTAATTGATATTTTATATGTATGGTTATTCCTTATTTAGTCAGTTGTAATGTTTAGATCATTTTTGGACCATTTAAAAATGTTATCTTCTTGCCAGGAGTAGGTAGACGGATCTACTGGTATGGGATCTGTTATCCGGAAACCTGCTATCCAGAAAGCTCCGTATTACAGACTCCATTTTATTCAAATAATCCAAATTTTCTCTGCAATAATAAAACCAGCCTATTGGGGTTATTTAAAGTTATTTAAAGGTTACATGATTTTCTAGTAGAAATTAAGGAAAGATCCGTTATCTGGAAAACCCCAGATCCTGAGCATTCTGGATAACCGGTCCCATACCTGTACTTGATCCAAACTTAGATATTTTTAATCCTTATTGGATGCAAAACCAGCCTATTGGGTTTATTTAATGTTTACATGATTTTGTTGTAGACATAAGGTATGAAGATCCAAATTACGGAAAGATCCGTTATCCGGACAACCCAGGTCCCGAGCATTCTGGATACAGGTCCCTTACCTGTACTATTGTTTGTTGCTTTAATAATGGTGACGTTTTTTTGTTGTTTGACCTGCAGGAACCATTAAAGTGATTACAGCGCTGTCGGAAATGGGCGTTGAGCTAGACACTGAGACCTACTCAAACTATGTCCTAAGTGTGTTTGATATGAAATCGGCTCGTGCCCAGTGCAGGTACGTGTCATTTTTTGCGACCTGGGTACACTGTAGTGCCTCTAAGGATTGCCAGTGAGGTGGATACTAATAATGGGCTGGTAGGAAAGTTTGCGACTCGCTCTCCCCATGTCCACAACACTCAACTGCTGCACAGGCCACCATATAAATCATCATCATTTATTTATATAGCGCTGTCCAGATACGCAGTGCTTATAAATGTCTGCAATCCATTAAAACGCGGAGAGATTTGCGAGCATAGATTACCAAGGATGTTGTTGCCTATGCATGTATATTATAGGGCTTGTTTACTATTAAATTAACTTTTAGTATAATGCAGAGATGTTCTGAGACAGAGTGCAATTGGTTTTCATTAGGGATTCCCTGAATCCAGGATTTGGTTCTGGATTTGGCCTTTTTCAGCAGGATTCACATTTGTCCAAATCCTTCTGCCTGGCTGAACTGAATCCTAATTTGCATATGCAAATTAGGGGTGTAGAGGGAAATCACATGACTTTTTGTCACAAAACAAGGAAGTAAAAAATGTTTTCCCCTTCCAACCCCTGATTTGCATATGTACATTAGGATTCAGATTTAGTTTGGTATTTGGCCTAATCTTTCTAAAAGGATTCAGGGGTTTGGCCGAATCCAAAATAGTGGATTTGGCGCTTCCCTAGTTTTCATTTCACATAATTTGTGGTTTTTGAGTTATTTTGCTTTTTATTCAGCAATCTGGTTGCCAGGGTCCAATTTACTCTAGCAACCATGAATTGATTTGAATAAGAGACTGGAAAATGAATGGGAGAGGCCTCAATAGAAAGATGAGTAATAAAAAGTAGCGACAACAATAACTTTGTAGCCTTACAGAGCATTTGTTTTTAGATGGGATCAATGACCCCTATTTGAAAGCTGGAAAGTCAGAATAAAAAAAGCAAATAAAAAAAAAAATTTATAAAAATCAGAAACTACTCCTTCACTTTCAGATATCCAGTCTCTTCTAAATAATCTTTGTTGGCAAGAAGCAATAAGGATTAAATCAGAAGATCCAACTCACATATGTATATTTACAGAAACTTGGTCAATATTTTGGGATCAAACAGATTGTAACTTTTCGAATCCTCGACTGGCTTAAGAAATAGTCTTTCTATTTAAAACCTATTTGTCCATTTTCTTCACATTCCTTACAGAACTATTGTATCACTGGTGCTTAATATTTACTGAGTGTTGTCAGGTTGTTCGATTTAGAACTTGTTTTTGTTACTTTACTTTTATTTTTACTTTCACTCTGGTAAAATGTAAATAAGACACTCCAATTGTTATCATTATTGTACTCCTGTTCTATATCTCGAGTCTCCATAACCAGTTTGGAGATGCCTCATTTTACAACTTTGCATTTTTGTTAAATTCCTACTTGTTTTGGTTTTAAAACTCAATAAAAACATTTACATGAAAAAATAAATAATGAAGGCCAAATGAAAAGTTGTGTGGATTTGTCCATTCTATAATATGCTATAAGTTAACTTAAAGGGGAACCACTCCTTAAGAATAATTTATTCGATGTTAATGTAGTCGGTCTTTCTTGTCAACAATCACTCATGCCTATCTACATCAACCTATGATCCCTCTATGTATGTTTCTTTGCTCAGGACAAAGGGTGCCCAGTGGATTCCAGTTGGTTTCACTTGTCGGAGCTGTGACATGAAGCTGTTTCTAGGAACGTGGAGCAAGTGTATTCTCTCTGTAAGTATTTTGCATCTAATATCTTTGCATCCCAGCTTGTGCTATTGCAAGTTACGCAGTATATAGGCTGCTGACACAACTCTGCAGCAATCCTAAAACCCACTCGTGTCATTGTGTAGGACAGCTGTATTACACTGCCTCTGTAAAGGTGGTGTTTTTTTGGGGGGGTGGTTTTAAAGGAGAATTAAACCCTAAAAATTAATCTGGCTAAAAATGCCATATTTTATATACTGAACGTATTGCTCCAGCCTAAAGTTTCAGCTTGTCAATAGCAGCAATGATCCAGGACTTCAAACTTGTCACAGGGGGTCACCATCTTGGAAAGTGTCTGTGACACTCACATGCTCAGTGGGCTCTGAGCAGCTGAGCTTAGGGGTTGTCACAACTTATCAAGCAGAAATTGAGGCTGGCCTGTAATATAAGCTGATGCTACAGGGCTGATTATTACATTCTGATGCTAGTTACACTGGTTTCTGTGCTGCCATGCAGTAATTATCTGATTTAATTACTGATTAGCCTTATATTGTGACATTTCTATTCTATGTGTACTGTACATTGTGAGTGGGTCCCTAAGCTCAGTAAGTGACAGCAGCACAGAGCATGTGCAGTGAATCAGCAGAAAAGAAGATGGGGAGCTACTTGTGGCATCTTTGGAGACACAGATTTTTACTGCTAAAGGGCTGTGGGCTTTAGTTCTCCTTTATGCATTAAAAGCAACACAACTTGCTAGCTGTATATCAGTTATTTAGTTTCTGGAACCCAAATATGCAGTCATGTTTTGTAAATGCTGTAGTGCATCCAACTGACCTAGTAAAGATGAATAGTAGATGGCTTCAACACTTCCTCTACACAAATAGTTTCAATTGAAGGTCCAGCCTTTTGGTGAGATAGTGGTGTATCTGTCATACCTGAGCTGACCTTCAGGCTGAGACACTATTACCCCAAGGCCCCTCAGGAGTGGTAGCCCCACAGTTAGGAAGCCATTGCTCTACAGTTTGTGGGCAGTGAATCCACTGAAGGACTCGGGGGGCACTATAACCCCTATTGTGCCTGTTTCAGTTGGTATAAGTAATAAAAGGGTGCCATACTACATATCAGTCAGTACAATAGAATAAGGCACATGGTCAGCTATTTTCTCCCATTACATGAATCTGGAGGAACATACATAGGCACATGTAATCAATATTCTCAGACCAGGTCGCTTTGAATGAGAATTTGTTGTTCTTTCAGTGTCCTCGCCAAGCTTTCCTTCCGTGGACTTGAGTCAGTTTAGAGGCAGTCTCATTACAGCATTTAAGAGGTAAGACTAAAGCTTCTCATTATTATTATTATTATTATTATTATTATTATTATTTTTATGGGGCAAACAAAATAGACATGATATATTTCAGTGTAGAGCCTCTTCACCAGTCAAGTACTGCACATGTGCGAAAGTTAGATTTGTGAATCCTGATATATCTTCCCACATCTTCCTGACCGGGAAATTGGTACAAAAGGAATTTTACTTGATTTGATGTGTTGCTGCTGCAGAGCAAGTACGTCAGTAAAAACAGGTATATGAAACATGTAAATAGTGTTATGTGCAGAAGAAAAGTTTAGCACATTTACATGCTTAAGCAAATTTTTGGCCAATTGTGCCTTATGTTTCAAAATTCTGGAATGTTACATTACCTCTGTCTTTGAGGAGGAGAAGGAGTTAGCAGTGATAATGATTTATTATTATTGGATTAGGCACTTTATACACAGTATCTGCAGTGCAACTTTTAAAGTAAAGCAAGTTTAGTGAGTGCAAGACAAGAATTCAATTAAGGTTATTTATTAAGACATGTTTATGTGCTTTTGAGAAGCAAAAATGAAATGTTCTATGGAGACAATGTCACAAAAATAAAATGATGATGTAAGTGCTTAAAAAGTACATTTAAACACTTGAGAAGTTTCTGTGGCCTTGAGAGTTTAAAGTGTTGTATTATGTGTTGTGTATGCCTGCTTGGAAAGCTAATATCATTTTTTTCTCTTAAGTGTATTATTGCACAGAATTGCCAGCTTTCTAAGGGTAATGGTCACAAAGTAATTGTATTGGTTAATGTTGTATTGTCTGTGGAAAAAGTTTAGTGAACTCAATCTGTGCAGATTACTAGTGGTAAACTGCGAAGGGATTTATTGGTACCTATAGTAGCAGTGGGGATAATAGTCTCTGGAAAAGGAGTGTGACTGTGGGATAGCAGGTATAGTAGGGAGAGATGGTGCCTATAGTAACAGTGGGATAATAGTCTCTGGGAAGGGAGTGTGACTGTGGGATAGCAGGTATAGTAGGGAGAGATGGTGCCTATAGTAACAGTGGATAATAGTCTCTGGGAAGGGAGTGTGACTGTGGGATAGCAGGTATAGTAGGGAGAGATGGTGCCTATAGTAACAGTGGGATAATAGTCTCTGGAAAAGGAGTGTGACTGTGGGATAGCAGGTATAGTAGGGAGTGATGGTGCCTATAGTAACAGTGGGATAATAGTCTCTGGGAAGGGAGTGTGACTGTGGGATAGCAGGTACAGTAGGGAGAGATGGTGCCTATAGTAACAGTGGGATAATAGTCTCTGGGAAGGGACTGTGGCTGTGGGATAGCAGGTATAGTAGGGAGAGATGGTACCTATAGTAACAGTGAGCTAGTAGTCTCTGGGAAGGTAGTGTGACTGTGGGATAGCAGGTATAGTAGGGAGAGATGGTGTCTATAGTAACAGTGGGATAATAGTCTCTGGGAAGGGAGTGTGACTGTGGGATAGCAGGTATAGTAGGGAGAGATGGTGCCTATAGTAACAGTGGGATAATAGTCTCTGGGAAGGGAGTGTGACTGTGGGATAGCAGGTATAGTAGGGAGAGATGGTGCCTATAGTAACAGTGGGATAATAGTCTCTGGGAAGGGAGTGTGACTGTGGGATAGCAGGTATAGTAGGGAGAGATGGTGCCTATAGTAACAGTGGCTAATAGTCTCTGGAAAAGGAGTATGACTGTGGGATAGCAGGTATAGTAGGGAGTGATGGTGCCTATAGTAACAGTGGGATAATAGTCTCTGGGAAGGGAGTGTGACTGTGGGAAAGCAGGTATAGTAGGGAGAGATGGTACCTATAGTAACAGTGAGCTAGTAGTCTCTGGGAAGGTAGTGTGACTGTGGGATAGCAGGTATAGTAGGGAGAGATGGTGTCTATAGTAACAGTGGGATAATAGTCTCTGGGAAGGGAGTGTGACTGTGGGATAGCAGGTATAGTAGGGAGAGATGGTGCCTATAGTAACAGTGGGATAATAGTCTCTGGGAGGGGAGTGTGACTGTGGGATAGCAGGTATAGTAGGGAGAGATGGTGCCTATAGTAACAGTGGGATAATAGTCTCTGGGAAGGGAGTGTGACTGTGGGATAGCAGGTATAGTAGGGAGAGATGGTGCCTATAGTAACAGTGGCTAATAGTCTCTGGAAAAGGAGTGTGACTGTGGGATAGCAGGTATAGTAGGGAGTGATGGTGCCTATAGTAACAGTGGGATAATAGTCTCTGGGAAGGGAGTGTGACTGTGGGATAGCAGGTATAGTAGAGAGAAATGGTGCCTATAGTAGTGGGATAATAGTCTCTGGGAAGGGACTGTGGCTGTGGGATGGCAGGTATAGTAGGGAGAGATGGTACCTATAGTAACAGTGAGCTAGTAGTCTCTGGGAAGGTAGTGTGACTGTGGGATAGCAGGTATAGTAGGGAGAGATGGTGTCTATAGTAACAGTGGGATAATAGTCTCTGGGAAGGTAGTGTGACTGTGGGATAGCAGGTATAGTAGGGAGAGATGGTGCCTATAGTAACAGTGGGATAATAGTCTCTGGGAAGGGAGTGTGACTGTGGGATAGCAGGTATAGTAGGGAGAGATGGTGCCTATAGTAACAGTGGGATAATAGTCTCTGGGAAGGGAGTGTGACTGTGGGATAGCAGGTATAGTAGGGAGAGATGGTGCCTATAGTAACAGTGGCTAATAGTCTCTGGAAAAGGAGTGTGACTGTGGGATAGCAGGTATAGTAGGGAGAAATGGTGCCTATAGTAACAGTGGGATAATAGTCTCTGGGAAGGGAGTGTGACTGTGGGATAGCAGGTATAGTAGGGAGAGATGGTGCTTATAGTAACAGTGGGATAATGGTGAGTATATCTTGAACTTGATCTGCATAAATCCAAGTAGGTGTGAAACACTACTTTTCATTTTTCACAGTTTATTAACCAGATACCCTTTTACATTCCACATATAGAGGCATAATAATAAAAAAAAAAAAAAGATTAATTACACTGCTGGCTATTGATTCTGCCCAGCCTTGTAATTGTGTGACCAAAGTCAATGCCACCTCTCTTTTCTGTCCTTGCTTCTGTCTGTTTGCTTCAATCAAAGAAATATTTGTATTGTTATTTCCAGACTTTGCTATTCCCTTTCAAATGTTTTTAATCCTATAGATATTAATTTGAAGCAGCAGTTCCACCTTTTGTTCAGCCTACCAGCCATTCGGATTCTAAATGTTACTGAGTAGAGAAGCATTTCATGACACGCCTCTGCTCTGTACAATTACTTATTGTGTTCAACAGTTGCTCATTGCATTAGAAACTCTGGTTGAGCATCTGCTCATCTTTGTTTTCTGCTGCCTGACCGAATACAGCTGTAGGGGTGCTGCTGTTCCAAATTCATTGTATTTGCAGTGTAAAAATGATAGGGGGGGTGAATGATAATTGCCAAAGAGCTCAGAAGAGCAATATTAAATTTGTTTTATGTGTTTATGGCTTAAATATAATGGAGCAGGTAGTAGATGATGAATTTCTATGCCAACCATGTATAGTTTGTGTTTAGTAATGGTGAAATGAACTGTTGCTGTTTATTATTAAAAGAGAACTAAAGCTAAACCAAAGTAGTAGCTATAAATATTGTATAATTTTTTTTTGCCCAAGGCAACCACAGCCCTTTAGCACATGCTCTGTGCTGCTGTCACTTACTGAGCTTAGGGACCCACACACAATATACAGTACACATAAAATATAAATGTCACAATATAAGGCTGATTAGTAATTAATACAGATAATTACTACATGGCAGCACAGAAACTAGTACAATTAGCATCAGAATTTAATAATCAGCCCTGTAGCATCAGCTTATATTACAGACCAACCTCATTTTCTGCTTGATAATTAGTGACAACCCCTAAGCTTAGCTTCTCAACAGCTGCTCAGAGCCCACTGAGCATGTGAGTGTCACAGACACTTTCCAAGATGGTGACCCCCTGTGACAAGTTTGAAGTCCTTTATCATTGCTGCTATTGACAAGCTGAAACTTTTAGCTTGTGCAATAAGTTCAGTATATAAAATATGGCAATTTTAGCCATATTCCTTTCTAGGGTTTAGTTGTACTTTAAGGTCCCAGTGCCAGATCTCTAATGTTATATTTTTGACGTTGCAAGAGATGTCTGTGAGCATTCCTTATCCCATTGTCACCACCCTGGCATATATAATTGCTACAGGAGCATCTAATCCAGTGATCCCCAACCATTGCCTCATGAGTAACATGTTGCTCCCCGACTTCTTGGATGTTGCTCCCAGTGGTCTCAAAGCAGGTGCTTATTTTTGAATGAGGCAATTTTTAATTGCATAAAAAACAGGTTTATGGCCATGTAGGCTGCCAGTCCACATAGCGGCTACCATATAGCCAATCACAGCCCTTATTTGACATCCCTAGGGGCTTTTCTTATGCTCCCCAACTTTCTTTTTTACATTTCAATGTGGCACACTGGGTAAAAAAAAAAAAAAAGGTTGCGGCCCCCTGATCTACAAACTATAAGGGACAAATTTATTAAGGTTTGAATGGTAAATTTAGAATTTTTTTAATTTTTGGTCAAAACTCGCAAATTTGAATTGTAAATTACAACTTGAATTTGAATGTGAGATTTATCACACCTCAACCCCCGAAACAGTTCTAATTTGAATATTTGCCACCTAAAACCCACCGAGTTCATGTACAAGTCAATGGCAGAGGTCCGTTGAACCTTTTGAGCATTTTAATGGCTTTCCTGACATTCAAGTTTTTATTCTTGGAGGAAAACTCGATTCGCATTCGATTCCAATTTTCGGGTTGTTAGTTTTCGATCGAATATTAGCAAGCTGCTCAGTCCCTTTTACTTTAGCTTATACAGGGTGCTAATTAAATCCGTTTTATTATTTATAATTCTCAACCTCGAACTTGAAAAACGCTCACCCTGTGAACACTGTGTAAAAACCCTAGGTCCCACACTTTAGCATAGACCAACTTTATGCTGAAAGTTGAATTGGGAAAAGCACTCCCCCGACATATCGAGTGGCCGGGTGCGTCGCCCGGAACCCGTAGCAGGAGGTAGAGTCCTGCAGCGCGTCGGGTACCTGCAAAAACCTGCGGTATCCTGCGGGTTGTGTATAGACATTCCAGGTGCAGGTATAGACGCGGGTTGCAGGCCTTCTCAATATCGATATTAACTCCTTTTTTCTGCCCATGTCTACTTCCGATGACGTCACTTCCAGTTTACAATGACAGCACTTCCTGTTTTACTCCTTTTTTTTCTGATCACGGCTACCTCTGATGTCACTTCCGGTTTACAATGACGGCACTTCCTGATTCTTGATGGTCAGTGGGTCTGGGTTGCGGATAAGGTACTTGCGGGTCGGGTAGCTGGTCCAATCAGGTAAGAATGCGGGTCTGGATTGCAGGTTGCGTGTACGGGTCCAAAAAAATGGACCTGCACGGGACTCTAGCAGGAGGTGTCTGTGCAAATTGTTGAGAAAATCGTCAGCTCCGGACTCCATTCATGAAGTAAAGACAACTTTTATTTCAGCAGTTTAAAAAATCGAATCCTGACGCATTTCGTATCCAAAGTTACATAGTCATAGGCATAATACTCACTAACTTCAAACGTTTTTTTAACTTACCAGTCAAGAAATTACATCATTAATTGATTCACACGGTGTTTCAACTCAAACATCTGTTCTGAAATCCATTAACCCTTTTGGCTTTACAAAACCGTTTTAAAATATTCCTCAAAATATATAATCGCATTTAACTCTGCGGAAGTAAACATTGTTTAAACTAGCCTATTGAATGCTCTTTGTTATTTTTACAGTTGGTTACTTTGTATAAATAAGATTAATTCTATTTAGTTATTTTTGTAACCATTTTAATATCGTACTTTATTAGTAAATTCTTATAACCAGTTTATCGACTCACTATGGTGAAGACTGTCATTTATATAATATTAGATGATTTTCAAATAAATATCGTTCTAAAGAATAAATGTTGTTCTAAAAATGATAGATGAATTCATGTCTATTGACTAATAAACCAAAAAGAGCATTCATCTCTTCAAAAACATTATTCATTATTAAGGCTAGTCGAATTTGCCAGATATGAATTTTGTTGATAACTCTGAAAGCCGCATGTAGGTACATTTTTGAATTATTATTAAATAATTTAAAAAAAAAAAAAACATTCTAATTTATTAGCGTTAAAAAAAATTCACATAACTTTGAAATTCGACCTTTGATAAATCTGCCCTTAAATGTGTTCTTCATGGGATTGTTTGGATTTTCCGATTGATCTAACTTTTCCGTTAGTTCATATAGGAATGTTCAACTTAGATTGTCGGCAAACGCTCTCGAAGGGAACATTTTTGGTCTGATTATTTGTCCCGTTAATGGGTTTATCCCACCCATTGTGCTGTGAAGGTTATTAGCACCTTAGAGAGAGTGTTTAGCGGAAGCTTAATTTAACACTGGTAATTTGTCATCTTTTTCTTTAAAAGCAGATCGATAGTCTCTTTCAGACAAATGTTTCTTTATTAAAACACTTAACAAATGTTTTCACTTAGGAGGAACATGTCACTGCGGAATCTGTTTTACATGGCAACTTTTAAGCATTAATGGTACAAGAGGTTTAATTTTTACTCTCTTCATCCCACCCCCCGTCTCGATTTTCTTATCCTTTGCTGCCACCTGCAGGTCAAATGACGTAGACTTTAAGGCAAAGGTAAGTGCCGTGTCACATTTTTATTTTTTTCCTGTTTAATTTGTTGAATGTTTTTTTTTTTTTAAATAAGTTTTATCCTGTCCGGTTACAGATCTTGTTCTGGTCACTATAAAGGCTGGTGCCCCCATATTATGCTACAGTTGTGTCACTTTTACGGAATAGATACAGAAATAGGTTTTTTTAGTCGGCCGATTCTCTAATCAGACCCGTATCGCTTTGTCCTGAAGGGGAGAACCTCATGCAGATTTGCTGGGTGGTGATTGGGTCAAGTACATAACTGCCGTTATCCTCTCTGGAAGCAATAGGGACACATTTCGGAGCCCGGCTATTTACTGAACATAGTGATTTCCCCTGCACGTCCCGGTTCTATGTTTATTTATCCCGGGAACAAATTGCTAGGATGCGGCACGCGACGGCAAAGGGGAAAATGATTTATTATTTTCAGAATTCAATCTCGTTTTGGCCACTTGTACTTGCGCGTGGCTTCTCGGCTGTAACGCATGATTACTTTGTCTTTACAGATAACAGAGCTGCTGTACAAGGACGGGCGCTACTGCCAGGCACCTTCCGGACCCAATGGTAGCGTTTCAGTATCTGTGACTTGTCTGTAAATCCTCTGCTGAGTGGAATGAGTCCGGGCTGCACGGATTACGTAGTCAAGGCTCATTGCTGCTTCGTTAAGGCATTCAGTAATTAAGAGAAACGGAGTAGCATGCTTCTATTCCTGCCTTGTGATGTTATATATGAGGGCATAGTCCATGCAGAAATGCTATTCCAAATAACGCACCAATAATGATTTAATTTACATTATTTAATAATTCCTCCTGTATCTGCTGCTCTCTAATCCTGCAATTTAATCTCTGGTTGCAAAAACAACCACAAAGTGGGCGTAAATATATTTCTGATTATTTTCATACTCTACTATTGTCTTGCAGCCCACTCTTTAATTACTTATTTTTTTTAAAATCTAGTTACACAATAGAAATAACCAAAATATTACAAATACATTTTTACGAGAAGTTCCCTTTTTAATTGGGGGGACTAAAATCATCCTGCTTAATGATTGGAGGGGGCATTTGCCAAATATGTGCCATTTATCACAGCTCTCATAACCCCCCCCCCCCTCAATTTCACCTGCTCCTCTAGTGTAGAAGGGTATAGGCGCTTGTTTGATCGTCTGTTTGGGATTGTCAAGTGCAGGTCATAATAAAAGCCTTATTGGCATGTCCCTGATATGTAAAGGTTGTAAATTGTCCTTTTCAGCCCCAATTGGCTGGTCTATCCTCCACTTCTATCACTGTGCCTTTTGCAGTAATATGCTTTGAGGTAAGGTTAAAAGTAAGTAAGCTTTATCAGAAAGGTCTATATAAATACACCAGTAAACCCTCAAAGTAATGCTGCTCTGAGTCCTCTGTCAAAAGGAACACTGCATTTTTTCCTTCTACGTGGATTTCTGTATCAAACTTCCTGCCTTCAGCTTAAACCTCCAGGGCTAGGGCTTGAGCATGCTCAGTTTGCTCCCCCTCTCCTCCCTGCTGTAATCTGAGCCCAGAGCTATGAGGGAGCAGGGAAAGACTCGGACAGGAAGTGATATCACACCAAGCTAATATGGCTGCTGCTATCCTAAAGAAACAGAAGAGTTTCTAGAGCTGTTTACTCAAGTATGGTAAAGCATTCTGCAGAATAAATATAGTGTTATAGCTTGCAATATTGTGGCTAATCTATTGCCAATAAACTGCTTCGGTAGCTTTCCTTCTCCTTTCAGGCTTCCTTTAAAGGGCACAGGGTTTAGTGGGTGAGAAAAACATTCCGCAAGTGGGAGTTAAAATCAAAAAAGAGACTTTATTTTTGTACTATTAAAACAACAAACAGGCATCAGTTACAGATGTACTTCCTGCTCTGACATGTGTGGTCACCTGACTCGTTTCATGCCTCTCTCTGGCAATGGCAGAGAGTTTTACTTATTTCCCTTTAAAGGGCACCTGTTGGGCAAAAATAATATCCCAAACCAAATGTGTGGGCTAATAGAGCCTGCACTCCGGTTGGGGGTAACGGTAGTTTTTTTTTCTCAAAATTTCCCCCCACCAACTCTAGGCCACCTGCACCGGTAGGGAGCTCCCCGTACGAGCAGCCATGTTGGGGCACATGCATGCACATAATGAGTGAATGCTGCAATTTGAGCTATAGCTAGAACCTAGAGCTCTGCCCTAGTGTGAGTGTCCTATCGCTGGCGGAGGGGGGGAATTTAACAAAAAAAAAACCCCAACCACAGAGAGAGCTCTGTTATCCTGCAGCTTTGGTTGGGGATAATATTATATGCCCTTTAATGTCATATTAACTAAATAAATAGGAACATCATGGGTGGGCACAAGCTCTGCATGGGTGGGGAGCTTGTGGACATCCTACAAGGAGCCGTTAAACCTAATAGCCGAGCCAGAAAAACTTGGGAAAGTAAAGCATATGGGAAATCTTGTTTCAGCTCAGTATTTCCATTGGGTGCCACTTCACCCCATTAAAACCACACACACTGGAAATAAACATACCGATACACAGGTCATTTAGAATCCTAAAGAAACCAGTGCACAGGTGTTTGCTCTACCTGTGCTGTAAGACTGAGACTACCACGTATATTTGCGAGTGCTTTAATGGCAAACTTGTAAGCCGCATACATATATTTATAGTATGTGTATACAAGGTCTTTAGGCGGTTCACCTCCATCGTTAGCCCGAACAAAATAAAAATAAAAAATCGAAGTGAGATTCAGTGCTGAAAAGGTCTGAAATTAATGAATATTCCTTTCACTCCCCGGTAAGCCGTGCTCTCCCAAACCACATAATCTCCATGCCTGACTGATCATTGTTGCCATTTCAGAACCTCTCATCAGGGTGACATCTCACACCAAAACGATTTCTTATAAATTAATCCTGATAACATGACAGTGGCAGTAATTTCGATGGAATAACGCTTTTCTCTCTGTTTGTCTTCCAACTAACCCCCCCCCTCCGCCTCCCTTTCCCGCAGAAGCTGTTGGCTATTTTCTTTATAACCTGATTGACAGCATGAGAGACGCAGAAGTACAGTCCAAGGAGGAGCATCTGAGACAATACTTCCATCAGCTGAAGAACGCGGTACCCACTTTTTTTTTTTATTCCCCCTCCCTTCTCTCTTTTCTATTTTTTTTTTATCTTCCTTCAACATAATGCCTGTCCTGTTTGACATGTATCTATTAGGTTTGAAATTGCTGCTTTTAAGTCAAACCAGACCACTTCTCAATGTCATGGCAGGAGCTGAGACTTAAATTATGTCGGAGATAATTCCAGTAAGACGGATTTCATTTTGTCTGTGTGTTTCAAAAATAATACAGCTTTTTTTTTTTTACCCCCCCCCCCCTCATTGTAGAACATAGTCATCTCCACCAACCTATACAGGGGTATCCGTAACCTGCTGGACTCCAGGCATGTTCCGGAACTGATTAAGGGTTGTCTCTAATACTGGTGTTTGTGGGCTGCTGTCAATTTTATGTCTTTTCTGCCTTTTATTTCAAGTAAACTGTATTTGATGGCATAGCAGAGAAATCATTTATATAGAGTGGGGAGAGACTGTTCTTGCAGATAGTTTTCGTAACACGCAACCATTTTTAAAAATTTTTTTTTTATTTATAACGTGCTGGTGCCATGTAAATAATTGATAATGGCAAATAAACATCATGGGAAAACATGTTTTGTTTTTTTTTTTCAAAATGCCTCATTTAATAGTGCTGCTCCAGCAGACTTCTGCGCTGAAAGCTGATTTTTTTTTTTTTTATTTAATTTTGAAATCTGTCATGGGGCTAGACATATTGTCAGTTTCCCAGGTGCCCCCAGTCATGTGACTTGTGCTCTGATAAACTCCAGTCACTCTTTACCGCTGCACTGCAAGTTGGAGTGATAAAACCCCTCCCAACCCCGCCACCAGCCCATCATCAGAACAATGGGAAGGTAACAGGTAACAAGATAACAGCTCCCTGGTAGATATAAGAACAGCACTCAATAGTAAAAATCCTTGTCCCACTGCGACTCCTTCAGTTAAATTGAGTAGAAGAAACAGTAACCTGTCAGAAAGCAGTTCCATAGTGCAGCACTGGCTCTTTCTGAAAGCACATGACTAGGCAAATGGCCTGAGATGCACCTACACACCAATATTACAACTAAAATATACACTTGTTGGGTTAGGAATGACATTTTACATGGTAGAGTGAATTATTTGCAGTGTAAACAGTGTCATTTAGAAATAAAAACTGCACCATAAAAATCATGACAGAATCCCTTTAAGGAGTTGGATCTAACTTACCAGCTAATGCCATGCAGTTTCAGACATGAGAAATAATTCACTCCTCTGCAATGGCTCGCTACAAGGCATGCCAGTTCCAGTCTACAGCAATATTCCTCCCTTGGTTTACAACGGTCTGTTTTAACCCTTTAAAGTGAAACTGAACACCCCAAAAAAATTTAATGTAACCTCTCCCAGAGTGCTGTTTTGGGCACTTTACATGCAACATAATTATCTCCTTCTATTTATTTTCAAGATATTCACAGATTTAACACTGCCGACATAATGAAAATGAAATAGCAGCCACCTGTTATTTCGTCTTGCTGGCCAGCCATCCGAAAAATAAATTACTGAACAGAGGAGTGTCTTCTGCAGCTTTTCTGCTCAGTCCTGTGTCTCCGCAAAAAGAACTGAGCCGGAAAGCATCAAGAGACAGACCAGTAGTTAGGGATCTATATATGCACACATCCACCTAAACGATAAAGTTAAGCCATGATAGTCTTTACATATGCATTAGTGCAGCGACAAGCCCATCAATGTCAGTCCATAGCGAATATTCCAGCAACTGATTCTTTGTTTGAAAAAAAGTATGAACTTTACACAACATAAATAAACATTATTTGAACACTGGATAAGCACGACATATTGAAAATTAGGTTTTTAGATAGAAAAGCTTGAATACATATATTTCTCATTCAGTCATTTAAAAAATCCACTTTTAATAATGCTAAATGCAATTTGTCATTGTATCAAAAAGACCAATTGCAAAACAGTGTATCCCTTTGTGTTATTTAGAGCTGTAGCATGAGTGGGAAGCAGAGCGAGAGTAAGATTACAAATACTAAAACATGTTTTAGGGTATGTTTACAGTACCATTGAACATAATATGGAATTGTGTTTTTCAGGATGTTCTAGTGTTGATCGATCCTCAGGAAAAGTTGTCCTCATTAGATACGGCAAAGGTAAGTTCCTTCTGTTATGGGTCTGGTTTCTGTTAGCCAGAAACTCATATCCCAATTAACCAAGCTGCTATGTAGCCATGGGGGCAGACATTCAAGCACAGGTTACACAGTAGATAACAGATAAGCCCTTTAGTATGGAATTGAATTCTTCTACTTTGTATCATGTGCTTGAATGGCTGCCCCCATGGCTACACAGCAGCTTGGTTATATAACAAAAATCATCCTGTTAAATACAGGACAATAGATTTTTTGCTTATTTTCTGTCTTTCCTTCCTGCTTAGTCTTCAGAGTTTAAGATGGCTACTTTAGAAGGAGAAATTGATACCCTGAAAGCGGAGAACAAGCCTAATGGAGATCAATTAAAACAGCTTGTGATGATGCTTTGCTCCGAAGAGGTATTGGAATAGTTCAGCTACTTTTGTTAAATGATTAGGTTGGATGTGAGTAATGTGTTGGTTAAGTCACAAATTTCTAGGTTTTCTTATAAACACTTTTGCAATTAATTTTATTTATTTTCTTTTAAGATTTGTGATATTAGCAGTTGTTCACTGCCTTCTGCACTTATGTTGAGCAGGAGTGGCAAGCAGAAAGGCAAAAGCCTTGTTTCATGGTCAGAGCAACCAAGGAGAATGCACTCTTCAAAGCAGTGATCCCCAACCAGTGGCTTGCGAATAATATGTTGCTCAATAACCCCTTGGATGTTGCTCCCAGTGGCATCAATGCTGGTGCTTAGTTTTGAATTCCAGGCTTGAAGGCAAGTTTTGGGTGCATAAAAACGTATACTGCCAAACAGAGCCTCCTGTAGGCTGCCAGTCCACATAGCGGCTACCAAATAGCCTATTCTAGCTCATATTTGGCACCCCAAGAACGTTTGCATGGTTTTGTTGCTCTCCACCTTCTTTTACATTTGAATGTGGCTCACAGGTAAAAAAGGTTGGGGATCCCTGCTTTAAAGCATACAGATTATATTCAAATGAAACCTGACCTCCTCTTTGGAGCACAACATATTAGAATGAAGTGGCTGATTTCGGACATATTTGGGTAAGACCCAATTCATAGAAAAAAATGTATACATGTGCTTGAAAAAGCGGACAAAAAAAAAAAGTGAACAACCAGTAGCAGGATGGGTAAGATGATTCACCCCCCACCTGAAGACCCAGGTATAAGAGAACATTTGGAAAATGTTTTACTTTACCATACTCAATAAGAATAGAAATCCTTGATGGGCAACCTGTATCTCTTAATATATTGTTACACTTGACAGAGTGATCTTTGTATGTATTTTAGGTCCCGCTTTGATCTTTGTATGTGTTTGATGTCCCAGTGAACCAGCAAACGCAAATTTTAAACATATCTGACCTACTTGAAGCACAAATAACCAGATAAAAGCAGTCTCATTAGGGACATATCATAAGATTATTAAATTATAATGAAAAAAAACCCCCAAAAAATGCATGGAAATGAAGAAGACAGCAACCAGATGGTTATTTACAGCAGTATCTTGCCCATTGAAAAGGCCATTAGAAGACAGGACATTTTGGAAAAAACGCTATCCATATGGTGTTCAGAAGTCAACACTGACTTGACCGCACTCAGTGTTAGCACGGATTGGTTATGGGCATCCTACATACCTTCCTGTATTGAGTCACAATTCTCAGTACCTCCAACAAACTGTCTGTCAGTGCAAAAGGTGTTCCATGCCTGGACTAGACAGAGTGATCTTTGTATGTATTTTAGGTCCCGCTTTGATTACCAGTGAACGCAGCTTTTAAACAAATCTGACCTACTTGAAGCACAAATGACCAGATTGAATCGGTCTTCTTTGCGACATATAAGATAATTCAATTCAATGAAAAAAACCCAACAAAACAAATATGGATGCAAATGAAGAAGACAACCAACAAGTAGATAGTTAGAACCATTCACAGCAGTCATGATTTTGCCTATTGAGAAGACAGGACATTTTGGATAAACTCTATCCATATGGTCTACAGAAGTCAACACTGACTCTATCCATATGCTCTCCAGAAGTCAACACTGACTTGACCACAATCAGTAGTAGCAAAGATTGGTCACAAGCATCCTACATACCTTCCTGTATTTGTTCACACTTCTCAGTACTTCCAACTAACTTTGGCTGTCAATGAGATGTCTGCAACATCTGAAGTGCAAATGGTCTTCAGAAATCAACACTGTCAGCAACATGTGACCCAGGCCTGTACTAGATGTCCCTCTTGGGTAACAAGCAAGAACTGTGTTTAGCAAATTTCATTTTCCCTGGCCACCAACTTTTTTCTTTTTTCTGCCTTTTCTGAAAATTAGAATTGCGAGCTTCTTTGTGTTTATGTATGAATACAGAGATTACCTAGGTCTTTGAATAGCAAGCGTCTCTGCTGTTCTTGTGCTTTTGCTGTGGTACCCACAGATAGGGATAAGTTTATCACTTATGCAAAGTGTTCACTTAGTATCCGGCTCACACAGCCTCCATCTATTCTGTCACGTTACTGATATATGTGCCTAGTGATCTGCAAGTCAAATCTGCCTGTTCTATTAATACGGGGATTGAAATTCCATTTTCCTGTGGAGGGGAAGGCATTTTTTTTCGAGCCAAAACTCATTCATGCTTCCTTTCACTAGACATCCAGCTGTATTTTGTATTCATTTCTCAAGAGCAGCACCAATTTCAAGGATATCCGATGTTTCGGACATTTATTTATTTTTTTTCCGAGTGGCTTTGTCTGTTTCTTATGGTTTTCATCTAAAAATTATAGCCGCATTAGATTAGAGCATTTTGCTTATCTCTGAAAGTCCACTTTAAAATGACTAGCTCTTAAGGCCGAGATGCAAAGGTTCAGTGCCAGGCAAATTATGCATAGAGGAGTGTAAAACTGCGGCCGAACAGCACATTGTGACTGCTATACCGCTCAGCAGGCAGTAATTGTATCTGCTGTGTTTAAACACAAAGGAACACATGTATTATCCACGGTGGGGGGTGGGCTACCGACAACTTATATTTTGAGAGAGACACAGGAACACCCACTAGTGTTAAAGGGTCAAATAACATTTTCTTAAAGTGAAATAAACAGTATTTAGGGTTTATAAGCACTTGTTACATAGTGATTTTGCTCAGGAGACCTTATTTCTGTGCTTGTGTTTGTTTATGCCAGTGGGAGATGACACACGGTTCCTCTGCGGAGTGATTTGTTCGAAAAAGTTTTGGAAAAAGTATAATCCTTGATATTTGTGCTTCCTTGTAAATCACTTCTTTTTATTCATAGGTGTGTAGGTGTTGACTGCATGTGAATTTTATTTTCTCAGCAGCTTGCAGCTGAATTATTTAGGAGACCCCTTGCACGCCAATAACTATTTTAAGCATTGCTTACAAGAAAGCCTATGTAGTGGATCATGCTATGGAGCGTGTCATGTATTCAGCTGCAATCTCCCCCCTCTGAGCTGTGATGCCTACCCCCAACGGATTCTTGCAATAATATCTGGACTCTTAGAAAGTCCCAAGGTCTGTTGGGACTGCACCCACTTTTGATCATGGGAGCTTTTAGGCAGTACAATGTCTTTGATAGTGATATGTTATGCAGCATTTATTGTTAGGCCAATGTATATTTAAACAGTATCTGAAATCACTGGGGGGGACGTGGTACTAATTTTGTTGATGACCTCAATCACATACCTCGTATTGCATTCTGGTCTTCGTTTTCCTGGACAGCGGACCATTGCCATTTTGCCCCAGGTTACCCCTGAAAAAGGTCAGGCTTGATGCATGTGCAAAGAAACAGCTGGCCACACCAATTGACAAATGTATATAAATATATTTGTTATGATTTTCAGAATATGCAAAAAGCCCTAGAAGTAAAGGCCAAGTATGAGCAAGAACACTTGACCATTGGAACCTATGCAGCTCTCATTCAACTCTGCTGCCGTCATGATAATCCCGATGAGGCACTAAACCTTAAACAAGAGCTGTAAGTATCCAAACTGTCTAACTCTTCAGCACTTCTCCCATTTCATCTTCTTTTTTCCCAACACCATTCTGTGAAGGTGGTCATACACAGGCATATTTAAACTGTGGATTCAGGTCCTTCAGACCGATTCGGCAGCTTATCTGCTCATGTATGAGGCCTTCCAACAGGCCTTATGCAAATAGGTCAGATATAGATCGCGTAGGTTTAATTTTCCCCCGAGATTGAGGACCACATCAGCTAGTTTATGCGCTCCTTGTCCCGTCAGAATCCATTCCCATAGCTGTAATCAGATCAACTGGCCCTAAAGCCAAATGATCGGATTAGCCCTTTATTGCCCTCCCTTGGTTGGACATATCAGGAGAAAGATCTACTCGTTTGGCGACCTTGCCAATCGAGTGGATCTTATAATCTATGGCCACATTAAAGTCGGCTAGATTTGAAGTGAGCATGTGAGTTTCAGCAGGCACAAATATATTTATTCTTCCATGGTCACCATAGGGATACTCGTAAGCTTTCTTGTTTCAGAGAGCAATAAATTTAGTGTTTTTGCAACCTGCCCGTGCCCTACAGAACGATCCATGCACCCCTCAAACACCGAGGCAATAGCGCCTTCAGCATCTATGAGTTCTGCTGTGGTCTGAAAACCTGTAGCTGATCATTTTTACTGGCTTTTTACAACAATTCATTTTATTAAAGGCAGTGCTAGGTAGAAAGCACAACACCATGAATACGTTTTGGCTCTGCATTTGGAAGTCTAGGGTCATTTTTCCAGACTGCAGTTTAAGATTAAAGTGAAACCATCACTTTTATTTAAAAAAAACTTTCACCAATAGTTCGGCTTTTTTACTTACAGTCTTTTGTATACAGTATTTAACAATTTAGCTGGGAGTTGCCCAACCTAACATTTATTACTGGCTGTAGCCAAGAAATTTCAACTGCTCTGTCTGACTGATTCCAGCTAGAGTTAGGGATGCACCGAATCCACTATTTTGGATTGGTCCGAACCCCCCAAATCCTTCGCAAAAGATTCGGCCGAATACCGAACCGAATCCCTCCCCACCCTTAATTTGCATATGCAAATTAGCATTAGGTTCGGCCGAATCTGAATCCTGCTGAAAAAGACAGATTCCTGGCCGAATCCCGAAGCAAATCCTGGATTCTGTGCATCCTTCGTTATAAAATTATAATATACAACTCGCAAGCAGCATTGGTTAAGTTATTTGGATTAGAAAAATGTTGGGTTGAGGAAGAAAACAAATAAACCACTGATATCTCAAACACTGTAATAAATAGGGAATCCACTATTTTGGGTTCGGCTGAACCCCTGAATCCTTAGCTAAAGATGTGGACGAATCCCAAATTAGGGGTGAGATGGGGAAAACATTTCCCTCTCCGCCCCTAATTTGCATATGCAAATTCGGTTTGGCCGGGCAGAAGGATTCGGCCGAATCCTGCCGAAAAAGGCACCTCTCTTTCTCTTTTTATTTTTAGGGACCGTAAAGATTCTTCTGCTGTTCTGGATACCAGCAAGTATGTGTCTCTTGTCAAGGTCTTTGCAAAGAACGGCCGGATAGCAGGTACGGTTGATTGTTCCAGCTTAAACTGGCATGTGGGAAAGCATCTACCTACCAAAATAAAAAAAATAAAAAATATTTATTAATGGTATATCAAAGTGCACCAGAATTTTGCATACAAATTTGCATTTGAATTCACCTAGTACTGCTTGGACAGTGCAGGCCATTAGTTTTAATGGCTTGGCAGGCTTGTCATTTACATTTGCACAGCTCAGTGCCTTTATGCATTTCTGCGGCTCGTTTTTTATTAGCATCGCTGTTCGTATTGAGTTTGAAGATCATGACTTGTGGCACAAATTGCCAATGTGCCCAGACTAATGGCTTTGTTTTCGCTTAAGGAGGTCTGAAGGCTGAGCATAAAACCTATAACTATAACCTTCTTGGGTTGGGAGAGAATTTGCAGTGAAAAAAAGTGTGACAATAGCATCAAAACTGTTTATTTGGGGAATCGCTTGCCTTAATGAGCAAACAAACCTTTCCGGTTGAACATACAATGAATTTATTTTTTCTTTTTTATAAAATAGACCTAATTAGGTCAAAGTAGCATTTAGAAAAAAAAGCATTTGACAATTGCAGTGTTTATTCTGTCTATAAGTGTAGGCAATGCTAAAATAATGTTTATATAAAGAAAGACCTCCCTGAGACAGCAGGTCAACAAAAAGGATTTAGGGTTAAATATATTGGGCATTTATCAGACAATTAGGGGTTATTTATTAAAGCCTCAATGCCAAAAGCTCGAATTTTGTTTTTTTGTATTATAAAATCTGAATTTTTAGTGGAAAAAAATTAGAATTTTCCGAGATATATTATATTATACCCCAAGGATGACAAAAGTCAGAATCAAAAAATCTGCCATCTCAGTGGGTATGTGCAATAACTTTGCGTTTCGTGCCTTTATGCAACTTCCTCGGAGTCAAGGTTGTGCTGTAAAGGCACGAAACGCGTTAGTTATTGCACATACCCACTGCCATTGGAATAAAGCCGCATCTTTAAACCAATTCAGTGACTCCCTCTGATGTTTGGGTCAGTGCCGGACTGCAGGTTCAATCTTTGTGCGAAAGAGCCCGAAAAAATGGAGCAATACGGCGGAAAAAAATCAGAAAAAAAATTCATACGATTCGGATTTTCCCCGATCCAATTAAATTGTGCTTTTTCTTTAAAAAAAAAAAAAAAAAAAAGCTCCAAAAGTGGATTCTAGTTTGGTCAGACTTTTTTTAAAATTTTAATTTTTGATAAATATGCCCCAACATCAAAACATTTAATCCGACATTAAACATGACAGCCACCAGCCCAACAACTGTGCCTTAGGTAATTGCTACAGGAATTCTGGGATGTTTTCGCTGAGCAGGGTTGCAGAGGATTTTGAAGTGGGGGCGGGGTAATTGGAGTCTGGCACAGGGTCTTGTGCATAGTGTCCAATAACTAGATCTTTTGTTTTTTCATTAGAGGTATTGTTAAAATTAAAAAAAATTCTCCTTAATATATTTACTTTGAGCCCCAATAACAAATATGTGACCTGTTGCAGATTAAAGGGGAAATGCAGTTTCTCGTTGGCATTTCAGGGCCACTTATTAGACCGGTTAAAATTCTTTGCAGTTTGTATAATTTACATACAAACCAAAATGTAAACTATTTTGAGTGTTCTTTTGCTGTCTGTGGGGAAAGCCTCGGACATATCCAGCATTGCAGGTCTTTATGCAGTTGACGCTTATAAAGTAGATATGCTTGCATGGCTGATCAGTTCAGCTGCAGAGAGACTTTCACGGCTATGTATAGAAGTGTTAAACATCTTAATTGGCAGTCGTCATACAGTGTATTCATTTCATACATCTAGTTATGAGGTGGTCATACAGGGGCAGATAAAAGCTTCTGCCTTGGCTGCTCCAGATCAAGTTGACAGCTTGTTGGCCCATGTCTGGACCCCTCCCAAAAGCCTGTTAAGTTGGTCTCTGACTGAGAATCGGATATCATCAGGCAAGTTGATAATTCCGACAGGGGAGGAGAACATCCTCTTCAGACAAGGTCTCCGTAGACCTGTCGTTGGACTGAACCAAACACTTGGATCATCCCACTTTGGCCCAAATCACGTGGGACTAAAACAGCTAAGGATCCACTTGTTTAGCAAGATCTAGTGTATATTCAGAGGGAAGGTCTGACAACAGCAACTGCAATGAATATTGGTGACCCCTGGGTCAAAACTACATTGAAAACTGATACACACCAGTAGACTTCCTAAGAAATAAAAACAAATTATTGTACGTAGTTCACATAGTGAGTTGAAAAAAGACAGAGGCCAGGTTCAACCTTTATTAATTATTGTCAAACTAAAAAAGGTAGATGTTTCTGAGATCTTTGCACATTAGGAAAATACTTGTCCAACTGTGATTGCATCTGTTTTCTCCATGGTAAAGTCAAGTCATTTCATAAATGCTCAATATGCCAGACATATGTGCAAGTACATCTGATTTCCATTGCATTTGTTTCCGCAAATATTCACCATTAGACCTTAATTCTGAATTTACAGCTTCACGAGCAGAACAGTATGTTTCAGTATGTGCTAAAATCTGAACCTTGATCCAAATTTGCCAGTATATTAATATTTAAGAATAAGGTGCCAGCAGGATTTCTGTGCCTTTTCATAATGCCGTTGGCTGTCGCCCCGCATATGTTTGCTCGAATTTAAATGTTCCGAATATGCAGCTAAATTCCAATTTTCAGAGAGGCGTCAAAACCTTTGCTAGCGCTCGCCATGTATTTCATCAGCTGCCTTCCAATATGGCCCTCAGTGGAAACATTATGTGCTTGGTCAAGCTCTTGGAAACAAATTTAGCTTTAAGCTTTCTGTTATTGTTTAAAATATGTACCAGCGTAGAGAAATGTGCAGAATCAATGAGGCAATGCATTGAATATAAATAAGGCAGAAGTAATACATTCGCCCCTAGCCCTGTGCAGGACAGTCATTGGGAAGGAATTTTCTACGCTTTATTTGCAGAGCATAATTATTTTGTCGACTGTTGCTTTCTTGCAACTTATGAAAAAAAAACATAAATTACTGTAGCCCATCTGTTTTGCCTTGGCAAATTATGTTAAAAAATGTCACTCCACACTCTTGCTGTCTTTTTCTTTTCATTGGGTAAATGTACAAAATTCTATTAACCAATATTAAGAATAGCAGGTAACACTAGGGTGTTCAGGGCTATTCTGCTTCCCTTTTCTTTCAAGATTCTATTTTGCTTTTCCCCCATCTCCTCTGCAGGTTCTTACTGGGAATATACTTAAACTATAGAATTTTTAGACAAAATAGACGGAAATAATGAAAATGTTTATCTTTGTTGGTTTAAGGAGATCTACCCTTGACCTCTGGCCTGTTCATTTGTGTACAAATTGGATTTTCCTCACTAGGCTCACCCAACTGTCGGCTCTGCAGCTATAGTTCTTCATCCATAGTTTAGAAGCACTTGAGCAGGGCATCAGTAATTATTTAATTTTGTCCTTAAATTTGGAGGAGCCACAGTTGTCTTGTTTTGTATTGACTCTTTTTGCTCAAACGCTCCACAGTCCTTGTCCAATATGTGTCACCCATTGATTTTATCAAATATCAATTGGTGCAGAGATCTTATCAGTAGCCGATACAGTAGAACCCCCATTTTACATTTTTCAGGGGACCAGACAAAATTGGTGTAAAATCCAGGAAAATGTAAAATCAGGGAAATGTATTATGCATAATATACAGAAGGGACCACAAATAAACAATGTAAAATGAGGGAAAACTTAAAATCAGGGGACTTAAAATGGGGGTTCTACTGTATATATCTTTTAACCTGTCCAATCAGCTAAATAACCAATTGACATGGTTCTACAGACCTTGTTCAATATGTGATGTATTCGGAATAGTCACCCATTGATTTCGTCAAATATCAATGGGTGCAGAGATCTTATCAGTAGCTAATATAAATATTTTAACCTGTCCATTTAACTAAATGACCAATTACCATTGTACCAAAAATGTTAGGATTTTTCACACACGGTCTGACAATTGTAGGAATCTTTATTTCATACAACTGCATCTTTGCATCTATGGCCAACTTTAGAGTTTTGAGAAGCCAGATTTCTTAATGTGGAGGCTCCAGAGGAGGGCAGACAACTTATCTTAAAAAACTCCATTGTTTATTTTGGAGGACCATGGTCAATGCAGTTTTTGCATCTTGACCCATTGGTTATGAGCTGGAATCCAAAGCCTGATCCTTGACATCAATGCCAAGTGGTTGGAACATTGTGGAAGCCTTCTGAAAAGAGTAAAGGCTGTTAGCAAAGAGTTATTATTAATGAACAATTAATATTAATGAGCTCTAAGATGTTGGACAAGATTTAGACTGGTAATTCAACCACCCATGTCAAGCAGCTTTTTCATGACTTAAAGGGGTTCTGTCATGATTTTTATGGTGTAGTTTTTATTTCTAAATTACATTGTTTACACTGCAAATAGTTCACTCTACAATTTAAAATTTTCATTCCTTAAACAAGTGTATTTTAATTAGTTGTAATATTGGTGTGTAGGTGCATCTCAGGTCATTTTGCCTGGTCATGTGTTTTCAGAAAGAGCCAGTGCTGCACTATGGAACTGCTTTCTGGCAGGCTGAATGTCTCAGTGTGACCTGGATTTTACTATTGAGTGCTGTTCTTAGATCTGCTAGGGAGCTGTTATCTTGTTTTAGGGAGCTGTAATCTGGTTACCTTCCCATTGTTCTGTTGTTAGGCTGCTGGGGGGGGGGGTGATATCACTCCAACTTGCAGTACAGCATTAAAAACAGACTGAAGATTATCAGAGCACAAGTCACATGACTGGTGCAGCTGGGAAACTGACAATATGCCTAGCCCCATGATTTCAAAATGAAATATAAAAAAATGTTTGCTCTTTTGAGAAACGGATTTCATTGCCGAATTCTGCAGGAGCAGCACTATTTATGCATTTTGAAAAAATCATGTTTTCCCATGACATTATCCCTTTAAGTAAGAGTGCAAGTAGATTCAAAGTAAGTGAGGTTGAGTTCCAGTGAAGTCCGTTAAATAATCAGCACAGAGAGAGGCCATCACCATTGGGTTTCTGAATAAAATTCACATAGGCACATTTATCATATATAGTATTTTTCAGATGATTTGTGCCCTTTATATCCTACTTAAATATTTTTTAATACAATTCCTGCCAGTTGTGCTACCATGTTAACAAGGCAGCTGATCAACCAGCGCCAGGGAGAGTAACTAATGGAATGAGAGTGCATTACTGACTGCCCTCCTATAGATAAATTTGCAAGCAATTAGAAGAGTAGAGAAATCAGCCCCGTTTGTGCTTTGTTCGTTTGCTTCCATCCCTAATATAAAATGGTCAAAACATTTGCCAGTGTGATAATTAAAAACCAACACAAACTAAATCCCCTTTACTTATCCCACACACCAAAATGTTTATTTCTGCCTTCTTAATGAGGCTTAATGAGCCTAATGTTTTAACATGCAGTCTGTTGGAAAGCTTTCATTGGCTCTGCTTGGCTAATTAGTATCGACACAGCAAACAGGCCCTATCGGTATCAGGCCATTAGTCTGGCTCTATATACACTGTAAACACATCTTTATTATCTGGCCCCGTGACAAGCCATCTGCTGAAGAAACAATGGCGTGATTTAGCAGATGTTGGCATTGAACGATAAAAGCATCCATTTACTAGGATCGTGCCTCTATAGGGCAGACAGTACAGGGTTATGTAGTGCAAAGTGGGCACACAGTTGCTATCTGTAATTTGTAGTCACAGTTGCAGGGGAATGATAAAAACCATGCTATTGTGGATTTATAATTGTAGTCTCGTTTAGAAATGCAAGTAGTAATTAACTGGAAATCGGCATTATACACCAGAATTTACATTCCTGCTGGGTTTGAAATGCTGTTTTAATAACAGTTTGTTTTCACTACATGAAATTACCTAAGGGCCCTTTGTGTTGCTTTATTGTAGATGCTATTAACGTTCTAAAGGAGATGAAAGAGAAGGATGTTCCTCTGAAAGAGACAACCACCGCATCCTTCTTCCACATCCTTAATGCCGCTGCTTTGAGAGGTGATTCTGAGACACTGGAAAAGATACACGAGAGCATCGTAACTCTGGGTTTGGCCAAACCCACGTCTAACCTGTGTTCACCCCTGATATCTGTCCACCTGGAGAAGTAAGTTTTTTTTCTATAAAGCCATCAGTCAATCAGTGGTGGCCAAAAACCTTCTCAAGATATCGTTGGGTTCCATTGAGGTTTAGTACGACTTTCATCAAACTGAGTTTACTCAAAAGAAAGCCTAACCTTTATAAAGAAGTCTGCTTAATATGGCCTTTAGCTTATTGCTGATTTTTGGTGCGTAAGCTTTGTGAAGATTTGGCTGCAATGTCTGTATTACTCTGTTCTTTGTTTAGAATTCCTAATACCAAACATATTGGAATCTTTTCTCACCAAAAAGGTTTTTTTATTCATTTTTCTGTCAGTCACACCACAAAAAGTGGTCAATTTCACAAAAAATACATGTTCATGTAAGGTTTAGCCTTAATTAATTTCAGTATATTTCCGTTTACTATTGCCACCATGCCTTTTCCCCTAAAGGTAAACAAACCACAAAACTATAAAGCCCATAATTACTATATGAGGGATCCTCAAACACTATATGACTTGGATAAAAGTATTGTTGAAATGCTTTTCAGCTTAGTCATATCATGCTCATGAACTGTGGTTAAAAAATACCCTGTTTATCTAGTGCACGTCTATTTTTATGGTAAAACAATGAGAGCCAGGCCTGGGAGCTTTTGTAGCTATTATAAATGCTGGCTGCCCTCAAACAGAAGCGGACCTATTGATTTAGCCTGGGCAGCTGCCTTGGCACCCTGTGGTGCAACTCAAACAGCTTCAGTCTGGTCCATATCACATGACTGCAGTTCATTTACCCTATCTCAGCACACTCTGTTTGAATGTTTCAGCTGTAGCCGTCACTGAGAATACTGCTTTTGTGGGTGTGTTATGTTGGAGGTGACAATACCATATGCCAGAATAGTCTCAGGGGTCTGATTATTGATATTATTTACAACATACTTTAGCAAGAAGCTTAAATTTAAAAGTTTGCTTCTTACACAAGCTTAAAATTAGGCAAAATTAGATCAGCTGGCTCTTGATGGGGTGAGCAACATTCAAATGTAAAAAGAGCTGGAGAGCAACACAAGCATGAAAAAGTTCCTGGGTGATGCAAAATAAGTTCTCTGATTGGCCATTTGGTTGCCCTTATGAAGACTGACTGAAACCAAAACTTGCCTTCAAACCAGGAATTCAAAAATAAGCTCCTGCTTTTAGGCCACTGGGAGCAACATCCAAGGGGTTGGTGAACAACATGTTGCTCGAGAACCATTGATTGGGGATCACTGCTGTAGATCATGGCACAACTTCTTTGACAGAACACATTACAGTTTGCATTAAAAAAACAAAACAATGTTATTTCGCATGCACTTAAGCATATACAATATACTTCTGGACCATGTACATCTCAATTTATATGACTTCTATAGTTGGCTTGCAAATAGCAATGCCAAGTTGACTATCCAACATAAACACTGACGCAGCGATGTACAGTGGTGTGCAAAACTATTTGCCCCCTTCCTGATTTCTTATTCTTTTGCATGTTTGTCACACTTAAATGTTTCTGCTCATCAAAAACCGTTAACTATTAGTCAAAGATAACATAATTGAACACAAAATGCAGTTTTTAAATGAAGGTTTACGTTATTAAGGGAGAAAAAAAACTCCAAATCTACATGGGCCTGTGTGAAAAAGTGATTGCCCCCTTGTTAAAAAATAACTTAACTGTGGTTTATCACACCTGAGTTCAATTTCAAAGGTTATAAAGCCATTTCTAAAGCTTTGGGACTCCAGCGAACCACAGTGAGAGCCATTATCCACAAATGGCAAAAACATGGAACAGTGGTGAACCTTCCCAGGAGTGGCTGGCCGGCCAACCAAAATTACCCCAAGAGCCCAGAGACAACTCATCCGAGAGGCCACAAAAGACCCCAGGACAACATCTAAAGAACTTCAGGCCTCACTTGCCTCAATTAAGGTCAGTGTTCACGACTCCACCATAAGAAAGAGACTGGGCAAAAACGGCCTACATGGCAGATTTCCAAGGCGCAAACCACTTTTAAGCAAAAAGAACATTAAGGCTCGTCTCAATTTTGCTAAAAAACATCTCAATGATTGCCAAGACTTTTGGGAAAATACCTTGTGGATCGACGAGACAAAAGTTGAACTTTTTGGAAGGTGCGCGTCCCGTTACATCTGGCGTAAAAGTAACACAGCATTTCAGAAAAAGAACATCATACCAACAGTAAAATATGGTGGTCGTAGTTTGATGGTCTGGGGTTGTTTTGCTGCTTCAGGACCTGGAAGACTTGCTGTGATAGATGGAACCATGAATTCTACTGTCTACCAAAAAATCCTGAAGGAAAATGTCCGGCCATCTGTTCGTCAACTGAAGCTGAAGCGATCTTGGGTGCTGCAGCAGGACAATGACCCAAAACACACCAGCAAATCCACCTCCACCAAATTTTCATAAATCAAGTTGGATCTGTTATTATTTTATCTGTTATTTTATATATCTTGAATAAGGAAGTATATTATTTCCTGGAGAAAAGGCTTGCCCAAAAGTTTATCTACCAGTAGATATTAAAGGTATACTATTATGGGAAAACACACTTTTTTTTCAAAACGCATCTGTTAATAGTGCTGCTCCAGCAGAATTCTGCACCGAAATCCATTTCTCAAACAGATTGTTTTTATATTTAATTTTTAAATTTGACGTGTGGCAAGACATATTGTCAGTTTCCCAGGTGTCCCAAGACTTGTGTTGTGATCAACTCCAGTCACTCTTTCCCACTGCAACACTTATATTTACATTGAGTAGAAGGAACAATAGTCTGCCTTCACAGTTCCACTGTGAAGTGCTAGCTCTTTTTGAAAGCACTGGATCAGGCAAAATAACCCGAGATTCCTGCCTACACACCAATATTACAAGTAAAAAAAAAATTGAAAAATAATTTTAGTTCAGGAATAAAACTTTAAATGCTAGAGTGAGTTATTTGCAGTGTTAACAATGTCATTTAGAAATAAAAACTACACCATAAGTAAACATCCAAAGTACAATAACCAGTGAAAATGCTTGTAAAGGTGAAATTCATATTTCAATAATGAAATATGTTCTTCAAGAACAAGTACCTGTGGTTCAGTAATACTCCCCAGATTTGGCACATTTAAACTGTCGTCACCTGAAGGAGTTGGCATGTAAAGATGTGCCGAATGGAATTAATGTTCATTGTGGGAATGAACTTGTTTGGTTGAAAAAAGACAGATCCATCAAGTTCATCCCCTCCAAATGAACCCCATTGCACATATACATACCCTCTGTCATTGCGACATTACCCAGTAGGGCTGCCTTCACCATGAAGAACGCCTTACATTGCTTTAAATGAAAGTTCCTGTAATCAGAAGAGGTGATCTCTAGCAATTTGTGATCTTTTCTATGGGAATGAAGATCTCCCCTCTATCTGTCTATAATACCCTCTAATGTGCTTTTAAAGGGTACCCCTGTTCCTTTGCATCATCTATATTCCAGAGAGAAAAACCCCAACCTTGACAGTTTACCACCATAATTTAAATAATCCATCCATTTTACCAGTTTAGTTCCATGTCCCTGCATTTTCTCCCAAAACACTCTCCCAAAAAGCCCAAAACGGCACTGCATACTAAAGGTGAGGCCTTACCAGGGAACTATAAACAGGCATCCAAGACAAAACTTTATTTGCTTTAGTAGTCCCAGAATGACACTGCCTGGAGTTCTTCATAGAACATTGTTGATGTTGATATCTCCTTTATAACATTGGTCTTTTTTCTGCACCATCACCTAAACAACACAATTTTAATTATGCTCAAGCAAAACTTATATTTATTCTATTTCAAGCATGGCCTCCGTATTCCTCTAAATTTTAGGAACTTTTATCTTGCAGCTATAATGAAGGAACCTTGGCTCTCTTTCTCCTTTATTGCAATTAGGATTAGCACCGGCACCAAAGGACAGAAGCCATTTATTCACCTTAAGGGAACGAGACTAAGATAAGATGATGCTTCGTCAAGGATCGTTAGGTCATAATTAAGTTACATTCATGGCTATTGCTTTTTGAAGGATGATTGTTAAATGACTGGCTTCACATGCTTTGTACGGACACTGCTCGATAGCTTTTTTTTTTTTATTTTAATTTCTTTTTTTTTTCCCCCTTTTTTATTCTCTCTGTCAGAAAATCCTGTTGAGCCTGATAATATAAATGTGGTATTTTTATTCTGAACAAAAGAGCAGGGAAATGAGCTATCTTGTCTAATCACTCAGTTGTTTAACACAGACTTCCAGTTTAGACTTAATTGGCTGGAAAGCACTTGACATGTGACGTTAGTGCTATTTGGAATGCATGTTTGAGTAAATTTTAAAATAAGTGACAGCTAAATTGTACCTAGGGAAATTACAAAGCCTTCAACACAGTTGTTAATTTTTTTTTCCCCTCCCTTTTTGGTGAGGGTTCGTTTGCAATTGGAATTCCAGTCTCCTTGAAGACTTCTCAGTTCTTCCCGGGAAGCAAAGGAGATGATGATAAAATGTTTACACCCCAACAAGAGTTTGGATAACCCCCCCCACACACACACACACACACACACCGGTTGCATTTCTTCAGTAGCCAAAGGGTTAGCCGTAATTTTGCAAATCTGGTTTATCGTCTTGTTTTCACTACATGCCAACATCTGCTTCAGATTTAGGCTGAGGGATTTGTTTAAGATTTGTCCTCCCCCCGCCATAGCCCCTTATAATTCCCTTTCTCTCCTCTAGTGATTTGAGGTTTGGGAGTTGCTTTTCAATCAGCAAAGCCCTTAGGTAAATTGCTACTTCACTTAATCTTTATGCATAATGTCTGCACACTTCACTCCAATTAAAATCGGCATTTTGGAGTCATTTGTTTATTTTCTTTTTTTAACTTGAAATGTTCAGGATCAGAGAGGATCCTGTTTTTTTTTTTTTTTTTTTTTGGATGTCTGCTAAAATCCAGAAAGAGAGGCAGCAATCTATATTTTTCAACAGTAGGAATACAAACTTGGACAGAGTGCTTATTTGGTCACCTCTTGAGTGATACTTGCACCATGTTGCTTTGGGGTGAAGATGCACCTGGACATCTTTAAGGCCGGTGGTTATGTGATGCAAAGTTTGGCCCAAGTGTAATAACTCCGTAGCTTTCAGTTAGTAGGATGGTTTCTTCTTGTCCCACTCCATTAGAGGAATGTTAGAGCAGGCACACAAAAGCTTTGTTTCTTACACAATATATCAGTTTGTTAGTAGGTATATCATTAGAAGGGATGCAATTGGTTGCTAGACTGGGGCAATAGTTGCTCTTGTTGCTTTGCTCTCATGTATCTTTAATGGGTGCAGTGGAAACGTGTCCAAATATTGTACCTCAAGAGGAACCCGGACCCAAGAAATCAAGTTACTTGACAGTATACATTAGGAAAGGTGAACTTTGCAGTCCAATATATTGATATTCAATGGTATTTAATGAATGAATGAATTTACCAGTCACTGCTTATCGGAGGCTTATACCGAAACCAACCATTTTTTGGCCTCAAAATAAATAGATCATTAAACTGGAGTAACTGAGGAAACAAAAAGCAAAACAAGCTCAGTTTGAAAGCTTTTTATGTTTGTCATGAAAAATTGCCTTCATTTTTTTTTATTTTTTTTTTTTAAAGTTTTAATCAACACCGCAGCTTAAGCAGTGTCATTATAAATTAACCTTTAATAGCAATGTTTTCCAAAGATGTGCAGTTTTGACTTGTGTAGAAAATTTTGTGCTGCTGTTAACCCCCATGTGCCATGTTAGAGGGAATAGTGCATTTTTATGTCAATTATTGAAAATTTTGTTGCAGTATCTCATGATAAAGCTCCGCTAAAGGTTAAATTTATCACTTACCCAAGAAAGCTTATTCTTCTATCACAGGCACTAGAGCAGAGGACTGTGTTTTAGATCCAACATTTGTTTAGGGCACCCGTAGTTAGGAAAAGGGTTACATATAAGAAGAATTACCATATTTATGTGTTAATTTAGGGCTAATGTAGACCACTTAACACATGATCAGGGGGGTTAATATTTGGTTTGAGCATTGGTTGGGGATATTTGTATTCTCGCAAATTTGACCGCTAGCTTGTGCGTGTGATAAGGAAATTAAACTATAAGCTTTCAGGGACCAGTGTTATTTAAGCATTTATTTCCACATCTGCTAATGCCACATCCTCCAGCTAGACCTGCGAAAGGGGAATAAATTAAATATTTTAGTTTGGGCAGACAACTGCCATTCAAGGACAGTATCTTATATCCGACCACTAAGATGCCACAAGTGCCCTAATGATCAGGCAGTTGGGAAATCATCAAATTTAGTTAATGGCTGATTAGTCAAAAACCCTTAGCCTCTGAGTTTATAAACGGGTATGATTCCGGCCATGAAATTGAGCCCAAGGTAAAAAATCTAGACAAGTAACTGGCCAGACTTATAGGTGGCCCCTATTTTTGGTGACGCACTTGCAAAAACCTACTCCCTATGTTGACGGCGCTGTGCCGATCCTTCTAATTTGTAAATTCATCAAATTGAACGGGTTGGATCTTAATTTTAAATTGAAGTGTTGCCAATCGGCTAGTTATGGTAAATTTCTCAATGAAATTAATGAAGTCCCCAACAATACAACAATAAATGTTCCATGAACATTCGATTCCTGAGATAGATTCAAGGTTTGGATCGACTCAATGAAACACTAGTTGCTTATTCAATTAATTGCAAATTGTTTGTTGGCGTGCAAGGATGGTGGACAGTATTTAAAGGAAAAAGCATTATCTCTAAGACTGAAGCAGGCTGGTACTGTTATTTACATGCTATCTGCACATCATAGAAGCTTTCATAATATCTAGTCAAAATCTACTTGATGCGTTGAGGCTTTCTTAAATCAACGTATTCTCTCAGAACTGACTTGATGTCAAACACTTCAATGGTTTGTCCAAAGAAAAAAAAATGCACCCATATTCCGATTTGTTCCCTGTCAATTTGACAGCCCATTATCACCTCTGTACCATTAACTGTTTTTGCAGATAATGGCATGTTTTGAATTACATGACAAATAGTCCGTGCCCGATTTTAGCATTCATCTGCTCTGGTAATCCTAGCAAATAAATGGCTTGATTAATGCTGTATGTGGCTATTCGACTGGTGGGGTTTTTAAAGTGAAGCTTAACCTTTTGGTGGGAAAAACCTTTTAATAAGTAGTGTTTATTTAAGGAATCCTTGTCTTGGTTCCTTCTTAATTTTACCCTAGCGACCTTAAATTAAGATGCCCATTTTACACTTACTGTTTGTTGAATTTGAAACCCCCTTGAAACTATTTGGTCTGTTCCTGGCACGAGTCTGTTTCCAAAACTTTTTTCACACCCGGCTCTGTTCCTGCTTTATTATCGGGCGTGAAGAAAATCAGAAATACTTTTATGGCATTTTTGTCTATGTCCACCTTAAGGGCACAGTAACACCTAAGATTGAAAGTGTATCAAAGAGTAACCTTGGGGGGGCAGCCATTGAAGCTGGAGAAAAGGGAATGGTCACCTAGCAGATAACAGATAAGCCCTGTAGAATACAATGGTACTTTATCTTTTTGCTGTGTATACTGTGCCTTTTCTCCTTTTTATCCCAGCTTGAATGGCTGCCCCTTGGCTACACAGCAGCTTGTTTATATAAACTATAGTAGTACTTATCTGTTATCTACTGTGTATCCTGTGCTTGAATGGCTGCCCCCATGGCTACACAGCAGCTTGTTTATATAAACTATAGTAGTACTTATCTGTTATCTACTGTGTATCCTGTGCTTGAATGGCTGCCCCCATGGCTACACAGCAGCTTGTTTATATAAACTATAGTAGAGTTTCTGAAGCAAACACATCAGTTTTACCAGTGCAGGGCAACACTACATTATATTTGAATTACTTTGATACACTTTAATTTTTTGGTGTTAATGTTCCTTTAATAGACACAATAGCCATTGACTGTAGGAATTTCAATATGTATTTTTAATTTGCAATGACCATATTGTTATTATCTCCCAATCTGATCCAGACACTTGACTGTGAATGAGGACTCCTGTCAATATTCCAAGCAAATAACCGTTTTATTTTTTTTACCCCTCAATCCCACCAGTCACACCACTACTGTTATCTGCGCCCTCTAACATCCAGGTGGTCCTCTCAGCCCCAGGTTTGCCAATCATGCTAGACTTGGAGTAGTTTAAATAGCCATTAGGCTAAAGTTCAAGCCTCTGTATAGCTTTGTGTACTTGATTTATACATATCTACAGTATGTGCTTTAAAGAATTATCAGAGTCTTGGACATGCTTACATACACTGACATTTGAATGGTTTGGTCATAACATAGTGGACATGGTCAGTTCTGATATGTGCACCTTAGGATGGTCCTGGATGTAATGGTAATTTCAGTGGTTTTCTATTAAACTCAATGGCAAAGCTGTACTGCATTGAACTTTTTAATTATAATTCTCCAGTTCTTTGGCTTATTTGCGTTTCTATTTCACTTTACAATCTAAGTTTCAATGCTTCAAATGGCTTTATTAGATGTGTCCATAACGTTTGAGTGTTTTGTTTTTTGCTCAGCTGTTAAATAAAACATGTTCAGCTATTTGGTGCCTTTCCATAAATCATCTTTTTAATCCACTGATAATTTCCGTTCCCTTTTCCCAGCGCTGTCAGTTCATTTTCCCTTCCCTCTCATTGTGGAGCACAAGCAGAATCTCACTTGAATCAAGCGTTTTGAGACCAGAGTCAATTAGCATGTCCATTTGAGTGGCATTGTAATTGTTCATTAATTAAGCGTTTTGACCTAAAACAGTTTTATTCATGCTGTGGGGATTTTGATATAGACAGTCGCGTGGTAATTGTTTTACAGTTCTGAAAAGAGAAAAATGTATTTCTAAATTGGTGGGGGGGAGCTTCTTTCAGGACAGTGTAAGAGTTTGAGCTTTTTGTTGCAATGGCATGTAAGGTAAATTCACAAATATACAGTGATCTTGAATAATCTTGAATAAACAAACTTTTATTCCACGGAAGAACCCCAAAGGTTGTCCGTAAAGATGGCATTAGAATAAATCTTAATTTTGCATTTCTATCCAGTACAATGAAAACACAATGTTCTGTTCAAAGGGTTTCTCCATACAGCAATAATCCATCTCACATAAGCTAGCATTGCTAAAATTAACTTGTAATTTAGTCTTCACCCCAAATGACACCAAAATCAAATGTCTCAGTGGGGTGCTAGAAGATGCACTGTAAACAGAGCTTTACAACGTAGGAATAAGGTAGAGCTGTGACATTGATACTTATTGCACCCTTGGTTGGTATCAATTCCACCGAATTAATGTTTTTTTCTCCTTGTCTGTGTGCGCGTTTAACTTTTTAGGACAATTTTAAATCAGTGTAAAATATGTGTTGAGATGTACTGCATCCTGAGTTGGACCAAAATATTTAGCAGCTTGGCTGTAATGTTTGAGGAGCATCGCATTTGTAAGCAAAAAAGATCTTTTTGATGGTATCATAAAGGCATGATTTGTTGGCAGGTGGACTACCCAATGAAGGTTCAAGAAGAACAATGAAGATAAGAATATCATGTATCTAGAGTTTGAATTTTAGGTGCAGTCGTATCTAATGCAACGACAAGCTAGTCCATCTCGAGCTAAAATGTGTTGTGTAGATGATTCATTTGAAAGTGAGATGATGTTTATAGAGTAACTGCCTAGAAAACATGATAATGTTTCACTAATGTATTGATTTGTCTTAGGGGAGTCTTAGCAGCTGCCATGGATACACTATTCACCTGCAGAAAGAAGTATAACTGTATGCCTCGCTTGCATGATGTCCTCTGTGGATTGGTGGAGAAAGGGGATACCGATCTACTGCAGAAAGGTACAGTAAATATTACATTTCTCTTCCTGCACAAATGTATGAAATATAAAATACCAGCCTACTGTCACATCCGATCCCCTGGCCGAGATGCGTATTTTTAGGCCAAAATCTGCCCCATGTTAGTATAGGACAATGGCCTCTGTGTACTGAAGTTGGAAAATATTGTTGCACTGGAGATATTGTTTTGCCAAAATGAATGCAGCTCAAGTGCAATGTGCCAATTTTATCTTGCGACTGCTGCAGTTCTTTATCAAACAGAATATTTTTTCACTCTTAGGACAGTTTGTAGCTGCTTAATCTGCAGATTTTTCTTGGCACCGTTGCAAATGAATACAATGTAAAAACAAACAAACAAAAAAGTCCTATTTTGCCTTACTATAAAATTTCTACCATAATTAAACAACAATGCACTTTCTGGTTGGAGGCAGGAATTGTGGTTAATTTCGTCTGAGTCTATAACTCTGTCTAGTCTTTCGTATACCTTGTGCAAAAGCTTACGTGGTGTGGATCTGATAATTGGTGACAATATAAATACTGTATATAGATAATGGAGGAGCTCTCACAAAAAAACAAAACTTGTGTCAAAATACACTATGACAGAAGTGTTTTCCGACATATTTTGGCATTTTTTTGATGCAACTCATCACTGTTTTAGGCATTCTAGTAAAGGAATGCCATTAAGTGATGTGTGAGCTGACCCAAATCCAAAGGGTCAAGTGGGTTAGGGCCAGCAAAGTGCTGTATTAGACAGTCGTCAATAGGTCACAGGCTGTATGAACTCTGCCACCCTGCCCATGATGTGCCTTTCTTTGATTCTTGAAAATCCTTAATTCCTCCAGCAGCCGCCTGTTTGGGCTTACAGTCATGAAAAAGTTTGGGAACCCCTCTCAGCCTGCATAATTATTTACTCCACTTTCAACTAAAAAGATAACAGTGCTATGTCTTTCATTTCCCAGGAACACTACTGTGGTGTTTTCTGAACAAAAATTTTTTAGTGAAGCAGTATTCAGTTGTATTAAATGAAATCAAAAATTTTGAGTACTCCAAAGAATAGTTCCCAAACTTTTTCATATGACTGTATTTATACACTTCTCCCTGTGCTGATATCAGAAATGGGTGGGTTGAAGAAGAATATAAATAAATGAGTGCTTGCCAGGTTGAGTGAATGTGGGTAAGGTTGGGTACTGCTGGCACACACACGTCACTAATACCAACGTTTCCCGTCCGTTAGCATTTTTTCTTCTATATCTGACCAAGCTTCAATTAGTTGTAAAGCTTAGGTAGAAAAACGGACACCTGCCCGAGCCCAGGCTCCTTTACTTTTTCTTTTACCCAAACCATAAATATTTGCATCGTGTTATCCAACAACAATTTACTAGCGTAATATACAGTTCTGTAATTGTAAAGTGCTTAAGAACTTTGCCTAGTGCTGCTTTTAATTTGATGCTTTTTCAACCTTTGTTTGCTTTGTGTATGTGTTATTTGTAGGTTCTCTCCAAACACCCAAACCCTGGGGGTAATTTTCCAGTTCTTCATATGGAGGGTTGGTTTGTTTTGCGGATCTTTTCAGAACAAGTGCCCGAATCGTTTCCCTATTAGTACACTGTAAGAGGTTATGCCTAGCAATTGAAAGAAGTACAAATGTCATTTTCATTGTATGGGCCTAACAATGCCTAATTCATGTCATAACACTGCTACTTGGACATATCTAATCTTACGCTCACAATCCATCCCCCCCATGCAAAAAAACAAGATAAAAGCTTTTCAGTAGCACTTAGAACATTTGCTAACCTGAGTATTTAATTACAAGCCTTCCCATAGTGTGGTCTTTTCATCTGTATAGAAACCACGGTTACTCAAGACGCTGTAACAAGGGCTAATGAATGACAGGTATTATGTGTACGGCATTATCTTGATGCCCTCCCATGTTTTTATGGATAATGAATAAACCATAATTAGCCGCCATATTTTATACCGACTCGCCCCCCTTTTGATGAACATTCTCTGCCGCTTTTATGTACCTTTTATTCTTTTTAGTGTGTAATTGATCTGTGAAGGAGAAATTGGCTTGGCACTTGGAATGTTCGCCACTTTTAACAAAATGCTTTCTAATTTCTTCAAGTAATATCACCGTTTTTAACATGTTTGTATTCATGTATTGTGTTTACTTTAAAAAAAAAAGTTGTTTTTATGTTTCTTTGTAGCCACATAAGTGTTATAAATGTTGTTTTTCCATTGATGGCTGCTGGGTATACGAGATGATTACCTGCCCTGCCACCCATCATAGATATAAGCAGCTGATCAGGCAGCCTTTCCATTGGTTTAGTCACTCGTTTACAACACTACGAGGCCATATTGAGACTATAATATGCAAATTTCAGGAGCATGCTCAGATTGTAACACTGCTTTGAGTATTCTACCCAGAATGCCTTTTTTAAGTAAAACTCTCCATTAGAAGTATCAGGATATTTCCCTATCTTGTCCCCTGCTGGTAAAGTCATTATGCAAATGAAGGGCACACTAACTTCCAGCAGGTGGCAGCACTACTGAACAGCAGCAGGTTTGGCTGATTTGGAAATAGCTTAGAAGGGTTGATAAGCAATCAAGGAATTTCAACTGAGCATGTGCGAGATTTCAGAGCTGCAATTGGCTGGGAAATATAGGTAGGAGGAGCCAGTGAAATCCAAGATGGCTGCCTCAGCTAGAACTGCAGGGGAGATCTTGCAGAAGGAATAGTGAGCTGATGATTTATATTATACAAACAATTCTAACTGTTTTAAAAATCTGATTTCTTGAACTTTCACATATTATATTTGCTTAGTAAACGATTTTGGTCATGATTGGTGCCCTTTAAGGATAATGGCACTCAAAGGCTGTTTGTTTTTTTTAATGGAGGTGGAGAAAAAAGCCACTGTGCTCTCATCTTTGCTCAATATGCTCAAGGAAATCTGATCTGGGTGCTCACTTCCAAACTCAATGCACCAAGTAGAAAGAGCAATGGGAGTGCACCTGATTTTCTCCATCTGCCGATCATCGGCCATGTATGCCATTAGGCTAGGGCCACTTGGGGTCGAAATCAGGCTATTGAAATTCAGCAGGCTGATTTCAGCCCCTTCTGCTGGCAGCAGCCTCCCTCTTCTGTTCAGGTCAGGAAACCATTGTGTCGGCTCCAGCAGGAACACACACTGCAAATTTTGGCACTAAATGCAAAGTCTTACATTTTTCTTTGACAAAATCCACCAAGAGTGTTTGCGCTGGAGCCAAAGCAATGATTTGAATTTGGTGCGGCCAGGCACAAGGAACGCGCCGAATACCAAACCAAATCAATTAATTAATTCAGCGCATTCTTAATACAAAAGTACATTATTTTGGTGACCTTACCAAACAAGTGCAACCAGCTACAGTCCTGCACTGGGTCAGGACCTGTAGAATACGTGTGAATTGGTTGGGTTGTCGGTAGAATATCCCTGAATATCCCTGTAGTCCACGACTAGTCCACCTGCGTACCTGGCAAATGTGCAGGACTGGACCCTCCCTGGTGCTGCAAGGACATTCTTTTTTGTACTTTTCTGGATGAATGGGCCGCAAACTGACTCAACTTCTGGTCTGAGATGATGTCACTTCTGGTTTCACAGGTCCTGGGGGATGTTTGGTGGCAGTTGTGGGTCAGTTTAGAGTTCAGCCAGTTTGGGTCGGGCATGGGTCATTCCAATTGGACTCTACAACCAGCCATCTTAGGCCAGTTTTGCGGGCAGAAATCCTTATTCAATGATGAAATCAAATGATTTGAACAAAGTCCATTTCTTTCAAGGGATAATTCTGAAAAACAGAGATTGCCCCTCTGTACCCCAATCCTTTACAAGTTAAGAGGGCAGTGATAGTGTTTTACCTATAATTGATACCTCACACCGTGACTATCATGATTTTTTTTGATCCTAGTAAATCAATTCTAGAAGAAAACAAATTCGGCAAATATTGTCTTGACTTATTTATGGTTGGAATAACGGCTCTACCAAGTGATAAAAACTTTATTTCTTAATGGAATGTTTCTTAAAATTTATATTTTTTGTTTATAGTAGGCGGCATTTATTTTCTAAAACTTTTCTACGTGACCTCAGTGCCGGGGACGAAGCATTCCTGTGTTATTAATCATGAAAGAAAAATGCGCATTTCACTTTTAACAAAAGCAAAGTCAAGACGCCTAGACAATGTAACAGCTTTTTTCTTTTATTTTTTTCTCCTTCCCAACAGCAATGGACCATGTAAGTCAGGAGAGGGGGGAGATGACCATGCTCTATGACCTGCTCTTTGCGTTTCTTCACACTGGAAAGTACAAAGAAGCCAGAAAGATCATCGAGGTGGGAATTTAAGTACAGTCCTCTAATCACAATGTCACGTAGTTGCTTAATTGGAACACACTTAATATTTTAACCTTTAATTACACTTCCTCTGATTTAAGTTAATATAATTCATCTCCAATAATGGGCTTGGGGGAGAAAAAAAGTTATCCAGCCAAAGAAATGCTGCTTTATCAGTATAATTACAGTTCAGAGGAAGCAGTCTCATCTGTGCTCTCGATCTGTTTCCTTACATTTGTTAAATATAGTGTTCTGCAAAGGGAAAGAAGGGGGGGGGGAGAAAATATATTTGCATACCCAATCTTGGATTGTGTGGAACAATTAAATTAAACGAGCATTCCCGGGTGTAAAGTTGCTTAATCCTCTTTGCCAAGGAATTCTTTGTTGTACTTAAAAGTGCTGGAATTTAATTTGCAGCTGTCCCAGCTCAGATTTATTCATAAGACTTTAAAATCAGCTAAACGGGGCGGCCGACTGCTCCTCTTCGGCATTTTCATTTCTGTGGATTTGTTTTCTCCTCTTCTGCCTCTGGTAAGCGGCTTAATGGGAAGTGGTAGGTGACAAACTTGGTCTGTTTAGGATTAGGATATTTTATCCAGATTCGAATGAGAATTGAGTTCCCTGAAAGTGATCAGTGAAAAAGAGCAGCTCAAGACTGCTCTCATGGTAAATCTAATCCGCCCCTATCCTATTTTTTTTTCTCTCCCCCCCCCCCCCAGTGACTTCCAAAATATGTTGGTTGAAGGTTTGAAAAAAAGTATTTGCAAGACGGTAAATATTCTCCGTTATGACAACTTTATTCTGCTAACTACACATACATCTACATCTCTAGATGAAATTATGTCCAATGGATTCACTGTGTAAAGGGATGCTGTCATGGCATTTTTCAAAATGCATCAGTTAATAGTGCTGCTCCATCAGACTTCTGCACTGAAATTCGTTTTAAAAAAGAGCAAACAGATTTTTTTTTTTATATTTTATTTTCATATCTGACATGGGGCTAGACATTTTGTCAGTTTCCCAGGTGCCCCTAGTCATGTGACTTGTGCTCTGATATACTTCAGTCACTCTTTACTGCAAGCTGCTTCCCCCAGCAGCCCATCAGCAATGGTAAAGTAACCAGATAACAGTTCCCTGGTAGATATAAGAACTGCACTCAATAGTAAAATCCATGTCCCACTGCGACTCCTTCAGTTACATTGAGTAGGAGAAACAACAGCCTGTCAGAAAGCAGTTCCATAGTGCAGCACTGGCTCTTTCTGTAAGTACATGACCAGGCAAAATGACATGAGATGCACCTACACATCAATATTACAACTAAAGAAAAATGAAATGAAAGGAATGAAATTTTATATGGTAGAATGAATTATTTGCAGTGTAAACAGTGTCATTCAGAAATCAACACCATAAAAATCATGACAGAATCCCTTTAACAGATTTCTTATTTTACTTTAGGCATAAACAAATGTGTTTGCTGCACTTGGACTGTCACCTGGGTGGCAACTACATTAGATCAATAATTTTGATGGGACTTCCTTCCTCTTGTGCCACTCAACACTTTATCAAAGTCCATATTTATCTCATTGGCCTTTTAAAGTGGGAAAAAAACACTGATGTTGTCCGAATATAAAAAGTACGCTAACTCGGACCTGCTGAGTTCATTTAGAAGTCAATGGGAGAAGTCCTGAAGATATCCTGATCTGCACTGGGTTTTGTGCAATAATCCGAAGATTTCATGGTTTTTGGGCAATAATTTGACAAATTTGTATGATTCTAATGTTTTCACGATTTTATCGAATTTTCTCCTGCTCAGGAAATTTTCGCGAAAATGTATTTGTAAATAAGGGGGAAAAAAAGTCGTTGTGGATTTAGTTGAAATATTTTTCAGAAAATTATCAGATATTTTTGGATTTTGATAAACCTATTAATCTTGAAGCTATACACATATAGGTATGGGATCTGTTGTCCAGAAACCCTTTACACAAAAAGATCTGAACTACAGAAAGCTAGTCTCCCAACACTGTTTAGTATTGTTGATACAAGTAGCCCTAGCTAAATACAGATAGATAGATAGATAGATAGATAGATAGATAGATAGATAGATAGATAGATAGATAGATAGATAGATAGATAGATAGATAGATAGATAGATAGATAGATAGATATTTGTATAAGTATTGGGGTGCACCAAATCCACTATTCTGGATTTGGCTGAACCATGAATCCTTCATGAAAGATTTGTCAGAATACTAAACAAAATTCGAATCCTAATTTGCATATGCAAATCGGAGAAGGGGACAATAATCGTATTCCTTGTTTTGTGACGAAAAGTCACGTGACTAAGGATTCTAATTCAGTTTGGCCAGGCAAAAAGATTCTGCAGAATCCTGTACCCCCTGAACTTTTAAATATGTTGGAGCAAAGGTTTGAAAAAAAAAAAAAAATGAGATATAATATTAAGAAAATATATATAAAATAAAATATATTAAGAAATATTTTTGTCATGTTTAAAACTTCATCCTCCGTCATGACAACTACATTCTGTTAATTCTACATTGCCAGGAATGATACATTATTATCAGGAACCCTGTTATCCAGAAATCTCCAAATTATGGGAAGGTAGACTCCATTTTATTCAATTAATTTCAGTTTGTAAACCTTATTTCCCTTTTCTCTGTAATAATAAAACCATAGCTTGTATTTGATCCCAACTAAGATATAATTAAACCTTATTGAAGGTAAACCGTTCTGTTGGGTTTAATAAATGTTTACATTTTTTTCTAGTAGACAGGTATGGTGATCCAAATTATGGAAAAGACTCCTTATTTGGAAAACCCTACAGCATTCTGGATAGTAAAAAAATATTTTTATTGGCTCCTCAAGCTGTCCAAACCACATCTTTTTGTGCCTGTATTTGGCTCAACTACCCACACCAACCCTTTCTGCTCAGTCCTTTGCCAAACCAGGCACCTACCAGCAAAAATGTTTTATATAGTTTATCGTAAGGCACTTCCATGGCATTGGCTAAGCATTGCTTCCATAATGTCTATGTGAAAAATAGAATTTTACAGAACATGAATGGGGTTATGTAATAAGAGGCAGTAGTTTGCTCCGGAGCAGTAACCCATAGCAACCAATCAGCAGGTAGAGTTTACCAGTCACCTGTTTAAATGCAAACCGCTTATTGGTTGCTATGGGTTACTGCTCCTAGGCAAACTTAGTGCCTTTTATTACATATGGGGTATTTATCAAAATCCAAGTTTTTCTGATTATTTCAATTAAAAAAAAGTAAGGGCAAAATAGAATCCATGATTGGACCTTACTCATTATTAAAGAAAAAATCGAGTTGAAATCTAAATCGTACAGAGTTTTTCAATTTTTTCATGCTTTTTCCCCTGAAAAGCCCGGAATTTTGACTGAAAAGTCCGGAATAGCTGCATTGTCAGGCTAATTCCAGCAAAGACTACAGAAACTTCCAAATAGGGTAGGGACCTCTCCCATTGACTTATAAAGTCATATGAAAAAGTTTGGGAACCCCTCTTAAATAAAAAATAATTATCATTGGCTGAACTTTCAAAGTAGCAACTTCCTTTTAATATATACCATGCCTTATGAGATATCAGAACAGTGCAGAGATCTAAATAAATCACAAAGTTTAAGCACATTTTGCTATGTGTATGCCATCTGAATCTTCTTGGTTACATTTCTTATATTGACTTATATCCAGTCCTAATACAGTAATGCAGAAATATATCAACCTCTGCGTTGAAGGATAATGCACCCCCTACCGCATAATATAAGGATATTAGAAATCACCTAATTGTTCTGTCAGCTGTAACATAGTATTTTAATGATTGTTTCTGTAACTGAGAGATTATCTTAACAGTTTTACCTGATTGAATATAATGTGTTCATAAAATATATACCGATAACTGCATATAGATATGCAAGTCTTTAATCTCCCTCAAAATCCCAAGGTTAAAGATTAAAATTCTCTTATCAAGATTGCTTTTGCATTGTATTAAAAGAATTAGAGAAATCAGCAGGAGACCCTTTTGATATGGGGGAAAAATAAATAATAAATTAACGTTCGGTTCTTGGTTAGAGATTTTGAGATTTGCCTGTTGGGTATAAAATAATAACTGATGTTTCGTATATTTATATTGTATAAAATTAACTGATTGTAATAAACAAAAGAAATTCCAACGTTTCGATCACATCACCGTGATCTTCCTCTGGGAAGCAAAAAAAACCCCATTTTTTAAAATAAATACATGTATGGCATCCTTTATCTGGAAACCCATTATCCAGATTACGGAAAGGCAATATCCCTTAGACTCTATTTTATCGAAATAATTCATATTTTTTTTAATGGATTTCCTTTTTTACAGTAAAAACGAACTTGTACTTGATCCCTACTAAGATAGAATTAATCCTTATTGGAAGCAAAACCAGCCTATTGGTTTTATTTCATGTTTATTAAGGTATGAAGATCCAAATTACAGAAGAATCTGTTATCTGGAAAACCCAGGTCTTGAGTATTCTGGATAATGGTCTGATACCTGTACACAGGACTGTATTCGGGTCCGATACAGTGCGTGTGATGTCGCATGCTTCCTCGGCCCCCCTACCCTTCAGCTCCTTCACGGAAATCCGTGGCGGAAGTTGGGGGGTTTAAAAAAAAAAACAAAACTTTAAAAAAAATAGGCACCTCTGCCTATACACAGTGTTTATAGATGTGTAGTTGTAACTTATATAATTACTTTTTATATCAGTGTGTAAAATATTGATTTGATTTTGTTTATATAAATGTATTTTTAAGGGTTGCATTATTGCATGATAAACTGGTTCTTGGCAAACAGATTGATGTAGATGTTAATCGCAAGCGTTAGGACACTTTATTAAGTGTTATACAGAACAGATAATACAGAGATACAGAATGTATATAACTGCTAAATGTACAGATCTGGTTGTTGAATTGCCCAAGAGACTGGATGTGGGCCAGGCAGCCTAAGATGCCCATCACTGTGTAGACCAGCCATTGTGGCCATCAGTTGTTCGCTGTATACTGATGTTGTGGCATTTTGCTTCAGATCACAAGGGGGGTTCTCATCGATCGCAAAAGTACCCCCCCTCCCCAACTAGTCTCCTCCTGGGCAGCAGTAATGTATTGTATTACCAACCAGTCACTAATTCATAAACATTCATAGCACTTGAGCATAACATTTATAAATGCTAAGACAGCCTTTCAGTGCTGTAGGACCTAGAGAGGCCACGATGCAAGGTTTCCAACATTTGAGCTCTACTTGCCCCAAATAATATACTTTGGAATATATTTCCTTTTTCTGTGTAATAATAAAACGGCACCTTGTACTTAAATCCTTACTTAAACTAAGATATAATTAATCCTTATTGGAAGCAAAACCCGCCTATTGGGTTTATTTAATGTTTACACTCATTTTCTATTAGCGTTAAGGTATGAAAATCCAAACTACGGAAAGATCTGTTATCTGAAAAGCCCCAGTCTCAAGCATTCTGGATAGCAGGTCCCATGCCTGTATTTATGAAGTATTGCTTATGGTATTTCCACAAGCCAAGCCATGTTCAGAAGACCTATCATACTTGTGTGATATCTGGGTTGGTTATGTTACAAAAGGCCCAACTGGGTCACATCTACCTTGGTGGCCTTTGAATGCTTCTTTTAGATAAGTCAGTGTTCCAATTAATTGTGAAAGCATAGGTATATGTGGAAACAGAAAATCTTGCTGTATTATTTACCAAATATTGGCCTCCTTGCCTGTGCCTAACCTAGTAAATACAATAAAACATATTGAAACCTTAACATTTATATTCAGAGTTATTTAAAGTTTAAGCTCAATTTTATCAAGTGAATATAAACACTCGTGCAGTATTTACTTTTTATTATATCCTTTAATAGTCCATTTATCTTGCACTCACTTTTGTTCTGCATGATGGGTCTAGATTTGGCCATGTAATAGATTTTTCTGCCTGGTGTATTTTCATTTAGAGGTGAACTTGACGGTAAACTTTGATTAGTCTTGTACAAAGTGGATTTGCTTGCCAGGCTGACTGTGCATGTGTAATTCACTCAGATGCCAAAGATAAGCTACGAATATGCACGGCGGCGCAAGCCAAGGAGATTTGCTTAATCTGACCTAGATGTTCTTTTGATGATTGAGACCCAGTCTATGGGAAACAGTTCTCCATAACAAAATGAAATGCAAAGATATCCGTTGTTATACTCGGCTGTCCTCACAAAGACGGCATTTTCAATCAGTTTGGTACAAGTAGGGATTTGCTATATTAAGATGTAAGGCTTTCGCTATTTAGATCATTGGTGTTTGAATCGGAGATGATATTGAAAGTTGTAAGTGAATGTACCCTTTGCAGGTTTTTTTCCTTTTCTGAGAAAAGGATTATCCACAAATGTGATGGTCTGGAGATAGTTCATGTAGTCCTCGCCAATGGGCATGTGGCAACACATTATTTAAATGTGGGGGTGATGGTATGTACCATTGGCCACAAGTACCATTCACAGCTGTCTTCCTGCCTGTCTTGTTTGAAATGGGGGGGAAGATGTAATAAAGAAATTACGACTATGGTAACATAAAAGGCTGTATTTCTTTGCCGTTAGTAAATTTTTGAGTAGTCTTTGTATCAGTAGTGTTGATTGAAAAGAAGAGTTTAGCAGCTCTCCAGTAAGGTGAAACAAGTGGTTAATTCATGCCACAAAACAAATATTTTGGGTTTAACCAGCCCATTATTAAACAGGTTCAGGTTAAGCCTGAAACATGTTATGTCACGAATCAGAATTTGGAGCAGGGACAGGCATATTGGATGGGAACATACAGTACCCCGGATTCAACATTCTCCTGGAATTGACATTGTGTTTTCATGGACCCATAATGCGAGTGGCGCCTTTTTTCCCCCCAAATTTTGCTTTCTTGAATTTACAACATTTTGACGTCGTTCGCTGGGGAAAAAAACGGGGTTCTACTCTAGTTTGCTAACAGTGCTGCGGTGTTTGGATTTTACCCAAATAATGCGCATGAAATGTTTAACTAATCCTATGTTTCCTTCTCTTTAGACTCCAGGACTGAGAGCTCGTCCAGGAAGGTTGCAGTGGTTTGCGGAGAAATGCATTGCAGCAAATCAGGTGAGATCTTTATATTTTTGGGGTTTGGTGGGAGTACAAGATTGTCATGGTGGAAGTGTTTCTTTTGAAATCCATTGCTTGCTGTAGAGCCGCAAGGGAGGATCTTGACTGAAGATGCCTTGAAATATACTGACCATCATGAACATATCTGAACCTTGGACTAGATCTATCTCCTTCAGCCCCTTATAAATAGAATAGTACTATGGGAGTCCCCTTTCAGTTGCTTTCTTGAGTTTATCTACTGCCTGTCACAAAACATGCACCCGTAGTTACTTTAATGCCCCAATTATTTAACTTTAACAACACATGTACCTTGACATTATCATAGTGGGAGTTGGAAGTGAATCCCCATATAGCAATCGCACAATTTGCAAGCTTAAATATCGTCATTTATTATTTGCTCCATGTCAAAGACTGCTCCATGGTTAAATTGTTAGACTGCAGGCAACTATACATGACCTTGTTCCATCTGCCCTTCCAATTAACCAATAGAATGTATCAAAACAGAAATGGCAGGAGCTGTGCCCTATCTCAGAGCCTCAGATAAGCACAGATTGAAATCATTATCAGTCCATATATTCTGTCCATACAAACGGACTGTCCGTCATCTACATCTTGATGGTCCATGATATACAGCATCAGGTAGTAAGGCTGAAATTTGGCAGCTTAAGCATACGAATGCGACAGATGTGCTGAACTTTATCACAATAGAAGCTGACCATGCCTAAGTTCGATTTTGTTTATTGTATTTCCAAAATTTATTCTGCTGTTCTCATGCATTCCTTGCTCTTTTTCCAAGCTGTCGATTGAGAATGGTAAACTCTTGTTGTATCAAGCAGGGCACCAGTCAAACGTCTAGAATAAAATTGAATTATTTATAAGGGGGGGGTACCACCTATGCAAAATTAACATTGTTACAGTAGCATTACAGAGATCGTTCTACACAGGAGTCATTCTTTTGTGTCTTTATAAAAGCTTTTGGGAACTTGCCATTCCGCCTGTTGTTGACAGAGTTGGAGCCAAGTACATTTAACACCTGCTTATGAAAGCGCAGCTTTTAGTAGCTCCGTCAAGCTCCAGAGTATACTGAAAAACTTGGCAAAGAATAAGCAAGAGGGCTTGATTCCTAGAGAAATCTGAGATGAAACAATACAATCTGTGTTTTGTGTGCTTTTGTCATGTTCCGTTTTATTGTTACTTAAAAATCAGAACTGGTCACCAGAGGGGTGGCTATGTAGCCTGACTTTTAAAGTAGAAGGAAAGGCTAAAACGAATTAAGCTGTATACAAGATCTGTATAAATAAACCAGTAAACCATCAAAGTAATGCTGCTTAATTGCTTTCCTTCTATTGTGTACACATGGGCTTCTGTATCAGACTTCCTGTTTTCAGCTTAAACCTCCAGGGCTTGGGCTTGAGCATGCTCAGTTTGCTCATCTCCCCCACCCTCCTCCCCTCCTTTTTACCTCCTCCCCTCCCTTTTTACCTCCTCCTCTTCCTTTCACCCCCTCCCCTGGGCCCAGAGCTAAGAGTGAGCAGAGATATACTCTGCAGGAAGTGATGTCACACCAAGCTAATATGGCAGGTGCTATAGTAAACAAACAGAGAGGGTTCTAGAGCTGTTTACTCTGGTATGGTAAAACATTCTACAGAATAAATATAGTGACATAGCTTTCACTATTGTGGCTAATCTATTGGCAATAAACTGCTTTGGTAGCTTTCCTTCTCCTTTAAGAATGTTGTATTTTGAGTTTTTCTCTTAAAATAATGGTTTCCTGCTTTTTATGTGTTTCTTAAAGCTGGAACCTCTTGAAAACTTAGTAGATATGACCCAAAAGCTCTTTGAGTTTGACAGAGACGACATGTACTACTATCTTCTGAAATTTTGCAGTAAGTATTTTCAGATAGGACATTTTATTGGGTCACAAAAGAGTATAATGCTTCAAAATTTTGGTCTGGTCTGTAATTTTATGCATGCTCGTCGAATTTCAGAGGAAAATGATGACTAGAAGAAAGCAGATGCTGTATGGACTAAAATTCAAGAAGAAAACTTGATACCACGGGAGAGAACGTTGAGGCTTTTGGCGGATATTTTCAGGAGAAATGGACAAGAAGTCCCCTTTGATGTACCAGAGGTAATGTAATGGATTTATTTAGGCAGTTAATGTCTTTGCACTATCAACACAGCAGTGGTCAGCTGTGGCATGTAGCTTCGAGGAAGACTAAACTTATAGGAAGCCTTTACAGAACTTAAAGTTTGACCTCCTAGAACACAAGCTCCTTATTGAGCATTCTGTAACTCTCTCCAATACTACTCCGTTAAAAAAAAGTTTAAAAGAAACATAAACAGTTGCTCTGTTTGCAGAGAGATAGCGATCGGCCTAGGCAAGTCTAGCTCTCTCCCCATGTATACTTTCATCTATGTAAAATGAAGGATAAATGTTACAGGGCTTTAACTGGTAGGGTCCTCCTATTATTTCCTTTAGAAGCCGTTGAATGTTCCTTAGTAGTTTTAAGGATCATTTTGAACTTGGGAACCAGTTGTGCTCAAGACCCAACTGTCATCTTATTAATTCCTTATCTGACCTGCAATATTTCAGTAGGTTGATGGTCACTTGCTTCCATTACAACATATATTGGCACACATGCCCTTACATGCAACTTTCTAGCCAATACCTTATGTTTTTAGGTCCTGGCAGAGTTGGGAGCAAATAGACTACCCAAGGCCAGCAAGGTCTCTACCTACACTCCTGTCCATAATGTTCAAAGGTTACATAGGAACATAAGTAGGGAAAATGTCAAAGCAAAGTTCACTGAGAAGTTTCTGCAGCCTTGTGCTTCAGCTTGAAGGTCTTTAGTCCCAATTTGCACTGTATGCCATTGGTAGGAACCCCCCCCCCCCCCCGATGAGCACCAGGGAAAACATTTGTGTTGATTAACATAGTAAGTTAGGTTGAAAAAAGACACATGTCCATCAAGTTCAACCTTTTAAAAGAGAAGGAAAGGCATCGTACACTTGGGGGTACCAAAGGCCGGTGCTCCTATCAGCAGAAAACTGCACTGCCCTGGGCTTATACCAGTGAGCACCACAGATCACTTCTCTTCCGTAATCCGCTTTCTTTGTGCGGCTGTGCATGGACAGTCGAACGAAAAGCTGAACTGTAACTAAAAAGTCGCCTATTTCTTTCAACTGCACATGCATTTGCCCAAGGAAATTCGAAGAAAGAAGAAGACTGAAGTGGAACGCTCCGTAGTGCAATTTCCTGGGGCAAACGCATATGTCTATGTCTATATATATCCTGCCTAACTGCTAGTTGATCCAGAGAAAAGTGAAAAACCCCATTTGAAGCCTCTCCAATTTGCCTCAGGGTTGGAAAAATCCTCCTTGACTCCAAAATGGCAACCCGACCAGTCCCTGGAGTGTCCCAAAGGAGATCTGTGTGTAAACTGTATTAGTGCAGGAGTGCTGATGGTATGAGTGTGTGTACATATAGAACAGCAAACACATCAGCTGACGATTTTATCTTCTAATGGAATCGAATATGAGTGGGACATGACATTTTGTGTTGGCAAGTTGTCACTTCCCTAGCAGACACCTATAAAAGGCAGCTGATGAAAAGAAGGCTTGCTATGGCAAAAATAAATCATGTCAGCGAGTGTTTACACGTGGGTGGCATTTCACACTGAGTGATCAAAAGGAGCGCCACTTTACATCATAATGATCCAATCTCTGCAATGTGCCTACCTGTCATAATAAGATCACTCACATGTTGTAGCCATGGACTCTCCTATCATTTCCTTTTAATTTCTCATTGTGGCTGTTTCCCTTTCGTACAATGAAGATCTCTCAGGCTTTTTGTGTGCGTAATATTCTATAGAATCGCTGAGTTCACGTGGCACTTATCAAAGTATATATTTTCCCCTGTCTTTTGTTAATTTGATATAATATGCCTTTTATTCAGTCTTAAGAAACCCATTAGCATACATGAACAAAAAATAACATGTTCTTCATTTTGTAACATGCACAGTTTAAATTCAGTCTGTCTAAGGCTCTACATATCATCTCTATGTTGCCTCTTTGGTCTATATATATATATATAGGGAAAGGTGGGTACAAGCTGCACACCTTCAAATACATCAAAAAACCTGGGTGCTCTGGTTAAATAATAGATAGAAATTGCACGTGGTACCGGCACTCACAGGGTTTGCCTGAAAAATCAATCGTTCAATATGGTTAAATAGGAAAAAAAGGTTTATTGAATCCGACGTTTCGGTTCCCCACAGGAACCTTTCTCAATAAACCTTTTTTTCCTATTTAACCATATTGAACGATTGATTTTTCAGGCAAACCCTGTGAGTGCCGGTACCACGTGCAATATATATATATAGATATAGATATATAGATAAAGATATATAGATATAGATATAGATATATAGATATAGATATATAGATATAGATATATAGATATATAGATAGATAGATAGATATAGATATAGATATAGATATAGATATAGATATAGATATAGATATAGATATAGATATAGATATAGATATAGATATAGATATAGATATAGATATAGATATATATATATATATATATATATATATATATATATATATACCAGGTATGGGGCCTGTTATCCAGAATCCTCGGGACCTGGAGTTTTCCGGATTACTGATCTTTCCATAATTTAGATCTTCATACTTGTACTAGAAAATCATGTAAACATTTGTGGGGTTATCAAGGTCCGAATTTATCTCAATATCAGCTGCTACAAACTCTGATCTAACCCTTGGGTTTTTAGCGCTTTATTTATTACTACATTTTCCTGAAAATGTGCTCCGATTTTCAAGATTTTTTTCGTGAATCTTCCCCGAAATCTCTGCATTTTTCGGAGTTTTCACCCGAAATTTTCCCGGATTTTGGGTATTCGGAGCTTAGTAAATAACCCCCTAAATAAACCCAATAGGCTGGTTCTACCTCCAATTAAGATCAATTATATCTTAGTTGGGATCCAGTATAAGCTACTGTTTTTTTATTACAGAGAAAAAGGAAATCATATTTAAAAATTTGATTATAATGGAGTCTATGGGAGACGGCCCTTCTGTAATTCGGTGCTTTCTGGATAACGGGTTTTCAGGATAACGGATCCCATATCTGTATTGGGGCCCAGCTCTTTACCATTCCATTGTAAAAGGGCTTGCTGGGATGGCCAGAGATGCAGAGGTTGGTAAAGAGCTCATAGTTTGAACAGAGAGACAAAATAAATATATATATATATATATATATATATATATCTCTATGCGCTACTTTCGGTCAAGCATCAGTCTATGCTCTTCCCATATAGGGTTGTGGATTCTCTTAACTCTGGAGCCACGACTGATATTAACAACTGCTAATATTGCAGAAACCATTAACAATTGAAAATTAATGTTCGTATCAGAAGTGCCCACAGAATTAATTCTGTGGCTTAAGATACCTTTTAAAGGGCATGTAAAGGCAAAAAAATAAGATCCCATTACATCCTTAATGAAAAAGAAACCTATCTCCAATATACTTTAATTAAAAAATGTGTAACGTTTTTATAAGAAACCTGACTGTATGCAGTGAAATTCTCCCTTCATTTACTGCTGTGGATAGGAATTGTCAGATGGTCCCTAACTGCTCTGCAGGGAAACAATCATACTTATGAACAGCAGGGGGGGCCCCCGTCTTACTTCCCAGCCATGCAGAACTCAAGCAGCTTTGTTTGTTTCCCTGTAGAGCAGTCGGTGACTGTGTAGATTTGTATTGGATTTTATTTTTGCCTTTACATCCCGTTTACTGTTTCCAACTCCAGCTGCAGGGACAAAGATGATGGAGCCAGATTTAAACAGATAAACTGGGATTCTCATTGAAGGATTATTTTACTGCAGCCACTGGTTCTGTAGAGTTAAAGAAAGTTTGTATTAAACAATACAAAAACCACATTAGATTACATGACAACACAGGACCCAGTGCAGTCTGAATATTCTGATAATTAATCAGTATTGCTGTATTGGCTTCTGGCAGATATTATTTGACTTGTGATGTTTTGACAATTTATGATGATCCCTAAGCAGCCCAGACCACACTGAGCATGTGCACAGTCTTGGTCTTGCAAAAATATTTAACAAAGTTACAAGATGGTGATCCCCTGTGGCCAACTTTGAAAGCATAAATCATTTGTTTGATTAGGCTTGTGGTGCAGTAAGTTTATGTTTATGTTTAGTATACAAAATACAGCATTTCTAGCATTATGCTATTTTAGAAAATCTTTAATCAGGTTTTACATTTCTTTTTCACCCTATTGGATATTGCCAAGGGGCGTTGGACTTGCTTCATTGTGCTTCTGTCTTGCACCCCTGAATGTTATAATTTACGTATGTTTCCGACTACAGAAGCCCTCAAATCATTCCTGGAAGTGGAGAAGATCGGTGTTGCTATCAGTGCGGCCACATACTCCAACCTGATCCGCTCACTGTTGTCAGAAGGGATGCTTGAAGAAGCCAAAAAAGTGCTAAATCAGTAAGTTTTCTGGCTTCTGTGAATTTTATATATTTGAAATTTCACATGAATCCTTTCACACTGCTATTTTGGTGTCCATAGCACTTAAAGGGAGTTATATTCGTAACCAAGAATTGAAAAGAAAAAGGTTAAAGGGGAAATAGTGATTATTTTTCTCAGCCTCATCGTGTAGGAAGTAAAGAAACTTTCAAGTTTATTTAATCCTTTCTCTGGTCCCTGTTCCTATTACAAATGGAAGGGTGGAGTGTCCAGAAAAAGACTCAGATGTGAATAGCCAATCACCGCTCTGCTACAAAGGGGAGGAGAAACTGCAACTTTCTTTCAATAGACAATCGACTAGCTGCTAGCTGGGGATTGGCTGACATCCTACAGTTGGCCTTCATTATTTTTTTTCATATATATAGTTTTTGAATTATTTGCCTTCTTCTGACTCTTTACAGCTTTCAAATGGTGGTTACTGACCCCACCAAAAAAAAAAAAAAAAACATATGCTCTGTAAGGCTAAAAATGTGTTGTTATTGCTACTTTTTATTACTCCCCTTTCTATTCAGACCTCTTCTATTTATATTGCAGTCTCCTATTCATATCAATGCATGGTTGCTAGGGTCATTTGGACCCTAGCAACCATATTGCTGTAATTGCAAACTGGAGAGCTGCAGAACAAACAAATAAAACCTGAAAACCAATTGTAGATTGTCTCAGAATACCACTCTCTACATCATACAAAGAGTTAATTTAAACTTTAACAACTTTAAGTTATTTAGCTTTTTATTCAGCAGCTCTCCAGGTGGCAGTTTCAGCAATCTGGTTGCTAGGGTCCAAATTACCCCAGAGGCCTGAATAGAAAGATGAGTAATAAAAAGTAGTTTTAAGATGTTGTACCATGTTAGTCATTGAAAAAATCCAGAAAATTTTAAATTTGGTGATTCCTTTTATTGTCTAACTGAATAAGTAAAAATAATATAATCTCTATGGGGGTAATGTAAGAAAATTGGGAAAATTTACACCCTGTCTGAAAGTTCCATAACCACCAGTGACTGGGTATCAGCTGACACTTTTCTTTCCTGGCATGAATACAGGTATAAGATCCCTTATCCGGAAACCCGATATCCAGAAATCTCCGAATTATGGAATGGCTGTCTCCCATAGACTCCATTTTATCCAAATAATCCAAATTTGTAAAAATTATTTCCCTTTTCTCTGTAATAATAAAACAGTAGCTTGTACTTGATCCCAACTAAGATATAATTAATCCTTATTGGAAGCAAAACCAGCTTATTGGTTTTATTTAATGTCTAAATGAATTTCTAGTAGACTTAATGCATGAAGATCCAAATTACAGAAAGATACGTTATCTGGAAAACCCCAGGTCCTGAGCATTCTGGATAACAGGTCCCATACCTGTACCAAAATCTTGCCTACTGTCACATCTAAATGGCATCTGTGCAGTGGGAGGCAGTAGGGTTTGGATTAGTGATGCACTGAAATCAACTTTTGGGTTCGGCCAAATCCTTCATGAAAGATTTGTCTTAATACCGAACCTGAATCCTAATTTGCATATGCAAATTAGGGGTGGAAAGGGGGGGGTTTACTTCCTTGTTTTATGACAGTCACACGATTTCCCTCCCTGTCCTAATTTACATATGCTAATTCAGATTTGGTTTGGCCGGCCAGAAGGATTCAGCCGAATTCAAAATAGTGGATTCGGTGCATCCCTAATCCAAACACTACTGCCTCCCTCTGCACAGATGCCATTTAGATGTGACAGTAGGCAAGATTTTGATATTAATGGCAGAAAAGAAAAGTGTCGGCTGATACCCAGTCACTGGTGGTTATGGGACTTTCAGACAGGGTGTAAATTTTCCCAATTTTCTTACATTACCCCCATAGAGATTATCCTGCTGAAAAAGGCCGAATTCCGAACCGAATCCTGGATTCGGTGCATCCCTAGTTTGGATGCAGAAGTAAAGATCTGCTTTTTAATCAGGTTCATTTTTGGTTTTGTCCATGTACCAAAGAATAAATCGAGCTCTGAGCATCATTGAATACTATCGCACGGCAGCACAAGCTGCTATTTGGTCACAGGAAAATATAATGCCTTATTGTCAAATATTACGTTTTTTTTTTTATTATACAAAATTGCTGCAAACTTTTTTTTTTTTTCTTCCTCCCTTGATTTGAAAATGTTGTTTCTGATCCCAGTAGCTGATTTATTCCGACTCTAATAAATTGTGTTGTGTGCCGAGACAGTGGGAGATACTGAAATGAGAGGCGCGGACAGTATTGGAATGAAAGATTAGTTCTGTAATAGTGGCTAAACATCTATTTAATCACACCCAAGATTGGGGGGGAAAGTCAATCCAGTGTTACATGTAATTTGCAGCCTCATGCATGAAACGTTGATTTAAGGGCTTTGACAGATGGGACAAAGGGAAGACGCGGAACTGAGCAATAAGTGCTTAGGCAGGGATTAAGAGGATTGCTCGGCAGAAGAAGGAAAATCCCGAGTCCGATGACCCCCCCCCCTCCTTAGAGGCTGAAAGTGACCGAGAGGATATTCGTATTGCGTGAGCTCCGCAAAGGATTTTCTAGGATTGATGAGAATAATTTAGCAATGACCCTGCTTACCTCCCCCCATCTGCTCATTTCATAAGTTTGAGTAGCTCGGCTGCTCAGTTGGGAGCCTCAAGATGATCTGGGAGATTTGTTTTCGATTGTTGATATTCTAAATGACAGTGACCTTTCCCCACTCTCACTAGTCTCCCGCAGAGGATTTCCTTCTCCCTCCCCCCCCCCCATTTTTAATCTAGAAATAATAAAGTTATGGCAGGATTTCATTAGCAAGTGTGACAGTAGCTCTATCTGAGGTTTGTGTCTGTCTTTCCGGCTGCCTAAATATATACACTGTAGTAGCGGCAGGTGCGAGTCTAGATTTTGGTTAGAAAAAGAATTGTACAGGGATGGGATCCGTTATCTGGAAACCAGTTATCCAGAAAGCTCAGCGTTACGGAAAGACACAGACTCCATTTTATCTGAATAATCCAAATGTTTAAAAATGATTTCCCTTTTTCTGTGTAATAATAAAACAGTAGCTTGTACAGGTATGGGATTTATTATCCAGAATGCTCAGGACCTGGGGCTTTCTGGATAACAGATCTTCTGTAATTTGGTTCTACCATAAGTCTACTAGAAAATCATGTAAACACAAAATAAACCCAATAAGCTGGTTTTGCTTCCAATAAGGATTAATTATATCTTAGTTGGGATCAAGTACAAGGTACTGTTTTATTATTACAGAGAAAAAGGAAATCATTTTTATAATTCTGGATTGTTTGGATAAAATGGAGTCTATGGAAGACGGCCTTTCCATAATTCTGAGCTTTCTGGATCAAGGATCTTTCTGTAATTTGGATCTTTATTCCTTAAGTCTACTAGAAAATCATGTAAACATTAAATAAACCCAATAGGCTGGTTTTGCTTCCAATAAGGATTAATTATAACTTAGTTTGGATCAAGTACAAGCTACTGTTTTATTATTACAGAGAAAAAGGAAATTTAATATATTTGGATTATTTGATTATAATGGAGTCTACTGGAGACAGCCTTTCCGTAATTCAGAACTTTCTGGATAATGGATCCCATTCCTGTGCTTGAGCCCAACTAAGATATAAATAATCCTTATTGGAAGCAAAGCCAGCCTATTGGGTTTATTTAATGTTTACGTGATTTTTTAAGTAAAATTAAGGTATGAAAATCTGAATTATGGAAGCAAAGCCAGCCTATTGGGTTTATTTAATGTTTACGTGATTTTTTAAGTAGAATTAAGGTAATTAATTTTCCGCATAAAGGAAAGATCCTATATCCGGAAACCCCACTTATTCTGGATAACAGGTCCCATAAATGTACTTTAAATATTTTTTATTTTATTTTGGAGTTGGAGTAAAGCCGCTGTCTCCATGCTGTAAAGTTACATGTTGCGGTGACATCGATCTGAAAATGAATCGAGCAAATCATACGGTAGATGCCGTTCTGGAATCCGAGGAATCCATGTTTGATTTTTTTTATCACCCCCTATTTCTTAAAAGAATAGTTTTTCATATTATAATTATTGCAGACGTAAGCGCTGTGGGGGTAAAGTATCCCGCTTTAGCATTCCGCGGAACAGAGCCGGGCACGCAGTTATTTTCGTCATCTAATATGTCAGCACGGAAGAATCCGAACCGATTGTTTAAAGAGAAATCTCGCCTTCTACCTTTTGTTGCTGCCTTCCAACTTTGTCAGCTGTCAGGGTAGAGAAGAATAGGGGGGGATAAAATAAGCCGCTCATTCTGTAGCCATTGACAGGATCGCACAAAAGCTGTCTCCAGGTCGATATTTTGCAGCAATATTTTTAACGTACGAAGTCGTTTTTTGTTAATTTCACCTTGGAGCCCAACCGTTTATTATCGTATCAGAAGCATGTCAGTAATTCCTTTCTAAACGTCTCCTTCTTGTAGCGCCGAGAACCACATCAAGGGCTTCACGCTGAACGATGCTGCCAACAGCCTCCTCATCATCACGCAAGTTAGGCGGGATTATTTGAAAGGTATGTCACGATGCTTGACCTTTACGTCACATTAATGCCTCTGCAGATTCTTCTTGCACCGCCCTTCGAATACTTGGATAAAGGAGTCCATTTAGCAAATTACCTGCTTATCAAGAGCCTTTTGTGGCGGCGGAGAGATTTAAATGACTGTACACGCATTTATAATACAGCTTGAATATGAATGTACTTGTCATTTGACCACTTAGTCCAGTTTCCGTTCCATTTAACACAAGATGGGAGGGTTTTTTTTCCCCCTCTCTCCTTAAGATGAATCGCTGCTCTTCAGACATCCAGACATGCAAAATGTGTGTCGCAGAAAGCGAGTGCAGGCTTTTCATGCCGCCGTTAAAATTCACAGCACAAGCTGCTTCTGATTTGGAAAATTAACCGCCTTTAATGCATAGGAAACAATTTCTCAGCGGTCGTTCTTTGCCATTGTTTCTCACGCTGAAATATCCAACTAGTTGAATTGAGTGTTAAACACACACACTTTGGGGCAGATTTATTAAGGGTCGAATTGGAAATTCAAATTTTTTTGGGGGGGGTCAAAAGTCTCAAATTCGAATTGGGAATTATCCAAACTCGATTCGAATTTTAATTAGAATTTTCGAGATTTATCAAACCTATACCTTGGGAATAATTCGAATTCGACTATTTCCCGCCACCTTAAACCTGTCAAGTTCATGTAGAAGTCAATGGAAGAGGTCCAGTGACCAATTTGAATGTTATTAGCCTTCCTGACATTCAAGTTTTTCCGGAGAAAAAACTCTGTTACAGTTTAGTCGAAATCGATTCAAGTTTTCGGGTCGGTAATATTTGTTCTAGTTTCAGACATTCAATTTTTCTCTTAAATACCCCCATCGAATATTGAGTATATTCAAATTTATTAAATAAAAAAAACTCACACAAATTCAACTTTTGATAAATGGGCCTCTTAGTCGTTGCAATATTAATTTGGATGATTGGGAAGATACAGCTAATACTTTTCAATAATTTTTTATAGCTACAGATTTTTAATAACGGCTTCCAGCCACTAATGGGTTTCCTTTTCATATCCGACTCAAGGCATCGAATCCTCCATTACTGCCGGCCGCACCTCTGTTGCTAAAAGGCACTTTAAAACAAGCGCATGTTTTGTTAATATAGGCCAAATGTGTAGAAAGACAAAAACAAAAATAAAATGTTTTAAACCACATACATTCATGGGAACATATTATTTAAAGTTTTTCTTTTTTAGGTATTTGGTATTTTTGCTCTGTGGCTCACCAGTTTGGAATACAACCTGCTTTTTTTTTTTTTGTGGATGAGGTCAGCGACCCTAGCAACCAAGGGGCAACATTGTATATGAATGAACACCGTAGTGCCTTTATAGAAAACTAGAAATGAAAAAATAAAATTCCGCCATCCGCCTAAACTGAGGAAGTCGGATAAGTGAAGCTTTGACTTGGCTGATTGTGATCCAATCATCTGGATCAAAGAGAGGTGCTCCCATTGGCAGGGAACTGGCTTCTAAGGACAGGACTATGTGGACGATTCAGCCGCAATCCGACGCGCTGCGCAAAATCGCAGGCGTCACGTCGGATGCGACGGAAATAAGGTTAGTAATTCAATTGTCGCATCGTGTCGCAGCATTGACGCGACAAGACTGTCGGATGCAGACACTGCATCTGCATCCCACAGTCGTGTCGCATTAACAATGCGACACGATCCAACACTGCCATTACTTACCTTGTGTCCATCGCATTCCGACGTGACGCCTGCGATTTTGCACAGCGCGTCGGATCGCGGCTGAATCGGCCATGTAGTCCGGCCCTAAGGATCTTAATGTTTAATAATAGGACCTATTATCCAGAATGCTTGGCTCCTGGTGTTTTCCATACTTTATCTATTAAAAAAAAAAAGAAACATTTCAACATTAATTAAACCCAGTAGGATTGTTTTGCATGCAATAAGAATTAATTATATCTTAGTTTGGATCAAGTACAAGCTACTGTTTTATTATTACACAGAAAAAGGAAATCATTTTTCAAAATTAGAATCAATTGCTTAAAATGGAATCTATGGGAGATGGCCTTTCTGATATTCAGAGCTTTTTGGCATAAGCACGGCTGTGTTTATTGTAACAGCTATGAAATGGGATCCGTTATCCAAAAACCCGTTCTCTATCAAGCTTAGAATTACGGGAAGGCCATTTTTCTTTATACTTCACGATTTCCTTTTTCTGTGTAATAATAAAACAGTAGCTTCTACTTGATCCCAACTAAGATATAATTAATCCTTATTGGAAGCAAAACCAGCCTATTGGGTTTGTTTAATGTTTATATGATTTTCTAGTAGACTAAACTGAAAAAAATGTTTGGAAGGTGAACAACTCCTTTAAGATATGAATAATGGAATAATGGAAATATCTGTTACCCAGAAATTTCCAGACCCCGAGTTTTGGATAACTGGTCCCATACCTGTACTCCCTCACACCTGTTTTTATAAAAAATATCCCCCCTGTTTGTTAGAGAATTCTGTACAAAAATCCTCATATAAAACCTTTGGCCTGGATGCTGATATCTGTAACAGGGAGCTCTCTGCCGCATGACAGTCGGCTCCTTTGATCGTAGGCACTGGGCTATCTGCATAACAATATATCATTATTGATCATTTTTGAAACTGATAGCAGTTTATCATAGTGGAATTCCCCCCTTATTTGTGTTTGCAGAAAAATCCTCTGAACCGGCCATTAATACAATTTGCCTGGCATCCAGATTGCTGGTTTGTGCCTTTTCAGCGGACGTGCACAACTGCCATCTGCGCACTGAGTAATTTTCCTAGTCCCTCTTGACACAGAGCCCATCACTGCCTTTGTGCGTGAGGTTTGCAACCGTTATCTGCTGCTCAATTTGGGTGGGGGGGTGGAAGGGACACTATTGTGTTGTGCATCCTCAGCAGCCTGCTGACTGACTGCCAGTTCCATCATTAAATTCTAGTCCCAAGAAGGCTTGGCATTTCTCTGCAAGTGCCTAATATGAGAAACAACAGAGTGGATGCTAATCACTAGCTTTGCTTGTCTCTTTCATTTTAGGAACCCTGGAATCAGTGCTTACTCTCGTGCTTTATACATATTTATTATTTTCCCCCCTTTTCTTATTGAATAGATGCCATGGCCTCCCTGAAAGCGATGCTCGAAGGTGACAAGGTGCCTTCACAGCTGGCAGTCGCCCATCTCGTCCATGCGCTGGCTTTGAAAGGCGACCTGGAAGCTATCGAAGTGGTTGAGAACATGATGCGGAATATTGGTTCCTCCATCCGGCTGTCGCATATGCTTTTTGTCAATAATAAAATGTTGGCTTATCTGAAAAGGTAAGGGTGTCTGAGAACTTCAACATTCCACCAAAGGCCTTAAGGGGAAACTCAGACATGGTTACAGAGAGCAGCTTCTAAAATATGCAGTCAAAATACTATAAATAAGGTGCCATAATAGGGAACTGGTTACCCAGCACCTCACCATTCTCCCAACTGCTCCCTGGTGCTGATTGAGGTCAGTCACTAACATACTGTACATGTGCCCTGCCTTAGGTAGCCCACGGGAGACCAAGATGAGACCTCTGCTCTCTAATAAAGTACCCCCAGTAAATTGACATGCCCAGTGATCATTATCCTTTAAAAACTGTAGGTTATCTGACAGTTGCAAACTTTAGTAGTGCTAATTATAATCTATAACTAGGGTTGCCACCCGGCCGGTATTTTACCGGCCTAGCCGGTAAAATACCTGCCAAGGCCAGGGCCGGTATTACAAATTTACCGGCAATGTAGCTGCCGGTAAATTTGTAATACGCTTAAAAGGAGCCCTCGGCCTGCCCCCAATCCCCTGGAACTTACCTTTTCTTTTACTTCTTCTAGTGTCTGTGGCGTGGTCCCGCCCCTTTTGCCATCATGGCCTGCCCCTATTGACGTCACGGCCCGCCCCTTTGTGTCCCCGCCCCCCTGCAGCCGGTAAAAGATTTTTAAAAAGGTGGCAACCCTATCTATAACCTCTAAGCCTTACCTGTTACCTATAATAACATTATACTTAAAGGGGCTGTTCGTCTTTGAGCTAACTTTTAGTATGATGTAGGGAGCGATATTCTGATACAAGAACAAAGAGGGTTAGGGCGCTCTTGGAAGCCACATACTAAACTCCGAATGCAAAAATCACGATAAATTTGTGATTTTTTAAATATAAAATCAGACTTTAAAAAAAAAAAAAATCATGAATTTTTCGGAATTTGTTAAACCCTGAGGATGGAAAAGTCAGAATCAGAAAATCCAACATCTCAGACCTGTTGAGGTTGCATATAAGTCAATGGGAGAAGTTCCAATGGGTTTTTTTTGTGCGCTGGGTTTTGTGCAATACCCAGAAGTTTTCAGGCAAAATTCTGAGTTTTCGGGTGAAAAAATCTTGAAAATCAGATTTTTTGGTGGGGGGGGATTTTTTTGGCACAAACAAAATTTTTGGGAAAGTGTATTAATAAATAAGCCGAAAAAACCTGTTCGGATTTGGTCTGAGTTTTTTCAGAAAATATTGAAATAAATTTGGACTTTGGACTGATAAATAACCCCCTTAATCGAAGGCTTAATCAAGATTGAGATGATTGTTTAAATAAAGATTTTTTCTCCTTTTTAATCAACTTATTTTTGGTCTGATCTAAATGTGGCTTCTTAGAGTGGCTTAACCCTCTTTTTGTTCTTGTATATGGATTTTCCGCTCCCCTGAGCTGAGGGCTTGGGGCAGGAGCACCTGGGCCACTAGTCTACTTTGGTGAGTTATCTTACTGTGTATGTATTTCATTTTTTTGGTGTTACTGTTACTTTAAGCTGACACTGTTAAAAATCTCAAAAGGGGTTCTCCATCCATATACCACTTTTGCATCACGAAAGAACCTTCCCACATAAATCAATAAAATCCTTTTCTGCGGGTTTTAAGCTTAACGTCATTACTATCATAACCAGTATCTGTCTACAAAGTGTTGTAAAGGTAACGATGGATGAAAAGATTTTTCCGGCAAAGATCCTTTGTTTCAATACACGTGTGTAGAGTTGAATCGTCAGATATACATATAAAAATAGAATTCTACCTGTATCGATTCAGCACTAACAATGGCTGATGTTTGGGTGCCTTTAAAGGCCAACCCGATCGACGAGCCGACCGATATCCATTGGCTCGTCTCTCACCATACACACACCGGATATCAGATGAAAATTAGTTTCATACGATTTTATCAGCGTGTCAAAGCTTCTGTTTAACAGACCAGCGGGGTAACGGACTTCTGCTAGAGTGAGGCACAACCAGAGAAAAGAAAAGGATAAACAAATCCTGCTTTCAATTTCATTGACGAAAACTGTTGAATATATTGAATTCATGTACATTGGGAGCTGCTTAGTACTTAGAATATTATTCTTTTATTATGCTAAAAGCTGATTTGGGTGGAGTTCCCTTTTAACTAGATTCCCCTTTAACTAGATTCCCCTTTAACTAGAACGACTAGGCCCTGACGAAGCATCTGCTAAAGCTTGGTGGCATGTCATTATTATAAATGAGAAACTTTGGTGGAGAGGAGCCTTAGATTTCCTAATGCAGAACTTCTATTTTATTGGGGGGGGAAGTAGAGCAGCAGATCCGAGCTTTGCACATTATTAGCACTTTGCCAAATGTCCTTGTCACCCCACGTTACACATTCCCCGTATACACCTACTCCATGTGCATATTTACCAGCGCCACAACACAATGAGCACATTATATTTATTATCAGTTTGGGAATAAGGGAGGACAGTGCTGAAACCATTTCAGGTAAATATTCTATTTAATATTGCAAGGAATACAGTAATAGTCCTGCCCGTTAATTATTCATACTCGCTTGGCCGTTTTCTTGCTTTTATGTACCTTTTTGCCGGCTGACGGCGAGGCTGCAAGTCACTTTTATTCAGTAACGAAGCAGCGCTACTGTCACCCCTGCTAAGCCATTGCCCGACTCCAGTCCTATTAAAGAATTACATCCACTCTCAAGGTTCCTTTATTACTTTGCCGTACATTTTTTTTTTATTTATTTATTTATTTTATGCTCAAGTTCTGATTTTAGAGCTGTGAAACTGGCCACAGCAGGGATTTTTCTTTAAAAAAAAAAAATACATATAAAAAGGATGCACCGAATCCACTATTTTGGATTCGGCCAAAACCCCCAAATCCTTTGTGAAAGATTCGGCTGAATATCGAACCAAATCCTAATTTACATATGCAAATGAGGGTGGGAGGGAATAAAAAGAGCGGCTCTTGTGATTTAAAAGTGGAATTATTGCGAAAAGGAAAATTTAATAAAAGCTTCATCATTCTGAAATACATTTTCTGAATACAATCAATTAAATACTCTGAACTGTTTCTAAAATAATCCTTAAGTTTATGTTCACTATTCCTCTCATCATTTTCTCTTCATTCTCTCTTCATGCAACAGTTGGGTGTCAGATATTCATTGACAGTTAGATCCAATATATCTTATGGGGGGCTTCCTTTCCTAGCAGATGGATTAGAGTTCACTCAAATAACTGATTCCAGTACAAACAAAATCAAACAAAATAACTGCACAAATCCTGCATGTAGAGAGACATGATGTCTGGTGATTTTAATAGAGTGAAACTAATACATTTTCTAGGCAAAAGGAGCCCCCTATAAGATATATTGGATGTAACTGTCAATGAATATCTGACACCCAACTGCTGCATGAAGAGAGAATGAAGAGAAACAGATGCGGAGAGAGGAATGTTGAATATAAACTTGATTATTTTAGAAACAATGCAGAATTTTTAATTGATTGTATTTAGAAAGTTTCTTCAGTATTACGAAGCTTATATAAAATTTTCATTTTCGCAATAGTACCCATTCAGGTACGGTTAGGCCAGGCACAAGGATTTGGCCGAATCCAAATACCGAACCGAATCCTGGATTCAGTCCATCCTAGTAAAAATATACATTCTCTGTTGTTTTTTATGCTTTGACACAGTGCCATCTATCCATACTGAGTTTTCTTTTCTGTGTTTGCAGGGGGGAAACTGAGAAAGCCATGGAGCTCATAGAATCCTTGTACACAGAAGCAGCTCCCCAGGTCTCCAGCATTCCATGTTTTCCGGAAGGCAATGGAGGAAAAGATGAAGTCGGCCTTAGAGATATGCGAGTCTCTCTATCCCAGCTGTGTTAATATACTCATTTTGATTTGGGTTTTTATTATGCTTTAAGGGCAACTATCTCGAAAATGAATATTTAATATAAGCTTCATCATACTGAAGTAAAAAACTTTCCTAATATAATCAATTAAAAATTCTGCATTGTTTCTGAAACAATCAAGTTTATCTTCACTATTCCTCTCTCAGCATCTGTTTCTCTTCATTCTGTCTTCATGCAGCAGTTGGGTGTCAGATGAATGATCCAATATATCTTATGGGGAGCTCCCTTTCCTAGCAGATGTATTAGAGCTCACTCAAATAAATGATTCCAATACCAACAAAATCTAACAAAATATCTGCCTTTTGCGCAAAATCTGCATGTAGAGAGACATGATGTCTGATGATTTTAATAGAGTGAGCTCTAATACGTCTTCTAGGCAAAAGGAGCCCCCCTAGAAGATATATTGGATCTAACTGTCTATGAATATCTGACACCGAACTCCTGAACGAAGACAGAATGAAGAGAAACAGATGCTGTGAGGGATATTGAATATAAACTTGATTATTTCAGAAACAGTGCAGAATTTTAATTGATTGTATATAGAAAGTTTCTTATTTCAGTATGCTGAAGCTTAGATTACATTTTCATATTTTGTGGCTGGTTTGCACACGTCTCCTCAAGAAGACTAGAATCTGGAATAGTTTCTAAGCAATGACTTTGATGACACAAGGAACACTGGTTACTAGTTTAGCTAGTCCTTTTCTAAGGCTAGACACCCTTCACTTCCATACCCTGGGTGCCATCTGCAGGGGGAGTATACATCTATATAAACCTTATTTGAACATGACAAATCAAATTTAAAATGCATTCTGCCTATTCTTTCTTTCACACTTCCTTACCCTATATTAAGCTTCATTTAATTAGTTAGTGAGCTCTGTGTAAACAACTCACTCATTTGCTGTAGCTGTTTGGTTTAGAAAAAATTCCCAGCATAAATCATTTCATTTGCAGTGAATGGCATGGCGGAGAGACTGGCCAATCAGTTTCAGTGTACAGACCAATTACAGACCTTTTCCTGTAGTACATCAAGCTGGAAGGAAGAATGATGCCCGTTTTCTCTTGCAGGTCAGTTATACCTGAACGGTGCTGAAATGGATCAGAATGCTTGCCGTAGCTTATCCTTCTGGATTTACTTGGCTGTGGGTTTTAAGAGGTGTTGTCGATTATCTTGACAGATTATCATGTACTTCCGTCAGGGCTTTTTACTTTGTTCTGGCTAACGATCTGACCTTGGAGAAGGAAATCCGTCATTTTCAGTCTTATTTATAGGGGATATGTGCCCACCTAGTACTATATACTTATATTTATTTTCAGGACAGAATGGCAAAAGCTTATCCTTTAAGTCTTTGATGCAGGAAGTGTCTACAGATGCTTTGCTGCTTAATCTGTCACATCTCCTTTCCATTTGGACTTTTCATGCCGCTGATAGTGCCTTGACTTAGAGTCCTGCAGCGGGTTGGGTACCCGCAGATTACCCGCAAAAACCTGCTGTACCCTGCAGGTGGCGGGTAGAACTTCCAAGTGCGGGTTTGCTGGTTGCGGGTCTTCTCAATAGCCTTTTTTCTGATCACGTCTACTTCCGATGATGTCACTTCCGTTTACAATGAGCGCACTTCCTGATTCTTGATGGTCACCGGGTCTGGGTTGTGGTTAAGGTACTTGCGGGTCGGGTAGCAGGTCCAAGCGGGTAAGAAAGTGGGTTGCAGGTTGTGGGTACGGGTCGGGTAAGGGTTCCAAAAAATGGACCCGTGCAGGACTCTACCTTGATTTCTTCACTGTATCCCTAATGGCATTTCTTATATGCATACACCAAATCCAGGATACGGTTCAGGATTCGGTCTTTTTCAGCAGGATTCAGATCCGGCCAAATCCTTCTGCCCGGCCGAACCGATTCTGAATCCTAATTTGCATATGCAAATTAGGGACAGGGAGGGAAATCGCATACATTTTTGCCACAAAACAAGTAAGTAAAAAATGTTTTCCCCTTCCCACCCCAAATTTGCAGATTCGGTTCGGTATTCCGCTGAATCTTTCACAAAGGTTTCAGGGGTTCGGCCGAATCCAAAATAGTGGATTTGGTGCATCCCTAATTTCTTATAAGGGGCATCAGCAGCAACACAACTGGCTGCACCTGAAAGCTTTTCCTCTCTGATGCGTGGTGTAAAAGTGCAGCCTTGACAAAATGCCATGTACTTGATAATTTCTGCTGGCACAGGGACGTGTCCGCTCCTAATAATCCGACTCCAGTGTCATGTGCCAGTCCATTTATGCCTTGTGACAGGGCACACGAATTCAAGTAAGCAATAGTCAGATCATTTCTTCTCTCTGTTCAAGGACTGCCATTCTGCTCACCGCATTTGAATTAGACGAGGTCTCAGGCTTATGGCACTTCGGCTGATTCGACTGCGGCACATCGGCCCCTGTGAGTGTTTTCACTCAATAATTTCACTGCAATAAATAATTTCATCCCCTTTAGAGCACCAATTCACCGATCAATAAGTTCATCCATTGATTGAAAATGTTTTGCGGCGACAGTGCCTTAACGGTCTGTGAATAACACCGCTAACAATTTAGGTGGAATCAAATTTTTGATGGACTTTTACAGCAGGAAAAGCTTCCGGTGCTTATTATTATTATTATTATTATAATTATAAAGCCCAGACTTTCATCCTGGGCAGCAGAAATAGAGTGGTGTGGATGTTAAAACTCTTTACCCACCAGATGTTATTTGGAGTTATGGAGTTAAATGAAGCCTGGGAATGGATAAATGATAATTATCACCACAATACCACTCAGATTTGACAATAATCAATGAGACAATATTGATTCGTTACATGAATTGATGCATTAATTTTGCCACTGGATGAACTTGTTGATTGATTAATGGTGCTCTAAAGGGGATGACATTATTTATTGTGTATTTAATATCAAAAGAATTGTGATTACAGTCAGAAATGAAATGATACTTATACTATGAATTCATTGTCTTTAGTGACAATATGAATTAAGGTTTTCAATGGAGTAAGGAGATCTCAAGAAAATAAAGTGAATTGATTAGGAATAACCCTACTGAGCGAGAAGGTTAAGACCCTTTTTTATATATGAAAGCTGTTAATTTTTCTAGTCTCGCGCACAGCTCCAAATTTTGGAGTAGTGTAGGTTCCCAAATACTAGGGATGCACCGAATCCAGGATTCGGTTCGGGATTCGGCCTTTTTCAGCAGGATTCGGATTTGGCCGACGACTCCTACACGGCCAAACCGAATCCTAATGTGCATATGCAAATTAGGGCGGGATAGAAATTGTGTGACTTTTTATCACAAATCAAGGAAGTAAAAAATGTTTTCCCCTTCCCACCCCTAATTTGCATGTGCAAATTCGGATTTGGTTCGGTATTTAGCTGAATCTTTCGCGAAGGATTCGGGGGTTCGGCCGAAACCGAAATAGTGGATTCAGTGCATCCCTACCAAATACGCAGGTGAGTGTTAGTATAGAAAAATAAAAATTCTCTGTGAGTGTTACAAGGAAAGATGGCTATGGGGAATGGCTGTGGATTTCACCCCATTGTGTTCTTAACCAAATTTGCTGTCTGTTCCAGTGTTGCTGGCACATTAGATTAAAGGAGAAGGAAAGTTGTATCCCACTTGGGGGTGCCAAATCTTAGGCACCCCCAAGTGATTGTATTTATGTACCTGAAACCCCGGGCCGGTGCTCCTATCAGCAGAAAACTGCACTGGGCCAGGGTTATTCCAGCGAGCACCATGGAGCGATCCTCTCTTTCTTCTCATTCTGTGCATTAGAACGAAAAGCTGAACTTTTAACAGTCAGCTATTTCGTTCTAAAGCCAAACTTCAACAAAAACATTTTGTTCTACTGCGCATGTGTCTGCCCCAGGAAATTTGAAGGAAGAAGCCAGAAGAAGATTGCTGGAATAACCAGGTAAGTAAATACAATCACTTGGGGATGACTAACTTTGGCACCCCAAGTGGGATACGAATTTCTTTCTGCTTTAAAAGTACTGGCTGCTCTTAGTGCTCAATTCGGTCTCTGTAAAATGAACAGATGCTGGTGAGAGGTGTGGCCACATCCATTTTATTCTCCTTGCACTAAACACCGCCGGAGTAGTTGCGGATGATGAGAGCCACAAGCTCAGATGGGGAATATCTGATCGGCAGGTGACAGTCAGACAATCCCAGTTTTCCCGTAGATTGGTGGGTTAGTGCAGACCCCCCTGTCCTAAACTGAAGGCTGTTGCAAATTTCCGAGAGCAAATTGCAGTGTATTCTCTTAAAATGCTGAGCAACTGGCAGCACAACGTTGTATGGCTGCTGCTTTAGTTGTCTCGGCTCATGTAGCCATTTGCCATTGATTTACATGCGAGAAGCTGTGGGAACAGAGGCTTTGGATTGACTGCCTGCTGCCCATGGCGACCAGTTTATTCATGCAGAAGCTCCGTATATTTTCTGCTGGAGAATGCCTGGCAGGGGCAGTCGGAGGAGACCAGCAAGGAACTGGCAACACAGGGACAATTTAAAAAGTTTTCCTGCGGGAGGCAGAACAAATAGAAACCCAAAGGGCTAATAAGTGGCCATGTCGGAATGGGAAATACGCATGTGAAATAGAAACTGTTTCTTAAAGAAGTTTAAGGTTTAAATACTGCCAACATTTTATTTTAACCAAAAAAGTACATATAGATGATTCATTCTATTATCACTGGTGAATACAAATTAACGTCGCCCCAAACTCTAGTTTAGGCTGTAGCCAAGCACCATAGCATTTTGCATGATTTGTATTCAGCTGGATCTTTATTAATCAGCCAAAATATATCTTCTGTGCCGGGTCTTTTATTCAAGCATGCCTCCCAAGTAGTTTCCACAGGTCAATGCTAAATTGTGGACCCCAAAAAGAGTGGGCATATTTGAAAGTGGGCAGAAATCAGGGGGCGCATCACTGGTCCCGACCTCTCTGACTGGGAGCATCATTTTTAGTTATACAGACCCCTTTATTTTAAAGTATTTAAAGTCGGTTGTAGTTTTCAAGGATATAGTTTGCCTCTAATATAAATGATGCAATATGTATAATTAAATGCATTAGTATATAGTTGGAATGAGCACCCCCCCCCCCCCCCCGCCTGGCATGGGGAGCTTACAGTCTATAAGAGAGAAGAGTCAGACAGATAAATTATGGGATTATAAGTGCATAAATCAGGGTGCTGTAGCAGAAGGTGCAAACCTCAATCCTGCAGTATTGAAATGGGTTCCCTTGTTTTTCCTCCATTCCAACACTTCCATTTTGCAATATTTCTCTTCCAGACCCATCAAGTCCCCTAGTTAGTTAAAGGGATACTGTCATGGAAAAACATTTTTTTTTTTTTTTTTCAAATGCATCAGTTAATAGTGCTGCTCTAGCAGACTTCTGCACTGAAATCCATTTTCAAAAGAGCAAAGATCTTTTTATTGAAATCTGAAATCTGTCAGTTTCCCAGGTGCCTGCAGTCACGTGACTTGTGTTTTGATAAACTTCAGTCTCTTTTTACTGCTGCACTGCAAATTGGAGTGATATAACTCCCATCCCTTCTCCCCCCACCCCAGCAGCCCATCATCAGAACAATGGGAAGGTAAACCAGATAACAGCTCCCTGGTAGATCAATAGCAAAAATCCAGGTCCCATTCGACTCCTTCAGTTACATTGACAAGGAGAAACAATAGCCTGTCTGAAAGCAGTTCCATAGTGCAGCACTGGCTCTTTCTGAAAGCACATGACCAGGCAAAATGACAACTAAAAGAAAAATACACTTGTTGGGTTAGGAATTAAATTTTACATGGTAGAGTGCATTATTTACAGTGTCAACAGTGTCATTTAGAAATAAAAACAATACCATAACAGTATCCCTTTAAGCTTGTTTTCTTTGTGTATGTTTGTAATCCCTTCTTTATGCATTTTCGGTGCTTAAAATATGTCTCTTTGGTCGGCGAGTGAATGACACGTGTGATAAGCGCCCGGTACAATATTGTCTCACTTCTATTGATCCCTGGATAGGGCGCTGTGATGTGGGGTAGACACTCGATTCTCCCTTTGGCACCTCAACTTCTCCTTTCAAGTTTTAACTTTTGTCTTTCTCTCCGGAGAACTGTCTGATGTGTTTGAAAGGCCCTTTATAAAGCAGATTGAAATCAGTCCCTTTGTTGCGCCTAAGTGTAGGTAATTATACTTTGAAGGGAACTTGCTTTGTACATTTTAATTTTTATAAAGAAATGAGCAGTTATCTCCCTGACACCTTATTAAATGTATAATTAACCTTATGATCCCAAGCACACTTATGAATCCTGGCAGTATAATTGGAGACGAATAATGTTTTTCTCTCCCCGTTCTTTTTCTCTCCCTAAATCTTGTTTCTTGGGGCCGCTCAAGCATTCATTTATGATTTTTCCCTCTCTTATCCTTTTAAACAAACCTCAGGCTTGCTGTGCCAAGGACGTATTTATGACAGATTGGCATGATTAGGCAGCGCGCTGTTAGCATTTAATGATCTGCTACCGTAGCTCTTTATAAGCTGCTATTAGGCTGTAATATGGGGTAATGATGCTTTGCTTTACCATTCATCTTTATTGTTATCCCTTTTTATTGAAAGGAGCACTTTTTCTCTCTCATATGCCATACCAATCGTGTACAGTTCAGATCTATAGATATTTGTTTCAACTTCAAATCGTACACTTGGATGGGAGGAAAGAAGAAGAAGAAATTAGGTTAGAATCAAATTTGCCATTGGTCAACTTCTATTCAAGTACTGCATTGAATCAAGGAATCCATGAAATAATACTTTACAGCACGTGCATGACATAAGGCAGCTCTGGAAACAACAGAATAGATTTCATCTGTTGATGCCGTTAGTATTGGCTTTGGAGAATTTTCCATTTTCAAGAAAAACCATATGGAAGTACATTTGTATAAATACAAATAAACAAAAGAGCCAAGTGCTCACAAAAGTCAGTGGTTGGACGGGTTCAGCTCAAGCCCTTAACTTTGCAGGTCCAATGTTTGGTAAGGACCATAAGGTGGTTACCAATATTCGGAAGCATTCATTTGTCTGTCTGTGAGCCATAGTTCCAACATCAATGGCACTACAGAAATCACCCTTATTCACTTTCCACCTGGCATTTTCAGGTTTATCTAGGAGAGCACAAATGGATATTCACCCCAAATCGTTCCCTAAGTTGCCTTCAACCCGATCACCTCCCCCAACCTCACAGTTTGGGAACCACTTCAATAGGCTGTACCTGTGTTTAAGTTCTAAGAGAAAGACCAGCGTCTATTTTTTTTAAATTCAATAAAACTTTCATATTGGATTATACTTTTGGATACAGTGGCTTCAGGAAGCAGTGATTTTGTGTTATTACCCATAAATAAATGTTTCTCTCCTACCTGGATGGAAAATTTTCCCGGGAAGAACACTTGGCTCCCCATTGTCGGGGAGAATTTTAGTAATATGAAAGGAAGGACTGCGAAATGAAGACAGAGAACAATGGTGTTCTTGTGGCAAGAATGTAAATGAATATAATAGTTTGTAAACCTGTTATCCAGAAAAGCCCAGAATTACAGGAAGGCATCTCTCATAGATTCCACTGTAATCTAATAGTTCAAATTTTAAAATGATTTCCTTTTTCTCTAAAACAAATCCTATTGTGTTTATTTGTGAATTTTCAGAAGCCTTAAAGTATGATGATGAAATTGAGGAAAGATCTCTTATTCGAAAAACACCAGGTCCTGAGATAACAGGTCCTATACCTGTAATAATAAAACAGTATCTTGTCCTTGATCCCAACTAAGATATAATTAATCCTTATTGGTGGCAAAACAATCCTATTGATTTATTTGTGAATTTTCAGAAGCCTTAAAGCATGATGATGAAATTGAGGAAAACATCAATTCATCAAAATTCGAATAACACCAGGTCCTGAGCAATCTGGATAACTGGTCCATACCTGTATTTCCATTAGAATTACAAATGAAGGACAAATAAATAAATAAAGGTTTAATGGTCATTTTATAGGTGTTTGAAACAGCACATACAGTAACTACATTAATAAACACTTTAAATTGCTTTATAAAATGTCTGTTGCTTTTTATCGATGTCTTTTTGTTTTCCCCTTTACAGAGGTGCGGCTCTATAGCCGAGCAAACCCCTGTCCTGTTATCCTTTATTGCAAAAGCTGCACAGATGCCAGGCCAGCTAATCCACTCACTTTTTATATAGAACTGGAGTATCTGATGGGTTTTAGGATGTGAAATATCCCTTGTCATTTTCCCAGGCATATCTGATCAATGATCTACTTGAACTGATCCCTGAATTCACGATGAAGGGATCTGCTTATTCTTACCTAATGAAATGTTACGGTAAGTCATTCAGCCTTTATTCGAGTCATGAGCTGTCTGAAGCAGCTCTCTACAAATGGGCCGATGTTCTGTTTATGTCCTTTTTATAGTCTATGAAATGCCGACAAATTGGGCCAAGGAGAGGATTAATTATTAACCACTGGCAAATGTACTTCAAGAAAGTGGCGGCTATTAATATTACAGTACAAATGCATTTTTTATGTGTGTGTCCTACACCCAACAAATACATACGCTAAGACTGAAATCAAAGAAAGGAAACCCCCTCCTGGGTGATATGAACTCCAGTTGTCCAGATAAATGAGAAATAAGGCTTTGGGTGAAATCTTCCTGAAAGTGGAAAGTCCTGTAAACTTGCAAAAGAACTGGCATAGTCCATACGTTTCATTGTTTTTATATAAGTGCACAAATAATCCCTTCGTAATGGACACCTGCTTTTTCTTTGTGCTCTAGAATCTGTCTACTGCAAGGACCAAACATGGAGTAGTTTCTATTTCTCAGTTTAGCTCAAGAATTTACCGATTTACTTGATTAAAACAACAAAGAAAAAGTGTTTGCACAAGCCCTGAATGGGGCAGGGTTTACTGGCACTTTACGAGGTTCCAATTTTTTGTAACATTTAAATTACAACTGGAACAAATGTTTTGGGACATGACACATTCTCTGTATTGGCCACAGCACAACATGCCAAGGCTTCCTTTTAAGCTGAAAATGTATTATGTTTAATTAGAGTGCAGTGAGCTAAATGTCCATGTGGAGCCTTCGCCATAAGTACAACTGAAAGTGAACCCTATGTGAGTCGGCCTAAACTCTCATGATACTAAGACTGTACAGTAGCTGAAATGATATTTAGCGTTAGGCCACCCAGAGGGTAGTTTGTTAATGCAATAATAGCATGGCTCTAATGGCAATGTAGTTCTTGGGGAAGCAGGCGGAATTGGTTAAGCAGTGCCTCGTACAGTTTCATGGGAAGAGTAACTCTAGAATGCACTTTTGTAATAGCAGCATGTTCTTTTCATGCTAATCATAATCCTTCCCAAATTCTCCTTAATTTGCACAAATGTAACATGATCCATTGGTTTACGGCCACTGCCCCTGAAAAACAAGTGACATTGTATTTAGATTTGGCTGTTAAATCCCATGTGTACAGCTCAGTGCCTCTCTTGAATGGTGCTTACATCTCAGACTTTATATTGAGTCCAATTTCATTTCATGGCATTACGGACAGTCTTGAGCTATGAACCCATGGAGCTTCACCTGCACTTTCAGTTTAACAGCACCCAAATGATGATAATCTCAGAGAACCAGCCGAACCCCAAATCTTTCATAATGGATTTGGCCATATCCCAAGCCTAACTCTGATTTGCATATGTGCAAGTTAGAGAAAGGAAAGGGGGGGTTGTTCCCCTTAATAACATGACCTTGTCCTTGACCTTGGTTTTATGGGTTCGGTTTGGTTAGGCTCTTGAATTTGGTTGAATGCGAATCCTGCTGAAAAGGCTTGGATTTGGCTGAATCCAGGATTCTCCACATCCCTAGATGATGATGGAGCAGGCTTACATGATGCACTTAGCGCACCATTCTTTTTACTTTTAAGGGTAGACATTTCAATTGTATTCCTTTACAGATTAATATTCTGAGAACAGTTGACAGACCCATAAGGTCCATATTTGGTTCAAATTCGTTTTAGTATCTTCTAGTATTGCTTAAAGGAGAATTCAACCATTTAAGAAAAAAAAAACGTACCCCCTACCCCACGGAGACCCCCCTCCCTCCTCCACCCAGCCAAACTGCCCTCCCCCGGGGAAATGCCCCATACTTTATAGTTACCCCTCAAATTATCGGAGTTTACTGCAGCCATCTTCCGGATCTACGGAAAGCTGAGTGGGAGATCTGCATGTTGGCGCATGTGTAGTTGGAGCAATTTGCCGGTTTGCGACAACTGCGCATGCCCCGAAAATTGCCGAAGTGCCAGAAGAAGACACGAAGACCCGGAAGATGGCTGCGTGGAACTCCAGGTACGAGGTTTTTTTTCTTAAAGGGTTGAATTCTCCTTTAATAGGATAGCCTTACTAACTAATTCTGTCCAGGAGAGTCTGGTGATTGGATGAGGGTCTATCTAATACTTCAACATGCATTTATTAGCCTTGTATAAGAGTGCTCAAAGTCGTTGCCAGCCGTATTTAGAGACAGTAACTATGCCCTGGACTCCCTGAAGGCAGAGGGTGGAGAAAGAATGGTGGAGAAGCCAATTTCTCATCAAGCCAAGTCAATATATGTAACCGGTAGGTCACTATAGTTGTGCAAACGTATATCATGGGATAGAAGGTACTGCATTAAAGCCCCTGATTAGTGGGCTGTTTCCCTTTTGAGCGTAGCAAGGATTGCCATTCCATTCAATTTATTGGGGAAAAGGCTGTGACAATGTGTACGGAAGTCATCAGATACAGTAAATCACTACAGGGGCCTCCATCTGTAGTTAATTGATTTGTTTCCTCCACTTATTACAACAAAGGTAGTAAGGCAAACTAGCTCTCCTCATTAACTCAGCCTTAACTCCATTAAATGAGCAGACTCTGTACAATAATGAGTCATTATTTTTCCATTGAAAATGAGGAACATGTTAATTTTTACTGTGAAATAGATTCCTGCTAAACCACTTTCTCTCCTTTTCTTTGTAACGTGCGACCGACCAGCAACTGACAAAGATGCAACGGCGGCCACTGCTCTGTACGAGAAAATGAAATCCGAAAGTCTGAGTCCCAACGAGCTTTTCCTGAAACGCCTGGCAGTCATCCTGAGAGAAGCCGGGAAGCCGGTCCCTTTCAACGAGCCTCCTGTGAGTGTTGGCTAATTACACACACGCCTCTGTAGCCTTTCTGGCTGCTCCTTATGCTAATAGCCTCCCCAAAAAAACACCATGCGCTTAATTACGTGGGGATTAGATCTCAGCCGAGAATTCTCCCAGGGATCCGCACAAGTGAAGTCCCGGCCGAGCGGAAGGATTAATTTTATTATACATGTGGGAGCAGATAACCTTCTGCGGATTGTTGCTTTTTTAAAAGCCTCCGATACTATCGGGCGCATATCTACGGGTCATTTTTAAGTATGACTTTACCCCTCAATGGTGCCAGGCACTTATTGTCTTTGTTTTCAAGCTTTAAAGCGCATTTCAATAAGCTGTTTTTATTGGCCGGTAATTGCTTTTGTTTTTTGTATTGTTTTGCAGCGAGTGAGTTCAAGGTAAAAAGAAAAAAGTATCTTCTATGAAAGTTGTGTCCTCATTGCACTTGCCAATGCTTTTTGCAAGTTCCTAAGTGTTTTGGGTTTATTTATTTTTTTGAATGTCAGAGTGGATCTCCATCTTTTTGAGTTACCTGTTTAAGGAAATTAAGATAATGCGCAGCCTTTCCTTTATCTGCCTAAATGCATTATCACCTCCGCACATTTCATTTTATTTGTGTTTTTTTTTTTTTTTTTTATGTTCTACAGTATTAGAAATGTATTTTACATGGTTAAAATGTCACCTATTTAACAGTATTGAGAAGACGCTATCAGGGCGCCGTGGCTCTGATAAGATTTGTTTTAAAGGGCAGACGAGAATAATACAATGTAATGTTTTATAGCAATGCATATTAAACACATTAAAATGGGAGTCTGTTGAAGACGTGGCCTTTTGCTAGAAACACAACAAATAGGGTACGTATTCTAAGCTGCAAAGTACGTCAGACTCATAAATATCACTTCACTTGGGTGTCCGCCATTAGGTTCATCTATTGTAGTTGAGTTGAAATGCTTTGAAGAAACAGTAAAACCAATAAATGAAAGTGTCCTACTATAATGGCAATATAATGTAGTGTTGCCCTGCACTGGTAAAACTGGTTTGTTTGCTTCAGAAACTCTACTATAGTTTATATAAACAAGCTGCTGTGTAGCCATGGGGGCAGCCATTCAAGCACAGGTTACACAGTAGATAACAGATAAGTACTACTATAGTTTATATAAACAAGCTGCTGTGTAGCCATGGGGGCAGCCATTCAAGCACAGGTTACACAGTAGATAACCGATAAGTACTATTATAGTTTATAAAAAAAAAACAAGCTGCTGTGTAGCCAGGGGGGCAGCCATTCAAGTGCTCGATACATAGTAGATAACAGATAAGTACTACTATTGTTTATATAAAAAAGCTGCTGTGTAGCCATGGGGGCAGCCATTCAAGCACAGGATACACATTAGATAACAGATAAGTACTAATATAGTTTATATAAACAAGCTGCTGTGTAGCCATAGGGGCAGCCATTCAAGCACAGGATACACAGTAGATAACAGATAAGTACTACTATAGTTTATATAAACAAGTTGCTGTGTAGCCATGGGGGCAGCCATTTATAAGTAGTACTTATCTGTTATCTACCATGTGTCCCGTGCTTGAATTGAACAGATTAAACACCTTTTGCAATATCTATATTTATAAGTTATGAACTGAGTTTAGTAATATCAGTAACTATAAATGTTCCTATAACTCCCAGGTGACTTATAAATATTCACCCCCCACTGGACTAATTTCTACATTGAGATCTCTATAAGGAATGTGAAGAGTCTCTCATTTTTATTTTCCTTGTGTTTTTCAGGAAAGCTTTAAATACTATGCAGACAAATTAAAGAAGGACCAGTCAGACTCCTCCGATGATGAACATTAGCGTTCGTTGTTTTGTTTTTGTTTTTTGTTTTTTATACACATTTCTGTAACCGTTGCAAATTATTTTAGTTGTTTTTTAATACAAGTTTTGTTTCTGCCTGGGAGGTGTTGTATATCGAATGGGAGATATTTAATGGGTGGGGAATAAAACAATAAACAAAGTAGTTTGTGTGGGTTTCTTTTGCTTGGATTTTAGTACTTGGGTGCAGAGATTCGAGGGTGCAATATTTGCTCATTGTGCTTCATTGATGGGCAAAGCTGGTACACGTTTGTATCCGTATAATCAAAAATGGAGGACAGGTTGAGTACCAGGTCAATGGTGTTCAAGACTAAGGAGCATGTTGACTCAACTTTTGAACAATGATATCAGAATGTCTTTTGTCTACCACTGACCCAACTCCCTATTTCTAGTAATAACAATACACGTTTGCCAGTGGAGTACAATGAGTAAGTCTTCTACTCCTGGACTCGTGTGCAGTCAAGTAAATGTCTTATTTTATTATGAGGAACTTCTCATAATAAACTACTTTCTATTTAGGGCAGTTGTGCCGGAACATTGGCCAACTTCTTCTGTCGCTCAGTATAAGGTATTGACAAGCCCGGATTTGTGGAAAGGCCACCTAGGCCCGGGCCTAGGGCAGCAGAATTTTAGGGGGGGCGGCGGCATTCTGCCCAACCACACCCACATTGGTTCACATTGGGAACACTAGGGATGCGCTGAAGATTCAATAATTATTTTAATTTTCCGTGCACCAATCCCCATTGCTCCTGTCCCCCTGGAGGGGATAGGGGCGATGAATGGTAGTGGGCCTAGGAGCGCCCACAATGTAAATCCTGCCCTGGGTATTGATAATTTGCACTTGACAGTATTTTTATTTTATGACTAAAGCTCTACACTAAAATTTGTACAGTTGACCTTGTGTAACCCTAACACCACCCATCCATAAAAGAAGATTTAAGATGGCCATTTGTTTCAGTCTATCCATCTACCATTAACCATTCAGATTAAATTAAATAGGAAAATTAAATAGGAAAAATAAATTGGAGGATGTTCTGGCCATTAATTGAAAGACAGAAATCATACAATAGCCATGTCTGACAAATAGTAATGACAGTCAGCCACTGATATTGTCCGACAATACAGGCAGAGATATTATTATCCGACAAACTTTCTAACTTTTCAGATCGACTAAATAACAGATTGCCGTGGTATGAAAAATGTTGGCGCACTCCACACACAATCCGAAAATCGTATGAAACGAAAAATCGTACATTCAGGTTTGAAAATTTTTTATTTCATGATTTATTATACCCAAGGCTGCTAAAAGTCTGAATCAAAAAAATACTCCATCTCCAAGCTGTCTGGGTGATGTAGAAGTCAATGGCAAAGCTCCCATTTCAAATTTGAAGATATCATGGTCTGCACAAAGATTTCAGAGGTCTCGAGCTATTTCACACAAAAAATTGAGCGTTTTGGGCATAAAACCCGAAAATGTTTCTATTTTTTTCTGGTCCGTTTTTATTGAGTTTTTGCAATGATGAAGTCAAATTGTGGATTCTACAGTAGTTTGTTCAGACTTATAAAATCTGGAAAAAAAAAAAGTAAAACTTGATTTTTTTGACTATAACATTGGAATTTTTTGTGAGGATGGAAAAAGTCTGAATTTGAAAATGCGGCATGCCGAGGTTGTATATAAGTAAACAGGAGAAGTCCAGAAGATATCATGATCTATGCTGGGTTTCGTGCAATAATCAGGTTCCATTTTTGGGCAAAAATCTGAAAAAAATCTGAGTTTTGGGGCAGAAAATCTGAAAAATACATACGATTCAAATTTTCATAGTTTTTTCGAGTTTTTTCTTGCACAAGAAGTTTTTGCGAAAATGTATTGATAAATAAGGGAGAAATAATCTTTGCGGATTTGGTTGGAGTAGATTTCAGAAAATTCTCATCTATTTCATACTGTATGTGTTTCATAGCAGGTATTTTGCAGTGTGGCCAGACTTTCTTGTACAGGGATGCACAACTCAATGTAAAGAAGATGGGCAGCCTGTATCAGTATCCATCAGGACCCATATATATTGCAGCACTGCTCGTCAACTTGCAGGCAACATACATATGCTCCGCAGCACTGGAAGGCTGATTTGATTCTAAATTCAATGAGGAATTAAACTCCAAATTGAATTGGTAAAACTCAAATGGCAATAAAAATGTTTCCAAACCTGTTACACCAAAGTCACTTTTCTTTAAACTATTAAAATACCTTGTATATTGAATGTACACCTCCCATTGACATATACAGTTGTGTTCAGAATAATAGCAGTCGGACATCACTAACAGGATCAATCACTGTTTTTGGTTGAAATTATATTTCTACTTGGAAAATTTACTAGTAGATGTAGAAGAGTAATAGAAACCCAACAATCAAGAGATGCTGCTGATTCTGTAGCATTGAATCATTTATTGAGGCTTGTTCCAAATAATAGCAGTGTGGGGTTCAATTAGTGAGCTTAATCATTAAAGTGCTTATTCAACGAAATATTAGTTCAATCATTCAAAGGAAAGCCAAATCTTGAAACATTTCTCAGTTTCTACAGTAAATGTTTGAGTTTGTAAAGAAGAATGCAGACACTACTATTTTTTAGGAAACCCTGTACAGGATCTGATTTAGAAGTCATTACCCCAATACCCAAGAGTAAAAAGGGTAACTCCTCCTGCAATACTCCAGGACTGATTACTCCCAGAGGAAAGTGTTCAGGCTGCAGATCTTGATGCCGTGTGGCCTCCATGCACATTCCACCTGCAAACCCTTCATGTTGAGTTTCTGTAACACAGAATTTACGTCAGTGAGAAATAACTATCACTTGTAATAGCCGTGAGATGCGGGAATAAGCTGGGATTTGTGTTGCCTAAAAAAAAAGCATCAGCACAGCTACATTTTCTGCACGTTCAGAGCCTTTCAAGTTCTGGTGGAGTAATCATGTTGAGCAGTCGCATGGCGTTGGAACTGATGTACTGTGGGTGATGTATCCTGAGCTGTGTTTGGTTTATTGTCAGCTGGAATCGAGCCTGCCGTTAGGGTGAGAGACTGCAAACTGACAGCACTTTCTGTTTAGAACAAGCATGGCACATTGCTTAGTGAATACGCAAGATACATGGGGAGCAGATGATGGTAATGTGTTATTTCCCAGCATCAGCTGGATACAATGACAGTTGAGGATATTGATTGAAGGGCTCCGGATGTTGAAGTACAGCTAAAGGCTCGTAGAGGGTTTATTGGAGTTAATGTTTTAACCAATTTTACACATTGAATTTTGTCCCCATGAACATTATGTACAAGACGGCAAATTAATGTCCTTCAAGCACATAGTTGGAGGCCAGTCCAGAAGTTATGGCTTTCTCATCCAAGTCCCTTGCCCAGGAATTCTTCAGTCAGCTTTACCCAATCAGGGGCCAATTGCTTGTTATTAAGGAAAGTGCATTGCCCACGAAGTGTGATAGCCTACATTGTGAGACCTTGGCTGTAGCCAATTGCATTGGTCCTAGTTGGGATTTCACTTGTGATATTCCATGTTGGCACAACCCCTGCCCCACCACAGTCAAAAAGTAATATAGCCTGTGAAACAGCTTCTCCTAATAGGATTACACCAGGCCATTTAATTCATATTTGGCCCAGGACGTAACCAAAAGGGCAACTTCCATCTTCTTCCTCTTGTTATATTCATAATGGTCAATTTTGTGCTGTTTAAATAAAAATAAATGGACAACAATTAGGTATTTTATGTGTTTTACAGAAGAGCACTACACAATAGTTCATATACTGTGGATAAATACAAATAATGATAATGAGTGGAGTCCGCTCTAAAGAACATTTAGGAGTCCATGAAGACATCATTTATTTACACCCGCATTGCATGTCATTAGCTAAGAGGGCTCTGCCCAAAGGATGAAACCTTACAAGGAAGCCCTGGCCAAAGTCAAGTTGGGCTTGAAATTAAAACTTTCAACCACAACTGTCAGCCAAGGTGTTGGAGAGATGCTGGGAGTTTATCAATAGCTGAAATCTTGCAAAGTTAGATGTCCCTGATGTACAGTATATAGAAGAGCAAAGAAGAGGAGAGCTCAAACTTCTATAAAAACTTCTGTATATTTAATGGCACTTCATGTAGTGGCAGTTTCTTCTTCCCCTTGCTGCTGAAGGGTCTGTGCTACTGGAGTCTTTCAAGTCACAACCCCTAATTACTGCCATTAATGGCTGTAGCATTATAATACATCCTACGTACTGTAGCAACTTTACCTTCTGCCAATATGGAAAAACCAAAGAGGTTTGGGATGAGGCTAAGGATGAGGAAAAATGAGAACACTTATGGTGAGGCTGTAATTCTAGCTACAGAGAAGATGTCCAGATGATCACAGACTTCATTCAGTTATCAGAAGAAAATCCAAGGCATTTTTCTAGGTCTTTCAGGCGCATCTTGCTCTTGGTATAATGATTGAACAATACAATGGGTAGTAAAAAGCCATTCCATTAATAACAATGGGAAGTAAAATTACATTTATATGCGTATAAACCCATTCTTAGCACAGCTGGAACCTCCATTCTTCCTATACGGAGCAGGGAAAAGTGACAAATGATCTGTAATCTAAATATGCAAGTAAAAAAATCTCAAGCTGGGTTTAAAATAAAATATGTTTCAATGCAGGATTTCTGCTCAGCAGCGGAATTAATAGCAAAGAGGTATAACAAGCATTAGTAGCGGAGCAGGTTGTTTTTGCCAAAATGTATGGTATTTTGGAATCACACAATGTCTAATGTAACATTAAAGCAAGAATAATGGCCTAATGTTGAAAACAAATATTTGTATATTGACTTCTCATCATTATTGTAAGACTTCCATTGGTATAAGGGGTGGTAGGGCATTAGCGCCTATTGGTATGTGCACCCAAGCTCAGTTTCGATATGAATCTGGTCATATGAGGATTTTGGAATGCATGGTTGCAGCTCTGACCAAATTGCCTTATTATATGTATTCAGATAAGATGAGCATAATACAAGTAGGGCTGTTATCCTGACAATGAGTTTCTACTTTTCTTGATCTGTGCCTTACCCCTCCGAAAAAAAGACTGCAACTAATCCATGCAGTTCTCAACAGTGGACTCAATATGCGTTGGCAAATTGGCCAAGGTCTGTCCATTTATGATTGAGTGGAATAATCAATTATAAAGCTGGCCATACAAGGGCCCATATAATCATCTTGACCACTGTATGGGGACTACTGGCTGGCATGCTAATTTCTGGATGAACATCTGATGGATATCTGTTGGGCAGGTTTCAAAGCTGAGAAGACAGCATTGGCTTGTCCATCAGATAATGATTTAGCTTTTTTGAACCAATCAAGGTAAGTCAAACCACTGTGGACTATTTTCTATTTGTAGGCTAATTATTGGACAACTGGGCCTGTCCAGCACTTTCATAGCGGATTCTAAGTTGAATTGAATCTCTGTCTGTATCATGCGGAATCACTTGCTTCATATGCCCTGTATCTTTGTATCCTGTATATATTGTTCTCCATTAGTGAGCAGACCCCATTGTTCTTGCATGTTGTTCAGTATATACCAACTCTCTCTTTTTTATCCACTAGTTTCTTTCTTCTACAATACTCTTCTATTTCTACCAGCTCTTCTCTTCAGTAACCAAATGTTCTAATTCTTCCAGCTCTTTCAGTACCCACACACTCTTCTAATTCTATCAGCTCTTCTCTTCAGTACCTGCAAGATCTTCTAATTCTATCAGCTCTTCTCTTCAGTACCTGCAAGATCTTCTAATTCTACCAGCTCTTCTCTTCAGTACCTTCCAGATCTTCTAATTCTACCAGCTCTTCCCTTCAACACTCACAAGCTCTTCTAATTCTACCAATTCTTCTCTTCAGTAGCCACAACCCTTTCCAATTCAACGCCAGTATCCTACTTTATTAAAGAAAGCACTTTATTCCAATAACTGTTACTCCTGTAGCTGAAGAGAATAAAAATGAAGATTTGAAATGTATGAAGCCTACCTACATATAAGAGGAGCAATGGGCTACAATTAAAAGTGTCACGTGTGTATTTTATGTGAGTGTTTTGACTTTGTTATTGCTGAAGAGTAGGAAACCAAGAGAATAAAGTGAAGGAGTCTGGTGTAAGTGAAACTGCAGAGGACATTTAGTATTAATTACAGGAAGGGTTGATATTAAGGGGAAGAGTATGATTGAGCTGAAGTGAAGCAATCCATCTCTCCATGTTTTCTGCTCATAGTGAACTGAGTAGAGAAACATTGTGTGGATTTGCCTTATGTAACCACTTTGCTCTCTACAGCAACATGTACAAAGTAAATCTCAGTAATTGCTGTGAGTGTTTTGTAAGCAAGTGCAGCCAGTGCACAGAATAAAGGCCCACCAGGCAGTTCCATAATGGGCACCGTGCTCCTCGCCGTGTCACTCCGACAACTGACCTTTTCTAAAAGAAATAATGTGTGAAGCTTTGAGCACTGAATGGGATTAAATATGTTATTATTCTTTGTGCAACCGAGACAAGGACACAACTTGACATAAGAGATAAAGGTTTGCTCTTATTTTCCCCCGAGGTGAACTGTATTAAGAGACATGTTCCTCGAACTACTGTGCTCTGGCGACATCTGCTGGCACACAAATATATGGCCGCGTTGCTTGTATCACAGCAGAGGAAACTGTGGGTGTTAAAGTGGTTGCAGACCCCAAAATAAAATATTTTCCAAATGAATGGAAATATAATTATAAGCAACTTTTCGATATACAGTCATTAAAACTTTTCAATGGTCTTAAACTTGTTTTGTAAATGTAATTGCAACTGAAAGCAGTGTTATTCTCCGGCTCTGCCCCTTGATACAATGTAACAGAAGTCAGCCTTGTATTCTTCTACACTGGACTGTTGATCATCTGGCAACATTGTTTCAAGAGACACTGTGACAGAGAACAGAAATGGCCACTCAGACACTGCTTTCATGAGCAATTAAATCTACAAATAACTTTAAAGGCAACAATAATCTGCACAGGGTGTTTATTGGAAAGTTGCTTAAAATGACCATTACTTTCATTAGGCAAAATTTAATTTATGGGGGTTACATCCCCTTTAAATGGTGGAACAAGAAGCAACTAGGAGCCACAGCCTATTCTTATCCAGCATCCCCCAAGTCATTAGAAGGATGATTTATAGATTCAGGACAGGGCAGAAGGGCAATTCATTTCTACACCAGCTTCTGAAAAAAGATATTTTGCTAAATATACCATATATTCCATGTTATAAATGTATACGATAATTGTAACAAATCTGAACCCCAATTTGCTCATGTATATCAGAGTCAGAATAATAGTAATAATACTGGGGATTCTGGGGTTTACAGCAAGTCTTGGGAATTTTTGATTTTGTAACTAAATCTTGGAAGGAATGTATACAAATCTAATAGTGAATGGTTCCTTGCTTCTGCAATGCCTTAAAGGGCAACTTCACCCCTTTGTTTATGATTCTGTGCAACATGTACAATTGTCTGTTAATTAGAAGACCTAACAGCCAATTTCTCCTGTTCAGCTGTGGGAATTGCCACAGAGCAGAAATGCTATAGGAGCCAGACCTTACTGTACACAATAATCATTTCATGAAGAATTTTCTGTTCCTATTTTTTTCAACCTCTTTTGTTTTTAATAAAACATAGGCTGCTTTATGTATATCTGCCATTTAACAGATACATTTTTATAAATGGTTTTTGGTACCTGAAGTTTTAGTGACATCTAGTGGGAGAAAATGATACATTACTGCTGCCATTAGACTTTGGCTAAATAACAGAAAAATGTTATGAACTGAAATAAGTGACAAATGTAACTCAGATGTGTGTTTTTATAGCCACCATTACTTTTTTTTAAATGTTTGCAAGTTCACTATTAACAACTGGAGGGCTGCAGGTCGGACACTGAATGTATATACTTTTATATTTTAATGTATGTTCTTATCCACCAAGGGGCTCATTATACTGAGGGCTCAGGACAAAAACCTTACTGTCCTAACCTTAAAAATGGCAGTGATTATACATTGATGCTACTATCAGCTAATGTGTCAGTAGAAATGCTGACTGGTCCAAATAGGGGGCTGTAGATAATATGGGATAACGTCCCCCCTGCTAAGATGTAAAATGGTAATAGAAGTCATCTTGGAATTTGTGACCTTTATAAATGCACTTTGCCTTTAACCTTGCGCTTTTATATGATGATGGAAGTTGGAGAGTTGTAATAGCTTAGTAAATGACAGTTGGGGGTACATTAGCCTCTGTTACAGTGACAGCAGGCAGCGAGCCGTGGCTTTGATCAGGGTCATAGATAGAACCAATAGGCCCTGGAGTAAAACTTGAGGGACAAATACAGACAGTGATGGGGTCTAATTTAGCAGAGACTTTGAATCTTGTGTCTGAGTAATAAAAAATAAAGGCCTAGAGCTTGGGCAACACTAAGAAAGAAAGTTAATACTGGGGCAATCTTTCCTTAAAAGGCTGTGGGTCAAGTCATTACTGCAGCCCCTAGACTGTCCCCCTGCCCATGTTCTGCACTGCCACACCCAGTTACATAAAACCCTCCTACTCTCAGCCCAAAGAAAATAATATAGTGTAGTATTTCAAATTATATTCGCACACTAAACAGCATTTAATTCTGTGCACACCAACGGGTATTGTGAATGTAGAACGTGAATAGTATTATAGAGGGAAAAGGATAATATCAATACCCACACTAGAAACAGAGGTGGTTCTGATGGTGGATTATTGTCAGACGGTCCCTAACTGCTCTGCAGGTAAAGAATAATACTTATGAACAGCAGGGGGGGCGCCGCCTTACTTCCCAGCCATGCAGAACTCAAGCAGCTTTGTTTGTTTCCCTATAGAGCAGTCGGTGACTGTGTAGAGATTCGTATTGGATTTTGTTTTTGCCTTTACATCCCCTTTACTGTTTCCAACTCCAGCTGCAGGGACAAAGATCATGGAGCCAGATTTAAACAGATAAACTGGGATTCTATTTGGAGGATTATTTTCCTGCAGCCACTGGTTCTGCAGAGTTGGAGAAAGTTTGTATTAAACAATATAAAAACTATAAAATACACATTACATTTCATGACAACACAGGGCCCAGTACAGTCTGTATATTCTGATTATTAATCAGTTTTGCCGTATCAAGATGCTTGAGAAAGGGGCGTGACCCCGAAACGTTGCACTTCGCAATAAACACGCAAGGCAGCTTGCTTGCAATTATCCTGTGTGCCTTGGGATTCTTTCTGCTCCACAGTTTCTACCTCCAGACTCATTACAGCCTGGCATTTGTAATCCATATTATTTAGGGACTAAGCCAGCCTCCTCCTACCCTCATTGCTGAATCATTGAGTCATTTCTCAATGTGTTCCTCAGTAAGCCCTTCCCCAATTATCCTTTTTCTGCATACTTGATCTACCAGTATTGACCCCTGGCTGCCTGCCCTGACCCTCAGCCTGATTACAGACTGATTTCTCAGATTGCTGCCAGCCCTGATATTAAGTCTGTTATATTGACTTGCTTTCAGTCTGTTATTATCACTTCTTCGTATTTATTTGCTCTCTCTCATGAAATAATTCATTCTACACAGCTACTTTCTCCATGTTATACAGAGCAAGGGTTTACATGGGGGTATCCAACACATAGGCTCTTACTCGGGTTTGGACTGGGGCACTAATTGCCCTATGACACTAAGGCCTCTCCTTGCAACGTCCACCCGTTTGCGCACCTTGCAACGTCCACCCGTTTGCGCACGCACAGCATTTCATCAGGCACCTCCTGAATCTTGAGTGGAGGGGGGCTGATTGAGGCAGCAAATCTGGGCCAGTGGGAGCCAGGGCTCACCGGGTTTTCTCCTGGTTTCCTGACGGCCCAGTCTGACCCTACTCCTACTTTTTGGCCACATGTGTGTGGCTGTACAAACCCACCCATATATATTCCTTGTCATATTTAAACTTGGGACCCTTGATCTCTAAGGCAGTGACATCAAATCATAAACAGCCTTCAGGCTTGGCCCAGACCCATCTACTCTTTTTGTACTGCTATGGAGGGAGCCACACAGTTTGAGAATATACTGTAGCACAAAGGAGCTAGGATACTAAGGCTGTAAGCACCTTAGGACTTCTTTACAATGGGCACAGGTGGTTGAATTGGCTCGGTGTGAAATTCTGCCTTTACTAATGCTCAGCTTTGCTTCCATTATCTAACTCCAGTGACCCATACATGAATCCCATTACAAAGGAGACCCTATGCTTTTAAAAAAAGAACAATATTCCTATTCAGAACTATCAAGTAAACAGCCATTCTTCTCCCTCTAGGTATGTTTTGTTTCTGCTTGTTGACAATGAATGGCTTGACCTTCCTCTTTTCGCTTTGCTCCAAACCCGCGTCGGCAACACAACAGCTGAATTGCAGCTCGCGGCATTTACCGACAGAACAAGCTAAAATGATTTGACTTTATCACTTTGCGAAAGTTTTTGCTCGCTTTCCTTTCAGCACCATAATTCCCCCATTTGAATGAACGCATACATTACATTTCAATTAAACGATCAAAACACAGACATACATATAGTTAAAAGCACTATTATGATAAGTCTCACATATATGAAAAAAGTACGGTGCCATTCGCAAGTCCTAAAAAGGTCTATTAGATATCTCGTCTTACACAATCCATTCCCTCGCCAAGCCGGCACATTTAGTTGGTAATTGCAAATGATAGTAACAATTCAAAAATCTGTAATAAATTTCAGATAAAATTGTTATCACTGGAATGACTTTCCATTGTGAATTCCAGCAAGGGATGTGCCGAGCAAACAAAGAGGAGCCGGTAATTTGCAGCTCTAATTGTAATACATTTCCATTGAGCTTTTATTTTAAGGCTTAAAACATGACATGTATAGTTTAAATTACCTGCTCCCCCGCTGCTCCTCTTTCTCCAGATTGGAATCGTAATATTTCCTTCAATATAAATTTAAAGGATGAAAGGGCGGTGGGGAAATAAAAGGGATAATAACAGCAGAAGGGATTATGATCTGAAAACCTTGAAATGGGTTATGTTCGTGTATTTATACATTACAGAACAATGGGATAGGCAGGGGAAACAGGGCTGATTATTCCTACGTGTATTATGGAGGAATGTTATAAGGAGTGATTACACTTCCATCACTGTTCTCAAGTCTGGCTTTATGGTAGGGCAGAGTGGGCATCACGGGGGCCTTTTAGCGGAAATAAAAACAAAAGGGATATTACATTGGGTGACATATACACTACATGGCCAAAAATATCTAACCTGGAACTGGACCCATCTACTGCCACTTCATAAGGGGTCTTCATTCTTATTTACCTGTGAGCCACATTCAGATCTAGAGAGTTGGAGAGCAACACAAGCATGGTAGGCCCTATGAGGACAGGAGGATCTGTTTGGCAGTACACCTGTTTTTTTTGTGCAACCAAAACTTGCCTCCAAGATTGGAATTGAAAAATAAGCATCTGCTTTGAGGCCACTGGGAGCAACATCCAAGGGGTTCGAGAGCAATATGTTACTCCTCAGTCACTAGTTGGTGATCACTGCTTTTCATCATACAATTCTTGACAATTCTCTGCTTCCTACTTTGTGGCAAGAAGAATCTTTTCTGTTTCAGCAGAATAATGCCCTCTTACACAAAGCGAGGTCCATACTGCATGGGTTTGCAGATAAAGGAGCAAAAGAACTTGATGAACAATGATGTTTAACAATGGTACCTGAATATCTGTGAGATGATCTGGAACGCCAATGTGAGCCTCATCCACCATCACCAGTGCTCAACCTTATACATTAACTGGGAGTAAATTCCACCAACAATGTCCCAACATCTAGTGGAAAGCCTTCTGAGGAGAGTAAAGGTTGTTCTAACAGCAAAGAGAAGGTCAACTTAATTGAATTTAGAATGAAATGTTGGACAGGTCCATTTCATATATATATATATATAGATAGATATATACGTTTGGGTTAAGACTGGATTCACTGCTAAAGGTGGCCACTTACTGGCAGGTTAAAGCTGCCGATATTGGTACTTATGAGCAGCTTATGAGCCCATGTGTGGGCTTCTGACGGATCCCCCGATCTATATCAGGCCAAAAATCAGCCTGATATCAATCGGACCGATTTGATTTTTTTCTGCAATTGAGGCCCGTGTTGATGAGGTCCTATGACCCATTGGTGCCCATTTTCCATTGTCTAGGGCAGTGATCCCCAACCAGTAGCTCGTGAGCAACGTGTTGCTCTTCAACCCCATGGATGTTGCTCCCAGTGGCCTCAAAGCAGGTGAGTTTTGAATAAGTTTTGCTTGTATAAAAACCAGGTGCACTGTCAAACAGAGCCTCAATGTAGGTTGACAATCCACATAGGACCTGCCAAATGGGCAATAGGGATGTAGCGAACGTCGGAAAAAAAGTTCGCGAACATATTCGCGAACTTGCGCAAAATTGCGAGCGGTTCGCGAACGGTTCGCGAACCCCATAGACTTCAATGGGAAGGCGAACTTTAACATCTACAAAAGACATTTCTGGCCAGAAAAATGATTTTAAAGTTGTTTAAAGGGTGCAACGACCTGGACAGTGGCATGCCAGAGGGGGATCAAGGGCAAAAATGTATCTGAAAAATCTGCCTGTGTGTGCTTGGAAGAGATAGTGTAGGGCGAGAGCTGTTAGTGATTTCAGGGACAGATGATAGTAAGTTTGCTGGCTAGTAATCTGCGTGATACTGCTCTGTATTGGAGGGACAGAAGTCTGCAGGGATTTGAGGGACATTTTAGCTTAGGTAGCTTTGCTGGCTAGTAATCTACTGTTCTCTTTAAACAACTGCCATACGTTGACCTTGTAGGCATTGTTTGCCCAGTTTTTTTGGACGCAGCCACTGAAGCACAGTTGCCAGAAAAAATATGCCATATAAATGCTGAAAATAGTCATTTTTCGCCATACGTTGACCTTGTAGACATTGTTTGCCCAGTTTTTTTGGACGCAGCCACTGAAGCACAGTTGCCAGAAAAAATATGCCATATAAATGCTGAAAATATAAATTTTTTTGGTTGCAGCCACTGAAGCACAGAGGCCAGAAAAATTATGCCATATAAATGCTGAAAATATAAATTTTTTTGGTTGCAGCCACTGAAGCACAGAGGCCAGAAAAAATATGCCATATAAATGCTGAAAATAGTCATTTTTTGCCATACGTTGACCTTGTAGGCATTGTTTGCCCAGTTTTCTTGGTCGCAGCCACTGAAGCACAGTTGCCAGAAAAAATATGCCATATAAATGCTGAAAATATAAATTTTTTGCCATATACGTTGAGTCAAGGTATGGCAAAAAATGACTATTTTCAGCATTTCTATGGCATATTTTTTCTGGCCTCTGTGCTTGAGTGGCTGCGGCCAAAAAAACTGGGCAAACAATGCCTACAAGGTCAACGACGTTGACCTTGTAGGCATTGTTTGCCCAGTTTTTTTGGCCGCAGCCACTCAAGCACAGAGGCCAGAAAAAATATGCCATAGAAATGCTGAAAATAGTCATTTTTTTGGTCGCAGCCACTGAAGCACAGTTGCCAGAAAAATTATGCCATATAAATGCTGAAAATATAAATTTTTTTGGTTGCAGCCACTGAAGCACAGAGGCCAGAAAAATTATGCCATATAAATGCAGAAAATATGCATTTTTTTGGTTGCAGCCACTGAAGCACAGAGGCCAGAAAAATTATGCCATATAAATGCAGAAAATATGCATTTTTTTGGTTGCAGCCACTGAAGCACAGAGGCCAGAAAAATTATGCCATATAAATGCAGAAAATATGCATTTTTTTGGACGCAGCCACTGAAGCACAGTTGCCAGAAAAAATATGCCATATAAATGCTGAAAATAGTCATTTTTCGCCATACGTTGACCTTGTAGACATTGTTTGCCCAGTTTTTTTGGTTGCAGCCACTGAAGCACAGAGGCCAGAAAAAATTAAACCAGTAGGGTTTGCACCCTAGTTTGTAACGGTGGCGGAGGGAGGAGGACGCTAAAGGACAGCTGTGTGTGGAGTCATGAGGCTTGAAGAGAAGGACAGCTGCATAGAAGTCAGAACAAGTCTTCCGGCGTGCAGTAAACCTCCGAGATCCACCCCTCATTCATTTTAATAAAGGTCAGGTAATCGACACTTTTGTGACCTAGGCGAGTTCTCTTCTCAGTTACAATCCCTCCTGCTGCACTGAAGGTCCTTTCTGAGAGCACACTTGAGGCTGGGCAAGACAAGAGGTTCATGGCAAATTGTGACAGCTCTGGCCACAGATCAAGCCTGCGCACCCAGTAGTCCAGGGGTTCATCGCTCCTCAGAGTGTCGATATCTGCAGTTAATGCCAGGTAGTCCGCTACCTGCCGGTCGAGGCGTTCTTTGAGGGTGGATCCCGAAGGGTTGTGGCGCTGCCTTGGACAGAAAAACATTTGCATGTCTGACGTTACAGACCGGCCAAAGGGCTTTGTCCTTGCAGGTGTGCTCGTGGCAGGATTACTGGCACCTCTGCCCCTGGAATGTTGATGAGTTCCTGAAGTGACATCACCCTTAAAAGCATTGTACAACATGTTTTGCAGGCTGGTTTGTAAATGCCGCATCTTTTCGGACTTGTGGTATGTTGGTAACATTTCTGACACTTTATGCTTGTACCGAGGGTCTAGTAGCGTTGCGACCCAGTACAGGTCCTTCTCCTTAAGCCTCTTGATACGGGGGTCCTTCAACAGGCATGCCAGCATGAAAGACCCCATTCTCACAAGGTTGGATGCAGAGCTATCCATCTCCGCTTCCTCATTATCAAGGACTGCATCATCCACGGTCTCCTCCCCCCAGCCACGTACAAGACCAGGGGTCCCCAAAAGGTCACCACTAGCCCCCTGGGAAGCCTGCTCCTGTTGGTCCTCCTCCTCCTCCTCCACAAAGCCACCTTCCTCCTCTGACTCCACTTCTGGCACCTCTCCCTGCGTTGCAGCAGGTGCCTGGGTTCGTTCTGGTGATTGCGACCATAAATCGTGCGCTTCCAGCTCCTCGTCACGCTGGTCTACAGCCTCATCTGTCACTCGTCGCACGGCACGCTCCAGGAAGAAAGCGAAGGGTATTAGGTCGCTGATGGTGCCTTCGGTGCGACTGACCATATTTGTCACCTCTTCAAAAGGTCGCATGAGCCTGCAGGCATCGCGCATAAGCACCCAGTAACGGGGGAAAAAAATCCCCAGCTCTGCAGATCCAGTCCTACCACCCAGTTCAAAAAGGTACTCGTTGACGGCCCTTTGTTGTTGCAGCAGACGTTCCAACATAAGGAGCGTTGAATTCCAGCGAGTCTGGCTGTCAGAAATCAAACGCCTGACTGGCATGTTGTAGCGCTGCTGAATGTCAGCAAGGCGTGCCATGGCTGTGTAGGAACGTCTGAAATGGGCCGACACCTTTCTGGACTGGGTGAGAACGTCCTGGAATCCTGGGTACTTGGAGACAAAACGTTGGACTATTAAATTTAACACATGTGCCATGCAGGGCACATGTGTTAAATTTCCCAGTCTCAACGCTGCCAACAGATTGCTTCCATTGTCACACACCACTTTTCCGATCTGCAGTTGGTGTGGGGTCAGCCACCGATCGGCCTGTGACTGCAGAGATGACAGGAGTACAGATCCGGTATGGTTTTTGCTTTCCAGGCACGTCATCCCCAAGACAGCGTGACAACGGCGTACCTGGCACGTCGAATAGCCTAGGGGGAGCTGGGGGTGCACAGGTGTGGAGGAGGAGAAGGAGGACCCAGCAGCAGAGTAAGAAGAAGAAGAGGAAGAAGACGAGGTAGAGAGCGATGGAGGAGTAGAGGTGGTGGCAGAACCGCGTGCAATCCGTGGCGGTGACACCAACTCCACTGTTGTTGTTGTTGTTGAGCTACCCATTCCCTGCTTCCCATTCCCAGCCATTACCAAGTTCACCCAGTGGGCAGTGTAGGTGACATACCTGCCCTGACCATGCTTGGAGGACCATGCGTCAGTAGTCATATGGACCTTTGGCCCAACACTAAGTGACAGAGATGCGGTAACTTGGCTCTGCACATGTTGGTACAGGTGTGGTATTCCCTTTTTAGAAAAAAAATTGCGGCTGGGTACCTTCCACTGCGGTGTCCCAATTGCTACAAATTTGCGGAAGGCCTCAGAGTCCACCAGCTGGTATGGTAAAAGCTGGCGGGCTAAGAGTGCAGACAAGCCAGCTGTCAGACGCCGGGCAAGGGGGTGACAGTCAGACATTGGCTTCTTACGCTCAAACATGGCCTTCACAGAAACTTGGCTGGTGGCAGATGACTGGGAATGGGAACAGGTGGTCAAGGTGGAAGGCGGAGTGGAGGGTGGTTCAGATGGGTCAAGGAGAGCAGAGGTAGAGCAGTAAGATGCTGGACCAGAAGGAGTGTGACTTTTAGTTTGCCTGTTGCCTTTGAGGTGTTGCTCCCAAAGTGCTTTGTGCTTGCCGCTCATGTGCCTTCGCATAGAAGTTGTACCTATGTGGCTGTTGGGCTTACCAAGGCTCAGTTTCTGACTGCACTCATTGCAAATTACAATGCTTTTGTCAGAGGCACACACATTAAAAAAATGCCACACTGCTGACTTTTTGGAAGTCTGCGATCTGGCGGTAACAGTAGAAGTTGGCGGCATTGGCGGCAATGGCGGGTGCGTTGGCCGGCTGAACACAGGTGCCGATACATGTTGTTGCCCTACTGATCCCTGCGGGCTGGCCTCCCTGCTTCTTCTAAGTCTTATTCTCCTACTGCCTCTCTGACTCTCCGTCTCTCCATCTGAACTACCCTCCTCTTGCTCTCTTCTACTAGGCACCCACAAAACATCAATCTCCTCATCATCATTCTCCTCAGATGCATCAATTTCTTCTGACACATCACAGAAGGAAGCAGCAGCGGGGACCTCCTCCTCCTCCTCATCACTCATCATTATGTCCATCTCTGTCGTGTTCTCTGCCAGAATTAAATCTGGTGTAACGTCCTCATCTCCTTCATCTTCTTCTGCCAATAATGGTTGCGCATTACTCAGTTCAAGAAACTCATGGGAAAATAACTCCTCTGACTCCAGTGAAGATGGGGCACCGGTGGTGGAGGAAGTGTTACGTGGGGTGGCCATAGCAGTGGAGGATGAGGAGGATGTTGTGGTAAAGTTAGAAACGGTAGAGGATGGGGTGTGCTGTGTAAGCCAGTCAACTACCTCTTCAGCATTTTGGGAGTTCAGGGTCATTGGCTTTTTAAAACTGGGCAATTTGCTAGGGCCACAGGATTGCATAGCAGCACGGCCCCTAGCACGGCCTCTGCGTGGCGGCCTGCCTTTGCCTGGCATTATTTTTAAAAAAACAACAACAACAAAAACTCAGTTGGTTTTTCTGGAAACGATAATACACACAGCTAGATGGCAGTTTGAAGAAAACAGTGTGCAAATAATGCCTACAAGATCAACGTATACACTACTACAGCGGTGGATACGGATTACGTAAAATATATGAATGCTGCTTGAAAAAAAGTAACTCAAGTGGTTTTTCTAGAGACGATAATATTATCAATATTTAGACAAAATGTGAACAAGCTCACACAGCTAGATGGCGGTTTGAAGAAAACACTGTGCAAATAATGCCTACAAGGTCAACGTATACACAGCGGTGGATACGGATTACGTAAAATATAAGAATGCTGCTTGAAAAAAAGTCACTCCGGTGTTTTTTCTGGAGACGGTAATATTATGGATATTTAGACAGAATGTGAACACGGGCACACAGCTAGATAGCAGTTGGTTGAATAACACACTGGGCAAAAAATGCCTACAGGGCAAATAATGCCTACAAGGTCAACTTATACACTACTACAGCGAGGGATACGGATTACGTAAAATTTATTATGGCTGCTTGAAAAAAGTCACTCCGGTGTTTTTTCTGGAGACGGTAATATTATGGATATTTAGACAGAATGTGAACACGGGCACACAGCTAGATAGCAGTTGGTTGAATAACACACTGGGCAAAAAATGCCTACAGGGCAAATAATGCCTAAAAGGTCAACTTATACACTACTACAGCGATGGATACGGATTACGTAAAATTTATTATGGCTGCTTGAAAAAAGTCACTCCGGTGTTTTTTCTGGAGACGGTAATATTATGGATATTTAGACAGAATGTGAACACGGGCACACAGCTAGATAGCAGTTGGTTGAATAACACACTGGGCAAAAAATGCCTACAGGGCAAATAATGCCTAAAAGGTCAACTTATACACTACTACAGCGATGGATACGGATTACGTAAAATTTATTATGGCTGCTTGAAAAAAGTCACTCCGGTGTTTTTTCTGGAGACGGTAATATTATGGATATTTAGACAGAATGTGAACACGGGCACACAGCTAGATAGCAGTTGGTTGAATAACACACTGGGCAAAAAATGCCTACAGGGCAAATAATGCCTAAAAGGTCAACTTATACACTACTACAGCGGTAGTAAAATAAAAAAAAAGTTAAATAAAAAAAGAATGAATATTAAAAAAAAAAAATTAAAGTTGGTGCTGCTGAACTACTAGGAGCAGCAGATTAGCACACCAGTCCCACTCCCCAACACTGCTAGACTAATAGCACTGGGCTCTTATAGTAGTAGTAGTAGTAGTAGTAGTAGTAGTAGTAGTAAAACAACAAAAAAATAAATAAAAGCAGTCCTTACAAGGACTATTGCTATTGCAGCAGTCAGCAGATGAGATCAGAAGCAGGACAGCTGCCCACTGCAGCTACATACAGAGCACTGCAGTAGAAGGTAGATTACTAGCCAGCAAAGCTACCTAAGCTTAAATGTCCCTCAAACCCCTGCAGACTTCTGTCCCTCCAATAACAGAGCAGTATCAAAACGATTACTAGCCAGCAAACTTTCAACTGTCCCTGAAATCACTAACAGGCAGCAGCTCTCTCCCTACACTATCTCTTCAGCACACACAGGCAGAGTGAAAAAAAGCTGCAGGGCTTCGGTTTTTATAGGGAAGGGGAGTGGTCCAAGGGAGAGCTTCCTGATTGGCTGCCATGTACCTGCTGGTCTGGGGTGAGAGGGCAAAAAAAAGCGCCAACAATGGCGAACCCAAAATGGCGAACGTCGCGCGACGTTCGCGAACTTCCGGCGAGCGCGAACACCCGATGTTCGCGCGAACAAGTTCGCCGGCGAACAGTTCGCGACATCTCTAATGGGCAATCACAGCACTTATTTTGAACCCCAAGAACATTTTTCATGCTAGTGTTGCTCCCCAACTCCTTTTACTTCTAAATGTTGCTCACAGGTTCAAAAAGTTGGGGATCCCTGGTCTAGGGCCTTAAAGGATAAGTAAACCTTTGAAATAAATGCATGTAAAATTGATGAGAGTGTTATTTTAAGAAAGTTTGTAATACACTCATTATTTTGTTTTTTGTAATTACATTCATTATTTATTTTCTTTTTTTCCCAAGATATTAAGGGAAATAGGTACTGTTAATATGAATGGATTTTGTTACAACAGCACCACCTGCTGATCAGTTTCCCACCAGTCTGACCACCAAGTAGTCAAGGAAGTTGTCAGGAGAAAGAAAGAGGCTGCTCTGATGTTCTTCTTAGGAAAGATGTGAGAAAGGTTTCAATTTTTTTTCCCTAAGCAGAAGTACACCAGAGAAGCATTTTCTTTCTCCTGACAACTTCCTTGACTACTTGGTGGTCTGGTGGAAAACAGACCAGCAGGTGGCGCTGTTGTAACAAAATGACATTATATTAACACTACCTGTATCCCTTAATATCTTGGAATGAAAGAAAAATAAATAATGAATGTACATGACAAAAGTGTTAGAATAGCACCCTCATCAATTTTACATTCACTTATTTTAAAGGTTTACTTATCCTTTAACTCGATATCGCCCTGCCATTGGTGGGCATATAGGGGAAAGATCCGATCTTTGGCAATCTTATTGAGAATGTCTTATTAAGGTGTATGGCCACCTTAATTGTTTTCTTCTTCTGCTTGGGTGGATATTAGTATAGTATTGTCGGAACATTCTAACAATTGGATAGGATAGCCTACAATAAACTTCCAGATCCCCCACGTCACTGGATAAGTGCTGCTGATTTTTCCTTGTATTGGCTGCCCTGTTTTCATGTTAAATGGGTTATTATGTGGTCACAGTGACATTGATACCATGCAAGTGAAAATATAACTGCCCTAAAGTAATCTTTCCAATGTCCCAGTAAATCAGGTCACATCCCTGACCCTACACTGTAGTTTATTGCTTGTGCCATAAAGGAGATATGAGAGAGAAAGAAAGAAAGAAAAAGACTTTTATTGCTTAATGAAAAAAAATTCATACAGAGCCTGGGTTACTAGAGGTTATATAACTGCCATGAGTTGTGAGGCAGGGTTACTGGAGAGCATGGAGCTGGGCAACTCTTGCTTAATACCGGCAATGAGGACAACTGAACAAAGTGTTGAACGTTGGTTTTATTCTTACTTTTTTGTATAGGAACTAGACAGGAACAGGATTACCAAAAACAGCAAAAGTCAAAAGAAAAACAATGGATGGATAGTGGCCTCTAAAGAAAAGCTGACCCTCATTCAATAATACCAATATCATAAATTCACGTTGATCACTGTAGTACAGGCGGAACAATGATTGCTAACTTTACAATAAGACATTCTCAGCGGGTCCCTTAAAACCACATTTTACCGGAAAGAGTAATAGCAGCAAATGTATATTATTGGGTCAATATAATGTCAGCATGGACCTGTTTTGTTTGCAGGCCTTGGACCAATGGTTCCACTGATCTTTGCATTGATTCTACCCAGTGGAAAACAGATGGACCATATGAGTATGAAGAACATCTCTAGAAACGACTGTAACTGGATTCCCACCCCAACCCCTGCCTCCATTCAATCCACACCCTGTTCCATTGACACCATTGAAATGGAATTAGAATTTGCGTGTGTAAACTGTAACTGGGTGAGAAAATCAGGGTGAGAAAATGCAGGTGAGTTGACATGTCTTTATATGTTACCCAACTAATGTTTCAAACCAGGATAGTTTTGCCATCTGTATGGCATCATCCACCTTTGGTATCATAAGTGAGAAACAAGAATAACAAGTAGAGCTCTCAAGGAAATGCAGTTCTATATTTCAGAGCTTTCTGGATAGTGGATTTCCAAATCATGGACCTCATACCTGTGCTCCCCATATATCAGCATTGTTTATTTTTATTTTATTTTGGTTATTTTCTACTGCACAAATAGAGCTGAATTTATTAGAAAACTTTGATTTCCCCCTTTAATTTAATTTAATTTAGAAGCGTAAGCTCAGTCCTGATTCAATTTCATAACTAATTACCCTGTTATTGTTCTTATGAAGCAGGAAGGGGTTGGACCCTTAATATCGGCGGGTCAGCTGGTTGATGAGGACAAAAAAAAAGCTGAGATTTGGAACTCATATTTTTCATCTGTCTACACAAATGAGGAACCAGTTAATGAAGGTTTCCTTCTTAATAGTCCCAGTTCTAGTAACAGAATAATGATGCATGGTCCACACATGAGGATATTCAAAAGAGACTAGAACATGTTAAGATAAACAAAGGTCTGGTGCCTTATGGTATTCATCTCAGGGTACTTAGCGAGCTTAGCTCTGTGATTGCCAAACCTCTTTACTTAATTTTTCAGGATTCTTAATGGTCTGGCATTGTGCCGAGAGACTGGAGAATTGCTAATGTGGTGCCGCTATTCAAAAAGGGATCCTGTTCTCAGCTTCAAAACTATAGGCCAGTTAGTCTGACGTCTATGGTAGGAAAGCTTTTTTCCAGACAAAGAAACCCAAAGAGCGGAGCTTTCCATAAAGGGTTCCATTTATCTAGGCTGTGTCCTCCAAATAAATTCCCTCAAGGCAAAGAAATAGAGCAGAATAAATCCTGGTTCTGTTAAACTCAACTAACCCTCCCGCAAGCTCCAATGTTATTGCTGTAATGCTAATAGGCTGATTATGATAATAGGGTACAGTATCAGCTCCATGCCAAGCAAATCACAGGCTTATTTTAAGTAAAGCGCAGATATCAAGGACAACTGATCAGATACAGTCATAAACATGGAGATGTTCCAACTAGGCAAGAGGTGCTGTGCTGTCCTTAAACTTTGGCCTTTGGCACAGGCTATAATGAATCCTTTTCCTTGTTGTGCGTCTACTGAGTTCAGCTCAACATCTCACGCATTATGTGCTCCTGAATTATAATTCTAGTTCCCCCATTTAACAGCAAACTGAGGTCATACAGTATGTTTTGTCTCATCCCACTACCCCATGTCTCTTAAAAGGCACTGCCTCGCTCTATGGTTGCCAGTTGGCTGCTATGTTAGTGACATAACAATTAAATGATAGTTTATACTAATATATACATATTAATATATATAATATATATATATTATTAATAGGGAATAAATATAACATAAACATGACGGTTTGTGTATTTTTCTTCCCAAAACCATGAATTATGTTTGCTAAATGTTTCTTCTGAAATGTTTTTTATAAGGCACAGATTTGGTGCCATATTCACAGTAGGGGGGTGCCAGGATGGCCCTTCTTATGGCTGATGTGTGTATTGTGATCCCTTATACCTGTCAGTGTTGCGGGACTCCAGTTCCTCCCTTTGTCTCAGGTGCCCTTTAACTTGTATTTGATTCACAGGAACCTAGTGTCTCATCTCTTGATCTTTTCTATTCAATTCTATTCAACTCCACCAAAACTTGATGGAATATGCTTGATCTTACCATTGGAAATACCTTGAGCCCATACATATTGTAATAAAGGACAATCTCTTATTGGCCCATGTTTCTGCTGACTGGTATTGCTTGCTAACATTTATGATCCTCCTCTATCAAGGATTGATAAATTGATAAATCCCAAATGTAAACCTGACAGTCAGTATTGAATTTTATCTGCTGTTTAGCTTCCTAGGTCAACAGTATGTGAACAATCCCTCCTTCAGTGGTTTACAGATCTTCATAGCTCAAGCCACCCTAGTGTTCGATGAATCTGTCCTGTTTCGATTCGCCAAAAAATGTGCGAATTAAAAGGCAAAAAATTAGCGAAACGCATTGAAGTCAATGGGCATTACAATTATTTTGACACTCGAGAATTTTTTTGACATGGCGGATTTTTTGCTGGCAAATTTTCATCGAAGTTTCATGAAACTTGCAAATTTGCACCATCACTAGCAAGCTTTGGTTAGGACTCCCTTTTCACTAAAACAATGTTACAGATATAGGAAAATGTTGCTTCTATCAGGCTTTCAGCCACATTTCCTATAATATATAAGAAATTATGCATGTTTGGACCACAAATGTCACTAATAAATATTTAAAGTGGGCTTTGCCATTCCCCCAGAATCTCACCAAAAATAGCCTTCTGGTTGAGTTCCCCATTGCCACAGATCCACAGATTCCCCAGGAGGGGCAGACTCACAATTTGGGAATCAAATCCCTACTTCATCAGGTCAGCTTTTGTGAATTAGTCCTCTAGGGTCCCATGGATCCCTTATCAGTGCGGATGGAGAAGTCAGGATTTGCATCTAATATGGATTATATCCAAACTATTTCCAAAAATGAAGTGGATGCTGAATGAATGTTAGGGCACATTTATCAAAGATCGTATTGAGACTCTTGCATGTTTCCCAGTCTTTTTATCTGCCTAGAATATTTTCCAAAAGGGAACCAACTCCTCTGTCAATCCAATCAATAAAGGTAATTTTGATCAATTCAGTCAAAATCAATATTGATCATTGTTTGAGCTTCATGATCCATTATCTCAGACCAAAGCAAATGTTGAAAAGAAAAGCTGAAGTTCCATGTTCCATTGTTCTATGGCATCTCAGCAGGTTTTACATATTTAATTCAATGAATTAAAAAAGTTCATGCTTTTTTTGTAAAATTAAATATTATCAAATCCGCCCCTTAGTGTTCAGTGTGACATTTTTTTCACTCATAGGGGTAAATTTACTAAAGGGCGAATTGGCTAATGCTGGCAAAATTTGCCAGCATTGCATCATTTTACCACTTCGCCGATTTACTAATAGGCGCTGGCGTGAATTCGCTAGTGAAGGAGATAGACTGTAGTGCTACTTGGAACTCTAATGCCAGGTGAATTTTTGCACTGGTGAATAGACGTAAATACGCTTATTCACTTAGATGCGGATTTTCCTGAATGTTACATCTTGCGTCAGATTTGCCTTCACCACCTCAGACCAGGCATAGTGCAATAGAGTAGAAAGGAGTTCCTCAAAAAAAAGTTGACATTTTTTCTAAGTCCCAAAAAAAATGCTGGCATCTATTCCTTTTTACAGGGTGATAGGCTGAAAAAGCCAACGCTAGCGTAACTTCATAATACTGATCGTATTTTCGCTAGCGCAACTTCGTAAGTGTTCAGTACCCTGTGCACAACTTTGGATCATCGGGAATTAGCATTGTCCAGGCAAAGTGTTGTGATGTGCGCGAAACCAGCGCTGGCGAATTTTCGTAGGTAAGTCAATTTGCCCCATAGAGTAAGTCTAGGCCAGTGATATAATTTTTTAATGTCTGACAACATTTGGTATCTTTAGGTAATACAGTGTGCTGCTTGTCGTGGAACCTATAGAATATCTGCAATGTGCAATGTTGGTTTCCATTAATTAAATTCTAGGATTAAAATAATCGTTGAGATTCTAATGCCCAAACAAGCATTCCAATGGAAAATCTTTTATTTATAACAATATTGTTGTCCTGCAACAAACAAACATTTAACTGCCAACCTGTGGCGAGTAAACAATGGAGGATGACGGGACTGTACTCGTATACTCATACTCATATAATGTGTACAATACAAACGTCTGAAATACATAGAAGCCATGATTCACCAGCATGATAATGATGTCGGCATGTCACATGCCTAATGAATACAAAGTTCACACACTCCTGATAAACACATATTAATAAAGCACGTGGGACATGTTTATAGCTTAACAGCAAGGAGCAACAGGCAATACAGCAGGAGGGACATGAGCGATAAAGAAATATGGTAGGGAAGTGGCAGGCGGGCGACAATATAACTGATGAAATACAGGAAATCAATGGCAAAGGGAGTGATGAAGAGAGAACTAAAAAAAGAATATGGGTGTCACTGATAAACACAATTTGGGCATAAATCCTGGAATTCTGGAGACATAAAAAACTCATGGTGGATTGTGCCTGTTTTTTACACTTTGGCCCTTTAGAAAGGAGGCCCTGAATACTTTAAGCAAGCAAGTAGCGTGCACATTTTAAAAAAGCACCTTTTATGGTGATTTTAAGACTCTATTCTAACCAAACCGTTAAAAAAATGAGGGAATCAAGTCAAAGGACAATTTACAGCATGAAAACAAAGACACATGTCCTTTATGATTGCAGTTGCTACAGTATAACCAGCCATGGAACCAATCCAGTCCAAATATATATTATACTGAAACAAGAACACTATTTACACTGTAAATTCCACTCAGACGACTCACAACCTGACCATTTATACTGCGGCAACAGGAGATCTTCACAGAGAGTCCAGGAAATGCTTGTTCTTATAGCTCTGTATGTGCGTGTCTTGATACATTCTAATAATTAGGTTCTTCGCCTCTAGATGAAAGGAGCAACTTATGCATATTTATACTCACCAAATTAAGCTAAAACTTGTGTAAAGGAATACTTTGTATTTTTTCTGGCTTTCTTGGCTAGAGGAAGAGATGCACTTGAGGTCTCTGAGAAACTTCAAGTACTTCAAGAGACCTCAAGTCCAAGTCCAACAAGAGTTACACAATAGTCAACTTGATACTTTGTAAGTCTTACATTTTGTTAGTTGACTATACAATTAAGAGCAGGCTAGGAAGTTGTGCATACACATTGAGCAGTATTATATTTCCATCATCAGACCAGTATATCATCAACGTTCTTGTGCTATTCATTGATAGCCTACAAAATAAGGTCATGGTCTATGGAAGCTTGGACTAGTGAAACATCACCAAGTTCAGGTATGTCTAGCAAACTTTCGGATACAACTGGTGGCCAGTATCCTTGTCATCTACCTCCATCTCTACAGTTTGATCATTAGAAACCTAAAGCCGAGACTAAAGTTGCCCAAAGAGAAGTCTTTCAGAATATAATGGTCATCTATAGATTATTTACTTTTCCACTTCACGTTAGCAAACATCCATTCATTTACCATGTCATTGGGCCGAACACCCAGGCGCTGTACATAATCTAATGGCACAATCTTATCTCGAGTTGGATGTTACCATTCTTGATGGGATTTTTGTTTGATGAACTTCAGTGAGAGGTAGTATAAGACTAGAAAACCAGCGATGATCCCAATAAGAACCAGGTAACATGCATATAGCGGATGGCTGTCCATTTCCATATTAGAGATAATCTATAAGAAATAAGTAAGAGCATCAGTGGCACTGATCATATATGGTGGCACACAATAGCTGGAATGTTAATGTCTTGGCCATTTCATGCCCCCTTCAGATATCACAAATAAACTTTAAAATTATGTGAATTATTGAAATTCAATTTGTTTTCAAAATTTGAGTGTAAATTAGAGTTTTTACTTAGCATATTTAAGACAAAATTTGCATCAGAAACACCTTATACTTTTATTTTTGGGGAGGGAAACAACACGAGATTCCCATTGTTCCATAATTTTTTTAAAACTAACACTTGAATTATAAAATAGCTTGAATGTTGAAAATGGTTTTGGTTGCGGAATTTTTTCATTCTACCTTTCAAGATTTTTTGGATTGCTAAATATTTAAAATACAAGTTTGGAAAAACCTGAATTATAAAATAGTTAATTTTTCTGGGGTTTTTTTGCTGCAATTTTTTCAAATGATGGCAAAAGCTACAAGTTGAAGAGGCAATACAGGTATGTGTGCAAGCTTTGATGGGAACTAAAATGCAAACTCACCACCTTTCCTGGAATTGTGATGGTAATGTTTCCAACTGGCACTTTATAACTGAGATCAGTAAACTGAACCTGCATTAGTCCTTCAAAGCCCCAACGGAGGAAAGAGACATAAGAGATCCAATAGGGGACTGCATTGGGAATAAAAAAATTATATGAAATGATGTTTCAGTTGCACTGCAATAACTATAGTCACATGGCTTTAAAAGAATATGAAAAAAAAAAACAAATTGCAATGAGATCTGATAAATTGCTGGAAAATCTATTTTATACACCTCAATAATGAATCTCATTTATAGGAGACAACCTCTGCTTCACTCGGCACTGATTATCACAGAACAATGTTATTGTTGTCAATACCATGAACTGCATTGACATTTATGACATTTTTCATATCTTAATTATACAAAGTCATGTTCAGGGAATTATTTGGGCAAAATGCCTAGTAGAGCCTATAATACAAGTTTGGCACCCAAAGTAGTAAGAGATTACATGACTCAAGGCTGGACACAGAGTAGGTCAATTTGACACACAATCGAATATCAACTCTGGATATGACTAGAGAGAATATTGATTTGCTACCCTGTATAGTTCCACAACACTATAGCAAGATGGGGTTCTTACAATATTTAGGTCTCATATTGTTATATGGTTGCCTGAACGAATGCTTGACTATGAAGAGGGGCTTCAACCCAAAAAGTACAAAAAGTACTGGGCTGGTAACTGGTAACATTTGAGCACCCAATGTGCAGTAAATGAACAGGTTTGTATTGTGGCTATCTTTTTCTTTGACCCACCTGTCCAAAGGTTTTCCAATCTAATAATAAATCCACCAGTCAAGTAGGATGAAGTAAATATAGCATTGCTGAGAAAGGAAGACATCTGGAGTGTTGGGAGTAAAGCAGACATCCACAGGGCCATGGCCCGGCTACAGTATACAATAAGAAACAACAACGCAAAATTCAACAGGAAACATTCTGGTTGGGGGTTGAGGTTGGCCAGCCAGTAGATAGGAACGCCATAGAAAATCACAAAAGCAAAGTGTTCTGGAAGTTCCCCAATCACCTGCCAAAATATAAATTGCATTAAAATCTCAAAGCATAGTGGAAATGGGGACATTTTAGTCTTTCCTGGTGGGAGTCTTATACATTCGCAGAGACATACTAAAGATTTTTTTCCCATTTTGTTACCTATGGATGTATGTTATTATAGGACAAGAGGTTTTGAGGTTGTGAGTTTTCCAAGCAACCTCACACCAGGTAGCCTCACATCCTAGTAAATTAAAATACAATGCATATAAGAAGCAATCTAAAGTGATTCATTGTGGCTGCTCTTTAGAAAAACTGTCATATCAGAACATATTAGGGTTCATTTAGGAACCTATCCGCAGTGTGCAAAGTGCAATTTCAGATACAAATCTCTGTGCTTTTTCCTCTTTAATCCTCTCAATTGTGGTTGAGCTTTGAGATGTGCCCACTGTATTTCCTTCTAATGAACCTAAATGATACAATTGCACTTGTGTTCTGACACAAATTGGATGAAAGTTGCTTCTAGCATTTTGTATCACTTCCAGAGTGCAAGCCTGGAGCTTGTATTGACACAACCCACTGTAGGAACCTTGGTGCCACCAACAGGTCCAGGGTGGTGGTTTCTCCAGGGTTACCAAGTGTCATTCGAGGAAGGACGCATTGGAAACCACATGAACCTGTGAACACAAGAACCTTAACTTCAGCAATAGGTGCTCTTCATTGTGTCCATTTTAGAGCACTTGCAGGGGCTTCCTAAATGATCCCTATTTTGTGGCCTAAGTCTCAAGGAAGGACACAATTGACAATGGTAAAGCCAAAATAGAATATGACAGAAAGAAAATGTTCACCTCATTGAGTAAAATTGCTAACTTGCTACTTTACTTAACTGGAATGAATTGAGCTATGGTGCATGCGTGATCAGAAATTGCTAAATCATTGTGGGTTACTTCCTAGCAACTACAATGTGAAGCTCCATGAAGCTCCTATAATTACCATTATCATAACTGTGTTTCATAATCCATTATGGCCAAAGAGAAGTCACGTCCTAAGGCTTTTTAAAAACTAAACCTATTATAGAATACCAGAACACACTAAATTCAATTATCAACATGAAACTATTCTTTTTTTTTTAAATGAAGTTATTACCTTAGCAAAAAAATATGGTGTGACGGAATAAAGCCCATCTTCCAGGTCATGGTAAAGCATGGCTCGTTCTGAATGACCTGAAAATAAAAGTATTTTGAGAATACTTTACTTTGAAAAACTCTTATAGATTTATTTAAGGCATTATTTATTGCTTCAATCTCATTTTTAATAATGAAGAAATCTGTGCACTTACATTTGGCAACAACATCTAAAACCACAGCAAAGGGGGTCAGTGAGCCTTTCATAAACAGGAGCGCGATTGAGTCCTGTATGGAAAGTTGGTTCTTTCCTTGTCCATAATATAGAAACCCAATCAGCAATGCCATTACTAGCGCCTCAAACCCATGGATCAGTAATGTGCTAAGGTCTCGCAAATCATTGGATACATGCCGCCTGTTGGATAGAGAGGGAACTAATGGTTTAAACATGTTGCTGGAGGAATCAAACTGTTGTAATCACATTACAAGCCTAAAATAAAACCCTACTTCAGATACTATTTCTTGTATTGTCTCCTGCAGAACTAGTCCAAGTGACGCGTGTTGTATTCATCACAGGCCAATCAAATAATGCTTTTGGCAAAGTAAAGATAATAGTCATACGCTGTACTCGCTTTATCGTCCATAACTTATATTGAAGAGGGACTTGATAATTGTAGATCAAGAACTATTCAGATCGTGTATCAGGTCAACATCGTGGCCATTTTCCATTCTCAAGACCTTAGAAGCAGGACAAAACATTGGTGCAATCCACCGCCTGAATAACGATTGAAGTATGATTATTAAGTATTTATTAATTAACCACATATCTGGTTAGGTAGATCGGCCTAGAGGTGAATATAACTGCATACATTTTACTTAAGTAAGTATATACAGTAAGTCAGACCAAACTAGAATCCATGATTTGACCTTATTCATTACTGAAAAAACTCGATAAAATCGGTTCGGGAAAATTTTTTCAAAAATGTGTTTTTTTGCCCAAATTTTTTTTGTGAAATTGCTCAATTCCCCCGAATTTTTGGCCGAAACTCAGCTCAGACCTTGATATCTTCAAATTTGAAATAGGACCTATGCCATTGACTTCTACAGGGCCCGACAGCTTGGAGATGGAGCATTTTCAAATAGCAGCCTTGGGGTATAAGAAATCACCAAAAACTGTAGGTTTTTTTTACAATAAAAATTTAGATTTTATGATTAAAAAAATACTCGAATTGTTCCAGTTTTTGGCATACAGACTTTAATAAAACCACCCTTAGTGATTTAAGTATCTTAGTAAAAAGTGGCAATACCTGATTAAGACAGAAAATTGGTGCAGTCCTCGAGGCAGTTGATTCACATCACGGGTGTCTATGTTAATTGCTTTTTCATGCACAGAGACAGGTAGGTTGATACTAGGCAAAAAAGAAAAGCCAGTTCAACTCAAAAGTCAGGTATTAGCTGGTAGATCTCCAGATTCTACTGAATTATAGTGGTTCCTTAATGTTGATCAGTTGCCATCTACAGACCTAAAGTGATCCCTAGTCCCCAGGGATCTGATAGAGATTAGAGTGAAAAAAGTGGTCTACAGCTCTATCTGGGTCTTCGTTAGATGAGGTGGGTTAAGTGGCACAAACATTAAGATCAGTTCAATTTAGCCCACTGATTTGGTAGTGCAGTTGGGCAAAGACACCTTCATCTGGGGACCTGACCAAGCATGCCAATATTATGTGGTTTAGATGAATTTAGACAGCTCTAAATGTGTTGCTTAAAGTCTTTACAGCAATGTATAAGTTTGTACTGTATTAAGACTCACCTGGAAGGTGTGTTATTTTTATTTGATTCCTCAAGAGGTTTCCAGAGGAAGTCATCAGAGTTCTTGACTTTTTCCCAGAATATTTCAGCCAGTGAACTTGTTCTTTCCAAAGATTCAGCTTCCCGCTCTTTGTTCCTCTGATCAATGCTGGTCAGATCAACTGAAATCACAGATCATGATGAATTAACGAGTTAAACATTGATGCAACATGATTAAACTAACATAACTGGATTCTATATGTCTGATTGAGGTTCTGATACGAGAAAGCAATTTCTGGATGGTTATACGCACCATAAAAGTCTGCAGGGTTGCTGTATCTGGGGCATGGGTACCCAATAGAGGAGAAATATTCCACCATGTCTTTGGCTGTCCCAGAATAGATTGTGGCCCCAGATGACAGAAGGAGGACTAAATCAAAGAGCTGGAATATGTCAGAACGGGGCTGGTGAATTGACAGCAGAACCAGTCGATTTCCTCTGGCCAGCCTGGACAGGGTTATCACAAGGTTGTGTGCTGTGAAACTGTCCAGTCCAGATGTTGGCTCATCAAGTATAAGTATACCTGCCAGAGAGATGGCACAGATCTTTTTTATCATCACTAACATTGTTTTGCTTTTTAGCTTTTGATTTGCACCTCTAGTTGTTGCTTTGAAATAAGGAGATTTCGGTCTCTCAAGTAAAGGGGATATACTGCTTCCTTAGATCCCCAAAAGTCCTACTGCTTGTGCTACATCAGTCAAGGGGGCATTGAAATTACTTTGGGTCCCTAGTATCAGAGCAGCCCCTTAGGGAATTAAAAATAAATTGCAATATTGTTAGATATTCTCATAATATACATCAAGGATGTCCAAGCTGTTGCAGTAAAAGCCCCAAATAAGATAGGACCAACTCAAGATTTCATGTGTTTTATTGGAACTTTTCTTCCCTAACTTCTATCATGATTTAAGGCCATAAGTTCCATAACTGTGGAACTTCCTATTTAGGGCAAGATCTGAAACAAATGTGTACTTGAATGAGGTCTTGTTTGCCCCTGTAACCATATGAAGTTGACTTTCATCATGGTATTTTGATAGCTTTGCCTAATGGATGAGAACATGTTAGAACATAATGTCTTTATTACATCCTAGTTAATGCAGATTATATCAGTCTACTGACCTGGGTTCCAAAGAAGCTGCACACCAATGCTCACTCTTCTGCGTTCCCCCCCAGAAACTCCCCTAGTATATGTGTTCCCCACTTTGGTGTTTGCACACTGCCGAAGCCTTAATTCTGCTATGACATCTTCTACCTGTTAGAAGTGAAAAGTGTAAGTATTTATTTTGTTACACACAGAGACATCCAAAACTTTTATAGAATGGAGTTCAAAGAGTAGCACGTTCTTCTCTCACATTGCCCTCTCAAAGAGACGCTAGGTCAGAACTTACCCTCCTTCGTCTTTGCTCTTCTGAATATGACTTTGGAAGGCGAAGTTTGGCAATGAAGGTCAAAGTTTCTCGCACAGTTAGGTGAGGTAGAAGTTGATCATCCTGCCGCACATGTGCCACACACTTCTTTACTCTATGTTTTGTGCTGACCTTTCCATTAATTAGGATCTGCCCAGATTTGATCTTTCCTCCTTCGTCCTTACATGTAATGATGTCAAGCAAAGATGTCTTCCCGCACCCTTCAGAGACAAAAAGAGAGAGAGAGTGGGATTAAATCAAGAAATAAACAAAATATCTTTTAAAACATAAACACTGCGAAAATCTTATTTATCCTTAATCTGCTATGGTGGTATCTGCTTTTTTGTATGACTATTCATGGGAAGTGCAGTAGATCCCTTCTATTCCAAATGATCTGGAAAAGCGTTGGATTTGCTCCGATTAATTAGGTACCTCAGATCATTACCCCACTAAATGTTAAAGGTTGAAGAGAAACATCCCACCATTCTGGAATTATGGCTCTAATAGACCTACTCATTCATTCTGAAAATGATATGGGTCATTCTTACCTGTGTTTCCTATTACAGCCAACATCTGCCCGCTGGTCACTTTCACATTTATATTTTTCATAGCTGAGGTTTTGCCGTCTTTATTCCATTCCCAGGGCATTTTAAACTCGGCCAACTTCTCGTACCATGGGATCTGGGCATCTAAATTAACCTTTGAAATTAATTAAAAAAAAAGAGTTTACAAAAGAAGTAATTTCTACCAAATGAGGTTTACAACTCAGTAATGTTTGCATCAATCAACACAACCATTTTTAAAAGTAATTATGTTGGGAATAAATAATGTACATTATGCTCAGGGCTGGATGAGTGATTGTCAATGTCTCCAGTACTGTCCTTGGAATTTCATATCCTCATGGGGTTCTGGCTTGGCCCCCTACCAGTATATGCCTCTGGAAATGCAGAGTGGGCATTGATCAGCACATGACTATGTCCAACAGGCACATGCACCAACCATGTGTTGTACCACCACCAATGAGACGTGGAGCTACAGAGGACCCAGCTTCAGCTTTTTGGATATTCACTCCAACAGGTCTAAAGTACTGGACTAGTTCAGTGAGCAATACATACAGGGAGCAGCCATTGCTCTTTGGATGATCTGAAGGCTCTTTAAAACTCACAGTCAAAACACTAAATTTGCTTGTCATTTAATTTTTTAGACATTGAAAATGTATAGTGTATGTTTTAAGAGATTATTCTGATTTGGAAAAAGATTATTCTGAAACAAAATTATTTTAAACGGGGCTCATTTAATACAATGGGTCACACATGCACCAGTGCAGGCCAAAATTAACCAATTTCAGCTTTAATGTATCAGACACAATTATTGATGACATTTTTACCTGGTAAGTAAGATCTTTCACCTCCAGGACGTTTGGAGCGCCAGAATAGGTAAAATATAGGCTGTTGTCTTCTTCCGGTAAATACAAATCATTGTTGTGCCTGAGGCCGGGCTGCAGAAGAATTGAGCATATAAGTGAGTAATCAAAGCATTTATTTGGCATCTTGTTTTTTATGTCTCTACACCAGGATAAGTTCACCTTGAGGAGCAGAATACACCTAAAGACACCTTTGCTAAAACTGAGCATAATAATAAAAATATAATATAATAAAAATATTATTATTTTTTGTCATTATAAAGCATGGATTGTTATTTACTGAATTCCCTTTATAAACAGGGTAATGTTTTCAAAGGATCACTAAATAAACAAATCCTCCCCTAACCCAGGCTGCAGATTTTGAACTAAAGATCAGCTCATTTTTTATCAGCTTATTCTCTGCTTAGTAGAACAGGAAGTGACAGGAAGTGCTAAAGTGAAACTGGTTTCACTTTCTTGCTTATACAAAAATAAAAGAAATAGAATATAAGAAAATATATTTTTTCATTAAACTAACAGACACAACTTATTTTCAGCACATATATTTTGAGGGGTGTACTGTCCCATTAACAAAATATTGTTTGTAAAAAAAAAGTATTGTCTTTTGTCAGTTGCTTTCCAGAATTGTTTTTAATTGTTTTTCAAAAATTTACATTGTAAACATTTTGACCCCCCACCTCATATTTCCCAGTTAAAGGATAAGTAAACCTTTAAAATAAGTGAATGTAAAACTGACGAGCGTGCTATTCTAAGAACTTTTGCAATTTACATTCATTATTTATTTATTTTGTATTCCAAGATATTAAGGGAAATATGTACTGTTTATATAAATTGATTTTGTTACAACAGCGCCACCTACTGGTCAGTTTCCCACTAGTCTGTCCACCAAGTAGTCAAGGAAGTTGTCAGGAGAAAGAAAGAGGGTTCTCTCATATTTACTTATTCTTTAAAAGGGCACAGACTCGAAATCACTGGTTGTTTGTTCAAGTTCAAGCCCCCCTTGCAGGTTCTACCTTTAGCCAGCCCCCTCCCAGGTAATAACAAGGTTACAGATACAGGAAACTTCAATGTAACAGTCATTCTGCCATAATTCCACGAATTTCTAGGACATAAAATACATTTTAACCCTAAATCTCATCCTAAATGACTTTCAAGCTGTGCAGGCAGTGGTATCTAGGGGAGCATTCTTGTGTAGCATTCTCACCCTAACTGGTATTCAGTCACCCCAAATCTCACTCTAACTGGTAATTACTCACCCCAAATCTCACTCTAACTGCTATTCAAGCCCCATTGCCATTCCCAAGAGGTTGGAAATCCACAGTTTAGGAACCAGTATACTAAAGTATACTAAACTCTTATTATCAGATACAGGTATGTGACCCATTATAAGGAAACCAGTTATCCAGAAACCTCCATAGACTCCATTTTATCAAAATAATTCACATTTTAAAAAATTATTTTCTTTTTATCTGTAATAATAAAGCAGTAGCTTGTACTTGATATAACTAAGATAGAATTAATCCTTATTTGAAGCAAAACCAGTCTATTTGGTTCATTTAACGTTTAAATTATTTTTTAGTAGACTTCAGGTATGAAGATCCAAATTACAGAAAGATTTGTTATCCCAAAAGCCCCATGTCCTGAGCATTCTGGAAAACAGATCCCATACCTGTACAGTATTATTTGAAAAGTGTGATTAAGAGCCCAAAAATGGATCCCTGTGCTCTCTAGGATGGGTGACTTCAATAATATGAATAATATGAAGCGTCTACAAATGTAAGCAAATTTTACAGGTATATATTATCTGGAATGATCAGAACCTGGGGTTTTCCAGAGATCCAAAGGTTTTTCTGATATTTGAATCATCATACATTAGCTCTTCTAAAATTTGTAAACATTAAATAAACCCAATAGGATTGTTTTGCTGCCAATATGAATCCATGCAGCTGAGTTCCCATCAAGTACAAGCTACTGTATTCTTATTACAGAAAAAAAGGAAATTATTTTGAAAAATTAGAATTATTTGCTTATAATGGCTCTATGGGCCCATAGTTCAGAGCTTTGTGAATAACGGATTCCCATACCTGTGCATTACAACTGCTAAAAAATGTAATTTATTTAAAGTTTATTTAGAATATATTGTCATATTATATTTTCAAATTTATTTATAAATGTTGATAAATTTAGCAGCAAATGTTATATTCTGCTAGAAGAGGCCACATTTCGTTAATATTTAAGCAGTAGGACTATATCAGAATATACTAAGGGCTCTGCACTCTCAGCTCTTGTATATGGTCTAAATACTGATACATTTCTAGGTCCTTTTAAACCAGACCTAAACAGTTTGTAGATGGTTACATAAGGGGCAAGAGCCCTGGTCTCTACAAATAGTGGGAGCCAGAAATGTGGCAGTTGTAGGTAGGAAGAGTAGAGGACACAACAGATAGTGGCAGTAGGGCAGAATGGACCCAGTAGGCTTATTAATGAACGGCCGCTTTTTTTCAGGAACAAGAGTTGCACTTCAACAACAGCTGAAGGATTTTAGGGTCCTAATTCATATAAAATCAGTCTCTCTGAGCCCCACTGCTTTTGAAAATCTGAAGGAAGTCAAAGAGCACGAAAGCCTGTTCCCTTAATCAATGGTCTTTAGAATTAGAGGAACAGTTGCTTTCTCTGCACTTGTCCCCACCAGAATATCAATGAACCTTCATTAGGGGGGGGCTTTTTATTAAAACTCACATTTTCCCATTATATTAAAAATAAAAATTCAACCTAACTCCCAACCACGACCTGGCTTACTTTTACGAACAATTAGGATCAAAAACTGTCCGTGTGCGACAAACTTGTGCGACAATGAGAATCAAGCTATTTTTTTCTAATTGTCACCGAAAAAGCTTGACCTTATCAAATTGTCACAGGAAAACCTTGTATTTTTCAGATTATTGAACAAAAATGAGCGTCAAACAGTGCAAAACTCTTAACCATGAAGGCAAAAAACATGTTCCAATTGTAAAAGGGACCATCAGACTTTTACATGACAGATTTTCAGCAGCCTTGGGGTATAATAAATATCGGAAAAGTTTTTTTGTCCTCTAAAAATTCTAATTTTCCCCCTTAAAACTCGACCAGAAAAATTGAAAGTTAAATAAATAGACCCCCAGGTGTTACATGTCATGAGCTACCATATATACCCTCATCTACAGAGTATCAGTGATTATTGAGTATTAGCAAGTGCCACCTTTTGTATCTGGCACTACTGGCCCCTACTACTAAATATGATCTGTTCCTAACCCATCATCTGTCTTTAATCGAGGAAAAGTTCTCTAGCACTTGTTCTGCAACTTTACAATACAACTATTTAGATTTACACAAAGAACAAGAATGTAAATATTTCCTGTACATAGAGCTGGGCACCGTCAATTGGCAGTTAGGGTGAAATTTAGGGGATTGACCTGCTGCTTTTGTAGATACAAGTGAAATATTACTACACAGTTTTCATTTATGTGTAACCTTGTTTCTGATCTAAAGAGAGACCCTTATGTTGTGCCCAAAATTGAGGGAGAGGGACTTAGCCCTCAATAATTATACACTCTTTATATATGGTTGGTGTTTGGACCACAGCTAAAACACTAGTAAACTGTCATCATACTTTTTGTATAATAACCCAACTCATACAATATATATATATGACATGTTCTGGGATCTCGACACTACAAATGGAATTCTGTATTCATTGTCCATCTGGCTCCTAACTTCACAGATCTGTACTCACCGGAAGCATCTGAAACTGGTCCTGTCCTTTCAGCAGCTCATCTGGTTTCCCGTAGGTTTTATCCATGGTTGAGTGTCTCACATGTAAAAAAACTTCACAATTTCTACAACTTCCACAAAATGTCAGTAATCAGTTCAACAACTGTGGAATGGACTGTGTCTTCTGTGCTATAGGTCTGGTGTGTATAAGTTGGACAGCTTTTGGTTCATCCCTCTTGTTCTACATCAAACACGCCCAGCTCCGGGATAATGTCAGCAAATGAATTACTCTGTTGATTTACAGAACTGGAGTCTAAAGTATTATCAGATAGGGAAATGACAATTGTGTCAGCTCCAGTGGTGAACTTTCTACCGGTTTTAGACAGCTACAAACTACCAGTCATAGACAGCTACAAGAGAGTCTCCACCAGCGGCTTCCCTCAAGCACTATGCACTTTCCCTGAACTGCTTCTGCCAGGCAAATGCTCACGGGCAACATTTCTCCACGTTGGCCAAGTTTCAGGTCAGTAGGGGATAATTTGTACACTGTTGTACACTGATTTGTACACTCCCCAATAAACGGATTTTTTGCAGTTTGACTGCCGCTTTGGATCTGTTCCACACCCACACTACAGTTTTGCAGTAGGGGATAATGTCAGTTGGGAGAAATTTACTCAACTTGGTCAGGAGTCTGTAATATGAATATGAAAGAGGTGACTCAAGTGCTAGATAAGAGAAGTGTAAGGATCCCAATGCTCCTCTGTACCAGTAAATGCTGGGTATTGCTATGGAACATACTTGTAGACCATGAATAAGTGGTGGAGACTTGGAAAGAGTCACCAGGGTGATCATTTCAATAAGATAACACAAAGTATTGTTTAAAGGAGGTATGTGATTATGAAATACACCATAGTTCCTATGTGAAGCTGATCACAATTCCCTTTAGATGAACACCATGGATCAGAACGAGCCAGAGAGGCAAAATTCTCCTTTCCAACCAGCAGAACCTGACAGTGGCAGTGTGAGTGCTGGTTCAGATGTCATGGCACCAAGTGCTGGTCCCAGCTGCACCATCAGCGTTGAAGGGATATCCTATACCGTCAGGTAAGAATTCATGCTTTACCTGCTAAGAAGTAAAACAGCGATGATATCCCAAATGAAGTGCTATAAAAGTGCATTTAATTGGACCTTCTATTTGACTGTATAGAGCTATTGGATAGTCATTGTTTTCTTACGAATAGTGAACCCCCTTCAAATGTATAAGGTTATAAGACGGGTACAGTATGTGCAATCTGCTGTCCTCCATTGTTTATACAGGTATGGGAACTGTTATTTAGAACATTGGGAATGTGGGGATTCCCAGATAAAGCATCTTTCTGCAGTTTGAATCTCCATACCTTAAGTCCACTAAAAAAGCCTTTCAACATTATTTAAACCCAATAGGATTATTTTGCTTCAATGAGGATCGATTATATTTTATTTAGGATCAAGTACAAGCTACTGTTTTATTATTCCAGCAAAAGGGAAATCTTTTTAATACATTTGATTGAAATGGAGTCTATGGTAGACTGCCTTTCCTGTAATTCTGGATAACAGGCTTCTCAATAACGGATCCCGTAACTGTACTGAAATATACAGTAGATCTCAGCAGAAGTGGTTGGAAGGATGATGTTGGTGCTAACTGCTGTATGTGGCACATCTATGGTAAATATTCTTATAAGGACATGTGGTTGCTGGTGAACATAAATGTCTACTGAAAATAAAGTGTAGTCACATATAGAGAAGCAAACATGTAGCTCATTGGTGTTTATACACAATATGATAATACTCTGCTTATACAAAAGAGACAGAAAGGTGGTGGTACTATAAATAAGAACTCAAGGAGAAATACTATGATGGTAATACTTTGGTGTTATTTTTCAAAACCCAAAAAGTTCTCACTATTTTCTGAAAACTATTCCGACCAAATCCGCACATACATTTTACCTTGATTTATCAATACATTTTCCCAAAAATTTCTTGTGCAGTAAAAAACTCAATAAAATTGTTAAAAAATCTGATTCGTACAAATTGTTCAGATTTGTCAAGGAAACCTGCTACTTTTTCTTGATGCCCGAAACCACAAAATCTGCGGATTATTGACTGCAACCCAGTGCAGATTTTGATAGTGTTTTCCTCTTTAAAAGTCCAACCAGAAAAAAAACTGAATTTAATAAATAACCCCCTCAGTGTCAATAAACTGGCTCACTAAGGCTTTTCGGTGCCCACAGAAAAGGGCAAAATTGGGTGCTGAAACTAGAGTCAACTGGTCTGTCAATTGTAAGATATAAAGCAATTTTATATCAATTAGAATTTATTCTACAGGTATAGGGTCCATTATCAGGAAACTCCTTATCCAGAAAGCTCCCAATTAGGAATAAGTTCCATTATAATAAAATAATTCTAATTTAAATATTTCCATTTTCTCTGTAATAATAAAACAGTAGCTTGTGCTTGATCCCAACTAAAACATAAGTAATCCTTATTGGAGGCAAACCAATCCTATTGGTTTAATTCATTTTCTTTTATTTAAATTTTAAATGATCTTTTAGTAGACATAACATATGGTGATCCAAATTATGGGAAGATCCCTTAAGCTGACCATAGATGCAAGGATATAGTCAAACGAATAGAAGTTTCGGACCGTGCGTGGACATTTTTCATACCATGGCGTGTTTAGTCGATGGGACAGGTTAGAAGATTTCTGTCGGCTAATGATAATATCTCTGCATGTATTGCCTATCTGACCATATCAAGGGGTAACTGTCACTTCTATTCGTCAGCTATAACTTTCATACGACTTTATTTCATCTGAATGGTTAGTGGCAGGTCGGAAGATTGTTATGTCCGATCGTTCGTCAGATACAAGGCCAAAATCTGCTCATCTATGGCCAGCTTTAGTTGGAAAACCCAATGTCCAGAGCATTCTGGATAACAGATCCCATACCGGTACTGACACAGCTGGAATTTTGCAGTAAAGCAACCATCTCAATGGAAAAAAAGCTTAAATAAGAGATTTTAAGCTGAAATGATTCAGCTTTTAGTGTCCCTCGTCTCTCTTTAGCGCTATGAGCATCACTTGCACCATAGAAACAGCAATTCACCAGACATCCGACTGGTCTGGATAAATCTGCTCCCTATTTATATGTTGCCACTTATCTTTTCTCAGCGAGCGCATTGGACCCTGGTGGGACATACAATCATATTATAAAAAGTGGAGCAGGCAAATCCTGAAAGATGTTTCCTTCTACCTAGAGAGTGGGCAAATCATGGCAATTCTAGGGAACTCTGGTAAGTGATGAAGAAGAACAAACAAAAGAACAAGAAAAGAAACAAGTAGGCAGTTCATTATAATGATTCCAAAATATTTTCATTATCCAAAATATATAATTTTAGGTAAGGAGATGAAATGCCAAGTGCCAAGCTAAGTCCAACTCCACTATGATTAGTTATATGGCGGTCTCCTTTTGTACTTTTTTTAATGGTACAATAAGAGAACAGATGTTAGATATTGTAGTAAATAATTATGCAGAGGAATAAATATCAGCATTTGACTGCTCAGAACAGCCATAAGAATTCTGATACAGGTAAAAGGTGTGTTGGGTCAGTTAGTTAAAACTTTTGCTCGGGGCAAATTATCCAAATGCTGGCAATTCTGAAGGATACCCCAGTTCAATATTTGATAAAATTGCTATTAAGAGACACAGAAGGAAGGGGTCTCTGCCCTGTAGAGCTTACTATCTAGATTATAAAACATATATCAAGGCCATATACTGTCTACGTGTGAGCACCATTACAAGGTCCAGTAACACTAGATAAATAATCAAATGATGAAGCACCCAGTGGTGCGAAACGCATCAGGAGGGAGTGGCTAACATGAGTTATGCAGACAGCGGGAAGACACTGCCATGTGGTATGATATGAGTCTATTTTTCACTATTTTGTAATTATTGTTGTGGTGTTTGTTCACTAATAAATAAAGGGAGTAAACGTGCATATTCATTTCATTACTTACTATCTAGAAATAGATGGTGCCCAGCAGAAACAAGTCTAAGGCCGTTGTACAGCCATTAATGCTATGGAGCAATGATCTGTCCTTCTGTTGTTCTCTGTATTTAGGATCTGGGAAGACAACGTTGCTAGATGCCATGTCTGGAAGAATAGGCCATAAAGGAACCTTGCTAGGCGAAGTCTACGTCAATGGATCCCAGCTAAAGAAAGAGCAATTCCAAAACTGCTTCTCTTATGTCCTACAGGTAAGGACATTTAGGGGTTTATTTGTCAAAATCCGAATTTTTCAAATGTTTTAATTAAAGAAAAGTGCAATCAAATTAGACTCCTTCATTAAAAAAAAACATGAAAAAACAGATCGGGGAAAAACCATGACTTTTTCACGCATAAAAACCTCTACAAAAAAAGGATTTTTTAAGATTTGAGGCCTGGAAAGTTAGAATTTTTTGTGAAATCGGCAGAAAAGTCCAAAATGTTCGGATTATCATATGAAACCCAGTACAGCCCATAATAGCTTCAAATTCCAAATAGGACCTCTACCGTCGACTTCTGCAGGACCTCGACAGGTTGAAATAGAGTATTTTCGGATTCTAACTTTTTGCATCCTCGGGATGATAATTCTCCAAATTTTTGTTACGGTAGTTCCTATAATAAGGGAGAATTGATGTTGTATTTGTCTCAATAGACAGCCTTTAAAGGAATACTCCTCTCCGAACCTCCCTCTTTTACATATTTGTATGCATCTGCATTGGTTTCTGGATAATTATAATTTCCAGTCCAGATAATTGCAAGAACTACAGTATATATTGTATGTGTCGGGGAGCATGTCATGTAAATGTGATAAGCCTGAACTAAATATGTTCTGGTAGCGCTTTCCTAAATCAAAAACTATAAGCAATCCTGGGGGCAACGCAAATAGTGGCAAAAATAGCCTTCTGTGTGTCATTTAACATACTAACCATCAGCAGAATATAAACAGAAGAAATGTTGACAAAGAGCGTGTTTATGTACTTAGTAAGTAGCCCAGAGAACACATGGACAGATGTCTGCTCACTATCAGCTATATAAACAAAACTCCGACAGCCTGTGCCGCCCTCCTTCTCTTTAAACATCAACATATATATCTGACATAAGCACCTTGGTTGCAATACAATTGCAACACTAAATGAACAAGCAGAGTTCACTATTGGTCTCTTATTGGTTAAAGTCATATGTTTGCCATACTAGGGTAACTATTGCGGGCGTAAATACATCATGAAATATTTCATACCAATACCATCTTTTCTCCATGGTTTATAGCACGACACCCTGCTGAGTTACCTGACGGTGAAAGAAACTCTGACATACACAGCCCTGTTGGCGCTCCAAAGGCACTCGAAACAAGCAATAAAGGAAAAGGTTGCCTTCTTTTGTTTGTTTTTGGAATTAACGATGGGTTAGGTCGCAAATACATACATTATGGAGTATATCTCCCTTGACATATTTTGAGCCTACCAGAGAAAACCTGGGTGCCAGATGTCTATGTAGAGGGGTATTTTTTTGACTCAACTGTAGCCATGGTCCATCCAGACTTGGAGTTAGGAAGCCATGTTCCCATCAGGTGTACAACTTTGCCAGTTTCCAGTTGCTAGAGTACTCTGATAAAAGTAAAAAGTGGTCATTGTGTAATACCTCTTCTACTAAATGAGTCAATTAAAATGTTTGTTTTTGGAATTCATGATGGGTTACATATGGAGCATTTCTCCACTGAGATATTTTGAGTCTACCAGAGAAAACCTGGGTGCAAGATGTCTATGTAGAGAGGTATTCTTTTAGCTCAACTCTAGCCGTGCTCCATCCAGACTTGGAGTTAGGAAACCATGTTCCCATGTTGGAGTTACGAACCACGTTGCCATAAGTTGTCCAACTTTGCCAGTTTCCAGTTGCTAGAGTACTCATAGCTGATATATCTGCACCCATAAAGCAAAAGGTGGTCATAGTGTTATACCTCTTGTAATAAATGAGTCAATTAAAATGTTTGTTTTTGGAATTCATGATGGGTTAAGTTGCAAATACATATGGAGCATATCTCCACTGAGATATTTTGAGCCTACCAGAGAAATCCTGAGTGCAAGATGTCTATGTAGAGAGGTCTTTCTTTGGCTCAACTACAGCTGTGCTCCATCCAGACTTGGAGTTAGAAAGCCATGTTCCCATAAGGTGTACAACTTTGCCAGTTTCCAGTTGCTAGAGTACTCATAGCTGATATATCTGCACCCATAAAGCAAAAGGTGGTCATTGTGTTATACCTCTTCTACCAAAAGCGTCAATTAAAATGTTTGTTTTTGGAATTCATGATGGGTTAAGTTACAAATACATATGGAGCATATCTCTGCTGAGATATTTTGAGCCTACCAGAGAAAATCTGGGTGCAAGATGCCTATGTAGAGAGGTCTTTCTATGGCTCTATTCCAGCCATTCTCCATCCAGACTTGGAGTAGGAAGCCATGTTCCCATTAAAGTGTCCAACTTTGCCAGTTTCCAGTTGCTTGAACATAAATATGGAGCATATCTCCTCTTAGATATTTTTCAAAAGAGACAACCTGAGTTCAAGAAGTCTATGTAGAGAGATCTTTCTTTGGCTCCACTCTAGCCATGCTCCATCCATACTTGGCATAGGAAAACATGTTCACATAAAGTGTTCAACTTTGCAGGTTCCAGTTGCTCAAACATTCATAGCTGATAAATCTGCACCCATACAGTAAAAGGTCATTGCGTTATACCTCTTCTACTAGATTAGTAAATTAAAATGGCATGTGTGGGTTCCAATCAATCAAAATGTAGAAATAATATGGTACACTTTATTATACAATGATCTTATATGAGCATTAAGGAATATTCAGGCCCTTCATGAAGAGCTTTGTGTTGAGCACCGTTGAAACCATTACCAATATCTGCTCCAATATCTTCTCCAAATACCAAGACTATTTATACTTCTAGATAATATGTCCATCTTTAATATAACATGCAACTGTCTATGTTTTTCAGGTAGAGTCAGCCATGACTGAGTTGAGCCTCATGCAGGTTGCAAACAGCGTCATTGGGGGTCGTATCTTTAATGGCATATCCAGTGGTGAAAGACGCCGTGTTTCTATAGCTGCCCAGCTCATTCAGGATCCCAGTGAGTTTGCATTGGCATTGTTTAATTGGACACTGTATGAGCAGCATTAAAAAGTCAGTCTCCAACATATTGTATATATGGATCAGTCCAGAGTGCCCAGTCATTCTGCCTATGGAATGCATCATCCCCACTCCAAATGGACGATTTCTTAAAATTCTTCATTTTAAAATGGTGTATTTACCTAATTACTTTAAACCACAATAAATTTGATATTTAAAGGGGTTGTTCACCTTTGAGTATGATGTAGAGAGTGATATTCTGAGACAATTTGCAATTGGTTTTCATTTTTTATTATTTCTGGTTTTTGATTTAATTAGATTTTTATTAATCAGCTCTCTGTAATCTGGTTGCTAGGGTCTAAATTACCCTAGCAACCATGCATTGATTTGAATAAGAGACTGGAACATAGGAGAGGACCTGAGTAGAAAGATAAGCAATAAAAAGTAAGTAACAAAAAATTTGTAACCTTACAGAGCATTCATTTTTTAGATGGGGTCAATGACCCCTATTTGAAAGCTGCAAAGAGTCAGAAGACGAAGGCAAATAATTTGAAAACTATAAAAAATAAACAATGAAGACCAACTGAAAAGTTGGTTAGTATTGGCTATTCTATAACATACTAAAAGTCAACTTAAAGGTGGACCACCTCTTTAACTGTAAAAACTGCAAAAACTCAATACAAAACATTGCCATCTACAAGCTGGCGAGGTCATGTAGAAGCCAATGGGGGCTGTCCTTTTTCAATTTTCAATTATTTCTTTACTTTAAGCTTTTAGAAGTTTTTTTTTGTCTGTAAGAACATGAAAATTTGCAAGACAATGAGGAATTCAATGCTTTCAGAGTCTTATTTGTTCCTCAATTTCATTAGTTCATGCAGATCGTTCCAAAAAAAAAAAAAAAACACTCGGCGCCTAAAACCTGCCAAGTTTTTTTTAATTTTTTTTTGGTGGTAAAGAAAGCGATTTAGTAGCAGAGTGCTCCAGCCTGAAGGCTCAAGCATTCTCAAATCAACCTGCTGTGTGCTTAAAATGTGAGTAACGATACCCTATGCTGGTCAGAGGATAGGCTTTTATGTGACCCCTTACTAAGTAGACCCCTTACTATCTTCTCCCAATTCTGCTTGCTCCGCCTTTTTTGCCCTTGTTAAGCTGTAGCAGGGTCTGGCTGTACTTCAGTGTTGAATGGGTCTGTTCTAGGAGAAAGTTCTCTGCTCGGTCTTACCCAAAACCTTGTAAAAGGCTACAGTTAAAAACTATAAACAGTTTGCCAGCAAAAAGATAATATTAACAGAACACAAAAAATCGATGTTATCACCCTGCTGTGATTCGGATTTCTTTCACTAAGAAAATCTCATTTTATTCTGTTAACAGAGATCATTTTACTTGACGAACCAACTACTGGTTTGGATTCAATGACTGCCAATCAAATCGTCCTACTTCTTTCGGAACTTGCACGTAAAGACAGGATAGTCATTATCTCTATTCACCAGCCTCGCTCGGAACTTTTCAAGGTGGGTGTTCAAGCAGAAACTGATGGTGATTGCATGGGGGCAGGGCAGATAGGGTGTTGACTCCAGTCTTATTGGAATGGAAATGTGATTACTAAAAGTGCAAAGGATCGTATTCAATTATATTATAAGTGATAGCTATTTACACTATTTACATCAGGGAGATTCAACTAGCAGCCTTCTCATTTTTGATATCAACCATAGCAACGGTGAGTTATAATTTAGGTGGGGCCCTAAGGATACTAACCTCCAACTACAAATAACCATAGCACTCAAATTATGGATGCATTAATGGCGGTGCTCATCTCCATGTAGTAGCATCTCCGGGCTGGTCGCAGTTCTTGCGAGAGTTCGGCAACTTCAATCCAATGCAATGCTTCCCAATGATCTTGCCCGCATCTAGCGCTGAATGATTTATCCACCAGAGTTGCTGCTGGTAATATCAATGCGGCTTTATTGGAACACACAATGTGACATTGCTGTGGCAGCGGTTGTACAGATAAAACGTACAAGTTTCATGCCTACATACTCGGTACTTCCTCAGAGTTTTACAAATAACCATACTTATTAAAATCTACCTGTTTAGTAAGGTCATCAAAAATGCTAATCTTCTCCCAATTTGGCCATCCATGTGCCTGATCCATTTGGCTCCCAGGCCGGACGACTGGATCACATAAGAGACCGCATCACAGGATCAATGTGGTCCTCTGCTAATGGGATTTTTAATCCCGTCCAAAAAATATCTCAATAACCTTCGGTTTTGGTCTTCATGGTCCAATTAGCTTCTTACTCACTCTGAAGGGACATCATTGGCAGCTAAAATTCTGATCATGCATGGCCAGCTTTAAATGACAAGGGAAGGTAAGTAAAAAGAAGCAAAGCTCTGCAAGAAGAATATCATTATGTTGCATTTTCATTAGAGCATTTCCTATATTTCATTATTTGCATCTACATCATTATTTCACTTGCCTACGCAACCATGAGAGTCTATTAGACATTTACAATCATTTGTATAATTTTTCATAATCTTTTTATAAATAAATGTTTGTTCTAATTGATCCAAATAATTTTTGTTTCGGTTTCTAATCTGTTACTATGTTTTTCAGCAATGCTTCCCGTATTGCAGGATAATGAGCTAAAGGCTTCTTTTTTTTTCATTCGGAATACAGGTTTTTGATAAAATTGCTATCATGAGCTTGGGAGAACTTATTTTCTGCGGTAACCCGGAGGAAATGATTTCGTTTTTTGATGGCTGCGGCTATGAGTGCCCCCAACACTCCAACCCATTTGATTTCTATGGTAGGATTACATTGTAAATAACTGTTCTTTTGACGGGGCAGTGGCAGACGATGGTAAAGGCTCTACTTTTACTGGGCTATCACAGTTCTAAAGACCAGAGGACCTCTCTAGACTTGTCAGTGGGCTGATGTGTCATTCAGCTTAGTAGCATTGATAAAGTTATGAGGATCAAATGCTTAAATCAGGAGTGAGAAATGTGCAGGTCTCCAGCTGCTTTGATCTAACACCTCCCAGCATGAGAACTTTTGTTTGACATCCCTGCTTTAAGTAATTTATATAATAAGGAAAAAAACTGCCTCTATGGCAGGTAATTCACCGGTCTAGCAACATATTAGCAACAATAGTTGGGGGAACCATGGTGCTTAGTAGCACTTTTAAAGTCAGTCATCAATCCATAATTTTAAGTTAAAATCATAAAATGAGAGACAGGACAAAAATGAAATAAGTAAAGAAATAAAATTAAAATAAAATAAAATTTAGTAGCAATACTTCAACTAAATTTTATTTTATTTCTTTACTTATTTCATTTTTGTCCTGTCTCCCTTTTATTTTTTCAATCATTTATGTTGCAAAACGTTTATTTGTATCATAACGGATATCTTCTCAATATTGCAACTAGACGCGATTTTGTTTTCAAGATGTTTATTGTTACAAATTGTCTTATATATCAATGTTGTAAAACAATAAAAACTTATTGATATAAAAAAATATCCAGCGGGTTTCAAACCTTTCAGTATTCATGACCTTTATTATTCAATCCCAGTTCTATGTTTAGTTCAGTCTACTTACACTTTAGTACAGGTCATCCCTAAGAAAGGTAGTATGGATTATTTACATCTTCAAGTGCAATGTGCAGAATTTATAGAATCATTTTTTACCCAGAATGTTGCGTTTCCACCGCCCCCCACAATTTCTGGGACAGTGTGTCCATGAGGGGGAGTTATGAGTGGTGCAATTGTACCCAGTGTGTCAAGATGTGTGCAGATTTGGTCTGGGCGTCTTGGGTGACATTGATGGCATGCTGTGGGAACTGTAGGGACTTTCTCCTAGTGCCCAAACTCACAGGGCCCCCCACTCGCGTGCACGATGGAGGTGCATACTTCCCTTCTCTAACATTTAGTGCTCACTGCAATGTCCTTTATTACAATAAGCATTACAAATATAAATATTGTATATGTTTTTGGAAACCGGGCTGTAGGATTTTGCAGCATTGGGGGAGAAAAATGTACAATGAACCTCATATTGTTTGCTCGACAGTTGATCTGACCTCTGTGGATACGCGGAGTAAAGAGCGTGAACTGGAGACTTACAGCAGATCTCAGTCGATTGCCTCTGCGTATAAAAACTCAGATTTTTATAACAATGCCCTTGAAAAGATCATAACATCAAAGAAAAACAGAAAGGAGAAACTTATACCATTTAAACGGAAAGAGGCGCCCAGTGAGTTCTCTAAAGTATGCGTTCTCTTAAGGTAAGATAACAATTATAGAATTTTTTTTTCTTTCTCCTGCTGTATCAGTGCCAAGGGAAACCCAATTCCTACTGACCATGGGTCTAATTACACCAGACCATACACCTAAGGGCAGTGGTTCCCAACCAGTGACTTGTGAGCAACACTTCGTACTCCGGTCTCTTGGATGTTCCTCCCAGTGATCTCAAAGCAGGAGATTATTTTTGAAACCCTGGCTTGAAAGAAAGCGTTAGTTGCATAAAAAAAGTGTACTGCCAAACAGAGCCTCCTGTAGGCTGTCAGTCCACATAGGGGCTACTAAATAACCAATCACTTCTTTGACAACCCCAGGAACTTTTAGCATGCTTATGTTGCCGTCCAGCTTTTTTACATTTGAATGTGGCTCAAGGGTAAAAAGGTTGGGGACCTCTGCCATAGGGTGCTGGGCCATTCCCCTTGTTGGTTTCTTCCAATGGAAAAGTGTATAATTTTTATGCAACTCGCATATTAAAACTTATAATATTACTTTGCTTTACTTTCCATGAAAAATAGCCTTTGTCCATCAAATTCTTCAGAAATCTTAGAGGTTATACACCATTTACTTAAAAAAGAGTCAATGTCAATTGGAAGAAGAGAAGAGCTCTACAGACTTGACATGTTTAGAGACCCATGACATTTTTGCATATGTTTGCATATGCATGATGGAGGCGCCCAGAGGATACACATGGCACGTTGTGACGTTTTGACGCCAATACATGCGCAGCGTCATGATGCCTGCGTGTCAAACGTGCAGCGTCAATGCAAAACATCAGCGTCAATGCGGAACGTCATCACACTTGTTTTGGCGCCGAAATAGGCGCCAGAGCCCTGCAGCCATTGCCCGATTGTAGGTTCTACCTTGTGTGTTCCTGGGTGCGCTAAATTGCTAACTCTATTGATTCCTGATCTTGCCCTCGGCCTGTTTCACCGTTTATTGAACCCCTGGTGCCTGAACTGATCCTTTGCCTGGACTTGACTTTGTTGAACTTCTTAACCCCTTGGAGACCTCGAATTGTGTTTGGCGCCTGTTAATTCCTCTTTGGTCCGTAATTCCCAACCAGAGCCTTCGGGCCCTGACACTGACCCTTACAAAGAATGATTATTATTGCCACAGATCTGGAACTTTGCCAACTAAAGTAATGCCCGGTGCTATTCCTGGGTGTACATATGGGCTGTAGGCTTCATCCTGGTGTTGGGTTACTGTTTAGATATAAGTTGTGCAAGGGTAATTCGGTGTTTTAGAGAGATGCACAGCTCTGAATTTGTAGTAATGAAATACTGGAGATTATTGCCATGTTATGCCCATTTCTTAAAATGAATCCATGTTTTATTTTCAGGAGAACCTTCAGGAATTTGTCTCGGGACAAAATCGGCATAGTCATGCGCCTCTCCCAAAACTTGATTTTTGGCCTGTTTATTGCGTTTTTCCTCATTCATTTAAGTAATGACATACTGAAAGGGGCAGTTCAGGATCGTCTTGGCTTCATTTACCAGTGCCTGGGAGCACCACCCTACACAGGCTTACTGAATGCCGTTGCTTTGTGTAAGTTCATTATTAATGGCCATGTCTTGGAGTAAATTTTGATTGTGATGCCTTTAATTAAAATGTATAACGTTGGTACTTAATATTCCTTTTAAACGATTGAACAATTCTGCATTTGATATTGAAACATTTGTGCCAATAAAGGGTATTTAAAGGTGTCAGGGACTCTGCACATGCTCAGTGTTCTCTGGGCTGTTGAAAGTGGCCCGTGCTGATCAGGACACACTGTAATTAATGATTATCTACAGTCAATTATATCTATAATTGAGGGGAACAATTATAGAGGCATGAATTTTTACTTTTCTTCTTTTATTGTGGTTCTTGCTTTATATGTAACCACCATTATCTCCTCACCAACAGCCATCCTTAGTTTTTTCCTATGCATGACACAGGACAAAACAGATGTCCCTTGCTTATTTGTGGCACATTATGGAATGGTCCTTCTTGTTCTTTCAGTCCCAACTCTGCGCGCTATCAGTGACCAGGAAGGCAAGGATGGTTTATACCAGAAGTGGCAGATGCTCCTGGCCTACATCATACACATAGTCCCCTATAGCATCCTCAGTGTGGTGATATTCAGTGCCTTCATTTACTGGTAGGTTACATTTGTTACTTGATTTCTGATCTAATTTCTGTATGTTGAAGACTGACTCTAATATCCCTTACAGGGTTATAGGGCTTTATCCGGATATCCTACGTTTCGGAGTTTTCTTTGCCGTGATTCTGGTTCCCCATTTGATGGGCGAATTGCTGACTCTGGCGGTTCTTGGTATAGTGAACAACCCAAACATAGTGAATGCTGGTGTGAGCTTGCTAAACATTGCAGGAATTCTGATTGGATCTGGAATCCTTAGGTAACAGCTCTCACTTGCATATTCTGTACAAGTTGGGGATAGTACAGCCTGGGCACTGTTTGCTCTGCTGTTAATGGTGCTTCTCCGATCTTAACTTTTGTCTCTGTGTCCAAAAAACTCATTTTTGCACAATATTCAATTCATAGCATCATTTTCATTTATCAATCGAGTGAATCCACTGGATTAAAAAATGACATACTTGCATCAGCTTATATGTTGGAAATGTTTTTTTTTTTTTTTTCTTATAAAAAAAATTATACTATATCTATATTTTTCAGGAATTTAAACGAAATGCCTCAAGTGTTCCAGCTATTAAGCTACATTACGTACCAGAAATATGCTTCTGAATTACTAGTCATTAACGAGTTCACTGATCTGAATTTTACATGTGGTAAGTAGATACAGACACATTTATCTACAGGAAGTTAATTTAATGTGGTCACTGCCAACGATTTCATATAAGCTTCCGCACACTGAAATAAAAGGTTTTCTAAATATAATCAACTGAAAATTCTGTACCATTTCTGAAATAATCAAGTTTATCTTCACTATCCTTCTCTCAGCATCTGTTTCTCTTTATTCTCTCTTCACGCAGCAGTTGGGTGTCAGATATTCATTGACAATTAGATCCAATATATCTTATAGGGGGCTCCTTTTGCCTAGAAGATGTATTAGAGGTCACTCTATAAAAATCACCAGACATCATGTCTCTCTACATGCAGGATTTGTGCAAAAGGCAGTTACTTTGTTAGATTTTGTTTGTACTGGAATCAGTTATTTGAGTGAGCTCTAATTCACCTGCTAGGAAACAAAGCCCCCCTATAAGATATATTGGATCTAACTGTCAATGAATATCTGACACCCAACTGCTGCATGAAAACAGAATGAAGAGAAACAGATGCTGAGAAAGGGATATTGAAGATAAACTATTATTTCAGAAATGATGCAGAATATTTAATTGATTGTATTCAGAAAGTTTCTTATTTCAGTGTGATGAAGCTTAAATTAAATTCAAATTTCAGCGATAGTTCCCCCTTTAAATTAATTATATAGTTTATACACTACAAGTTTGATTTATGAAAGTTCATACCATGTTCGTTTTTCCAGATCATACTTTTTTTAGTGCAAACTAACACATTTTTCAGATCATTTCTTAAGCCATGATTTTTTCATAATTTATCAAGTTCAAACACCATAGAATATGCGAATACAAGAGAATAGCAGGTAAAAGCGGTTGAGGCCAGGTACATGGAAGTTCCGTTTATTTTCTTGCAAAGATCAGCCATTGTTTGTGGTTTAAAGTAGAACCAAACCCTTGCTAATAAAAACCCCTACCCCCCTACCCTACATAGACCCCCCCTCTCTGCCCCCCCAGCCTAGGTGGTACCTTTGGTAAATGCCCCAACTCTTTACTTACCCCTCGGTGCAGATTCAGGGCATCGGAGTTCATAGGCACCATCTCTTCTCTTCGGTAATGTTCGGGGCTTCTGCAATTTCCGTGACTTTCAGCACATGCGCAGTTGTCGCAAAACACAAGATTACTCCAACTGCGCATGCGCCGTTATGCTACTCTCTTCCCAACGATTACTGAAGAGAAGAAGATGGCACCCGTTTTTTTTTAAAAAAAAAAAATTAAATTCGATTTCCGAGATTTATCATATTTCGGCCCATTAAGAACCCAAATTTGACTATTCACCACCTAAAACCGGAATTGCTGTTTACGTCAATAGAAGAAGAACAGGGATCAATTTGGAGTTGTTTGCAGCCTTCCTGACATTCTAGTTTTTTTTAAAAGAAAAAACTTGAATCGAAATAGATTCCAGTTTTCGATTTAATTCATCCGAGTTTGAAAAATTTAATTTTTTATGGGAGTTTGTAAAAACTCACATGAATTCGAAATCCGCCCTTTGATAAATGTGCCTCCCAGTGTGCTGTTTAACATAAGAACAATGACACAAATATGTTTTAGTTGACGTCTCTCATCTCTGTGTCATGGTGTTCGTTTAAAATGATGGGAGGTGATTGGACCTTTGTGCTCTGATATGATTGCTACTGCAGCACAAAGTACAGGGAAAACCTTCGGGTTGGGGAGGTTCAAGCACAAGCACACAACTAGTTGATGAATGAGATAAGAGACTGCTCCCACCCATTAGTAATGCCAATATCCTTAACTTAACACATGGCTGACAGGTTTTTTTATGAGTTTTATTATCAGGTTTCATCACACATGGCATAAACCTCAAGTTTATTTTTCTTCTCAGGTGGAGCAAATGTTTCTGTTGGAGTGAACCCTCAGTGCCCCTTTACACAGGGCAACCAGTTTATTGAGCAGACGTTTCCTGGTGCCGCCTCCAGGATCACCTTTGACTTTTTAATGCTATATGCCTTTCTCCCAGCTATGATAATCGGTTGTATAATAAGCTTTAAGATTCGAGACATTTTGATCCGCAGATAGGAGAAACAGAGCTATGTATAATACTATTGCATATCGCAGAACATTAACCTGGGGCAGATTTAGTACCATTCCAAATGGGGAATCCAGTTGACAAACATTTTCTTTACACTCAAAGACAGCTTTTAATTAATTGACGCATATATCAAAAATATCAATTTGTCGGAATGCATTTTGAGCAGATGAAGACTTTTTTGTTTTGTGCTGTGGGGTGTTAAAGCACAGAGCTCTAACACCCCACACTGAATTGTTAAGCCTCAATGAACATTGGATAAAAATGAATGCAAATGGGGGGCTCGACAAGTCAGAGAAGCTTTTATCCATCAGGGGAACTTTTTATTCATTTTGGAACAAATTGTTTCAGCGAGAAACATGCTTGTGCTTGCATTTGAAGAGTTGAATGTATTTTTTTTACCATTGTTAAATATAACCACATATGCCTTTAGTAACAAATGATGTAGCTGTTTTAAATGCATGTTCATATACTATGGAATACTTACTATTAAAAACTTGTATTACACAAGCGAAATACAAACTGGATCAGATGTTCACTGCAGGGACCCAGCAAAGTGTCTACTTCAGTTGCAGTTTCGTATTGAGATTCCAGTCTCTTTTAATTTTGCCAAATGTAACGCATACGGTGCTTCTTGTGCCATCTTGCACTGGAATCAATCTCACAGTTGTGTTTCTTATATAATGTACCTGCAGCAATATTTCATGTGTTAAAATAAAAAAACAGAGTGGATTACAGTTGGCCTGTTGATTATTTTCTTCATTTCCTTAAAGGTTTTCTAAAACCTTGTGATTAGTATGTATAGATATTGGTAAATGCAGTTTATGTGAGAGTATGGAGGGGGTCAATGGGCGTGTGTGTATAGACACTGGGTTTCATTTGGAGGGGTTGACCTTGATGGACTTTGGTCATTTTTCAACCATATGTAACTATTTAGGGATGTACTGAATTACTATTTTGGGATTCGTCAGAATCCTGAATCCTTTGTGAAAGACTCAGACTAGAATCCTGAATCCTTTGCGAAAGACTCAGACTAATACCAAACCGAATCTTAATTTGCATATACAATCAAAAGGTGGCCATACACGGGCCGATAAATGCTGCCGACAGACCGAGTCGGCAGCTTATTGGCCCGTGTATGGGGGCCCCTGACGGGCTTCCCTGATCGAGATCTGGCCGAAAGTCGGCCAGATCTCGATCGGACTAAAAATCCTGTCTGATCGCGGCCGCATCTGTTCGTTGATGCGATCCCGCGATTCGACCGCCAGTCTGCGTTCGCTAGGATCCGATCGTTGGGCCCTAGGGCCCACGATTGGATCAGCCCGATATTGCCCACCTCAAGGTGGGCATATCGGAGGGAGATCCGCTCGTTTGGCGACATCACCAAATGAGCGGATCTCTCCATGTATGGCCACCTTAAGGGAAGGAAGGGTGAAGGAGAACCACATGTACAGCACTCAGAATTTTTTTTTATTACTTCCTTTTATGTAACACATGATTTTTAGGATCTGAGTCCTGCTGAAAAATGCAGAATCCTGGCCGAATACCAAAAGGAATCCTGGATTCCTTGCATCCCTCATTTCTTTTTTGGACAAGCCAAGCATGAAGGTGGCCATACACTATAAAGGTGGCAGATTAAATCTGACTGTGTATGGCCACCTTTAAGCTGGCCATAGACGCACAGATCCTACCGTACGAATCGAGGATTCGTACGATTTTCGGAAAGTGTGTGGAGAGTGCCGGCATCTTTCATCTGGCGGAGATCAGTCGTTTAGTCGATCAGACAGGTTTGATTTTGACCCGGCCGATCCCGCCGGAGCCCATTGCGCATCGTAATCGGATCGTTCAGGCCATACGGCCGAACGTTCAGATTACCCCTGATATAGCCATGCTCGTTAATGGCATATCGGGGAAAGATCCGCTCGTTTGGCGATGTCGCCAAACGAGCGGATCTTTGTGTCTATGGCCACCTTTAAACCTCATTCATGGGCCAATAAGCCACCAATTGCGTTTGGAGGGACCAAGTCGGCAGTTAGTACAGGCCCTTGTATAGCTAGTTTATAGGTGTAGTCTAATAGGTCTAGTTTTCTATAGCAATAGACGTTGGCACATCAAATGAATAAAGCACAAAAATCTGAGCACACAAAAGTATTTGGCGGCTTTTCATGCTTCTTAAAACTGTGCATAGCATCAATAAATTGATACAGTCAACTCTGCAGAACTGCTTGCAATACACATGAAAACCAGAGTTTCGCTCTCGTTGGTGCCTAGATCAGTCGAGACAAAGGGGCACATTTAGCAAAAATCAAATGTGATTTTTTCCACGATTCAAATTTTTTTTGCACCCAAACTCACACATTCGAGTTATAGTTTCAAAAACTCAAATGTCTGAGTTAATAAGATAACAAATTGAAAATTTGAATGTAAAAATACGTTTTTTATCGAAAACTCGATCAATTAGAGTTTTCGGGACATAAATTCGAGTTTTTTCCCCCGTTGTTTTTCATGCGAGTTTTTGACATTCCAATTTTTCCATAAAAATGTAAACATTAAAAATTCGAGTTTATCCAAGGTGGAAAAACCCTCACACAACTCACAAATTTGATTCTTGATAAATATGCTGTGGACAAAGAGTTTCTTGACGAAATCAAAAAATAACAAATATTTTATTGATGCTGTGGATTTCTGTGATTAGTTTTATATTTCAGAAAAAAATATATATATATTATTTTACATTTACTATTTTCAGAATATTTAAGAATATATTTATAAGATCTGTAGCAGGCTGCATATACAGTAATTGCTTATGTAACATGTTCTCTGATCTTTCGCCCACGTGCTTGCTCAGAACAAAGTGATTCACACAAACACTTAAGTGACTACAGGAATGGTGATATTAAATAAGCAAAGTTTGCCCAGTTCAGAAGACCATGGCAACCAATCAGCAGTTAGCTTATACAGCAAGAACAGTTATTAAAGTACTTGATTGGCCATGGGGTACCCAACCTGGGAAAAACACACCTATCGTGCATGATAACTCCATGGGGCAGATTTAAGGGTCGAATTGAAAATTCATATTTTCAAATTTTTGTATTGGTCTAAACTGATAAAATTAGAAAAGCTAATTTTCCAAACTCGATTCGAATTTATTAAAAAATTAGATTTTTGAGATTTATCACACTATGGCCCTTTAAGAATTCGACTATTCGCCACCTAAAACCTGCCGAATTCATGATGGGAGAGGTTCAGTGACTAATTTGAAGAGGTTAGTAGCCTTCCTGAGTTTTTTTACATAGAAAACACTCAATTCGAGATTGGTCGGATTCAATTTGAATTTGATTCGAGTTTTCGGGCCGTCTACGTTTTAGATATTTGATTTTTTTAATAAATAACCCTTAATCAAACTTTGAGGAAAATCGAATTTAGTAGAGTTTTAAAAAACTCACATGAATTTGAAATTCGACTCTTGATAAATCTGCCTCAATGTGTTGCTGTTGTTATATACACACAAAGATGTGGCACACTTGGGAGCTATGATGTGTGTATTTATCTGGGCTTTGGCTACGAGTGTTCTTTATCAGCATTCTATCAGACAACTTGGGTGTGCATCTCGCAGAGAGAAAACAAACAATATTTTTTAAGAAATAACCAATAATAGGAATGAGAAACTTTAATGTGGAACAAACCAGATGAGAAGAAGTAACATTGATGAGAACTAGTCTATGGTGACTATCGTGAATTTGTTTCAAGTGCCATTGCCTTCCAGGTCCTATCAGCATTTCTCTTATACTGCTCCAGTTCCTAAAACACAACAAGATACAAAATGTGTTATAACAAAGTGTTGGAGATTGTGCATGGCTTAATTATTCATCTTTAATTGATGGCTTGGCTTTTATGTTCCTTTGTGGCCAATGGCGGCCTGTCATGAACAATTGGAGAGTTGCAGGTAAACATTTTTAATATTGGGTCGACCCTTTCAAAAACAGCCTCCATTTTAATAACGATCTGACCCACAACTGCGCAACTGGAATATTGCAATGGGTAGATACGGGACCTTGAGTTTAGACTATTACCAACTGTATCAGTTTGTGTGTATGCCAATTTTAAGTATCCTTAGGTACAGTGCTGTGGAATATGTTGGCAATTTATAAATTCATCTAATAATAATAATCTAGCCAGTGGAGATAACACTCTCCAAAACATCACGCCATCACGATTTTTTAAATGGCCACAATAAAAGTGGATCTTTATGGCCAAGAGCTCTATCTCCATGATGAACAGTGCAAGATTAAAAGCAGCCCTATCCAGTGCCATGGCCAAGGGGAACCCCTGGTAAGTATTCTTATAAAACTTGGCTTAAAGGCTCTGTTTATTGCCATGCAATTATGCCTATCATTAAGGTCGTACGAGCCCGAAAAGCGCCAGGTCTTAATTCACTTTATAAAGTGGAACCAATAAAGATTATTATTTTATTATACTTTATTTGGAGTATGTGCTGATGTCCAAAGTTTGAGGTCTACTGCCACCATGCAGCATACTCTAGGTTTCTCAATAAGTGATGTTGATAGCTGGTGGCCTGAATGGCTTCCCTTAGCTCCGATGGAGAGACGGGTTTATCTAAAAGGCAATTGTGAATGGACGGAGTATAGGAGCTCAGAAATCATGCTCCAATACGTTGACATGTAATAAGAAGATGTCATTTTTTATTTTTTTCTATGGGAGAATGTGCTGGGATTTCCAATAGTGTAATGAACAGCACCTTTTTAGTGAATTTATTTTCACATGGCTCAGACAGAGCAACGTTTCAAGCCATTCCTCTGCTTTTTTTTCAAGAATGTGTTGGGATTGTTGAGCCAAGGTAAAATGAGTGCTGTGGAGTATTCTGAACAATACTTCATGTCATTCTCCAACCTTGGGGCAGATTCCCTAAAGGGCGAAGTGACTAACGCTAGCGAAAATTCGCCAGCGTGATGTCATTTCATAACTACGCTGATTCCCTATCGGGTGCAGCCTTCACTTCGCTAGCGAAGTAGATAGACGCTAGCGTTGCTTCGCAAATTCAGTAAGATGCGCCAGACTTGCCTTCTCCACCTCAGACCAGGCTAAGTGCAATGGAGTGGATCGGACTTCCTCAATTTTTTGTTGAAAATAGCCTGATAGCCTGCAAAGGTCTGTAAAATTTATTTTGCAGACCCGGGTTCCCCCCTACATTTCCTAACATATGGCACATAAACTATACACTGGGCTCATGTGTAGGGCATTATAACTTTATTTTATTTTATTTTATTAAGGTTCCCTGGACCTGTGTAGTGTAATGTATTTGCTGCAATATATACGTCCATTCAACTTTCACTTCCCGCCGTATACAAATTAGCCAACGCTAGCGCAACTTTGTTTTGCTTGGCAAAATAACGCTAGTACATCTTCACCAGCGTTCGGTGACCTGGATGCAACTTCACATTTTAGGAAATTAGCGCTGTCCTGGCGAATCTATGCCCCTTGACATTTACTTTTCAGGGGATTGTTTAACTGGGATAAAGGGCCCCATTATATGGAAAAAAAAATCGAACGTTTCAATCATATGATATTGGATGTTGGAACATGCTAATGTGCTGTCCATTAGAGAATATACAGTCCAGGGCATCACCTTCAGCAGCACCTTTACCTGCAACTGGTACAGTACAAGACTGATATGGGGTGTAGAGGATTGATTTAGAGGTGCACAGGGTTCTTATGGGGCTACCTTACAAGAAATAACTGACTTTTATCCCAATTAATACTTTTCCTTTTAACCAAACAAACAGATTTTGTAATATGGCTCTACAAATTGCCATAAAGCAGATTGTTATAGTTATCTAAATACATAACTGAAAAGATAATAACAATATGATATTCACACCCAAAAGAGCAATTCAGCATTTAGCAAAACTTGAGAAAACACTGGAAGCCAAGCTGATAATACAGAGCAAAGGACAAAACTTTTATAACACACTACCTAAATTCATTTAAATAAGGCTTCCTGCTGAAAGCATATGATGTAGACTTGAGAACATTAGAAAATTTGAATTTTCAATTTTTTTTATGGTCAAAACTCAAATTCGATTCAAGTTTTTTTTAAACAATCTGAATTAGATTTTTGAGATTTATCATTCTCTGGCCCTTTAAGAATTCATTTTCGACTATTTGCCTGCAGAATTGCAGTTTAAGTCAATGGAAGAGGTCCAGGGATCAATACTGAGATGTTTGCAGCTTTCCTGACATTCGTAGAAAAAACTTGAAAAGAATTTGATCGAATTCTATTCGGGTTTTCGGGTCGTTTAAATTTGCCGAGTTTCAAATTTATGGTAGTTTTAAAAAAACTTACATGAATTCGAAATTCGACATTTGATAAATGCGACTCCCCATCTTCATTTTTTCTTTATTATTTTTGTAGTTATTTAGCTTTTTATTCAGCAGCTCTCCAGTTTGGGATTTCAGAAGCTGTTTGGTTACTAGGGTCTTACTTACCCTAGCAACTATGCAGTGGTTTGAATGAGATACGGTAATATGAATGGGAGAGAACCTGCACAAAAACAATTAATAATAACGAAAAAAATGATAGCCTTGCAGAGCAATAGGGGTCAGTGACCCCCATTTGGAAGCTGGAAAGAGGCAAATTTTTCGAGATGGCAGTTTTCGAGACGGCATGCTGGCCTTGCATTCTGATTTGCCATTGGCCTCAGACTGGCAAAAGCAACTTTGTACATTAGTTTGCTGGGGGACTGACAGACAAGTTTATAGGGACCTAAACACAGTAAGGGGCCTATTTATTAAACATCAAATTTTTCTGGTAGAGTTTTTAAAGGGAAAAACTCATTATTAGAGGGGAAAAATATTTTTGGAGATTTATTATGCTCCAAAGCTTTGGCAGATGGTCCCTTTAACAATCGGAACATGGTTTTGATCTTTCGGATTCTCAATAGTTTCGAGCTGTTTGAGCTGGTTTCCATTCGATAATCAGAAAAAGTATAGAGTTTTCGGAGCATCAATTTGAATCACGTGCAATTCGAATGGACGCTCGATTCGAGAAGTTTTATTGGTAAATTAAGGGGATTCAGGTTTGGAAGTTTGGTCACATTTTTTTTTAATAAAGTGAGAAAGAAAATGGAGTTTTAGTAAGTAATCCCCTAAATGTGCTAGCAGTTTACCGCCTGTAGATATTGACAGCCATGTATCCCACTCAAAGGTTTGGTGCAAACTGGTGTTTTTTCTTAACTGGTTCAGAAAATGCCATCTATGCCATTAGCCTAAGACACAGTTAGCGTGTTAGCTGGCAGTGAGTTATCTAGAGCCCAGCTGATAACATCCTTGTCTCATCCAGCAATATATTACAGTCTCACATTCCTATTTGTTAGGTAACAAGCAGGGAGCACAAGGGTAACTATCGGTCAAAGCAGAAACACAATCCTTTTATTGCAAATTTAACATTTTACATAAAAATTATTTACATACAATCATCAAAATGTTCCAAATGCCTGAGCGTAACATGGAATATTTATAGCAAAGCTAAAAAAGGTAACAATTGGGGGCCTACTTACGAACACTCCATTTTTTTCCTTGAATCCAATTTTTTCTCTAAATTTTAAATTTCTCTAAAATTCAAGATTTATAAAAACCATTAAAAACTCCAATACAAAACTTCAGCAAGTTAGTCGAGGTCCAATAGGAGTCATTGGAGCTGCGCTGATTATATTGGACCTATTTTTAAAGCCTTTCATACTTACAGGGGCAGATTCACTAAGGGTCGAATTTCGAAGTTAAAAATACTTCGAAATTCGACCCTCGAATTGAAATCCTTCGACTTCGAATATCGAAGTCGAAGGATTTAGCGCTAAACATTCGATCGAACGATCGAAGGATTTTTCGTTCGATCGAACGATTAAATCCTTCGAATCGAACGATTCGAAGGATTTTAATCAAACGATCGAAGGAAAATCCTTCGATCAAAAAAAGCTGAGCAAGCCTATGGGGACCTTCCCCATAGGCTAACATTGACTTCGGTAGGTTTTATCTGCCAAAGTAGGGGGTCGAAGTTTTTTTTAAAGGGTAAGTACTTCGACTATCGAATGGTCGAATAGTCGAACGATTTTTACTTCGAATCGTTCGATTTCGTTCGACTTCGATCGAATTTAACCAATTCGATGGTCGAAGTACCCAAAAAAAACTTCGAAATTCGAAGTTTTTTTTATTCTAACCCTTCACCCGAATTTAGTGAATCGGCCCCTTAGAGTTTTTCTGATTTTTTTCACTAGTAAAGGTCTGAAGTTTTTTTTTTAGAGGTTTTTATATTCTTTAGTGCAACACTCTGAGGTTTTTTTTTTTTGTATGTACATTTTTTAGTCTAATCTTTTAATAAATGACAAGGCATTAGTGGTTTTCAAAAAAATGAGAATTTCTATAGAAATGTCATACTTTTAGAGGTTTTCTAATTTTTTTTAACTAAAAAAAGTCTGAATTTTTTAAATTTTTTTTTTAGAGGTTTTCATATTCTTTAGTGCAACACTGAGGTTTTTTTGGTTTGTGCTTTTTATAGTCTAATCTTTTAATAAATTACATGGCATTTGTGGTTTTCCAGAAAATGAGTTTCAAAAACATCTAAAACCACTAAGAAATCTATCGATTTTCACTTTACTATTGCAGCCTCAGTGAAAACGTTTTCCTTCTAGAAGACACCACAAGAAAATGTATCCGAAAATAAATCGTATGACTTTTCAAGTAGATATTTTGGCAAAATACTGGAAATCTTGCTGCGATGTGGCCCTAAAATTAATCGGAGACTATGGGGTACTAGGCCAAAAAAAAAGAAAAACTAAATCTAACTATATTTTTCGTAAACCTGCAGGAAAACTTCCACTTGAAAAGAAAAAAAATTGAACTTGTGATGAAAACAGAGTTTTACACATATTTGTTGCTGTTATTTCTGGCTTTAGATTTTCAGTTCAGTTGGTTTCACTAGCTCGGGGGTCATCGACTCTTTAACTGTTCTAAAGTGATACATTTAGTTGATACATTTGTTTTGTTTGTGCCTGCTGAGCAGAATCGAGTCTCATTAAAGGCAGCTGTTAGAATTGATACAATAGTTGCTGATATTCCACAGATATTGCTGAGAAATGTATCAACTAAATGTAGCAAATTGAAACAGTTCAGATGTTCCTGGATCACTGAGCTTAGAGTCCTGCAGCGGGTCAGGTACCTGCGGGTTACCCGCAAAAACCTGCGGTACCCTGCAAGTTGCCAGTGGAAGTTTCGGGAGCGGGTATAGACGCAGGTCGGCAGTTTTCAGGGTTTGGGGGTTGCAGGTCTTCTCAATAGTGAGTTTAAAGCTCCCCATAGACGCGACGATTCTTCTTGCCGAACGGCCGATTTTAAGGAAGTCTGACCAATCCTTCGAAATTATTGTGTGGTTAGTGGGATTCGAACGATCGTACATCTTACGATTTTTCGGCCGACATCTGTCAGGGAATTGATCGGCCAGGTCAAAAAATCTTTGTCGGCCCCAGTGCAATCTATCTATGTTTGCAGGGCCAAGCAGGCAGCTCCCCTTTCTTTCCCTGGCAAATTGGTCTTTTTAGTTGATGGTCAATTCGTACGATCGTTACGAGATAATCATGGTCTCACGATGAGGATCGGATCTTTTAAAAATCTCAACATCTATGGCCAACTTTACTCCTTTTTTTCTGATCACGCCTACTTCCAATGATGTCACTTCCAGTTTACAATGACAGCGCTTCCGGTTTTACTTCTTATTTTCTGATCACTCCAACTTCCAATGATGTCACTTCTGGTTCACAATGACAGCACTTCCTGCTTTTTGATGGTCAGCAGGTCGCGGATCGGGTTGCAAATAAGGTACTTGCAGGTCGGGTAGCGGGTCAAAGCGGGTAAGTATGCGGGTTGCAGATAGGGTTGCCACCCAGCCGGTATTTTACCGGCCTAGCCGGTAAAATACCTGCCAAGGCCGGGGCCGGTATTTTACCGGCCTAGCCGGTAAAATACCTGCCAAGGCCGGGGCCGGTATTACAAATTTACCGGCAATGTAGCTGCCGGTAAATTTGTAATACGATCAAAAGGAGCCCTTGGCCTGCCCTCAATCCCCTGAAACGTACCTTTTTTTTGCCTCTTCTAGCAGCCGCGGGTCTCCGTTGTGTGGCCCCGCCCCTTTTGACGCCACACCCTTTTGACATCACGCCACACCCATTTGAGGCCCCGCCCCCAGCAGCCGGTAAAGTTTTTTTATAAAAGGTGGCAACCCTAGTTGCAGGTCGGTTTAACAAATTGGTTCCGCGCAGGACTCTAACTGAGCTGCCAGACTGGAACATTCAAATTTAAATTTCATTTTGGGAAACTGAACAGAAAAAAGTGTTTGGAAGGTGAACAACCCCTTTAAAGGGCACCTGTTGGGCAAAAATATTATCCACAACCAAATAAGTGGGCTAATACAGCCTGCACTCCAGTTGGGTGTAACAGTAGTTTTTTTTTTTTTAATTGGCTCCTGCCAAGCACTGAGAGGGAGCTCCCGGTACAAGTGGACATGTTGGGGCACACGCATGTGTGTAATGAGCGAATGCCGCACAATGCACAATGTGCCTGATGTCAGAATCTCATTATGCGCTTGTGCAATATGGCCGCTCGCACCAGGAGCTCCCTCCCAGTGCAAGTGTCTTAGGTGCTGCTGGGGGCAATTTTTTTCAAATAAAACTACCATTAGCCTGCACCTTTGTTTGGGGATAATACCTTAGCCCAACAGGTGCACTCTAATGATTCACTGAGTTCTTTAAAGGGGCAATATACCCCCTTGTTGATCATGTGTGCGATGAACAGGGTTTGAGCTGAATTTTTTTTTTCCTACTGATTTAATCACAGATTTTTTGTTATTTCCTGAGCTAAACAGGGAAACTGAAGCTACTCCATATTTGCTTTTTGCAACTTAAATAATTCTATGAGCAAGGCACATACAATCCCCCTGCATAATGGATTTCTGAAACAGTCACAACAAAGGGTGGAGAGAAAGGGGAGAGAGAGGTTTTATACAAGTAATCTATCGACCTTGCAAAGACCATACAATTCCTGTGCTGTGTATTAAAACATACCTTTAGTTTCTATTATATAAATTTTTTAACAGTACACCTATTAAAATGTTGACATTGCAGTTGGTTTTATATTTGGGATACTTGAAACACTGTGTATGTGGAAAGGAAGCCAAGTGGACTTTACTCTGCAATAGCTTCTCTACATAAAGGTTATATATAGAGTTCCTGCAGGATTTCTCCAATGAAAATATATCTTTAGAAACAGGTCTATTGGCGTAGGCATACGTGTTATCTATCTGCTGCAGATAAGATAGCGAGAGTTTTGCTTTTATCGCTCAGGGATATATTCTGTGCTTGGAAGGGCTAATTTGGTATCCAATGTGCTTGCCCCAAAGTAACCTCAAGACCTGCTTTAACACCATGGAGAAGATTTCTTAAAGGGAGAATGGAAGTTTCTCTGCAAAATTATTTCAAAATGAATTTGACCGGCATATATCTGGTTTATTTCTGGTTCTCCCTTTGTTTAATACGCCTTCTGACACTTTACTGGTATATCATTTATTTCAGATGGGAAAGGGGCTCTGCATACAAAATAACGAGCAGAGAGAAACAAAGATAAATTAAATTTGTAATCTATGAAATAAGGGTTAATGTTATTCCTTATCCACGGAAGTACTCTGTATGACCTGGGGCTCTTACTTTATTTATTGTAAAGGACAAAAAAGCCTCCACTCTGCCTGGCCAGAAAAGATGGCCAGTAGCAGTAGCAGCAGCAGCAGAGTGAGATTTAAAAGCTCCAGGGATGATGGCAGCAAAAACATATAAACAGCTGAGTTAAAGGAGAACTAAACCCTAAAAATTAATGAACTTATTGCACTAGCCTAAAGTTTCAGCTTGTCAATAGCAGCAATGATCCAGGACTTCAAACTTGTCACAGGGGGTCACCATCTTGGAAAGTGTCTGTGACACTCACATGCTCAGTGGGCTCTGAGCAGCTGTTGAGAAGCTAAGCTTAGGGGTTGTCAAAAATATTTAAGCAGAAAATGAGGTTTGTATGTAATATAAGTTAATGTTACAGGGCTGATTATTAAATTCTGATGCTAGTTGCACTGGTTTCTGTGTAGTAATACTCTGTATTAATTACTAATCAGCCTTATATTGTGACATTTCTATTCTATGAGTACTGTATATTGTGTGTGGGTCCCTAAGCTCAGTAAGTGACAGCAGCACAGAGCATATGCAGTGAATCAGCAGAAAAGATGGGGAGCTACTGGGGCATCTTTGGAGGCACAGATTTTTTACAGCTAAAGGGCTGTGGTTGCCTTGGGCTGGTAAAGAAGCACAAAACATCATGTACAACATTTCTAGCTACTTCTTAAGGTAGGATTTAGTTCTCCTTTCAGGGATCTATAATGAAGGGCTACTAAAATATTGGTTTCCCTGTCCTTTGATGGGGACATATACCCTTCCATATTGAATTGTAATTGCAAGAGCTTCTGACCTATTTTACTATTTATATAATTGTTCTAGAAGAATTGGATATCAGCAGTTTTTTACACTGCCTGTATCATGAATGTGTAACAGAAGTGCCACCTGCTGTTCTTTCTGGGCAGAGGGCACACAGTACAGCAAACGTTTAAATAAATGTTGCAAGAAGTGTCCCCACTCCTATCACCAGTGAGTGGCCACCGAACAGAGAAGCATTAGGAGATGCTTCCTGCATCAGTTATGGCCCCTGTCCAGAAAAAAAATACACGGAAACTAAAAAAGTGCTGAGAGAAGTATTGTAAGATATTTTACGTGTAACACAGAAACGTTCTGTTAGAAAAGTTGTTTAACAGAGCATATATTTTTATCTACTTATATATCTCAGGCCACATTCCATTTACACCTTCCTGGAAAAAGATTAACCTCATAGACTGTGCAATGCCCTTCTTTACATAAATGTGAATTAGGTGGGAGGGGTTGTCATCCTACCCAATCATTAACTCTCCACCCATTTAAAGGGAGATGAAACATTAAAGGGATTCTGTCATGATTTTATGGTGTCATTTTTATTTCTAAATGTCACGGTTTACACTGCAAATAATTCACTCTACCATGTAAAATTTAATTCCTAACCCCACAAGTGTATTTTTTTTAGTTGTAATATTGGTGTGTAGGCGCATTTCAGATTATTTTGCCTGGTCATGTGCTTTCAGAAAGAGTCAGTGCTCCACTATGGAACTGCTTTCTGGCAGGCTGTTGTTTCTACTATTCAATGTAACTAAAGGAGTAACAGTGGGACCTGGATTTTTACTACTAAAGGTTGTTCTTATATCTACAGAGAGATTTTATCTGGTTACCTTCCCATTGTTCTACTGATGGGCTGTTGCGGGGGGGGGGGGGGGATTTCACGCCTGCACTGCAGCAGTAATGAGTGACTGAAGTTTATCCGAGCACAAGTCACGTGAGTGGGGGCACCTGGGAAACTGACAATATGTCTAGCCCCATGTCGGATTTTAAAATTGAATATAAAAAAATCTCTTTGCTCTTTTGAAAAACAGATTTCAGTGCAGAAGTCTGCTGGAGCAGCATTATTAGCTGATGCATTTTGAAGAAAAAAAATACTGTCCCATGACAGTATCCCTTTAAAATTTTAAGTGGCAGATCTGACAAATAGTGAACTGGGGAAATCAGAGAGATTTCAAGCAGGTCAATGTTTTCACCAGTTATTAAAATGTTCCTGATCAGAAAATATTTGAATGAGATGACACATTTATGGAGCCTGATGAATGTGCCAGTTCATCAGAATGTATTTGCTTATTAAATATATTCTGTTCTATGGGGTGTTAGAAGTCAATCCCTAATAAAAATTGCAAGGGTGGTTTACCTACTTGGACATTTTTATTTTCCAAGCAATACAGACGAATAGCATCTCTCGGCAGATCTAGCAGACTAACCTGATCCTTTAGAGCCCGCATGGCATCAACTTCAGTTTCTGCATATTGTGGGTCTTTGGCAGGGTCTCTCATCTCTTTCAAGTCATTCGTAGTCTATAGAAAAGAGTAAATGGTGCAGCTTACCACCCTGGAAATATGCCACACAAGCAGCCCAACCTCTGTGTAACAATTATAAGTTACATTTCTAGTCTATGTGTACTGTATATTGTGAGTAGGTCCCTAAGTTCAGTAAGTGACAGCAGCACAGAGCATGTGCAGTGAATAAGCAGAAAAGAAGATGGGGAGCTACTGGGGCATCTTTGGAGACATAGATCTTTACTGTTAAAGGCCTGTAGTTGTCTTGGGCTGGTACAGAAGCACAAAACATAATGTACAACATTTGTAGCTACTTCTTTAGTTACGCTTTAGTTCTCCTTTAAAATGTGCATCAAGCGTGAGGTGCGTCTCATTTAAGCTGAAGTGGGCTATCCAGTGCATGATCTTGCATTCAATGTTACCTGGCAATGCCAGCTCTCTAGGGCCTGGACCAAAGTGAGCTGAGGGGTTGCGCACTACAGACAATTCAAAACAAAATCCATATCTACCTAGGCCCAGATATACCCAGCTTTTACTGGTAATGCCCAGTTTTGACAATAATTCACACATATACGTTCATAGAATCATAATACACACAATACCTTTGTGGGGAAATTTGTTTCAAACACTTTTTTCCATAATTCCATGGGTGTGCGCACACGAAACTGGCTGATGTCTGTATCAGAGGCTGGTGGAGACCCTGTGGAAGGAGAAAGAATTAGCAAAGCTTTTCCCTGCAGAGAATACACCAAAGAAAACATGAACAATTTCTACACATACTGCAGAGTCATGGTAATTTGGAAAAAACAGTAAATAGAAAATGAAATTCAGTGGAGATCAGAATAAGGTTTTATATTTAGGGAGTAAAAGCCAGTAGAAAGCCGTTTACAAATCATAAGGTAATTACAGGTATGGGACCTGTTATCCAGAATGCGTGGGACCTGGGGTTTTCTGTATAACAGATGTTTCCATAATTTGGATCTTCATACCTTAAGTCTACTAGAAAATCATATAAACATGAAATTAACCCAATAGGCTGGTTTTACTTCCAATAAGGATTAATAATATCTTAGTTGGGATCAAGTACAAACAACTGTTTTATTAATAGAGAAAAAGGAAATCATTTGAAAATATTTGGATTATTTGATTATAATGGAGTCTATGGGAGATGGCCTTGCTGTAATTCGGAGCTTTCTGGATATCGGGTTTCCGGATAACAGATCCCATAACTGTACTAAGCAGAACTCCTCACATGAAAAGGGCTAGGTAGAATAGACTCAGCCATAGTGTTTAGTGTCAGGCATCATTGAAGGAAGTGTTTTCTTATTGTAAGGACATTAAGGGGGCTATTTATTAAAGTCCATTTTTTCCTGTCGGATTTTTGTGGAAGTGGAAAACCTTTTTTCGTAGAATTTTTTTTTTTGAGATTTATTAAACCCCGGTAGTGTTAAAAGTGTGAATAAAAAAGTACTCCAACTCAAAACCTACCGAGCTGATATATTAGTCAATAGCAGATGTCCTGTTGACATTTTGCTCAATAACAATATAATAATATAATTTCATGGTTTCATGCAATATTCTGAAGATTTCATGGTTTCAGGCATTAATCCGAAGTTTTCATGGTTTCAGGCAATAATCCGAAGATTTCATGGTTTCATGCAATAATTAGAAGATTTCATGGTTTCAGGCAATAATCTGAAGATTTCATGGTTTCATGCAATAATTAGAAGATTTCATGGTTTCATGCAATAATTAGAAGATTTCATGGTTTCAGGCAATAATCTGAAGATTTCATGGTTTCATGCAATAATTAGAAGATTTCATGGTTTCAGGCAATAATTAGAAGTTTTCATGGTTTCAGGCAATAATCCGAAGATTTCATGGTTTCATGCAATAATTAGAAGATTTCACGGTTCATTGCAATAATCCGAAGATTTCATGGTTTCAGGCATTAATACAAAAATTTCATGGTTTCAGGCAATAATCCAAAGATTTCATAGTTTTGGCATCAAATTCGGAAAAAAGTCGCAGGTTTCAGGTGTCAAATCCAAAAAAGTTGCAGTTTTCGGTGACAAATCAGAAAAAAAACTGCACAATTCAGATTTTTTTTTCACAATTTTATCGAGTCTCTTCCACATAAAAAAATTTGGTACAATGTATCGATAAACAGGGGGAAAAGTCCATTCGAAATTTGGTCGGAATGGTTTTCAGAAAATAGTGAGAACATTTCTGACTTTGATCAATAACCCCCTAATATTTTAGTATGTTACAGATTGTCCTTTATCTAAGCAAGTGGTGTTCATTATTCATATTGAATAGTGGTATTGTTATTGCTTATTCTGCCTGATCCCAGAGAACGGCACTGACGCAGGCAACTCAAAAAAGCAACAGATCAACTTTGAGGGTTTTGTTTTGTAGTAATTGATATTTTTAGTGCTTATCTTTCTTGTCAGTCCCTCTCTTGTGCATCTTCTATTCTGACTTCCAAACTACTCTCTGGCTACTTGAATATTTAACCCTGAGCAACCAGATAAAACTTGCACATTTGGAGCCAAAAAATTGGACAACAAAACAAAAACCACAGACAAAAATACAAAAAAGATACGTAATTGCAAATTGACTTAGAATACGCCTATCTACATCTGAAACATAACTTTAAAATGAACTAACCCTAACATTTTTACAACTACATAAAATGTATTTAGTTAGGGAAATAAATATAAATATATTTAGTTAGTCAGGGAGACACCTGTAGTGACACATTTCTTATAAGTTCTTTCCATTGCCAATATATCAGTACAGGTTTGGGATCAGTTATCTGGAAACCCATTATCCAAGAAGCTCCAAATTAAAAAAAGGCCAACTCCTATAGACTCCATTTTATCAAAATAATCCTAATTTTTAAAAATGATTTTCTTTTTCTCTGTAATAAAAAACAGTAGCTTGTACTTGATCCCAATGAAGATATAATTAATCCTTATTGGAAGCAAAACCGGCCTATTTCATGTTTACTTGATTTTCTAGACTTAAGGTATTTGAGATCCAAATTACAGAAAGATCCATTATCTGGAAGGCCCCAGGTCCTGAGCATTGTGGATAACAGGTCCCACACCTGTATCATGACTAAGGCTGACTTTTTTTTTTTAAAAAAAACAAAAAAAAACATTAATAAAAAAAAAAAATCACTATGGCTGTCAGTTTGGCAATAGGAGAAGGTGTTTGAATTGAACACTCACCGATCTGGCTGAAGGAATCAGACCCCGCAGGAATGATAAGCGGTTTATTGTGGTCCATAGAGAGAGATTTGCTAGAGGAAAGGAGCAAAAGAAAACCGTGAAATTAATGTATCACCTTTCACCAGGGAGTGAATTAAAAATTGTCACCCACACGATTTGACCATTTCTTTTTTAAACTGCTAACACAAACTTCTTCATATTGTTCAATATGGACAAACCAATTGGATTGAGTGAGTGGTACAGTAAAATCGTCATCAAATGCTTCCTGTAACTGCTGAGCAGATTTGCAGAAAACACTGGAAGAAATTCAGACTATTTCTCCTTACAAAATGGTTTCACTTTATTCACGGATATTTCTGGGTTACTCTGAGTCATAGGGTCATACCATAATCTCCATCAGATTTTCTCCTGTTTAAAGGTGGCCGTGGATAATAAAGGAGCAGGAAAGCTAAAGAAGCAGTTTATGGACAATAGATTTGCCACAATATTGCAAGCTATCTGACTATATTCTGCAGAATGTTTTATTATACCTGAGTAAACAGCTCTAGAAGCTCTCTCTGTTTGTTTAGGATAGCAGCTGCCATATTAGCATGGCGTGACATCACTTCCTGCCTCAGTCTCTCCCTACTCACTCATAGCTCTCGACTCAGATTACAGCAGGGATGGGAGGGGGAGAGGGAGCAAACTGAGCATGCTCAAGCCCAAGCCCTGGAGGTTTAAGCCTGAAAACAGGAAGTCTGATACAGAAGTCCATGAGTACACAATAGAAGGAAAGAAATACTGTGTTTCTTTTGGCAGAGGACTCAGAGCAGCATTAATTTGAGGGTTTACTGGTGTATTTATATAGACCTTTCTGATAAAGCTTACTTAATTTTAGTCTTTCCTTCTCCTTTAAGATTTTTAAAAGGTATTTTCGTTATCGTAAGACCAAGTTTATCTTGAAACGATTGTTTAAATGTACGATTTGTCCATCAGCTAAAAAGACCATTTCAAGCGATATTGTCTAGTTGAAGAGAGGAAAACGGTGGGTAGCTGCCTGCTTGGCCCTGCAAACAATTGGACAATGGATACAATTTACTGTGACTGTTGAAAAATTGTGAACCTGCCTGATTGGAAAATCGACAGATGCATGATCGTTCGGTACCCACTAACCCCACGATAATGTGACAGATTTGTTGATCGCACTAAAATCGTTAGGAGTTGAAAAATCTTAACGTCTACATAGAAAGTTAGGTTGAAAAAAAGACTCAAACTTTTAACTCTTTTTTTTTTTAACCTGCCTAACTGCTAGTTGTCACCTTAAAGTGATACGGACAATAAAAAAATATTCTTCAAAATATTAATATACATTAAAAGTTACCTATAGGTCATGTTGATCATTTTTCACTGATAGATCTGTTTTTCTAAGTAATTGCTACTTGAAGTTCCTTAACCGGTTTTGCCAATCTGACTGTCCCTTCTCAACATGCCAATTCAAATTTCTAATGCTAACGGACTCCTGCTGCATAAATATGGCAGCCTCCTCGTAGAGGAACACGGGGGATCAGATGGGTAATGTAAAAGCATCTGCAAATACTTTTATGGCAAAATTATAGATCGCAAGCAAAGACAATGTTATGATAGATGTTAAAAAAGGTTTAATTTCTGGTGTCAGTATCTCAGAGAGATCTACCAGAAGTACAGGTTTGCAATATAAAACTGCTAATATCTTTGAAACAGAAAATGAAAACTGTAAAAGTACTCCATAGAAGACTCTGAGTAAATTTACTTTTTTTCTGAATTTACATTCCACTTAAGAGTTTTTATTTTTTGCTGTTCCGCCTGGCTTGCTTGAGAAACCTGGAAATACACATTGTAAAAACATGTGCAGATTTTTTTGTGAACAGTAAGGCTCTCTCACATTGGTGTAAAGGTCTTATCACCATTATTGGCACTTCTGCAGACACTGTGCTATCAATAATGTGCCGCGTTTGCAGAAAGTGAACTCAAAGACCCAGGTTACCTTAGCTGTCTCTGTTCCAAGGATTCCTTATCTGTAAGTATAAGACAGATACTGGCTGCTAGGGACCTTGGACATGCTTATGCCAGTGAGTTTCCCTGAATTTTTTTTTTCTTATCAATATGTTCGGGTTCATTTTGTCTGTGGCTACAGACACTGTAACAGTCCTAGTCATTGGGCAAAAAAAAGCTCACAGTGGATGTAGAAACATTTTAAACCTTGAAATGAGAAAATGTTTTCTGCCTTTCTAAACAAACCAAAAAAAACCCCCAAACATGTGGCCTTCACATTTTCCCTGAACCAACTCGATTTGTGGCCCATCCCAAACAAATTGCAGAAACCATATGTGTTATAGGAGTATGCTGTTACCAGATCAAAACAGAGAGTGTTAAAGGAGAACTAAAGAAGTAGCTGGAAATGTTGTACATTATGTTTTGTGCTTCTGTACCAGCCCAAGTCAACCACAGCCCTTTAGCAGTAAAGATCTGTGTCTCCAAAGATGCCCCAGTAGCTCCCCATCTTCTTTTCTGCTGATTCACTGCACATGCTCTGTGCTGCTGTCACTTACTGAGCTTAGGGATCCACTCACAATATACAGTACACATAGAATAGAAATGTCACAATATAAGGCTGATTAATAATTAATAAAGATAATTACTACATGGCAGCACAGAAACCAGTGCAATTAGCATCAGAATTTAATAATCAGCAAACCTGTAGCATCAGCTTATATTACAGACCAATCTCATTTTCTGCTGGATAATTAACGACCCCTAAGCTTAGCTTCTCAACAGCTGCTCAGAGCCCACTGAGCATGTGAGTGTCACAGACACTTTCCAAGATGGTGACCCCCTGTGACAAGTTTGAAGTCCTGGATCATTGCTGCTATTTTTTATATTTTTTTATTCTTTATAGGTGTTGTTCACCTTGTTGTTCAGTTCAGTTACTTTCAGATTGTTCACCAGAAATAAATACTTTTCCCAATCACTTTCTGTTTTCTATTTGTGATTGTTTTTCTAATATTGAAGTGTAAAGTTTAACTTTTCACCTTGTAAAGCAGCTCGGGAATGGGGGTGCCAACTCTGTAACTGATCTTAATTGATATATTTAGTTGATACATTTGTTATGTTTGTCCCTGAGTCTCATTAAAGGCGGCTGTCAGAATTGATACAATACAATACAATTATTGGATATTTAAAGGAGAAGCAAACACAAGTCTCATTCCGAAGATTACCGAAGAGAAGAAGATGGTGCCAATGAACTCCACTGGACAGAATCTGAACAGAAGGGTAAGTAAAAACGTAGGGGCCCGGGTAACACTGGGGGGTGGAGGGAGGGCGGCCAATGTTGGGTGGGGAGGTAGGGTTTTTTTTTTTAACTTTTGGGTTTGCTTCTACTTTAAATTAAAATACAATTTTGGTAAAACCATAAAAAAATGGAAAGCAATTGAAAAAGGTGAACAATCTGAAAATGACTCAACTGAAAAAAGTGTTTGGAAAGTGAACAACCACTTTAAAGGACCAGTAACATCACCCACCAACACAGTTTAAACTTTTAATTCACAAAGCTTTTATCAAGAAATTACTTACCTATTCTCTGCATGCGCTCCTCTTCAGAAACGGCGACAGGTCGACGATCCATCCTGCGGTGCTCGATTTCTCCTCCCTGGCTATCTCCTATAGAAGGCAGGGAGCAGAAATCGAGTACAGCACTTTGGATCATCGCCCTATCGCCGTTTCTGAAGAGGAGCACATGCAGAGAACCGGTAAGTAATTTCTTAATAAAAGCTTTGCGAATTAAAATTTTAAACTGTGTTGGTGTTTTTTTTTTTGTTAAAAATAAACTACATTTTTTTAAAAAAATTTTTTTTATGTTACTGGTCCTTTAAGCAGAAGTTCCAGATCATTTATGATCATCTACAAAACACTTGCGCCCCCTCTACACTGCTCTCTGCGCCTAGAAACAGATGAAATATCCAGTGCTCATTGAAGAGCCCAACATCAGGACACAAAGAATGACATGCAAGGTAGGAACGGGAGGACACCTTTGTGCTTTTCCCCACCGGCCACTTTAGAATCAAGTGTGTCCTAACGTAGTGTCAGAGAAGATCACTGAAGCTCGGAATGCTCATGATAAAACCAGTCATTATCTAGAAGGCAAGATTCCTTAAAACGGCACCAGATTTATTTTTGCTATACAAACTCATAAACATCAAATGACACATTTTTACAAGATGCTTGGACGCATTTGTAATTATTCTTGCCTACCTTTTATCTAGCCCAAATGCCATATGGTTTATAAATGACCGTGTAACGGCTTTAAGTGTTTGGGCTTCGGACTTGCTGCTGAACTGCAAATAAGAAATAAACATAGCAGAAACGTCACATAAACGAATCGTTACTTTTCTTGTCTTCTAGCCCCTGGTAACAAAGAGCAAGCCTAATATATGAGAAGAAGCACAATTCAACAAAACAAAAGATTACATGAATGAACAATACTTCTGCAGAAACAGATTACAGATTTGCTATTTAAAATTGCCCCTTATAATATACAGTATATTCCTTCTCTTAGTGGTGTCAAAATAAACCAAAGTTTTGTATAAAGAGACAGCGAACAGACTTAAATCTACAACACAATTAGTTTAATGTAATACAGTTCTTCCTATAGGGAAAATATGTTGCAGGTGTTTACAACAGTTCCTTTATTTATTAGCCAAATGGTTTTTACTGGGAGCAGTTTAGTTCTGGCTGTGTTAATAAGTGTAATGGAAACACCTTATTCTTGCATGAGCAATTTTCATTAGATTAAGTGCTTACATGGCAACCAATCAACTTGGAAAGAGGGGTGGAAAGACCACATCAACCAATTTCAGAGCTTTTTTACTGCTCACTATGCAAGATTAAAAGCCAACATATACTGTATATTGTAACATTACAATATTATGTGTGTGCATAATATTTTTGGAATATTAATTAGTATTTTAGCTTGAATGAATAGCTGACAGAAGAAGTGATGAATAAAATACAAATTGCACAAACCAGTAAAGATGCTCCATAATAATGTGCAACAAATCGAAGTGTCTTGCATATGATTTTTCTTATTTCAGAATCAAAATCCTAAAAAAAACACATACCATATACCAGTTTAATGGGTTAAAATATTCCATCTTGGATTATGTAGTTTGCCTTTGTTTCACAGTAAGAGAATATAACCTAATTTAATGGGTATTATGGTTATTTGGAAAATAACCCCCAACAGCCGAATACAGATAATAAATTGTTTATATAGTGAATAAAGTACCCCCTCTTGTAAATTATAAGGATATTATAAGTTACCGAGGAGTTTCATGACCAAATAAAAACACAAGGCCAAAGGCCGAGTGTTTTTATACAGGTCATGGAACTCCGAGGGACCCCTGTTATAAACCGCGCGTTTGTAAGGATATAATTTACAGTCTGGTCCCATAGAGAAATGACCAGACTGTAGATTATATAGTGAATAAAGTACCCCCTCTTGTAAAATATAAGGATATTATTAGTTACCGAGGAGTTTCATGACCATATAAAAACACGAGGCCGAAGGCCGAGTGTTTTTATACAGGTCATGGAACTCCGAGGTAACTTCTAATATCCTCATATTTTACAACTGGGGGTACTTTATTTATTATAATACACAAATTTTAGTGAGTCATGTGACAGAAATGACATCACTACTCACCGTTTATAACTGATGACATCACTACTCACCGTTTATAAGGATATAATTTACAGGATATTCATGGCTTTTGTGTATTATAAGGATATAATTTACAAAATATTCATGGCTTTTGTGTATTAAAATAGAAAATTGGACAGTGGAAAATTAAATAATTTAAACTGCTTGCTATTCCTGCAAAATGTCCAAATTTTGATAGATTAAGGCAGGAGTTTCTTACTTGAAAGATGTCATATTTGCTTCCAACAATTAGAAGGGGTAATGGGAATGGGTCTATTAATTCTCTGTCCTGTTGAAAAACAGAAAATGAAGATTGTATATTATACGTGCAAATAATACATAAAAAGATTGCATATATTGCTGATCATTAATACAGTGCAAAGAACTTAAACAACACTGAACTAATTTAGACTGTGTAAGCAAGATGGGGTAACAAAAAAGATAACAGTAAGGGCAAAAGCAAATTTCTAAGGGAGTCTACACGGGCAATAAAAAAAAGGGGGGTAGCTACTTAATGGGAATTTATAGTTGATAGTATACCTTATACATTATTTGCAAATAAATTCCTCTATATATTTTCAGTTAATTATTTTAGAAAACAGACTGCAATTCTAAGTTGATAAAACAAAGCTGGAAATGTATGAAGGATACGGCAGAAAGTGAACAAAAACCTTATAAAGAACCAAAATAATTTGGAAATACTTACATCAAGGGCCAGATTTATCAATGGTCAAATTTTGAAGTTATGCAAACTAATAAACTGGAATGTACCCACAACTCGACTGGGAGGTTATTTACAAAAAAACTCAAATGTAAGGTTATTTATGAAGAAATTTGAATGCTTGATATTCGATCGAATATGAACGACCTGAAAATTCGAATAAAATTTGAATTAAGGCTCGAGAAGGCTATTAACATATTCAAACAGTTAACATATTCAAACAGTTCAAGGGACCTCTGCCATTGACTTATACATGAACTCACCAGGTTTTAGGTGGCGAATATTCCAATTAGAACCGTTTCCAGGGTCAAGGTGTGATAAATCTCACAATCAAATTCAAATTCAAGTTGGTGAATTAAAATTTGAATTTGTGAGTTTTGACTAAAACAAAATTAGAAAATTCGAATTTACCATTCGAACTTTATTAAATCTGACCCCTAGAGCCAAGATGATTTTACATAGGCATAAAGCTGTGTTGGATCATGTTGGATTTTATGAAATGGGTTACATGATGCACTTACACGCTCACTGTAATGGAACAAATACTTACTGGGTGGTCCTTAGGTATAGTTTGCCAAAGTTTTTGTTTTATTTGGTTGGCAATTTTGGAACTGTTCTTTGCAATACTTGATATGATCTTATCCACATGTTTCCTGGTGGTTTCTAGAAGGCTCTCCATTGTTGGCCACAGCTCATTAGGCTTTGAAAGATCCAAAACAAGAACTATAGAAAAAGACCTAAGGAAATACAAATAGAAAACATGTTTTATTTAACAAGGTGCTATCTTTAACCAGCTGATGCTAAAGTCAATATCCAACTTCTTTTTCGTACTAACCTTCCCCCACCCCCAAACTGGCTGTTACCGCAACATAATGATAATATTTTATACTATCACTGTTTTGGAAGTAATAATACATATTATTCTCAGCCTTTAGTTTGGTAATAGCAAAACAACTCATTGCATTTGTGCTTCTAGAACAGTCGCTTTATTTAGTATTCTGCCTATAAGACTGCAACAGTCTGGTTAAAAAGCATCAGTGAATGCGTAACATTACTTACATCAGATTGTCATTTGTAATGGGTATGCGGATTAAATCCAGCAAAGATGTTCCCCCTCCAAGCTCCCAAAAATGTGCAATATCTTTCGGCTAGGATAAAAAGAAATGATGTTATGAATAATATAAACAAACACTCTTTTTTCCAATATATTGCACATAAAAATTCTGTTGGAAAATGAGTAAATGAGCCTAAAGCTGCCCATAAAGGCAGGTGGGTCAATTTTTAGTATTCTGCCCAAACAATCCCGTCATGTACAGCCAATCACAGAGCTGTTCAGACCATACCTACTGTTCTAAGAGAACTGTGAGAAGCCGCAAGGCTCCTCTACACTCCCTGCTGTTCTGATTATTTGGGCAGATGGCCCGAACAAGCAGACAATGCAAAGATGTCTATGCACATATATGGTGGATTGGTTAGATACCCTGTTTGTCAGGCCCATGTATGGCTACTTTAAATGTGAGTGTGTAATAGATAACATGAATGCCACGACTGCAGAGAAGCCTTTTGCCATGACAGAGTGTCGACGTAATAATGACTTCTGTTTTCTAATACAGACATGTTTCTATGAATTGTCACAGGACTGTGTCAGTACTGCTTTAAGTAACAATTGTTTATTATAATACTGTGGGATGAGAGAAAGCTATTCCAATGACCTGCCAGTCAGCCTTATGCCTCATCTACCTACTCTAAAGTTACAACTCACTCCTCAACTTTGCATGTAATTGCTTGTGAAGGCCATTTTGGCTCTTTTTAGCCAAACCTAACCAGGTTCAGTTTTATATTTTACTTCTCTCCAAGTCCTACCCTTCAGAAGCCATATTCCAATATCTTGCACTGATAAGATCTAACAAGATCGCAACAGGCTGTCTGCCAGTTTGGATATCTGGCTCTGAACATTAGGCTGTATCTGTGCTATAAAACCAGCGGTTCTGGATGCAGAGTTGGCCAAAGGGACATAAAGGAGTGATTTGCATGTCTCTGCCCATGGTGCCTTATGGGAGAATTAAAAAAAAACTCTCATTATTGGTATTTAGGCAGTGCCGTGTTTATGGCAAGAGACAAGTAAATACCTTCTGTTTTCAGAAGGCTTCACTTAATAGCGAAAAATTCGTATTGTGTTTCACAAGCCAAACTGTGGATATAAACAACAAACGTTTAAAACAAAATGTTATACTGCGGAACTTACTGTATTGTGTCCCTTTGCTCTCCTTCCAAAAGTATATTCTAGTGCTAATGTGGGCTTGGGAGCTTCATCCCTACAAGCAAAAACAAAAGCTTTTAAGAAAGATATAAATACTGTTTTATAGAGTTTTTATATAACATTATGTTTAAGAATTGTGCTAGGTTATGTATATAGAATAGTCCCCTACATAAAAGCACTAACTAATAACTACTGGTTATAATGAGATTTTTTATTATTATCATTTTTATTTATATAGAAATATATATAAATCATTTCACTGTTGGAAGATGATCTTTTAACAAATGTTCATAGAAGTTGCCAAGCAAATATTTAAAAGAATTGTTCAGTGTAAAAATAAAAACTGTGTAAATAGATAGGCTGTGCAAAATAAAAAAATGTTTCTAATATAGTTAGTTAGCCAAAAATGTACCGTAATGTATAAAGGCTGGAGTGACTGGATGTCTAACATAATAGCCAGAACACTACTTCCTGCTTTGCAGCTCTCTTGGTTTCCACTGATTGGTTACCAGGCAGTAACCAGTCAGTGACTTGGGGGCCACAGGGGCCATAACTGTTGCTTTTGCATCTGAGCTGAATGCTGAGGATCAATTGCAAACTAACTGAGCAGTTATGTCCCATGTGGCCCCCCTTAAAGTCGCTGACTAACTCAGAGTTAGAGAGCTGAAAAGCAGGCAGTTGGGTTCTGGCTATTATGTGAGACATCCAGTCACTCCAGCCTTTATACATTACATTTTTGTCTGACTAACTATATAACAAACATTTTTTATTTTGCACGGGCTATCCAAGTTTTTATTCTTATACTGAACTGTTCCTTTAACATTTTTTGCTACTTGATATTAGTGAAGGTTGTAAGTCAATCAGCCACACGCATAGATGCACAGGGGATTACTGACAACAAATCATTCATTGCAGATGAGAAATACAGTATATGCAGATATTCCCGACACAAGTAATTCCCTGCTTCCAAGTTTTTATAGGGGACCCAAATACCATCCTTTCAGCTGTACTTCCATGTAACATCATCCAAAAAATCACTAAACAAATGTATTCAAAACTGTGACTTTTTTATATTTGTAATACAGGTGTGGGACCTGTTATCCAAAATGCTTGGGATTGGATAAGGGGTCCATACCTTAAGGGGCATATTTGTCAAGAATGGAAGTTGTGTGAGGGTTTTTCTACCTCAGATAAACTCGAATTTGCGTTTGTGTGTTTATGGAAAAATGCAAATGTAAAAAACTTGCATGAAAAACAACGGGGGGAAAACTCTAACGAGCAAGTTCATGTACCGAAAAAACTCCAATCGATCGAATTTATGTTAATAAGATCGAGTTTTTTAATAAAAATCAGATTTTTTACATTCAAATTTTAGATTTTTTTATTTATTATTATCTCACAAACATTCGAGTTTTCGTAAATAGAACTCTAAGGGGTAAGTTTGGGTGCAAAAAAAATTGCATTAGATTTTTGATAAAATTGCCCCTAGGTCTTCCAAATAATAATTTTAATCCTAAATAAACCCAATAGAATTGTTTTGCCTCCAATATGGAGACTTGCAGCTTAGTAAGCATCAAGTACAAGGTGATGTTTTATTGTGACAGAGAAAAAGGAAATCATTTGTAAAAAGTAGAATTAGTTGCTTATAATAAAGTCTACGGGAGATGGACTTCCTGTAATTCCGAGCTCTCTGGATAAGCAGTTTCTGGATAACGGATTCCATGCCTGTATGATAAATGAACTTGTTGAAGAAGGTTCGTACCTATCAAGACAGCGGAGAATAATAGTTGTTTTTCCCTATAAGGAAAGAACAAGAAGTTATTTTTCAGGATTGCGTGGCTATCTTTCTCAGATTTACAGGAATTTGATAAAATAAAAGGAAAAATAAAAAGTGAAGTCTGCTGTTTGCACAAGTATTACTTCAAAATTCTTTTGTAGAGCCACCTGTTTCAGCAGTAACAGCTTTTGGGGATAAGTATGTACCCACTTTTCACACTGTTGGGGAGTGATCATGGGCCCTTACAGACTTGACGGTGTTCAGGTTAGTCAGATGATGCTTGTGGACGAGGGTTGACACCATTTGAAAACACTTGAGGGGGAGGGAGGTTTGGGGGGTTCAGTGATGTTAGGGCGCAGGGCTATGACATGGTGATTGGCTGATCGATGTGTCAATTACTTCAGAGTACTGTCCAGATTTCCCAATTTGGAAATCTACACTGGCACCAGACAGGTGGCAATGCTATTATTGTTTAAAATACCCCAAGTCTGTTGGGTTCTTTTGCAGCATTTCTGTGTTTTGCCCATGTGAATCATATAAAGAGTTCTGCGCCATACTGGCCTGTATGTGATACTGGACCAAAATACATTGCTATTTACCCCGTTTTTATTTCCTATGAAAAACACTGATCTTTCAGAATTTTCTTCTCCTTCTTCACTTCCCTCTCCAGCATTTTCCTTTTGCTGCACCTCTGCTATTGCTATGTCCCAAAGGTTATCACTGCAACAAAGACCAATATTGTTAACAAGTATTTATAAAGCACTAACATATTCTGCAGCGCTGTACAATAAATGGAATACTTTTTATAATGTGTCAAGCTGAAGCTAGGGATGCACCGAATCCAGGATTCGGTTCGGTATTCAGCTAGGATTTGGCCATTTTGAGCAGGATTCGCATTCGGCCGAATCCTTATGCCTGGCAGAACCGAATACGAATTCTTAAAATCATGTGACTTTTCATCACAAAACAAGGAAGTAAAAAAATGTATTCTCCCTTTTTCCCACCCCTTTGCTGATTTGTATATGCAAATTAGGGTTTGGCTTTGGTTCAGTATTCGGCCGAATCTTTCACAAAGGATTTGGGGGTTCGGCCGAATCCAAAAAAATGGATTCAGTGCATCCCTAGCTGAAGCTGCCGTATGCAATAATAAAGGCGGTTTTATTTCTACAAAATGGGAGTGGTGCTATTTCTCTACTTTAAGCTATATGGTATGTGAAGGTGAACACATTTTTTGCGTGCACCCCTCACGCGTCCACAGGGAAGGGGAGGGGCTAGGCATATAGATTTAAGAGTATGTCTTATGACTTTTTGAGTGATTGGTGTTATCCCTGCAGTGAGCACCAACCATTTAGTTTTTTGGTGTGCTAATAACATTAAGTATCATCTTAACATTTCTTTTTATAACATGGGTGTGGTTTAACGTGGGTGTGGTTAAAAAAAGGAAGTGGTCAACACTGGCTTCCTTTATCAGCCCTCCACCTTAGAAAAATTCCGGCCTTCGTTTCTACAGAAGTTGGACAGCACTGATGTAGAGAGTGATATTCCGAGACAATTTGCAATTGGTTTTCATTTTTTATTATTTGTGGTTTTCGAGTTATTTAGCATTTTATTCTGTAGCTCTCTAGTTTGCACATTCTGCAGACTGGTTGTTAGGGTCCAAATTACCCTAGCAACCATGCAGGAGAGGCCTGAATTGAATAGTTACAAAAGGTAGCACTAACAATACATATGTAGCCTTACAGAGCATTTGGGTTTTTTTTTTTACAGGGGGTCACTGACCCACGTTTGAAAGTTGGAAAGAGTCAGAAGAAGTCAAATAATTCAAAATTGATAAAATAAAATAATGAAGACCAATTGAAAAGTTTCTGAGAACTAGCCATTCTATAGCATACTAAGGGTCAGGGCACATGCTCAGATTCAGGAAGATTAATCGGGGAGATTCCTCCCGCCGGCTAGAATGTAAAGCGCCGGCTGGATGGCACTTGGTGCGCTTTGTTTTCCGAAGTTGCCCGAAGTTTCCTCGTGAGGCGCTACTCTTTGGGGCGACTCATCTCCCGACCTGCCTCCCACCAGCTACAATGTTAATCGCCGGCGGGAAGGCATTTTGGGGAGATTTGTCACCGGGCGACTAATCTCCCCGATTCTGACCGTGTGTCTTGACCCTGATGTTAAGATGAACCAGCCCTTTAACAAGTCTTTACACAGCACCAACAAGCTGTACAATAAATGGAATACTTTTTATAATGTGTGAAGCCAGGGCCGCCATCAGGGGGACACAGGGGTGACTGATGTCCCAGGCCTGAGTTTTTTTCGGGTTCTAAGGGGGGGGCCAGGCGGGTCGTGCTGCAGAAAAAGATCCAGAAAATAACAAAGAAGGGCAAAGATGGCAGCCCTGTGTGAATCATATATTAAAGTGTCATACCTCCCAACATTTTGGAAGTAAAAAGAGGGACAAAAATTTTTTTCCCGCACGTAGCGCAGCAATTTGTTTGACCACACCCCTTTCTGTGGCCACACCCCCTAATTACCAAGTTTGTTTTACAAAATTTGGCAGGTTATGAAAGTTTGAAAATATTTCTCCTTATCTAAACTGTTTTTGTGTCTCAAAATTGTTACAAAGTATCTTATTTGCACCTGTTAGTTATTCTGGGCTCTCTGCTAAAAGCCAATTAAGTGAGAAACTTTGTTTCTTTTTCTGGCTGTTCAGTGCGGAGAAAAGAGGCACTTTCCAGTACAAATGAGGGACTGCGGGTTGAGCTGTCAAAAGAGGGACTGTCCCTCCGAAAAAGGGACAGTTGGGAGGTATGAAGTGTGTGCAGGTAGACTGGGACTCCTCACCGAGACACACAGTGGGGCTCATTTATCAACACTGGGCAAATTTGCCCATGGGCAGTAACCCATGGCAACCAATCAGAATTGCTGCATTCATTGTACTGCTTGCAGCTGGCTTTAAAAAGCTAATCACTGATTGGTTGCTACAGGTAACTGCCCAGGGGCAAATTTGCCCAGTGTTGATAAATGAGCCCAGTAACAGCTGCAGGTATAACATGCCATGATTCCTCCTCAGCCCAAAAGGAGCCTCTGGGAAATGAAACTTCTTCCCTGCACTGAACATTGTGTTGTTGTTGAACTAGACTCCAGCGCCACGACAGCAGGACAAGTTCAGATTGGAGGCAACACGGAAAAAAGATGTCGGCAGTGTGTGGGAAGGGAGAGAGTTAACGACATGTTCGGGGCTCATTTCCGTATAACAAAACAGCACCTACCCGGTACGGGGCATCGTCTCCTGCCCTTAGAGATCCGGCAGAGGAAGCCGAGTATAACCAAATAGCCGTCTCTATGGTAACTGCGGCGGCTTTGCCGCGGATTGATGACGTTTTTCCGCAGGCATCCTGGGAGTTGTAGTTTCCTGTCACCATTGCGGTAATAGTTCAATAAAGACGCGTGCGATGTTGATTTTATTGTTGCTTTGTGTGACAATAAGGCTGCGAGCTACCTGGGGGAGTGAATTCTAAGCAGCTTATCCCAACCTTGGGGGGAGAGTCCTGCATTTTCCAAAAGCCTCACACAGGCCCTTCTGATTTATTTCTTTCCAGGCCCCTCCCCCCACCAGTGGCTCCTCCTACACTTTCTCAGCTGCAGCTGTAATGGCGGCCTTCTCTCAGGGACACTTGGGTTGTATTATTAGCAGCAGCTGTTGTTGGCACTCAGTGAGGGTTGGTTGCTGCCCTCTGTAGCGCCATTATTTTTCATTGGAGCTGGTACCTGTACATTTCGGACTCCCATTTTAAAATAGAGCTTAAGCTATGGCTAGGGTTGCCACCTTTTCTGGAAAAAAATACCGGACTTCCTTTGTATTTATCTTTTTTCCCTATTAATAACATTGGGATCAGCCATCGTTTTAACTGTCCAGGTCAGTAAAATATCGGCCAGGTGGCAACCCTACTCTGTTGTGGCCTCCCCTGTACCCATACCTCCCTACTGTATGAGCAGGACAGTCCCGCTTTTGACAGCTCAACCCGCTGTCACGGATTTGTACTAAGTCCTGGGTTTCTCTTTGATCTGCTGCACTGAACAGTCAGAAACAGAGACAAAGTTTCTAGCTTAATTGCTTCTTGACAGACAGCCCAGAATAGATACTTGACACACTGTGACAGTTTGATAAAATAAGAACTTAAGACTCACAGCTTAAAGGGCAATTCACCTTCATTTGCAAAACTGTAATAACATAAAAACCACAGAAATGTGTTCAGACTTGGTAATTAGGGGGTGTGGTCACAAAATGGGCGTGGCCGCAAATATTTTGGCGAGCTAACCATGCCAAATCTTTTTGGCCCTGTTTCTTAAATGTTGGGAGGTATGAATGAGCCAGTGGAGACAGTTACCACAAGTGAGGCGGGTTGCCTTCTTTTCTGGAAAAACATAGCACCTTCAGGGGGGGGGCTGATATTCAGAATAGGCCCTGGCATTCCAAGTACACAGAGGCCCAAACAGCCTCCACCAGCCCAGTAAAAAGTGACTGTCGATGGCATCTTACAGCCAGGGTCGAATTGGGCCAGCAGGCGACCTCCTTTGTTTGGGCAGGTCTCAGCAAAACCAGTGCACGGGGCAGTGGAGGGGGACCCTGCAACAGCAACCTCAGTAGGCCCCGGAGCTCCAGTCCAATCCTGCTTACAGCAGACCCTCTGCCATTTGCTAGAATACACAGCTTGCCAGTCTGGGCCTGGTAGCCTTCCAACATTTTTAATATCCTTGGCATCAAGTATCATTTTTTTACTGGACAGGCTGCCAAAATATCAGCCAGATGGCAACCCTTGCTACCTTTTCTTCAGCTAATACCAGCCAATGACATTTGGGGTGGGGGTTCTGAGAAGGGGCAGAGCAGTGAAGTAACAGGGCAGAACCATGATGTCATAGGCAATGTTGTGAAGGGGCTGATGAAGCCAGTCCAAATTTAGTGAGTAGGAAGGGTTTGGGGGCATACAGGAGGAGGGGAGTGAGGGTATTGGGGCAGTTTGGAGGTGGGCCAGGGGTAGGGTTGCCACCTGGCCGGTATATAGGATAAATATATAGGAAGACCGGTATTTTTTTCTAGAAAAAGTGGCAACCCTAGCCAGGGGCCGAGCAACTAAGGATTACAAATATACCGGCAAGTACACAGTAAATTTGTAATAATGGCCCTGGCTTCAGGCCCGAATTTGTTTGGCAGACCACAAAAGCCCGGGCCTAGAGCTACAAAGATTTGGGGCTGGCATGTTGCGCGCTAGCCGCTTTTGAACTATTGACTAGGTGGAAGAATTTTACAGTTGTTTGCATCACCCAATCCCCAGTGACGGCAATCGGGAACTAGCAGCAGAGGCGGGTATGTGTGAGAGGGGTAATGTACAAGTGGTAGGGGGATAGTGTGGGAGCAAGCGTTTGGCTTTTACCGGCTAGCCAGGTGAAATACCAACCAGGTGGCAACCCTCTTGTCTCCCATCTCCACCTGGTTAAAGGAACAGTAACACCAACAAATTAAATTGTGTTAAAGGAATGGCACTATAATGTACCGTTGCCCTGTACTTGTAAAACTGGTGTACTTGCTTTAAAACACACAAATATAGTTTATATACACAAGCTGCTGTGTAGCCATGGGGGCAGCCATTCAAACACGGTATACACTGTAGATAACAGATAAGTACTACTATAGTTTATATAAAAAAGCTGCTGTGTAGCCATGGGGGCAGCCATTCAAACACGGTATACACTGTAGATAACAGATAAGTACTACTATAGTTTATATAAATAAGCTGCTGTGTAGCCATGGGGGCAGCCATTCAAGCACAGGATGCACAATAGATAACAGATAAGTTCTTAAGAGACCCATTGTATACCACAAAGCTTATCTGTTATCGGCTGCGTATCCTATGCCTTTTTGATCTTTTCAGCTTTCAATGGCTGCCCCCATGACTACACAGCAGCTTGTTTATATAAACTATAGTAGAGTTTCTGAAGCAAACACACCAGTTGTACCAGTGCAGCACAACCGTACATTATATTTTTATTCCTTTAAAACACTTTCATTTTTTGTTATTACTGTTCTTTTAACCACAATAAAAGCCTATTCTACCACTGCTCATCAGAGCCATGAAGCATAAATCATATGGGTGAAGAGTTGAGCATCTGCCACTGTTAACAAAAAATATTATGCCAACATGTTAGTCTTGCCTTTGTAAGCACAGTTGATAACAGTGGACTGTCTAAATGTTCTTTTTCCTGCCTCCCCCACAGTGACAGTGGCCCCTTAATTGCATTAATCACAATCACATCAGCGTTGGTATATTCCATTTGCTGGGGAGGTGGCATTTAGGTCACCAGGGAATGGCTTGATTTCTGGCTCTAAGACAGGGTAATTTTCCCTTTTACATTGTTCCCAGTGTAATAACATTATCCTTACATGAGTTAACATACTGTATACGTGTTAAAGATTTTCATTGCTCAATGTGCTGTTCCTTATTAAGGGCCCATTTGACCTCATTCCAACCCAGTATGCTCCAATTAAAATGGATCCATTACTGTGCCTTGACTTGTCCTTTAATCTACAGAGCAGGGCTCAATCATGTTAATTTTTTCAGCACAATATGCATTTTGATATTGTAGCTATTATACCCCCACTGCACAAGTATCAACTTTCTCGGCCCAATTAGATTGTAAGATGGATGTGTTTTTGACAATGAGGTGCAGAACGGAGAAAGGAACCTAGACAATGTACCGAAATACCACTGTTTTAAAGGGGTTTAATTCAGAAACACAAGACATAATTTTTATTGTTTATAGTCTAATTCTTTGTTGAACTTCTTTAGGGAATGTTGCTACCTCTTAAAGTTACCCTTTGCTCTGCTTTACTTATTATTGCCTACTGTAGATTGTAGAAGCTACGGTGCCAGTATAAAAGTATCATAAGGGTTTTGGGTTTGTACAGTTCCAGGTTTCCTTGATCTGTGCTGCCTGGCATGTAAACTGGCAACATGGGACAGGGCAAAATCAAAGGGAAATGGAATTTAAAGGGTCAGCGAAGTTCAAAGACCTGTCTGGGAGTCACAGTCCACTGGAACCAGTGTAGCTTTAACTTGAATACAGGGATTTTGCAATGGTTTGCATTCCAACTGTAACAAAAATACCAAAGAAAGGCAACTGATGTTGAACGAATCATATGACAACAGAAAATCATAAAAAAGCTGAATTTTATTAGAAAATCACTAAAAAATAGCATTCGGTATACCTTCCTGTAAATGGAAAACAGAAAGAGGCAGAGCACAGACTAGGACAGATACTGTGGGGACAGAACCCATTGCCAATATAAATTAGCAAACAGGGCAATAGGGGATTAACAATGATTATGTATCCAAAACCAAGCAATCAGCTTTTGCTAGCTGTGCCATAAGTATATTGAAACAAATTGCTTGCCTTGGTTTAATAGATGGGATCATGCCGCAATATAAAGGAAATATAAATGTGCTCTCCTAAGCACGTTTGCAATTTGCATTCTAATTGTCAAGATATTATCAGTTTTCACCCTGCTAGTATGAAATACATGCAAGAGTGCCGTCTGCTGGTCAGTTCTGCCAACCAGCTCGACAAGTCCGGATAAAATTTCTCTTCTGAAATTTTCAATCATATCGCAGATGAAAGAACGGACTAGCAGGTGGTGCTGTTGTGTCAAATTGTCTGTTTTAAAGGACCAGTAACATAATTTTTTTCTTTAATTCGTTAGTATACAACGAAAAAAAACCACAAAGACAAATGAAACTTTGAAATCCCTAAGTCTTTATTAAGAAATAACTTTTTTTCAGAAAAGGCGACAGGGCAACGATCCATTGTGCGGCGCTTGATTTCTACTCCCTGGCTATATCCTATAAGGAAAGCAGGGAGGAGAAATTGAGCACCGCACAATGGATCGCCGGATTGCCTTTTCTGAAGAGGTGCGCAAGCGGAGTTCCAGTAAGTTATTTTCTTAGCGATTTCAAAGTTTAATTTGTCTTTGTGTTTTTTTTTTTTGTTTTATACATCAAATTTAAAAATAAAATAAAAATTATGTTACTAGTCCTTTAAGTAGGGTTGCCACCTTTTCTGGAAAAAAATACCAGCCTTCCTATATATTTATCTTTTTCCCTATTAATAACATTGGGATCAACCATCATTTTTACCGGCCAGGTGCAACCCTACCTTTAAGGTGGCCATACATGATAAGATCCGCTCCTTGCAGGGCGATATCGGGTTAATCCAAATGTTTGGCCCTAGGGTCAAACAATCAGATTATACCAAGGAAACGGGTGCCAACGGCTCATAGGACTTCATCAACTATGCAATGTGGTCCTCGATCGCAATAAAAATCAAAACTGCCCAATCGATATCAGGCAGATTTTTGGCCAGATATCGATCAGGGAGACCTGTCGGGCGCCCCACACATGGACATATAAGCTGCCAAGTCGGTCTAAAGGAGCAATATCGGCAGCTTTAATCTGCCCGTGTATGGCCACCCTTAGTATCACAACTGATAATATTTTGAAAACTAGAAAAAAAAAAGGAAATTTAAAAAGAATAGGGCTCAATTTTTCTGCATGCATCGTGAACACAATACCAAGGCATACTTCTGAGTAAAAGTGCTTCTTAGTTTGAGTGCAAGAACAGATAGAAGAACATTGGAAATTTCAGATGTGCCATTATTTCCACCACAGCAGTAAATCGCCCCATCAAGTGTCCATTTTTGGGCTGAACCCTGCCCCACGGCAGAGCTATTCACGTCACTGTCGGTTTCTCCACCTGCAATTTTCCAATCCCCATGTGTGACATAGCCCTAAATCAGTGGGAATAAAATCAGAAAAGATATATATGGCGCAAATTCACTAAGCGCCGAACGCTAGCGTTAATTCGCTAGCGTTTGGCATTTTCGTTACTGCGCAAATTCACTAACGAACGCTGGCGTAGTTTCGCTAGTGTTAATTCTCATCCTTACGCCAGGCGAATTTTCGCTAGCGACGTAACTACACATATTCACTAACTTGCGCAGTGTACTGAACGCTACATTTTACGCTAGACTTCCTTCGCCACCTCAGACCTGGCGAAGCGCAATAGATTAGATAGGGATTGTTTCAAAAAAAGGCAAATTTTTTTCTTAGTCCCAAAAAACGCTGGCGTGTTTTCTACATGATGGGTGATAGGCTGAAAAAGATCGAAAATATTTTTGGGGCTCCCCTCCTTCCCCCCTACATTTCCTGACTCATGGCAACTTACCTAGACAGTGGGCACATGTGTAGGGCAAAATAAAATTTTTATTTGCTGATTTGAAGGTTTTCTAGGCATTTGTAGTGCTGATACGTGTTCCTCCATTGAAATTTGAATTTGGCGCCGTATGCAAATGAACCATCGCTAGCGAAACTTCGCTTCGCTTGGCGAATTAACGCTAGCGCAACTTCGCAAACTTACGCTACCCCTGTGCGCAACTTCGGATTTTAGTGAATTTGTGGAGCGCTGGCGAAAATACGCCTGGGGAAGTGCGGCGAAGTTGCGCCTGGCGCAACTTCGCATCTTAGTGGATTTGCCCCATAGTGTAGCAAATGGGAAGCCATAGCCTGGCATCAGCTACTGGGTCCTAGTGCCCGGCACCAGAGTTCACACCACCCCCACCACTGCGTGCGAGCGTGCGCATGTGTTGAAGCACTGGGGATGATGCGTACAGGAGAACGTGTCCCCATTGCTTTTTGGATTGCAGCTGGGCGGCATGCTGCCCCTAAAATCTTGCCGCTTTAGGCCTTGCCACAAATCCGAGCCTGCCTTTGGGTACCAGACCACTTTTACTTAGCCAAATATACTTTCATTCATTTATCTAAGGAAACAATAGAAAATGTAAAAAAAAAACTATGTCAAGCTAATTTGTTAAAAGAAATACACTACAGCCATGGGCTCTGTTATCCGGAAACCCATTATCCACAAAGCTCAGAAGGCCGTCAACCCCATTTTAATCAAGTAATTCTAATTTTTTAAAAATGATTTCCTTTTTCTCTCAAATAATAAAACAGTACGTTGTACTTTATCCAGACTAAGATTCAATTAAGTCTGGGCGACTGTCCTGCAAATAAACCATGTTAAAAGAGCACCCCCCCCCAGTAGACTCTTCCCTCTACTAATAATGAAGCATAATGCCCACATGGCCCAGAACAGCCCTACTCACTCTTTATTAGTGCAGGTAGTAGTGCAGCCATATCTGGTCTGGTCTGCAATAACCATTGAAAGCCATGCCAGCTCCCAGCCCTGTGGCACTACTCTGATGTATGATAAATGGGGTAGCGGGGCTGAGATGGGGTGCATGGGCAGGGTCAGACTAGGGGGCTGCTGCCTTAGGGCCCCCCACACCTCCAGCCCCTGGAGCAAAATCCCCTACGGGCCCCCTTCTAGGGTTGCCAACTTTCCTGGAAAAAAAATACCAGCCTTCCTATATTCTTGTCGTGTTTTCCTTTTAATAACATTGGCATCAAGCATAATTTTTACCGACCAGGCCAGTATAATACCGGCTAGGTGGCAACCCTACCCCCGACAATAATGCAACCCTTTATTGCAGCAGGGACTTGGTCTGGGCAGGTGGGGCCCACGTGAGCCGGGGCCCACCTAGTTTTTTCCCAGTTCAACCCTGTGCAAGGGTGGTGTGGTTTGGGAGGGAAGGGGGAAGCCGCTGCGCTTTGTGTTTGGATCTCCTTTTAGGGTGAGATCACACGGGATGTTTTAACATTGCATTTTTAAAAACTCTTGGTCGAGCGTCAATGCGCCAATGAAACCACATGCGCATAATAATGTGGCATTTTCAACCTGTAGTTTTCTCTTTTTCTCTTTTTTCTCGTTCCCCCACAATTTTGCTCCAAAGAATTGTATTAAACTTTTGTGAAAAAAAGCCAAGCGGAAAAGCAGTTTACATGCAAAATGTAGCCGGACTGATCGTCAATACACAGCGTAATTACGTCACCGGCAGACAATTCCACAAATACGTATATGCGCAATACATCTCGCGAGAGGTTGGCCGCCATATTGAAAATACTCGCCGTATTTCAGCAAAGTGTATTTCCAAACCTGCGGATCCCATAGAGTTCAATAATATGGCATTTCCTTGGCATTTCTACTGAAAAACGCAAACACTGCCATCTCGTGGTGAATGTAGGTTCACAAACTCCCAGTGGGAATTGCTATAGTGCGTATTCCATTATTATCAGTAGGGCTTCATTTTATGCGTAAAAACACCCCATGTGACCTCACCCTAAGACATCGAGAAAAGAAACCTACTGATAATATGCATCAATAATGGTAAGAAGATTCTGCTAATGGCAACAAAATACTGTAGATTCTTTCCTTCTATAAAAACGTCTCTCTCTTAAAATAAAAAATAGCAGTGCAATTATGAATATAAATATTCTGGCAATTAAATATGGAAACCATTCCCCCCCCAAAATATTGTCTAGAACTGTAACACACCCTCTTGCCAAACTGACGGTATAAAATAATCTGATATTAAATTTATGTCTAATAAACAGTTAAATAATATTCATAAATCTTTCAAATCTAAAAAATATTAAAATACCTTTTACATAATAAACTATGTTTTTTTTTTTTATAATTTCTTAGTCTTTCATTAATCTACTGCATTTCATATTAATGTTAAGCCGATGTCCATGTTATATCACTGTGCAGGATATTTGTTGGATAAGGAATACAAGTCATAGACTGCATAAAGCAATGCTACTGTAGTTGTAGTAATAATGGGATCAAATAGAAAAAGCTTTCTATACAGATATATAGGGGAATGTAATAAAAGTCGGTAACGGAAAAAAGTTAATGCCTTTGCATGAAAAAATTTTGCTTTACGCAAATTTTATATAGCTTTTGCGAACCCGGAAACTGTTTAGCGACCACTTCCGACAGTGGAAGACCGTTTGCGAATTTTATAGTTTGCGCCAATGTGCAGTAAATGTAATAGAACTTCTTCCTGAAAAAGTCTTCATGTTTGCTTTAACAGATTACAACACCTTCAAGCACTTCTTAAGAGTGCACAATTAAAATTCGCAATGCAATAACAATTTAAGGAACAATATTACATTGCGAGATGTGGATTTTTTTTCTTATTGGTGCGAATTGTTTTTCTTTTTGCGACTTTAATTACATTCTCCCCATAGTGTGAAAACTTGCCACATTGATACAAACTCGCTTCCATGGTTTTGCCCCTACATTCAGCCTACTCACATTGCTATAGCTCCCACCAGTCCAGATTTAGGCAGGATAGAGCTAATTTTCTGACCCATAAAATAGTTGTAGCCTGTCCAATGAATGAATGAATGATGTGCAGGTTGACAGAAAATTGGTCCAAGCCCTTCCAACATGAACCCCATCCAACCCGACGTTCTATTTATAGACCCACACCCAACCCACCTATCTCTGACATTGCGAAAGTGGGTTTCGGCTGGCCTACACATCACTTGTGGGCATGGTTTTGGTGGAAGTGGCTCGGATGATGGGGGTGGCATAGCCTAAATGTTCCAGTATTCAATACAGAATTATGGGAGGTATGAGATTTCATTCTCCAGCCCCACCTGCTCTGTGATTGGCCTAGCAACTAACTAATGTGGTATTATTCTGCTATTAGCAAACCTGGCAGCTATATTGTGCTCCATAATATATACATAATGCCAAAAGTGGCGTGTATGACCTGAAGGTTGTGGGGCATATGCTGGGAGGTATCTTGAAGTCCTGTGTGGGTCCCAGTGTCGGACTGGGATGCCTGGGGCCCAACCTAAAACCTTAGACCAGGGGCCCACCAAAGAACCATAGACCAGGGGCCCACTCTCAGTACTATTATTATTCTTCTCACTCAACCTCTATTCTCCTAGTCTCTATTCTTTACATACTATAATCTATTATTCCATATATTTAACCTCTTTGTTCTCAAAGAAATAGGAAATAGCAATAAAATAGGCCAAATTTTTAGCAGCTCAAGGGCCGCCTGACACCTGGACCCACCGGGAGTTTTCCTGGTATCCCGGTGGGCCAGTCCGACACTGGTGGGACCAGTTGGACATACCTGGGCCAACACACACAAGCTGGCCCACTATTGAGTGCCCTGTTCCTGCAGCCAGAACCTACCTGCACTGCCTGACCCGAGACCCGCACTAACTGGAAGTGACATCACTTGTGGGAAGAAGTGACGTCACTCCTGAGGTAGATCAACCAGGTCAGGGGGAAAACATTAGTTTTAACTTGAGGAGGTGGGGGAATCGGACCAGTTAGCCAGACAGGGTACCCTCAGATTTCCCTCATTGTCGAGGAACGGGGGTCTTTCTGCCAATAACCACTTTGTGGGTATTCCGTGGGTACTCGAACTTATGCAGGACTCTATTTCGAGGTGGGTTGGCCACTCAATACCACATTTCCACTGTAACAAATGTAGATGCAGGAACATTCATGGTAACAAACATTCTGTTGTCTGGATCAGGCATTTCAAATGGGACATCTAATCATTCTGCCACTTTGCTCTCTAAGTTGGCAAGAATGTGGTTTGGGCACGAATGACAAAAAGTCATTCAATATATAAAACTCATAACAAAGTTGGGCCTTTGGTTGGCCTGTTGCTTGATAAGAGGGGCTGGCTGCCCATCTGTTTTGTTTTCGACTCCATGACCTGGGCAGACAAGAGGGCCGGGGCGGAGAGGTGATGAGCCGTCACTTTCTGCTGATGATACACATTAATGTAGCAGGCGACGAGCAGAGTGATCTCCAGTATCTAAACCAAAGAAAACACCATTATATTTTATAAAAACCATAGAGACATATCTATCCGTTCGCCCTATGGGCCAACTGATCATATACTATTGTGGATCAGAAAGTGTATGTCCACCTATACTGACTATCTAGCCCACCAGCTAAGGAACAAATACAGGCCTAAGTTCTAGATGTGTTGTGAGCATCAATGTACATAAAATTTGTAGGCAAACAGAAAGTAAGTGCGGTATAATCTACAAAAAGAGAGAGAATTGCTATGTATCAATCAAAACAGGCTTTGTCTGCTTCCAACCCCATTTCCTTGCACTTTTGTTCTCTGGGAAAGCAAACTCTTGCGACCAACCCTGCTATTTCTTATAGTGGCACAGTAATAAGCTTCTTAACCTATTTGCCTCACTGCATTTTATTTGTGTAAGTGGCGTTCGGAGCCCCGCGGGAAGGCCACTTGACGAACAAAAGAGCAGGCATTATGTAATTGCATTTTCAGGTTTTTAGAGTTTCTAATTGCCTTTTATCGCCCTCCCCTCCTTGCATCCCGCTCAGATAATAAACACGGCTTTGTTTAAACCGCAGGTGCTTAATTCCTGTGTTTTTATTTATTTATTAATTTGAGCTGTAGTGTATAAGACTACTCCATTCCTAAAAGCCTACCTTCGAGATGCCGGTGTGTATTTCAGCTAATGTACTTACCTTCGGTTTCACCATGGCGAAGAGAAGTTTCTCAGACGGCTTGTCCTTTGTCGGTGCGTTGTTAACCACCAGCATAAAGTCATCCCGGTGACCTCCGAAGGTCATTAGACTCCTGTGTGCGTACGTGAATAGAGGCCTCTTAAGAGGCACAAGAGTGGGTGGAAAAGGCAAAACATTTTTATTTTCAATCAAAGAGTGAATGCATTGAATTTCACAAACAAAACACTACATTTCCTTAATAAAGGGCACGTTAGGGTTTTTACGGCTTACATGAGCATTATTGCCTGGGGAACATTTGTTTTCAGGAAAGCAGGCAGGCTTGTAAGAAATCTATAAATACACAATTTGATGTTATTTGTGCTACCCTTGCAGAAGTAACACTTCCCAGGTGAACTGCAGCGGCTATAAGGATTATTTTAGTTCATAAAGCATAGGATTTTGCTATTGTGGATCTGTTATAACTAAAGCAGTTACCCTAGTCATGAACATCAGTTCCCACAATGCTCTGCTGGTCACAGGCTAGACAATAATGATAAAGGCTAGACAATAATAATAAAGGGTTGCCTTTGGGCGGTGCAAGCAAAGGGTATGTGTGCAGTGGAGAAGGAACTCTATATTGATCCAAACAGCTTTTTTATATATTCCCAATTGATATATCTGAGTTTGTACACAATATATATATATATATATATATATATATATATATATATATACATGTATATATAATATCGGGTGCTGTGCTGTAGTTGAACAATGTGCAGGAACAGAGATTTGCACGCACACCGAATCCTCTTTTCTCCAAATGATTATTATATATATATATATATATATATATATATATATATACTGTATATATATAACAGTCCACAGAGTTTCCACACTCTTGCAGGGTGCACAGTCAAATCAATATACAAATAAAATTTACCATTGTGTTATATTCCAGGACACTGATGCCATCTTCATGCACGGCAAGCCACACAATAGCATTTCCGAAGGGTGTTGGCAGGACAGGCTGGAAATAGGAAACAGTCTACAGTAAGCTGGATTCTCCGTAGCAATACAATGTTCTCCTGGTAGGCAAAAATGTAAAAGGCAAGCAATACCAGACTAAAGTTAATCTCTATGATATTCTGTTAGGGGAAAATGCGGCTGTCCTGCTTCCTATGGAGTAGTCCTTTTAGAGTTTAGCTTGTGATCCACCCAGCATAAGGCTGCAGGGGGTGGGAAGTGGCACAGCAACTCTTGGCTCTAATGAAAATCCATAGAGATTTTGGTTGGCTTTAGTTGGCCTTTAATATCTCAGATTTAAAACATTAAGCAGAAATTAGAAGTGTACAAGTTCTCCTACCAGGGTCGGTTTTGCATGCTTAGTACCAGGTTTGGGAACCCATGTTCTCTTATATGATACGTTTGCAAACTATGAGACTAGTTAAAGTAGGAAAGGAGCTCTACTGCTCTATGTCACTACAGTAAAAAAGCACAAGAAAGGAATTAGCCCATGAAATCATACGTTCAGTAAAATTAATTCCTCCTTCATGCTCCAGCTTTAAAGTCACTTACCTTTGCTACAAAAAGTGTGGCTCCAAAGAATGCCCATTTCCTAGCCACAGTCAGGTAAATCCGTACACAGTCTGAGCCACTGTGGCCTCGAAGAGCCATCCACCTTGTTGCCAAACGTTGCTGAAGTTGCCTATGAAAAGCCATCAAAAATTGGCTACTTTTACATGGTTCAGTCTCAAATATCTATGTGGCCCTCCCACCAAAAAGGGCCCAGAGCGGTAGACATGGGAAATCTTAGACGGAAATTTGGGATGAATGTTATATTGTTTCAAAGCTAAAATACAACTAAAAATATAATATTTTTCATTGGCTATAATTGTATTATACTGTAGACTACCAGTTGAGGTATACCATATATTTTTTAAAATTCTCACTTGAGTTGTTCTTCGGAGCAGTCATCTTTATATCTCTTTGGGTAGAATTTCTCCAAGGCTGTCTTTACTGCTTGGTTGGACTTCCCTTGACATGTTGCAATTTGTGATGGACGTTCAAAGTCTCCACTTTCTACCTGCAACAACAGGAAACCCCACTTACAATGGAAATTCATTGATGCACAAGATCTTGACATTGTATTTGTTATCAACTAAACTATGACCCTCTGCTCAGATCAGTTTTAGGCCCCCACAGGTTCACATCAGTGTTCTTCAAAAGACGGACTCCATTGCAGTCAGGCTTATATTTGTGGGAAGGCTGCAAAGGCAGAGGCCTAGAGCTCTAAGATTTTAGGGGTGGTACAGCACCCAGCCACATCCTAATGATCTCCTGTGCTCCAAATCCCCAGTGTTCTGGTGAAACCTGGTTATATGGATAAAAGGAGGGGTGGTGGGTGCGAGGAGTGGTTATGGGGCTTTCTGGCCTAGGAGTGGCCATAAATTTTAGCAAAGTAGAAATTGTGCTGCCCGGATTTATGGAGCTACTGCCATCTTTGACATAGCAGTAGCTCCAAGGTTCTCCACAGTCGTGTAGAGGTGGCCATACATGGGCAGAATAAAGCTGCCAATATCGGTCCTTTAGACCAATTCAGCATTTTATCATGGTTGAGGCAGTCCTATAACCCGTCGGCGCCCATTTCCTTCATTATAATCTGATTGTTTGGCCCTAGGGCCAAATGATTGGATTGAACCGATATTGCCCTGCCTTTGGTGGACATATCAGGTTAAGATCTGCTCGTTTGGCAACTTTGCAGGACGGATGCAGCAGCACCAAGGATGACTATGCAGAATTGCAAGGAGTGGCTTAAAGGTGGCCATAGACATAGTGATCCGCTCGTTTGGTGAAGTCGCCAAATGAACGGATCTCTCCCCAATATGCAAACACTGAAGTGGGCGATATTGGGCTGATCCCATCGTGGGTCCTAGGTCCCAACGATCGGATCATAATGCCTCCGATATGGGCGGTCGGATCGTGGGACCGCATACATGCACAGATGCGGCCTAAATCTGACGGGATTTTTTAACCTGCCTGATCGAGATCTGCCCGACTTTCGGCCAGATATCAATCAGAAAAGCCCGTCAGATGGACTCACACACGGGCCAATAAGCTGCCGACTCGGTCTGTCTGCAGCTTTTATCGGCCTTTAGTCGCAAGTATCTTTGTATGACTGCTGGGAACTGGATAAAATCCAGACTGCTGGGAATCCTTCAAGATTGCCAGTTTAAAGTTCAGTAAAGCAGCCTATTTCTATTGATCCGTCTATTGGTCCAAACTGTATTAGACGTACATGTGTGAATATTGAAGCAATAATCCGATTGGTAATTCAGAAGCATAAAAAATATATATCTAGCAATACTGTACTCGACACCTTTATAATTTACTGACTATTTAAAATGCTAATTGGGATGTAAATCATATTGTATTTTATAATGTATGCCTTCCATTCATCCTTGTTACAATCCCTACAGAGAAGCACATGGTCATTTTCTGTAGTTTTGTTTAAAAAGGGTAAACATCATCAAATCACTAAGAGCAGTTTTAGGAAGAAGCAGAAACCATTTTTAGTTTGCTGACTTTATAAAAGACACTGTTATTAGTCTCTACGCCAGACACATTACGCCACTGTCTCTCCCATTAAGACAATGCACCTTGTTCTTCAACATCTGCTATTTCCATGCCACGCGTGCAGGCACAGCCGCGAGATTAACCGCTGTTTTTTTTTTTATTTATAAGGACTTGAAATTGTATAATTAATGGTTAATGCTGCTCTGCACATTAGCTAAATGCTTCATTAAACGTAATTGCGGAGGAAATGGCATAAAAGTGAAATGCGCAGCCTCTCTGTCGAACGTTACCTGGGCCAAGAGTGCCGCCAGTTCTAAAGCCAACTCCTTATTCACCGGGAACATTCCATTAACTATTTTATCGTTTGTCTGGTACATTAATAGCAGCTTTTCTTTCTCCGTTTCTCCCCGCATTTGTGCTGCAAAGCAAAGTCTGGAGAGGAATAAACACGTGAAAAGGAGAATATTAAGAAAACTAAAACAAAAAATAAAAGCTGATGATGTAGAGAGGGATATTCTGAGACAATTTGCAATTGGTTTTCATTTTTTAATATTTGTGGTTTTGGGCTATTTAGCTTTTTATTCAGCAGCTCTTCAGTTTGCAATTCTAGCAGTCTGGTTGCTTTGGTCCAAATTACCCTAGCAACCATGCACTGATTTGAAGAGACTGGAATATGAACAGGAGAGGCCTGATAAAAGTGAGTAATATAAAGTACCAATAACAATAAGGGGCAGATTTATCAAGGGTCGAATTTGGAATTCATGGGAGTTTTAAAACTCCCATAAACTCCCATGAACTCGAAAATTGACCAAGCGAAATGTATTAAAAAAATGTAATTTTCAAAACTTAGGTGAATATGATGGACCAGAAAATTAGAATTGAATTAGAATTGTATTCAATTCGAGTTTTAAAAGGTTCTTTCTCTGAAAAAAACTTCTCAGGAAGGCAGCAAACAACTCCAAATTGATCCCAGGATGTCTCCCATTGACTAAAACAGCAATTCGGCAGGTTTCAGGTGGCGAATAGTCGAATTTGAGTTCTTAAAGGAAAACTATACCCCCCCAAACAATGTAGGTCTCTATAAAAAGATATTGCATAAATATTTTACTTAAATATTTTACTTGCAATTTTACTTGCAATATTTACTTAAATATATATTCCAGTTTGATAAGATTCTTTAATACGCCACTTAATATGATATGAACTATCTGTTGCTAAGTGTTCATTTTGGGGGTATAGTTTTCCTTTAAAGGGTCACAGTATGAGTACGTCAAATTTGACAGTTTTGTCCATTAAAAAACTTGAAAATTCTAATTCGAAATTCTAATTTTCAATTTGATCCTTGATAAATCTGCCCATAAGGGGCAGATTTATCAAGAGTCGAATTTCGAATTCATGGAAATTTTGTAAGACTCCCATGAATTCAAAATTCGACCAATTGAAAATTATTAAAAAAAAATTCAAAACTCAAATTCGAATTGATTTCGACTTAAGTTTTAAAAACTTGAATGTCAGGAATGCGGCAAACAACTCCAAATTGATCCCAGGACGTCTCCCATTGACTAAAACAGCAATTCGGCAGGTTTTAGGTGGTGAATAGTCGAATTTGAGTTCTTAAAAGATCAGAGTATGATAAACTTAGAAAATTAAATTAGAATTTAGAAAAAAAAAAATGTTGAATCAAATTTTACCAATTCCCTAGTAAAATTTGACAGTTTTGGCTATAAAGAAACTCGAAATTCGAATTTTCAATTCAAACCTTGATAAATCTGCCCATAAATGTGTAGCCTTGCAGAGAATTTGTTTTGGGGTCAATGACCCCCATTTGAAAGCTGGAAAGAGTCATAAGAAGGCAAATAATTCAGAAATAATAAGAAAAAATTAAGGCCAATTGAAAAGTTGCTAAGAATTAGCCATTCTACAACATACAAAAAGTTAACTTGTGAGATGTTATGAAGATATTTCTGCACCTGTTCTTGTAGGTGAGCCGTACTGTGCGGGAGCCATCGCATTTCCCAGGGTGCTGTTCTTTGGACGCTTGTTCCCATTTTGAGATGATGTCACAAATCTAAGACAAAGAGGAAAGACAGTGTGTGTTTATGGATACAGTTTAGAAAAGAGAGGGCCAAAATGGGCCCACAGGATAGAACAACATTTTTACATATTGACTATAAGGAGGGTTATTTATTAAAGTTCGATTTTTGCTGGTCGGACTTTTAAAGGGAAAAAGACCATTTTTTTGTGATTTATTAAACCCCGATGATGTTAAAGGTGAGAGTAAAAAAGTACTCCAACTCAGAGTTCATGTAGAAGTCCATGGCAGATGTCCCATTGACATCCTGATCTGCCCTGGCTCCTGTTCAGTAATCTGAAGATGTTGTGGTATCAAATTCAAAAAAGCCTCAGTTTTTGGCAAAAAAATCGCATGAGTCAGATTTTTTCACGATTTTTATCGAGTTTTTTTCCCGCACAAGAATTTCCGGAAAAATGTATTGATTAATAAGGAAAAAAGTCAGTGCGGCTTTGGTCGGAGTAGTTTCCAGAGAATAGTGAGAACTTTTCGATTATGATAAATAACCCCCTAAATGTTCATTGTGATGAGCGAATAAGATACCCTTAGACTCCAATGGGTAAAAAAAATAGTTGCGTATCAAAAAAATGTTTTCACTGAAGTGAAACAAGTCAGATTCTCTCATCACTAGTCATATCACCAGAATTCCCTGTTTACCTATACTGTGTTTCTGTATGTTCTACAGGTAGCACCAGGCAATCATAGTTACATAGTAAGTAAGGTTGAAAAAAGACACGCCCATCAAGTTCAAACTTTTAGGTTTTTTTTTTTTAATCTGCCTAACTGCCAGTTGATCCAGAGGAAGGCAAAAAAAACCCATCTGAAGCCTCTCCAATTTGCTTCAGAGGGGGAAAAAATTCCTTCCTGACTCCAAAATGGCAATGGGACCAGTCCCTGGATCAACTTGTACTATGAGCTATCTTCCATAACCCTGTATTCCCTCACTTGCTAAACACCATCCAACCCCTATCATATATTTAGTCTCTGGCCCAGAACCTCACCCTGCGGTGCTTCTTACTGCCGCGACCTCCCTTCTTTAGGCCAGTCTTGGCAAAAACACATTGCGCACGTGTGGGGGATGGAGGGGGCCCCTGAAACAGCAGCCCTGGTGGCCCTCTGGACTGAGTCTAACTAACAGGGGATGCTGGGAGATGTAGATCATCAATAGCTGGCCAGCCATCAGTTAAAGATGCCTTTGCTAATTACATTTTTTGACAAGTTTTTGGCAGTTTTATAGAAGACAAATATACGATAAAAAGATCCATTTACTTTGAGGTTCCCTTGAAGGCAATGTTCAAATTGCTTTCCTGACTGATCATCTGTAAAAAGAGCGAATCCCGAGAGCCCTGGCTTCCTCATGCCTATGTCCTGGTTGAGCGTGCAAAGGAATTCTTCTACTGTGGTCGATGCGTCAAATCCAACAACCTGAAAGAATCATGAAGCCCATCAATTTTGAATTTTGCAACGTCAAGTTTTCCATTCTATAAAATCTTAAATATTTGATTTCCAAGAACGGCTTTGTTCCAAAGTAAACCCAAGCAACCATTTCCTTGATCATTTAGCCTTTGGAAGCCACCGTTCAACTGAAGTATACAGATGTTTCTTTGGTTCTCCCTCAGCTGAAGACAAGACATGGGGATTTTATGGGTCAGCTAAGCCTTACTTTACTTCCAAAGGAGCAGTAGATTGGTTAGTGCAACCTCTGATGCTCCCTAAAGGCCAATTGTTTGGGAACTGATGTATTTTTGTGGACAACATAGGCCTATGGTTATACCACAATGGTTGGTGATGCATCTACTCATCTACTCAGCCTTTAATCAGCCTTTAGATGAAGTATTCTCTATGGAGTATGAGAAGTAGAGAGATAATATACTGATGATGTTTTTGATTGTATGTGGTTAGGGAGGACTGCAGGGTCTAGGATTGGTTAGTGGTAAATAGGAGGACTTTGACTGGTATGTGGTTAGGAGTGTGCAGTTCCTGACTGGTTGGTGGTTAGGGAAGAGAACAGGAATTTTGGTTAGGATGTGGTTAGGGGGAAGCCGGCAGCGAGGCATCTTGACCCTTCGTCAATGAAAAATGCAAAGTTTTAAGAATTTGAAAAAGTATAGTTGGCAGCAAATTGGGACATTTGGATCAGAACTTATGTGATTGCTGCAAGGACTAATGATGTTGGTCACTTTATTCATATTCACAACACAAATGGAACACTGAGGGGGGGCTATTTATTAAAGCTCAAATGTCAAAAACTCAAAAAATTCTATTTTTTACTAAAAAATCCGAATTTTTAGTGGGGAAAAAAACATGAATTTTTCGAGATTTATTATACCTCAAGGATGAAAAAAGGCTGAATCCGAAAATCCGGCATCGCAGACCTGCTGAGGTTGTATATAAGTGAATGGGAGGGGTCCCTAGCTTATTTGGAAGTTTCTGTGGTCTGCATTGGAAATTAGCCTGAAAATCTGACTATTTCAGGCTTTTCAGGTAAGAATCCAAAGAATTCTGGCTTTTCGGGAAAAAGCCAGAAAAAATCTATCAATTTGGGTAAAAAAAATGGAAAAACCGCAAGACATAGATTTTCTCTTGATTCTGAAGAATTTTTCCCCGATCCGATTAGTTACATAGTTTTAGTTAATCGGGGAAAAATTTGACAAAATCAAGAGAAAATCTGGATCTTGCGGTTTTTCCATTTTTTTTACCCACAAAAAAAAAAAGGATTTTCTCTTGATTTTGTCAAATTTTTCCCCGATCCGATTAAATCGAGCTTTTTTAATAAGAAATAATGTCAAATCGTTAATTCTAGTTTGCTCTGACTTTTTAAAATAAAATTATCAGAGGAATTTGAATTTTAATAAATAAGGCCCCCCGAGTTCTGACCCTTCCCATCTCCCTTGTTTTGTTCTATTTGCAACATGAACGTACACATAGAAAAACACATTTTAAAAGCTTTTCTGATGAGGATGAAACTGAATTATTTCTAAGTAGTTTTGAAAGCCAATAAGTAGACAAACGGCATATTTATTTGATGAGTTGAACTAGCATCATTATTTTAGTCTTGTTTCTGTCTTGAGTTTGTTTTATTACGTTCACTCATCTTGCATTAACAGCGAGGTTAGGAAAGGTGAAATGGTTAGAGAAAACCAAACTACTAAAAAAATGTTCTTTAGTTGTAACTTCGTTGGGTTGGGGGCCGTCAGTTGGGGGGATACTGGGCAGGAAGTAAAATCTCACTATGAAAAGCAAAGGCTGAAGTGTAAAGGGTTCTCTTGGGTCAGCCAGAGCCTTCAGATTTGCTTTTCAAAAAGCTAATTTGCCCCATCCTTTCCTGCCATGTCTAGTGTAGGAATAGTTTATTCTCTAACATATACTGCATATTATATAGCATCTCAAGTTCTAGAAAATGGTGATGTTGTGCAACAAGAAGGTGAATAGAATAGAGGCCATGTTGTTTCAGGCCATAGTGTTGGAGAATGAACAACGTTTCTCACTGCAGGACCCAACATCCTTCACCCAAACATGGAAACGTTCATTCACCTGTTGTCCAACCTCATTCTCTGAAGTCCGTAAAGTGGCGATTCCATGGCATCCGGTGATCAAAGGATCTTAGCCCACCCAAGTGTATGGACTGTTAGTATAATATCTGTGCCATTAACATTTACTGCTTAATTGGGACATCCATCTGTAGAGGGAATGTTCCTTTTCTCCAAAAACACAGTTTAATGTGGGTAGACAATCACAGCTCTGCTTTTGCCCAGGAAATGAGGTTCCCTATTAGGGCTGGTGAAATGTAGGGTGTCATGTCCAGAGGGGTGGGCATTGGAGTCTGGTACCCTACATTACAAATTGGGTTATCAGCTCTTTGAACAGCTCTGGAAAGCAGCCAGCTGGAAGTGGAGTAGTACAGGCATGAGATTCATTATCCCGAAACTCTTCATACAGAAAGCTCCAAATTACAGAAAGGCTGTCTCCCATAGACTACATTTTATCCAATTAGTCCAAATTTTTTAAAAAATATTTCCCTTTTCAATGAAATCATAAAACAGTAGTTTGTACTTGACCCCAACTAAGATATAATTAATCCTTATTGGAAGCAAAACCAGCCTATTGGGTTATTTCATGTTTACATGATCTTCTAGTAGACTTAAGGTATGAAAATCCAAATCATGGAAAGATTCATTATCTGGAAAGCCCCAGGTTCCGAGCATTCTTCATAACAGGTCCCATGCCTGTACTAGTAAAGTTTTTTGAGAAACTTTACATTAAAGCAGCACTGAAAGGCACATTCCTTCTACATTTTACAAGTATACTGTATATATATAATGCAACGGCAGATACCTGTTCTTGACGTTCCAATCCAGGGCACATGTCTTATGACATTGGTGGCATTCTGCATTCTAAAGGTTCATATTTTCATGATCTCAGGGTTACCTATACCAGAAGTTGTCAGGTCTCGTTATCTGTTAACAAAGTCCATATAGATCCCATGGCAGTGATAACACAACCGGAACCTGCACTCATGTGATAACTGATGAAGCTTCAGATAAGGAGTCAAGCTGCACTAAACAAACCAATAAATGGATATTCAGACACTTAGGGTGCAAGTCCTATAGGCCATGGACCTTCTTACTGTGCATTCTGTGAGATTTTCTACTACTGGCCTGACAAAACAGTTGCCCCATGTTGGCACAGCTCTAATAAACCCAAGCAAGATCCACTGCCTCTCCTGTAATTTGGGACAAAAACGGAGTTACTTATATAGGAAGAGAAATGAACTATTGAGAAATTGAAAGTTCACTTGGTTCTTTCCACAATACTCCACCTTAAATGGACACCAAAACAATCAGACAAATAGCTGAAAGGTCCCATTGAGCATTACTCTTTAAGGATTCGGTGTCTGACTGGACTCCTGGTGGATCCAGGTGTCAGTGGGCCTTCCTGCTTCTGCCCATTTGTATGCCAGGGTCATTCACTATTTCTGAGACCAATGATGACAAATGAAAGGAAGGATAGGTTATTAGGTATGAGACCTGTAATACAGAATGCTTGGGACCCCAGAGGTTTTCTGGATAAGGGATCTTTCCGTAGTTGGGCTATTTATACCTTGAGTCTGCTAAAAAATCACTGAAAATTAAATAAACCCAATAGGCTTGCTTTGCTTCCAATAAGGGATTAAAGGAGAACTAAACCTCTCTCCAGTAACAAAACAGGCTGCGGTTGCTCCTTTCCCTTCTCCGGGCTGTGCATTAGTCAAAAAGAAGCCCTGGCACTATATTCTACCCGTTTGCATTCTCTTCCGTTCTCAACTCCGATGGGAGCATGCGCAGTTGAAGCCAATTCATGACTAGGTCCGGCTGCACATGCTCCTGCAGGCTTCATGTCGGCGAAGAGACCCAAAACAATAAGCACGGGCAGAAGATTGTGCCCGGTAACTCTGCTGCGCTACTCTGTATTTTAGGGTCAGGTCTTTTTTCAGGGGCTTTTTTTTGACTAGTGAACAGTGTGGGGAGGGAGAGGGGAGGGGGGAGATGGCAGGCAGTTATGGGGGGCTTTTGTTACTGGGGGGTTAGTTTTCCTTTAATTATATCTTAGTTTGGACTAAGTACAAGGTACTGTTTTATTATTATAGAGACAAAGAGAGAAATCATTTTTAAAAATCTGGATTATTTGGATAAAACGGGGTGTATCGGAGACGGCCTTCCCATAATTCAAAGCTTTCTGAATAACAGGTTTCCAAATAATGGATCCCATACCTGTAGTATGTAAAGGGAAGAAAGTAGCAGAATGAGAAGAGGAAAAGTATTTTGGGGAGTGGGCCTATGATATAAGGATTTCTTATGGGGCCCTGGATTCCAGTACTGAATGGAACAAAATCTTTTGTTTTTGTGTGCGGCCTCTGCAGGATCCGAATATCTCTAAATTAAAGATACTATTTTATATGTGATGTATTTCCTTCTCTGCCTTACCCTTCCTGACAGAAGCTGCTGAATGCAAATATAAAGATATTTTCCTGCACATTTGTGCCTGCAGCGAGGGTCTGCATATGCTGCTATGGATTCATGTTATTCGTTAGGGATGTAGCGAACGTCGGAAAAAAAGTTCGCGAACATATTCGCGAACTTGCGCAAAAATGCGAGCGGTTCGCGAACGGTTCGCGAACCCCATAGACTTCAATGGGAAGGCGAACTTTAACATCTAAAAAAGACATTTCTGGCCAGAAAAATGATTTTAAAGTTGTTTAAAGGGTGCAACGACCTGGACAGTGGCATGCCAGAGGGGGATCAAGGGCAAAAATGTATCTGAAAAATCTGCCTGTGTGTGCTTGGAAGAGATAGTGTAGGGCGAGAGCTGTTAGTGATTTCAGGGACAGATGATAGTAAGTTTGCTGGCTAGTAATCTGCTTGATACTGCTCTGTATTGGAACAAAAAAATAAATAAAAGCAGTCCTTACAAGGACTACTGTTATTGCAGCAGTCAGCAGATGAGATCAGAAGCAGGACAGCTGCCCACTGCAGCTACATACAGAGCACTGCAGTAGAAGGTAGATTACTAGCCAGCAAAGCTACCTAAGCTTAAACGTCCCTCAAACCCCTGCAGACTTCTGTCCCTCCAATAACAGAGCAGTATCAAAACGATTACTAGCCAGCAAACTTTCAACTGTCCCTGAAATCACTAACAGGCAGCAGCTCTCTCCCTACACTATCTCTTCAGCACACACAGGCAGAGTGAAAAAACGCTGCAGGGCTTCGGTTTTTATAGGGAAGGGGAGTGGTCCAGGGGAGAGCTTCCTGATTGGCTGCCATGTACCTGCTGGTCTGGGGTGAGAGGGCAAAAAAAAGCGCCAACAATGGCGAACCCAAAATGGCGAACGTCGCGCGACGTTCGCGAACTTCCGGCGAGCGCGAACACCCGATGTTCGCGCGAACAAGTTCGCCGGCGAACAGTTCGCGCCATCTCTATTATTTGTACAGTTTTTAAGAATCCCTTAAGTCTGTCCCAGCTGCTCCCATACATGTATAGTTTCATTTTCAGCTTTCATTGACTGACCTTATTACAGTGGGACAAATTTACCTCCTTGAAGGCTACGACACCTCCTGCAGATACTTGTATTTGGATTATAGCACTGCAGGGGTGTCCAGCCGCCCGGGAAGGATAACAGATTTTACAGACCAAATAGAGGAGAAATAAACACAATATAAAGGTAAAATTGGAGATGTGGAAAATGTTTAGCTCCCTATTGCACAGAGACACAGTGGGTTTTAGGGAACCATTAAAGGAGAACAAAACCCTAAAAACGAATATGGCTAAAACTGCCATATTTTATATAATGACCTTACTGCACCAGCCTAAAGTTCCAGCTTGTCAATAACAGCAATGATCCAGGACTTCAAACTTGTCACAGGGGGTCACCATCTTGGAAAGTGTCTGTGACACTCACATGCTCAGTGGGCTCTGAGCAGCTGTTGAGAAGCTAAGCTTAGGGCTCATCACTAATTATCCAGCAGAAAATGAGGTTTGTCTGTAATATAAGCTGATGCTACAGGGCTGATTATTAAATTCTGATGCTAATTGCACTGGTTTCTGTGCTGCCATGTAGTAATTATCTGGATTAATTACTAATCAGCCTTAAGGTGGCCATACATGGGCCGATAAAAGCTGCCGACATACTGTGTCGGCAGCTTATTGGTCCGTGTATGGGGCCCCCGACGGGCTTCACCGATCGAGATCGAGAAGTCGGCCAGATCTCGATTGGATTGGGACAAAAAATCCCGTTGGATCGCGGCCACATCTATTCGTTGATGCAGTCCCGCGATCCGACCGCCCATTACTATTCGTTAGGATCCAATCGTTGGGCACTAGGGCCTATGATCGGATCAGCCCGATATTGCCCACCTCAAGGTGGGCATATCGGGGAGAGATCCGCTCGTTGGGCGACATCGCCAAACAAGCGGATCTCTCTGTGTATGGCCACCTTTATATTGTGACATTCCTATTCTATGTGTACTGTATATTGTGAGTGGGTCCTTAAGCTCAGTAAGTGACAGCAGCACAGGGCATGTGCAGTGAATCAGCAGAAAAGAAGATGGGGAGCTACTGGGGCATCTTTGGAGACACAGATCTTTACTGCTAAATGGCTGTGGTTGCCTTGGGCTGGTATAGAAGCACAAAATATCATGTACAACATTTCTAGCTACTTCTTTAGTTAGGCTTTCGTTCTCCTTTAAATGCTTCATTGCCTAAGTGGTACCTGATATGTGCCATTCATGAAATGCACAGGGATGCTGAACGGTAAGGAGTGGTGATACGGGTTTCTCAGCAGAATGGAGAGGATTTCCATCCTGGAAGGTTTCGCCTCGCGGTCGCCATTCTGCTGACTCCTCTCCACGCAGCGCTGGCAGTAAATGGCATATTTCCCCGCTTCGGTCCTGTGAAAAGGAACGAGACAACGGGGTTATTGGGTTATACAAATCTGCCAACATGGGTCAATAATGGTTAAGTAATCTCCTACAGTCTGTGGAAACAGCGGGGGCCCATTAACGCACAGGACAGGGCAAGTGTTCATCTAATGGCTCACAGCATTACAGCCAATTATGCGCAGAATCTTTTCTGAATGAGCTGTGAGCACACTAACCACTTACATGCCGGTACGCTCAGAGAAATGCAGTATATGGGTGCACACACACAAGCCTACTAGCATACACACAGAACTAACACATCAGTGCCCAAGTTACAAAGGGACCCATGACAATGCAAGAAGGCTGGGGCCACATCTAACATATTCAGATCAAGAATGCCCCACCTGTTGAATTGCAACTGCCAGTAATCTCTCAGTGGCATTGTATCGGCAACAGAGCAATCCTAATTGGATTTTATGGGTTTAATTACAGAATTGGGCTAACTTTCTAGGAGCTACTGAATTTACCCCATTGCTTCATTGCCTCAATAACTGCAGTTTAAAGGGGTTGTTCACCTTTGAGTTAACTGTTAATACATGGTGTAGAGAGTGATAGTTTGCAAGTTCAAGCATCTGGTTGCTTGGGTCCAAATTCCCCTAGCAACCATGCACTGATTTGAATAAGAAACTGGAATATGAATAGGAGAGGGGATAGAAAGATGAGTAATAAAGAGTAGCAAATAACAATGAATGTGTAGCCTTACAGAGCATTTTTTTTTAGAAGTGAGAAGAAGGCAAATACATTCTAAAAAACAAAGAAATAAAGTTGTTTAGAACCGGCAAAGTTAATGGATACAGTAAAAAGTCAGGACTAGAGTGGCAATGACAGTTGCAGTCTCCTGTAACATTCAGCGGCAGTTGCTGTGTGAACTGACCCATAGAGAATAATGATAACTAAATGTTGGAGAGACCCAGGATGCCAGCCAAGGTATCATATACACAGCTGGAAGATTCTGGGACTCTAAAGGGACAAAGTGGTCCAAAACAAATACCTGCTATCAGCATTTTTGCTCAGGTAAAGCTTCAGCAGCCAGATGTATGGGTGCTGGGGCAGGAAGAGTCCTGTGCAGAGAGCGAGGAGCTGCCAACCCTTTGAAAGAGAGGAGAAATGAGTTTGTCATTCATTTACTGTGTGTCTGTACCATACTGATATATATATATATATATATATATATATATATATATATATATATATATATAATACACAAAAGCCATGAATATCTTGTAAATTATATCCTTATAAACGGTGAGTACTGATGTCATCAGTTATAAACGGTGAGTAGTGATGTCATTTCTGTCACAAGACTCACTGAAACTTGTGTATTATAATAAACAAAGTACCCACTGTTGCAATATATATATATGGGCAGGCTTGTGATACGGCACCTGGATGGGGCTGGCCTGGTTGTTTGGCTGCCTGTGCCGTGTCTGTTTAATCAGCTGACAGTACATCTCATTCTGCAGCTCTGGGTGGGTCAGGCAAACCTGCAGGGCACTCTGGGCCAGGGACACATGGTAGTCAATAGCCGGCGAATCCACAGCCGCATTGAGGAATAACTGACAGGTCTGAAATCAGAATGTTACATTGTAATGTCACACAACCCTTGTCTGAACTAATTGCTGCTTATAATGGTTTACCCAAGCGTATATCCTACACCGTTGTACCTTATATTTTAAGTGGTACATAAAGATATTTTACACTAAAACAAACATTTACGACAGTGAAAAGAATGGCTCATCTGAATGGCTCTGCTGCCCCCTAGTGTTATTCCTCAGAGGAAGGCGGCACGGTGCAAACAGGTAGAAGAAAATTAAAGGGAAACTATCATGAAAATGAACATTTAATATAAGCTTTGTCACACTGAAATGAGAAACTTTCTAAATATTGTGGTAGAGTGACCACAGATAAGGGTAGAAAGGTGTGTGCCTGGGGCAGGGCAGATGATGTCAGGCAGGGCGGTGATGTGATGTTAGGGGTGTGGGTAATGATGTCAGAGACAAGGCTGCTGAAGGGGAAACACCCCAAGTTGAAGGGTCTCATTTGATATAAAGGCATTTTTTTGGGGGGGGGGTGCAAATTTCATTTTCCATAGATGTCAATTAATAATGTTTTAATTAATTTCCGTTATCCGGAAAGCAGTTATCCAGAATTATCGAAAGGCCGTCTCCAATAGACTCCATTTTACCCAAATAATCCAAATTTTTATAAATGATTTCCCTTTTCTCTGTAATAATAAAACAGTATCTTGTACTTGATCCCAACTAAGATATAATTAATCCTTACTGGAAGCAAAAACAGCCTATTGGGGTTATTTAATGTTTACATGATTTTCTAGTAGACTTAAGGTATGAAGGTCTAAATCAGGGATCCCCAACCTTTTGAACACGTGAGCAACATTCAGAAGTAAAAGGAGTTGGGGAGCAACATGCATGAAAAAAGGTGCCAAAGAAGTGCTGTGATTGGCCATTTGGTAGCCCCTATGAGGATTGTCAACCTACATTGAGACTCTGTTTGGCAGTGCACCTGGTTTTAATACAACCAAAATACAACCAAGCCTGGAATTCAAAAATAAGCTCCTGCTTTGAGGACACTGGGAGCAACATCCAAGGGGTTGGAAAGCAACATGTTGCTCACGGGCTACTAGTTGGGGATCACTGGTCTAAATTATGGAAAGATCCATTATTGGAAAAAGCCCAGGTCCCGAGCATTCTGAATAACAGGTCCCATACTTTTCTAGTGTTGTTATCTCTTCCTATTATATCTGCATAAGAATACGACAGTGCTTTTCATTAAATCCACGAATAATTGTACCTTTTGGTTCCCCGATTACCTAAAACCCAGTGACTCTTCTAAAAAAAATACACATTGCCGGGGCTGCACTCATTGCAGTGAAATAAAATATAATCAGTGCGGCTTTTCTGGTTGGATTTTTGATTTCTTTTACATCATACACCATATGTATTTATCGCATTTACCTTAAATAATTTAATTGCTTCTGTTTGCAGAGCTTCCGAAGGCAAAGTGGTGAGTGCGGAAGTTATTGCTTCTTTACTGTGGCAGAGAACAGGGTGTCTCCAAATCTGGGTGCCTGAATGGAGAGAAATGCAATATGTAAAGCCTTCAGTTAACTGGCATGATATCAGTGCATCTTGTCAGGCTCTGCTGGGGTTTGATCCTGGGAGCTCCTTGGTTGTCAGCTGCTCTCCCTAACCACTGAGCCAGCAGAGCATCCGGCAAGTGCTTATCTCCTTTGCACCTGGATCCCTGGATTTGCTATCTTGCCCCAGCATCTGTATTGGTGGTTTGGGGTCAGTCAATTAGGCCGATTTAAATCCTGCACTACTTACAGGCGGTGCCTGAGCATTTGCCTTCCTAAGCACTGTGGCATCGCCCCAGCTTGGTTCCTGCACTAGCCTTGCCTTGTGCCTTGCCTTGACTTTGCCTTGCCTGATCCAGCTCCAGTCCTGTTCTGCTCTACACCTGCTCTGTGCAGTCCTGCACCAGTCCAGTCCTGCTTCTGTTCTGCGCTATGCCTGCTCTGTCCTCTCCTGCTCTTGTCCAGTCCTGCTCTTTTTCTCTCTTTCACCCTCATCGTCCTATTTTGCCTGCACAGTATAGCCCTACCGGAAGGACTCACCCTTCCCACCTTGGCCTCCAAAGCTCCCCCTACCCTTTCCTTTACACCATGTGTATTATGGGTTATAATGCTCATGTGTCATATGACTGACATGCCATGATGACAGAGACAGGGTATGTAGAAGACTGCCCTGACCGATTCAGTTGTAACTAGCCACAAGACCCATAGCCTTGCACCATCACCACGACTGGTTCACGCCTTCAAAAAGATACCCCTAAATGAAAAAGAGATTCTTATTCTGGACAGTAAATCCTTGTTTCGTTAGTTCACTGGGGGGATCAAGATCAACAGGAGGCTGGGGACAATATCACTTTAGGTGAGATTCTTGTAATACATTGCTACTTACATGGTTCTCCTTCGGAACTTAAAAGCTTGCAAACCAGCTGCTCAAACTCAGTCCCCACATTCACACCAGTGATTCCAGCGGCCATGGTTAAATGATAATGCCAAGTCTCCTGGGAAGACAAAGAATCACAGGGGTTGACTAACAATTTAATGAGTAGAAATTGCACAGAGGGCTTTTCTGAGACATCCGTTGTATTATTTGAAATTTCTGTGGCACCAGTATATTGCCCATAGCATTATTGAGAGGGTTCACAAGCTACTTCCCCAGTGGAGTGCATACACACACAATAGGACAGTGGTTGTTGGACTTTTTTTTTATTGACCACCCAATACATCAGCTATAGTCCAAATCACATCTATGAAAGCAAACAAGCCTTCAGCCAACACAAGTGGAACATACAAACTACATACAGATAGTATGTTGGTTGAAATTTGACCCAGTATCCCTGGGCTGCTAGGCAGCAACAAGATCAAGGGTATCTTGTTAGTTGCCTGTTGATTCTGTACTTTGGATTAAGTTGTATTTATCCAAGCAGAAAAATACCACAAAAGAGTCATTTAGACAGCTAGCTACAGTAGGTTTGCTTTCCTCTAGACCTCTCTATCAGCCAAGAAATAAAGCTGAACTTCAGCCATCTTACTTTCTCATGCTTGGATCCAATAAGGAGGTATGTGGGATCTTGCTCTTTGGGGTGGATCACAATGGTGTAATGGGTTGATAACAAACTTCGCCCGCTGGTCTCATAATCTTCATCAGAATCACAGGATCTGTCCACTTCCTCTACTTTTGCTTCCCAAAGCTTGATTTGTCCCAAAGGAAACTAAAATACATAACGCTGGTGAACCATTCCTTTAAACACAATAAGGTGCAGGTGAAATATTTCAGCGGGATGGAGCTACTGAATTGTGGAATCTGAGGTGGAACTGGCACTGCTTTTATGAACGAGGAGCCCTCCAGTGGCTACATTATCATGGAAAATGGCTACTTGACCGCTTGTGTTTAGAAGACAATTACTTTTGAATGAAATATCTCTCAGACATGAGACTACCTTTGTTTTGCTTTAGAAGAATGTGTGTCATTTTTTCTAATTCCATAATTGGTTTATGCAATGACCCTTTAAATGGAAAACAAAGTCCAAGCCCTTACATTGCAATCTCTATTCTGTCTATGTTTTTTTTTTGTGAGGCAAAGGAGGACCTTTGGGAACGAACGCTTCCTATGCAGCAGATATCTGTAGAAATCATTCTGATATTCCCCAGACTGTCAGTAATCACTGCACATACCTTCTCCTCCTGACTCCGGAAGTAATATAAGGTTTTGCCAACCAGAGTACACCAAACTCGCTTTGAATATCCGTGTTTAACCTGAAATGTACATCATACACATTATTCATTGTTTTTTTAAAAAGAAAAACTACATAGATTCAACTCAAGGTCTACATGAAAAAATTAAAAATCGGACAGTTTGGGCCATGCATCCTTCTAACTTTGTGCATAAGCTTCACCCTTATTGAGCTTCATAGTTGGGTAAACAGAGATTGATTGGGAGGTAAGCATATCTTCTAGCAAGTAAAAGAGGTGCATACTGAGCATTTTTAAGGATTAATTTCATATATTATTCTATGTTTTTTTGTTCCATTTTGCTTTACTAATGCATTCTTAAAATAGGAGGTGTGCATTCCCACCAACTGTAAATGAGTCCAATAATCCATTTAAATGCTTTAATTGTTTTAGGTCATAACTCTTAAAAATTATCCGTTTACCTTGTACTTTTTGCTATAAATTTGCCGTCAGTTAAAAATATCTGTAAAAAAGAATGTAAAGTGCAGCGAGTGAGGCTGAAATGACCATTAATAACTTTTGTTATTGCTGGATGAGATTATCTTTCTTGTTGTGGGTGAAAGAAAAATAATGCCTAATATCTGTCTGCCAACGAGCATGTGTGCATGAAGATGTCCAGAAAAAGATGGGAGTAGATAAGTCAGCGAGGGAGGACACTTCATCACTAGAGAGTTTCCTCTGCTGAGTCTCACCCACTGATGTTCTGGCTTTTATCATCGAGGAACTGGTTATCGCTGAAGTCAGAGCACTCAAGAAAAATAATCTGTATAACGAATAAAACCCAGGGAGAATCTGTAAAATATATTATTGTAAGACGCTCTAAAGCTGGCCATACACGGGTAGATCCAATCATTGGGCCAGCAGATTTTGCTACCCACAGGCTGGGCTAAATCAGGCTGTTTCAAGTGTTGTATCAGGGGCCAATGGCTGGATCATAAAGCAGGACAATAGAGATCCACTGAATGAGGACAGCATCAATTTTCCACCACAATCTTTGCCCGATGACATTATCAAACCTGCCCAATAGATATCTATCTATCCAGTGATTTTATACTCATGGGGTGCCTGACTTATTGGAACCCCCCTAGCATGTTTCCTTCCCTTGTCTTTTAAAGCATAAGTATTTAAGAAGTAATTTTGGAGTTCTATGATCTGTGTAAAAGCACATGAAATCTAGGCATACAAAGCAAGATCAGCTTGTTCAGCAACCTTTGCCCAATCTGGCCATTAATATGCTGAACAAATGGAGGGCTTAAAAACAGGAATTGGCTGCCCTTATGCGATGCGTTATAATTAAATACATTATAGTCACCCATGGACTGTTAGGACCTTAATATAGGCATTCTCTATCCTTGTGGAGACCATCATCATCATTATCCTCTATCCTAACACTAAACCCAGCATTGCCAATAAGAAACCAGCTATCATTCCTCTTACCTTGGTGAGCAACCCCTTCACTGTTGGTTTGACATCTGGTTGTGTGAACAGCACACTCGCCGCCTGCACTTTCAGAACATTCTGTAAAACTCTGACCCACTCATCCAGGATATTAGGGGAATCTGCTGTCAGATAGTATGTGCGCTTTTCTGTCACCAACTGCAGAAACAAAATGGCAGGTCAGGAAGGAAAAATGTATTCAACCAGCACCATGTTTGCCTACATACAGCCAAACCCTCAGATATAACAAGAAATACAAAAAAAAAGTATTTATTGGTAGGCATCCATTTGTATCCATTGATGGAGACCCTGATGATAGACACATATAGTAAGGACTCATTTGCTAATACTGCTGCATCCCTTATATAATTATTATTATTATTATTATTATATTTATAATATGATATATATTTCATGTGTTGCAACTCAATTTGCCACTGTAGCACCTACAACAAAAATCATAAGCTTCTTTCAGTTGGACCCCACTCATCCTAAAAGACCCAGTCCTCGACAATGATGGACGTATTCTAAGCATTCCCAGCAGAAGAACCCACCCATTTCTAAATCCTTTGTAGCTCAAAACATAAGAGCAGGGAAAATCCCCTAAATATGTGCCTTTTGTTGTTGGAGGAATTATGGAAGGTTGCTGCTCTGTTCTGCACTAAAGCTAACTTGTTTCTAGAGTAAACTTACGTAATGAATATTTCTTTTTATATGGATCCTCTATAAAAGATCACACCAGTTTCGGACTGGGATGCCAGGAGCCCACCAGAAAACCTTAGACCCTGGGCCTACTTTCCAAACAATTATTTCTCCTCTCCTCACTTAACCTCTTTATTCTCCTAGTCTTTTATATCTACTTACTATACTTTATTCTTACATAATAAAGCCTCTTTTTTACCATAAAGAAATAGGGAATGACCATGAAATAGGCCAAAAGATTAAAAGCAAGAGGCCCACTGACACCTGGGCCACCGGGAGATTTCCTGATATACCGGTGGGCCAGTCCGACACTGGATCACATCAAGTTTTATGGTGGGACAGACATTCATTCTGGAATCCCATCATCATAAGGCCCTTCTAGTGGAATCATACTGTTGATACATTCAAACGTTTTATTCTTTTATTTGAGGGGCTTCTACTGTACATTTAGGCCCAAAAGTAACAATTTCCTATCATCACAGGGACTACTCTGTGGTTGTACTTATCATACGTTAAATAATACAAAAATACAGACATTGATACAAAACTCTAAAATGTCCCAGAAGACAGCAGATGTGAGGGACGTGTTTTCATTGATCAACACATGTATATGTTGGTTTGTATAAATAACAGACAGAATGAAGGCCTATTGGAGGCTATACAGTTTAATATATGTGATATATCACCTGGACAGTTTGCTTCCCATCCCCTTTGAGGATGTGGCTGGATGAATTTAACTCAATTTGACCTTGTGGTTTCCGTATGACATCACTCTGCAGGAATAAAATGTTGACATCAGCATTGTTAAAGTAAAGTCACCAATAATAGAGCTCACCTTAAAGGTGCTGTAACCCACCACCCCCAAACTGTATTTTTCAGAAACTGCCTGGTGGATTTAAGTCACTCAACAATTCCTAGTCCCTCCGCAGCCGTTGGGTCTGTTTGTTTGAGTTAGAGCTGAAGCAAAGCCAACACAATCTTCCAATAACTGCACTTAGGGTCCATTTCTGGGATCAGTAGCAAGTATTTGTTTAGTGGGATCTGAGCTGGGCCAAACATAATTTTGCAAATTTTCTTTCAAACATCTCTGAAACAAAACAGCAATTAAATATATTTAAAGCAACTTGGTAGGGCAGTGTGGTACAACCACTTTTTTTTGTATTGATGGTCATTCTTGGGGTCATTTAGAAACCAGCACCACTCAGATTCATAGTCCCACACATTAGCATAGGAGTGCCATTGAGTTTTCAGTGCAGAGAATTATCATATATAGGACCAGATCCAATTCCATGAGAAAACATTATTTTATGGTTTATCAAGTGAAAACTTCAACTGGAGGTAAAAAAAGGTAAAAATAAACGTTTCTCCTAATTCAGTTACAGTTTTTTCCCCCATAGGCTTCAATAGAGTTTTCATGTGATAAACAACGAGATAAGTTTTTCTTATTGAATTGCATCTGGCTCTATGGGGAAATCTGGAATTTAATTAAGAGTTAAGTTTTTTCATGGAATTTAATTTGGTCCATAGGTTTGATGGTTGGGGTTGGTGCTTCTCCTTTTATTAATTTGTATTCCTTTAGTGAGACTGAAGTGATGGCCGTAATGGACAGTGCTGGATTGTGCATCGGTCCCTAAGCGGTGACAGCAGCACAGAGCATGTGCAGTGAATCAGTAGTAAAGAAGATGGGGAGCTACTGGGGCATCTTTGGAGACTCAGATCTTTACTGCTAAAGGGCTGTGGTTGCCTTGGGCTGGTACATAAGCCCAAAACATAACGTATAGGTATGGGACCTGTTATCAAAACTGCTCGGACCTGGGGGTTTCTGGATAACGGATCTTCATTCCTTAAGCCCACTAGAAAACCCAATAGACTGGTTTTGCCACCAATAATGATTAATTATATCTTAATTGGGATCAAGTACAAGCTACTGTTTTAAATCAGTTGGATTATTTCGATAAAGTGGAGTTTATGGGAGACGGACTTCCATAATTCTGAGCTTTCTGGATAGCATGTTTTCGGATAATGGATCCTTTACCTGTACAACAATTCCTAAATATTTCCCTTACTATCTGGATAACTGACATACTGTTTCTATCAAAGTTTTGCACAGTCATTGTATTCAATGGGGTGTTAGAGCTTAGCAACAGCATTGAGCTCTAACACCATCCAAACTAGTGGTTGGCGATGCAAGGATTAACAATTGGGAGAAGAGCATGGTATGTATGAATCCATCAGTATATTTGTGATAAGCACTAACTATCACAACTACTCTCTACAAAATAACAATGTTAATTAAATTGTCCTCCAAAAAAAAGAGACAAGGCTTAAATCTTTTCTTCACTTACTGGAGATTTGTAATACAACAGTTCCCCTCCTTTAAGTACGAACCATCGACGCTTCCACGTTTTTATTTTGCCTCCCATTTTTAGCAAATACCCAGATTTTTCTAGAAGCTCCTAAAATGACATTAATAAAGAAATACAATCACTAACAACTCTAAAACCATTTAAAATATTTATTCTTCTATATTGTATTGCAAAGTTGTTCAGAATATTTTTTTTAAAATACAGTTGGGTGGTGTAGGTGTTCCTCTTTAAAGTCTTACTGTATGGTGAGGACAATCTGTTGAAATAATCAGGATACAGATACCATCAGTTGCGTGAGGATAATTCTCGCCCAGGCCAACACATAATGGAATTCTGACTGAAAATGACTATAAGTGAAGTGAATATTTCACACATATGTCTTACATTTTTGCCATTGTCATTTGATGAGGAACAGGTTTTTGGAAGCTTCTGTTCTGGTTCTGAGAATTCACTGTCGATTGAATATGCATCAGGAGGAATTGCATAATCACTGTCTGATGCCATGGAGGAGAAAGAGATGCCTGCAGGGAGACAATGTTCTTTCAATTTGTCCTTATAATATTTATTAGGAGAAAATGCAAATTCTCTACCCGTGGCACTTGGAGAACAAAAGGCATTGAAAAATTACCAGCCCTGGAGAGGCCTCTGTCCCCCCATCCCTGAACTGTACCACTGCCTAATACTTTTGTGGCTTTGTTGCCCTAAGCGTCAATAGATGACGTAAATGTACTTCATTAAATCTATTGAGGTGCAAATTTTGGGAGTATGACCATCAAAGGAAGCCCTAAACGAAGGTTGGCCCTTCAAAGGAATCCCTGACCAAAGGTTGGACCTTTAAAGGAAGCCCTGACCAAAGGCTGGACCTGAAAAGGAAGCCCTGACCAAAGGCTGGACCTTTAAAAGAAGCCCTGACCAAAGGTTGTACATTCAGTGGGAAACCTGACCAAAGTCAAAGGCAGTACCTTTATAGGAATCCCTGACCAAAGGATGGACCTTTAAAGGAAGCCCTGACCAAAGTCTGGACCTGAAAATGAAGCCCTGACCAAAGGCTGGACCTTTGAAGTTGTGCTATTGTAGGTATATTTAATCTGGAGAACATGAGAGATATTTCATGGTTCTTCAATACTTGCATGTAGAACAAATTAGCCGCTAACCTCTCTTCAAGGCTCGAGGGCTTCCTGCATCACTCTGGTTCCGACAGTCTGACTCGGAGGTCCGAGAACTCGAACGAGAACTGTCCTCCTCCTCAGAACCAGAAGAATCATCCAAAGGACTGGTGCTTATCTGAGTTGCTTTCTATAGTACAAAACAGTCAAATCCCAGGAATAAGCTTTATGTTTTTTTCATACATTAAGAATTATAATACAATATTTAAATCTCTCTCACTGACCTTTAATATATAACAACATAAATGGGTGTAGTTCTAGTAAACCTAGCAACACATAGCAACCAACCAGCAGGTAGACTTAGACATTTTTGGTAAAAGGTACGTATAAAAAGATAAAAAGATCAGTGCCTTTATTTATGTTACCTGATGGGGGTTACAAAGAGCAGAGCGTTCATCTTCACATAGAGGGGCAGCTGGAACTGTGAGTTTTTATTTGGTTGTCAGGGTCACTGACCCTGGCAATGACATTATAGATTGACTACAAGGCTTTAGTTTTGTTGTTATTCATAGTACTTCACTCCTAATCAGGCCCTCTACTATTCAACTTCCTTTCTGATTTCATAACTGTTCTCTGGTTTCTAGATTAATTTGTCCCTAGAAACATGACGCCAGTGAGGCACAATGTTAAATTCCCCTAAAAGTGAAGTTACCCCTTTCAAAGTGGTGTATACTGGAGTTGTCAGATTCTTGTATATCAGAGATGTGTAGACTCCGGATGTTGATGCTGATGTTATCAAGTTACCTGTTGGCACAGGGGGCAAAATGGATTGAATGACAAATTATTTTTCCAGATAATTTGATAGGAATTTCTCATGGGAACTTAATGGCGCTCGCTCTTTTGAAGGCAAAGACTGGCAGATGCCACTTACCTTTATTGTTGACCTCGGAAGAAACATCAGACATTCTCATTCCTGACTTGGCAATGGTGTAAATACGGTTTTCCTATTCATGAAAGATATACAAACAATATTAAAATCATTTTCTATGTGAGGATTGTGGATTTCAAGATGTATGATACCCTAATTGGAGTGTTTTGGGTGTTTCCTTAACTGAGAAGAATCTAGGGATTTTTGTAGATAACAAGTTGTCTAATTCTGGGCACTGTCATTCTGTGGCTACTAAAGCAAATAAAGTTCTGTCTTGTATAAAAAAGGGCATTAACTCAAGGGATGAAAACATAATGCCTCTTTATAGGTCCCTGGTAAGGCCTCACCTGTATGCAGTGCAGTTTTGGACTCCAGTCCTTAAAGGGATTCTGTCATGTTTTTTTTATTTTTTTGATGTAGTTTTTATTTCTAAATTACACTGTTTATACTGCAATATAAATTTTAATTCCTGAACCAGCAAGTGTATTTTTTTTTTTAGTTGTAGTTTGGTGTGTAGGTGCATCTCAGGTCATTTTGCCTGGTCATGTGCTTTCACTTAAGGATGGAACTGCTTCCTGTCCGGTTGTTGTTTCTCCTACTAATTGTAATGCAGTGGGACCTGGATTTTACTATTGAGTGCTGTTCTTAGATCTACCAGGCAGCTGTTATATTGGGAGTTGCAATCTGGTTACCATCCCATTGTTCTTTTGTTAGGCTGCTGGGGGGGGGTGATATCACTCCAACTTGCAGTACAGCAGTAAAGAGTGACTGAAGTTTATCAGAGCACAAGTCACATAACTGGGGGCAGCTGGGAAACTGACAATATGTCTAGCCCCATGTCAGATTTCAAAATGAAATATAAAAAAAATCTGTTTGCTCTTTTGAGAAACAGATTTCAGTGCAGAATTCTGCTGGAGCAGCACTACTAACTGATGTGTTTTGAAAAAAAATTCTCCATTGACAGTATCCCTTTAAGAGGGATATAAATGAGCTGGAGAGAGTGCAGACTAAACTGGTTAGAGGGATGGAAGACTTAAATTATGAGGGGAGACTGTCAAGGTTGGGGTTGTTTTCTCTGGAAAAAAGGCGCTTGCGAGGGGACATGATTACACTTTACAAGTACATTAGAGGACATTATAGACAAATAGCAGGGGACCTTTTTACCCATAAAGTGGATCACCGTACCAGAGGCCTCCCCTTCAGACAAGAAGAAAAGAAATTTCATTTGATGCAACGTAGGGGGTTCTTCACAGTCAGGACAGTGAGGTTGTGGAATGCACTGCCGGGTGATGTTGTGATGCTGATTCAGTTAATGCCTTTAAGAATGGCTTGGATGATTTCTTGGACAGACATAATATCAAAAGCTATTGTGATACTAAGCTCTATAGTTAGTGTATGAGTATATATAGTTTATGTGAGTGTATGGAGGAGTCATTGTATGTATGTATGAGTGCTGGGTTTCATTTGGAGGGGTTGAATTTCATGGACATGGTATTTAAACCTGATTTAACTATGTAACCATGTAACTATATGACTATATGCAAAACAGCTGAGACATATGAGCTGTGCCAGTACAGAGAGGCATAACATTTATCTACACCCTGTAACTGGCTGACCTGAATTGTTGCCTCAATGGATACCAAAACAGAATTAAGGGACACCTGATGGTTTTTAATGAATATATACAGACATTAAGGTGAAGAAGTTGGTTTAGGTTGGTTCAAAGGACCTGTTAATTTATCGCAATACCAAACTTGACCAGCAGAGTAATACAGTAGCTCTTCCATTTGCTACAATAAAAATAGGTCTCATCTTTTATTCTGTACCAAGGTAGGTATGATGTTATACACAGAGCATGTTTATTTTGACACATGATATGTGCGGGACATGTCGTTTATATAGAGTTCTATATAAAACAAATTCTTGTGTGAGCAGGGATGATATTGTGGCTGCATTGTGACAAAATTGAAGATGGCACCGCTCCATGAAATTCTTGCCCCTCTGAAACCTGCCAAGCTGATAATTTCTACCCCTGATTCAGTCTAGTAAGAAAACAATACAAACTATAAATTGCATAAGTGAAAACAGATTATTAGCAATAGAGTCTATATCTTACTACACTGACAAAATTCTTGGTGTGGCTGTACAGGGAAATCCCACTGGCACAGATGTGCCCCACATCAATATGGAATGGAATATGTGAGGAAGAGAACAAACAACAGGAACCGGCACAGAACCACTGACGTTCCATTAGGTAATGGAATTTTCACTCCCATTCATTTCTGCCTAGCTTCGCTAGCACTCGTACTTAGGTTCATTTGAATAGGGCAGGTACTTAAAAGTAGTGATGGGCGAATTTGCGCGATTCGCCACCAGCGAAATGGCCAAAAAAATTCACCAGTGTCAAAAAAATGTTTTCGTCGTCGAAAAAAATGGACGCCAGCGTCAAAAACAGGCTCCGGCGTCAAAAACAAGACGGCAGCACAGTTTTCGCAAATTTTTCACAGTTTCGCAAATTTTGCGGGAAATTCGCAAATTTTCCGGCGAAGCGAAATGGTGCAAATTCGCCCATCACTACTTAAAAGTCATATGGACGTCTTTAATAGTAATGTTGGTGCAAATGCTTGAAGTGGGCACTTATTATTACAAATGTCCAAGGAAGCAAAATAAAGACAGAAGAGATCTTCTAATGCCCTAGACATGAGCCCACACTTATATAAATGTGGCATGCCCCTCAAATTAGTTAAAATTTGTTCACACATAAGTCTTTAATAGTTTGAACTTTTGAAGGCAATCCCACTTTAAAAAAAGAAGTAGCCGGCATTTTTGACAACTTTAATGCATTTCCGGCATACGGGATATGATGTCACTGACATAAGATTGAGGAAGATGTTGCTTCATCTGTATGGACACCACACCAACTCCATGTATGGATATCACGTCAATTCCATATCTGTATGGACACCATTCATACTTCATGTCTGTATGGACATCACACCAACTCCATGTCTGTATGGACATCACACCAACTCCATGTCTGTATGGACAGCATGCCAACATCACGAGTGTATGGACACCATACCAACAACATGTCTGTATGGACATCACATCAATTCCATGTCTGTCTAAACATCATACTAACTTCATGTCTGTGTGGACATCACACCAACTTCATATATGTATAGACATCACACTAACTTCATGTGTGTATGGACATCACACCAACTCCATGTCTGTATGGACACCATACCAACTCCATGTTTGTATGGACACCATACCAACTCCGTGTATGTATGGACATCACACCAACTCCATGTATGTATGGACACCATACCAACTCCATGTATGTCTGGACATCATGCCAACTTCATGAGTGTATGGATACCATATCAACACCATGTATGGACATCACACCAATTCCATGTCTATCTAAAGATCACACCAACTCCATGTCTGTGTTGACTTCACACCAACTTCATATATGTATGGACATCACACCAATTCCATGTCTGTCTAAAGATCACACCAACTCCATGTCTGTGTGGACTTCACACCAACTTCATATATGTATGGACATCACACCAACTTCATGTGTGTATGGACATAACACCAACTCCATGTCTGTATGGACACCATACCAACTACATGTCTTTGTGGACACCATTACAACACAATGTCTGTATGGGCATCACACCAACTCCATGTCTGTATAGACAACATACCAACTCCATGTCTGTATGGACAACATACTAACTCCATGTCTGTGTGGACACCATTACAACACCATGTATGTATGGACATCACACCAACTCCATGTATGTGTGGCACTATACCAACTCCATGTCTGTGTGGTTACCATACCAGCTCCATATCTGTATGGATATTAGACCAACTCCATGTCTGCATGACCACCAAGCTAACTCCATGTGCACCCAAGCACTATTCCCCAATCATATTTGTTGGGCAGCACACCATTGTCATGACTGTATTATATCTGCAGGGGTCATTATTCAGTGGGGCAGTCACAGACCAAAGCTGCAGAAATTCTGCAATAGGGAAAGACTGTGCAAAGTGCAAAAAAGATTATGCAGTTGGGAATATGTGGCAATGAATCTATACAGTACTTAATAGTATTTATCCGGCATTCTGTTTTAACAGAATCTAAGATACCCTGCCCCCACACACCAGTGTTTGTCAATCTGAAACTCCAGGCATCCTCTTTTCCATGAGCTCCATGTTTTTCCAATCCCAGCCATTCCAATGCACTACATTTGTGCAGGTGCAACACCCCCTCCCCCCAAGTTCACTAATTCCATGAGTCTAATAAAAATGCTAATTGGGTGCATTGTGTACAAAGCAGGATCTTGGCAAACCTCATTTTTTTATTGTTTGACTTATGGCGTGATAGCTTTGCTTTAGTTGTTTGAGACATCCAAGTTCAAATAAGTCGAAGGAAGATGCATATTAGAGGAAGAGCAGCTCTAACACCTGTTTCTACTCCTACGTTTGGCTGTTGCACTGGACATATTTTGTAGTCTGGGATCACAAAGCATCTGCCTCACGTCCTGAGCAATTCTCAGGGGGCATTTTGATTTTGCTGTTCAACAGTCTGCAAAAAATGTGTAATTTGAAACAAACCATTGACTCTGTGGAATACAGTTATTGAGAAATGAGAAAAACAATCTAGTTCTCATGATTTCTACTTAGCCATCATCCAATTCGAGTACCTCTCCCCCAGATAACAAAGGGACAGGCAACGTCTGACTATGAGTCTCTCCCACATCTGCTCAAGGGATCCAAGAATGTTGAAGCACAGAATTATTGTGTACATGGCCAGGAACATTTAACTATAGACATGGTCAAAGCCAACAGCAATGTCCTTAAAATTCTAGGGCGCATTTTATCAGCTGAGGGGCTGTCTGGTGGATGAGTCCCAAGCTGATTGTAACCTTTAAAAGCTTTGTCCATTGGTTGTTTTTTATCATTTTTTGTCTTAGTTTTCAACTCTGATAAAAAAATAAATTCCATTTAGACCTGTTTATACTTGCTCAAGAAGAGTTCCTTCTATTGGTCATGTACAAAATGTAATTGGTCAGAAGAAAAGTCACAGTAGTAGTAGACAACCTATTATATCTGCATTTCTGTCTATTTTGAAAGATGACAAGCATACAGTATAAGCCTCATTTAGAGGTGGATATCATACTTTTCCCTAATTTGCTTGCAACCTTGTTGACCACACACTAGAGGCGCACCACCTGCTATGACTGACAATTTGTTAATATTTTCATATATACAGACTAGTAAGAAGTACAGCAACCCACTATCTCCATGATGGAACCATATCCAATCCCTATATCCAATCACCATATCCACAACTGAACAAAAAGCCGTTCCTTCATTTGGGATGTACTGCACCCATAATTTTTAGATTTGGACAAATGCCAAACCGTCTACAAAAGATTTAATTCAAAAGGGAACCAAATATGAACCCTAGTTGGAAATTCAAATTGGTGGACAAATTAAAATTTCGGCCAATTTTGAACAAACACTTGTTGCTAAATTGGTCAGAGCTTCAAAGACATATGACTGAAAGTGTATAGATTTGGTTCAGCTGGAAAATGGAAAATGGAGGATGCATAAAAAATGCCCAAATCCACCTTTTTATTTGCACCCTGCCTAAATGAATTGCAACAGGTCTCGCTCTCTGTCTTGGAGCACTGAGACCTGTGGTCACCCCATTGGTAGCAGTGCCAGATGCAGGGCACAGTCATACCCTGGGTAGAAGTGCTCTCTGCTTAGGCACTAAGGGGCATATTTTTGCACTCTTAGTACTCTTGCACTTCTCCCCAGGGTTATAGCAAATTATGTCTTTAAAGGGCACTTGTTGGCAAAAACCATTTTCCACAAATGTGTGAGCTAACAGAGCATGCACTCTGGTTGGGGGGTAATAGTAGTTTTTTCTTTAAAAAAATTGCCCTCCGCCAGGGAGCTCCTGGTACGAGTAATGTTGGGGCATCTGCATAATGAGCGAATGCCGTGACGTGATCAGAAGCGCATTATGCGCATGCAATATGCACGACACTGGCACTTACACCGGCAGCTCCCTCACGTGGCAGGTGTCTTTACGCTAGTGGAGGGCAATTTTTAAAAGAAAAGAAACTGCTGTTACCCCCAATCAGAGTACGGACTCTATTAGCTCACACCTTTGGTTGGGGATAATATTTTTGGCCAACAGGTGCCCTTTAAGATTCAGTTGAATGCCGCATAAAGTGCTAGGATTTGGCCAAATCTCTAATTGATTTCTACTTAAATTTCTATTTAAACCACCTTTACAACACCAAATCCTCCAGTCCCAAAGCCAAACGTGTTTTTTTATAAGCTATATACAGATTGGAAATATAATATGGATTTAAAGGTGATAACTAAAAGTAAAGCTTGGGGAAGGGTGACTAAACATTTATTTGTATATGCATTAGATACAGATTCCTGTTAGTATGCTTTGCCTTTGTTTGAACACCGGCCATTTTTCAATATATTGATCTACGTGAAAGAACAAACACCTGCTCCTTGTAAGTTGCCATATTATATTTGAAGATGTGCTGCTGAGTCAGTGGGGCTTATTTACTGACCTCTGCAGCTGGTTAATAAATCAACCCTGGTGATTCATTGGCATCCAGATTAATGTGCAATGAGGAAAATGTGTTGGCTAATAAACATAATAATGAGTAACCATTTGTACTGACTAAGACAGAAGTCGATTATACTAAGAATTCCCTTGCATCTCCCTCCAAGAATTACACATACTATATACTTAGAGTTTTGTTATGTGCTGTATATTTATAACTTTTAAAGAATAATCTCTACCTTGCATAACAACAGAGGGAAGTCCTGAGGTTTTACTCAACAAGAAAACTAAAAATCCAGAGCTGGCCCATATAATGTGCCTTTCAGATGTTTAAAATATATCTTAAAATGATTACAACCTTGGTTCTCTTACTAAGCTCCAAGGTATGTCTTAATAACCCCTGAGTTTGTAAATAATTAAGGCAAGGATAAATGGAAGAAGGAGGAGAGAAGGGAAACCAACATAAAGGTTAACATGTTGCAAACATCCCTATTTTGAAACAGTTGATTTGAGAAGAGAAATCCCAGCACTAAATTATTTGGGACAACATGAAATGCATTTCTGTGCTCTTCAAGGAAATATAAATGAGAAACAGATGATAATATTACTCATACTGGGAAAAAAAAACACATATGGTATGTGAGGATTTACAAATAACAAGGAATTGTCCTAATGATCATATAAAATATAAAACAATATATTAACACTGTAAAATAGTGCTAATTTATGTTCTGGAGATACATGCAGTATTTACCCAAGAAGGAAATCGATGTAGCGGAGGCGTCGGGGGTTTGGCACAATTCACCTTTTCTGGAGAACCAACTGTGCCTTTGTCTAGTGAATTTTGGCTGGATCTCATATCGTATGAAAATGAAATTCCATCATAGCTAGTATCCATCTTTTGGAACATACTACTCTGCTCATCAATCAAATCTATGTCAGTCTCCTGGGGCCTGTATGGCTTCACCATGCTTATAGCATTCCTGTTTTTTCCGAACATTCTGTCAGAGCTCATCTGGGGCTGACTGAGGTGCTTCTTGGCTGAAGCCTCACTCATGCTTAAGATATTAGGAGTCCTTTGCTTGGGAGATGGAAGGTTGGTGGCTGAGTCTTTGGGGGTTGAATGCTGGCCTCCTGGCCTTGGTGTTGAGTTTACATTCTTGGATGAAAATGTTGGGTTGGTCTCACTAGAAAACAATGCATAGTCTAGACCTGGGAATGAATATTTATTGTTCAGATCTTCAGTAGATTTCTCCAGCTTTGCTCTTTGATTTGAAAATGTAAAGTATTTTTTGCCATTTAACAGATGTTGAGGGCTTCTTTGCAACCCTCTCTGCAAGGAGTACAACACTGCCTGGTCATTATTATGCAGCTCAACAGTTTCTTCTTCACAAACAGAATTACTGTCTTCTGAAACAGTTAGATAGAGGTCACTACCTGTTCTGCTGTTCCATTTGCCTTCGTCTGAAATGTGACTGGATGGTGCAGACACTGATCTAGCATTGACCTGGGGTTTCTTAATGTCTTCTTCTGAGCTCCAGTCACTGATACTGATACTGGGGATGTCTGCACAGATCCGTCCCTTGCTACATCGCGATAAAGATGTCTGGGCATCAGAAATATCTTGCCATTGTATACTGGGGGCCTTTTCTTTTGCGTTATTATCTGTAGGAAAAAAAGAATGCACAAAATAATCAACCAACATAGAGGGTCTGCTTCCTCCAAAAGCCCTTAAACCCACGCAGATAGAGGATCAAGAACAGTGTTCCCAAATCAGTGGCTAATGCGCAACAAGTTGCCCACCAACCCCTTAGATGTTGCTCCCAGTGGCCTCAAAGCAGGTACCTATATTTGAAGTGCTGGCTTGGAGGAAAGTTTTTGTTGCATAAAAACTAGAAACAAACAGAGCTTTATGTAGCCTACCAATCCACATAAGGCTACCAAACAGCTCTTATTTGGTACCCCAGGACTTTATTCACGCTTGGATAAGTAAAACAAAAGTTGGGGACCCCATGTCAAGAGATTTTGGTTCCTTTCGAAGCCCTGAAAGTAAACCCATGCACCAGTATAGATGTCAAGAGAAAATAGCTTCCTTTGCAGTGCCTATGTATCTTCATAACCTTCTCTGTATGGGTAGAAAATTTGTTAAAAAACAGTGATATCCAAAAAGCAAGGCAAAATGTAGATCTTAGGCTACTGACTAGTAACTTGCAAGTAATGGCAAATATTACCTACAAAAAACTTGATAAGATCATCAGATATTCTGATTTATTTCTAAAACATGTACTGGTACTGCTCATTTGATTATAAATAAATGTAATGTGTTTTCCCATGGTATAATGTAAAGATTTTTTCTACTTTTTAACCAGCCTACTTTTGGCCTGATCTATAATTGCTGTCCAGAGTGCCCTAAAACTTGAATTTTTTTCTGTAAACGGATTGTCCGCTCCCCTGAGCTGAAGTCCTAACTTACTTTTTTGGGTAAGCAGTTTTCTTCACACATTTTATAACATATGGAACATTCATTTTACAGTGGGCTCATGTGTAGGGCATTATATTAACTCTATTGTCTTTATTAAGGTTCCCTGGACATGTGTAATATAAACCAGTAACTTAAACCATTTGCAACAACATTTATATTAAAGACATCCATACAACTTTAAATTTCCTGCCCTATGCTTTGGGAGGTACTTGACACATGGGACTTGGGTCAAGTCTTTTCATTCTATAGTGGGACCATTACTCTATGAGAGGGCTAATGACTTAGCTAGAAACCATGCTAATTATTACCTTGGTAAAGAAGAAGTTTAAGTATTCACATAAAAAGTGTAATACTTCTAATGCCAAAGAACATAGAATTGAAGAAATCCGTTATCTGTTATCCAGAAAGCAAATGACAGTAAGGCCATTGCCTATAGGCTCAATAACAGGTATGGGATCTGTTATCCAGAATGCTCGGGATATGGGTTTTCTGGATAACAGATCTTTCTGTAATTTGGAAATCATGTAAACATGAAATAAAACCATTAGGCTGGTTTTGCTTCCAATAAGGATTCATTATATCTTAGTTGGGATATTTTATTATTACAAAGGAAAGGAAGTCTATGGAAAAAGACCTTTCTGTAGTTCAGAACTTTCTGGATAAAGGGATAACTGATTCCATAACTGTATAAGCAAATAATTGAAATTTTTAATAACGATTTAGTTTAAAATAATAATAATAATAATAATAATAATAATATTACAGTCAATTGTACTTGATGGTAACTAAGCTGCTTGAATCTACATTGGTGGCAAAACAATCCTATTGGGTTGATTTCATGTTTTTAGTAGACTTAAATTATAGTGACTCAAATTATGAAAAAAAAATCCAGAAAATACCAAGTCCCGAGCATTCTGTATAATAGATCCTATACCTATAGTTTGTTTACATGGCAGTGTATTGTGTATATCACAAAGTGGCCTGGTGTAAGCAAAAGCATTAGGCTAGACTTTTTGATTTGGGATTCTGTACCAGCCAACGGCATCCAAAACCCTATAGCAGGGAAGATATGTGCCCCTAAAGATGCCCCAGTAGCTCCGCATCTTCTTTTCTGCTGATTCACTGCACATGCTCTGTGCTGATGTCACTGCTTGACAACGCACAATATACTGTATATATATATATATATATATATATTCTACATTCTGCTAATGTTTTAGTGATTTCCAATGACCCCCTAAGCAAAGCTTCTCAACAGCAGCCCAGAGCACACGGAGCATGTGCAGTGCCAATGACACACAAAAGAAACCTAAGAAGATCCAAGATGGGGGAGCTGCTGTGGACAACTTTGAAGGCCTGGATCATTACTTTTAAAGAGCGGCTGAAGCTCGGGCTGGTGCAGTAAGTTAGTAAATAAAATCCAGTGTTTCCATATTATTTTTAGGTTTCAAATAGTGAAAGTGAAGAAAGTTTGTTTGGGAAGCCATTGAATGCCATGTGTGTGACTGTAATTGCCAGTTGTGTTTATAGCCCACATGTGCCCAGCTATTTCTGTTCCACATCACTGGATCATATTAAAGGCCGGTACCATTAGAACAGTAAATGGGGCATTACCATAGCTGCCGTCTGTTGATGACTTGCTACTTTCCTCATGTTTTGGATCCACCTGGGGGCTTTTTGCTCTGTTCTGAAAACATCCAAAAGTCAAACTGCTCAGACGCTGACCTTCTGACGGCTTCTGTGTGGCACCCACCGAAGACTTCTTATCCTTCATCTCTGTAAAACAGTCATTCAGACATACCCTATAGAGTAAGGTAAGGAGTACTGAGCCTTAACAATATTCTCTGCATAGAATGAGCCGCCAGAAGGGAGGTTCTGTAAGAACAACATTGGATGTGGCACACCTATGATCTGTGTCTGCTTCTTACAGTATTTTTCTATAGATTTTATAGATATTCTTATTTTTGAATAAAATAAAGGCTCGTCTAAGTCTGAGTTGTCATTACCATTGCTTACTTGTTGCTACAGTTGTGCCCAGTGAAGTCACCAGGAGTCTTAATGTGATTGGTTGCACAGGAAAGGTATCACTGTAACACCATGTGCAAAATTGGATATATCCAAAGCCGAACATGCATTTCTGAATCTTGCTGGGTTGCTTATTTACCAGAGTTGGACCAAGAAGAATGGAGGTCAAGGTAAGCACCTCTTGCCCCCCTGCCCACTCCCACTTGCCGTCTCTAACTCACCTGCTCACCACCCCGACCGTTGGAGGCCAGTGTATAGAGTGTTTGTTTATTTTAATTACCTTGTAACTTGGAACGCAGGGCAATGATCTCTTCATTGTAATTTTTGTTGATTAGACGTAGATTCTGATTCTCAAGTTCAAGCTAAATTGAAGAATGGAGATATAGGTCAGTATTATGTATCACAAACCACTGCCATTAATAATTGTAATACAATTGAATCATTAATATAAGTAAAATAATTACAATGACTGAGATAGTTGTGTTGAAATGTCAAGAACGTTACAAATGCTGAACCAAACCGGATTCCCTTGATCTGATTACTGGTGTAGCTCCTGAGAGAGAGAACACTCGTCTCTTCAGTAAATATTCCCCCTAAAATTCTTTTATAAGGACTAATCAAATCCAAAAGTAACCTTGTACAGGTATGGGATCTGTTATCTGGAAGCCTGTTATCCAGAAAGCTCAGAATTACAGAAAGGCCGTCTCCCATAGACTCCATTTTATACAAATAATCCAAGTACAAGTACATTATGCTTGATCCCAACTAGGATATAATTAGTTGTTACTGGAGGCAAAACCAGCCTATTGGTTTATGTCATGTTTACATGATTTTTTAGTAGACTTAAAATATGAAGATCCATTATCCAGAAAACCCCAGGTCCCGAGCATTCTGGATATCAAGTCCCATACCTGTATTTCATAGATCACTAATTTTTCCAGCTTTACATAGTTACATTTGGGTTAAGGGTCAGACTGGCCCAGCAAGTCACAATGGAAAAATTACTGGTGAGCCTTGGCCCTCTGGGGCCCCAATGACCCAGACCCACTCCCTTCTTACATTATAGGTGCTCCACCTTTAACTCTCCCAGATTGTGGCTTCAAGGGAAAAGTAAAAGCTAGCATGGAGGGGGTTTGGGGAGCTGGTGTGTGGAGGAGCTGACAACTGGGTCAGCATTGAGGTGGCATCCCCCATGGGACCCAGACCTCCCAGTTTCACTCTGTTTTGTTTGAAAGAAAACAACTGTCAATTAAGTCCAACCCTCCAGTGTGTCCTCCACCATCACTGACCCACAACAGGAAAAATGGATTTGACCATCTTTTTCCTTGACTTTTTCAAGACGTTGAACATCTTCTTCTTTCATAAAATATACTGTCCTGGTAGAGTATATACTAAGAGATATGTTATATTCTCCCATATGTAGTAAAAGACACCAGAAGCAGTAGCCCATAGCAGTGGCGTAACTAGACCTCTAAGGGCCCTGGTACGTAAATTTACAACTGGGCCCCCCTACGCGACACCGACCCCCCCATGCATTGGACTGGAACACAGTCTCCCATAGACTCCATTATAATCAAATAATTCAACTTTTTAAAAAATTTCTAGTAGACTTAAGGTATGAAGATCCAAATTATGGAAAGATCCATTATCTGGAAACCCCCAGGTTCTAAGAATTCTGGATAACAGGTTCCATACCTGTACTAAAAGGATATAAGCACAGGAGTCTAAAATACATTTTTACTTAACAAGGGTTAATCAGTGCAGCATTAAAGGGGTCCTTCACCTTTACATTAACTTTAATATGGTGCAGACAGGGATTTTCTGAGAAACTTTGCAGTTGGTTTTTTTCATTTTTTTTTTTTTTTTTGCGGTTTGTGTTATTTAGCTTTTTATTCAGCAGCTCTCCAGTTTGCAATCTCAGCAGTCTGGTTGCTAGTGACCAAATTACCCTAGAAACTATCAATTGATTTGAATGATAGTTTGGAATATGAATTGCAGAGAGCCCGATTAAAAAAAAAAAAAGTACCAACAACAATAAATGTTAGACATATACTGTACATGGTTTCTGAGATTTACAGTATTGTTAAGCCTTTCCTGGATCTTCACTCTGTGCCCTTGCATTTGGTCCATTTCAACAAAGATATACAGCTATTCTCCGCTTTGTTTTTTCTATTCCACCCACTGGTCGTCATTTTGAATTACTTATCTTCCTCTCCCCCAATATTTTTCCTCAGGTAAAATAAACATTTCCTTCCTGAACAATAGGCTTTGAATAACTATACTTTTTGCTTTACACTTGGGACCAGCAAACTTTTTCACCTGGTACAGTTTTATGGTGAAATTTACATTTTATCCAGCAGTGAAAATGTTTACTTATCCCCCTATAATTTCTCTATGTGAAAAAAATGCAGGTTTTGCAACACAAAAAAAAGACACATTAACCAAGCCCTTTGATCTGCACCAACTCTAACCCACCCTAATCCAAGCAACCCATACCTGACCCAACCCACTGAACCTCACTGATCTTTATAAAAGCAATGTTGTCACCAGAGATGCAGGGTGGGCGCAAATATATAAATAACAAATGCAACCCATGTCTTCTGTCAGAAATCATCACCAAGTCTGCACCCAGTGGAGTCACCCGGCAGGCCAGTTCGACCCTGCCTGCCAAACCTGGGATGAAAATTGGCACTGCAAGTGTGCGCCGCCGGTAACGTCACGCGCAGCGCGCCGCCGGAGTGCGCTGTGGATAACGCGGCCCCATCTGGCTGAGCCCCAAAATCTGGCTGCAAGCTGCCGGGGGGCCCTGAGGGGGTGTGGGCCCTGGCCCAATTGCACCCCCTGCTCCCCCGGTAGTTCCACCACTGGCCCATAGCAACCAATAAGATGTTAGGTGGCCAGGGAATGCTGCCTACTGATTGGTTGCTTTGGGTTACTGCACCTGGGCAAATGGAGCAGTAAATTTGAGAACAGTAAATTTCCCAACAAGGTTTCCCTGTATTGTACTGTAAAGCAAGTTGATACCTCTCTCAGTTTTGATGTGACCCAGTCTTTGATCTTTGCTGCCTTGTCTTCTATCATCTTTGCTTCTTGTATCCGGATTTGCTTCTAAAAGATATAAAATAAAGTATCCAACATGTAATAAATTATCTAAAAGCTTTTCTTATCTTTAATTCTTTGCAAGATTACAATTTGTGGTGCCTTGGGGTTTTAGCAATTTATTTATACCTTTATCAACCCAAAAGCATTTTATTTCACCAAATAAAAAAAGCAAATTGAACAACACATTTTGCTTGTGGATCTGTGATGGCCAATACTGGATCTACGGGGACAGGTATTATGTTTACATCAGTGAAAGGGGCAATACATTTTTCTTAGCTTTCCCATTATAAGTTTTTACAGGTATGGGACCTGTTATACAGAATGCTTGGGACCTGGGGTTTTCTGCATAACGGTTCTTTCTGTAATTTCGATCGTAATAAGTGAAGTCTACTAGAAAACCATTTGACCATTAAACAAACCCAAGGCTGGTTTTGCTTCCAATACGTATTAATCAGACCTTGGTTTGGATTAAATACAAGGTACTGTTTTATTATTACAGAGAAAAGGGAAAATCATTATTAAAAATTTAGACTATTAGGATTAAACGGAGTCTATGGGAGAAGACTATCCTGTAATTCGGAGCTTTCTAGATAACGGGTTTCTGGATAATGGATCCCATACCTGTACCACTAGGGGCATTCAATATCATCAATGTATCTGCCATCAAATTCTATCCTGCAATAAGCTTTACATTTCTGTTTCCCATCAACAATCTTCCCCTTTCTCTCTTTTCTCTTCCAAGAAATCAACATGGGGGGTTAGACTAGTGGTCAAATAGGAAAGACGTCTCATGTCACTGGATCAAATTGAGAACATGGGAAAAAGATGAAGCAAACAGTAACAAGTCTAAGGGTTCCTGATAAGGATACCAGCTGGCAACTAAAATTCACTATGTACAGCTCCAGTGTTGACCCAATGTAAACAGATTGTATATAAGTTTTTATAATAAGGCTTGTGACTGCTGGAACATGGCAGTCACCCAAGCAAAAGAGTGTTTGCATTCTTGGACTATATATATACAGTATATATATATATATATATATATATATATATATATATATATATATATATATATATAACTATATATATATATATATATATATATATATATATATATGCACACACAAACACACAGTTAAAATAAATACTCTATTAGTAGACTATATTAAAAAACATGAAATTTAGATGCACAAACTGCAATAGGATTCAAGAGGTACAGGGAATGGATGACTACATACAGTATTGATAACTCCATTAACCAGGAGTGTGCCTGGAGACACATGGGACATTCCACAATTGGTGTAAAGTGAATGATGTCCTTGGGGAGTCATCTGTATTTTGCTGAGGTCCTAAAACAATGAGATGACATGATATCACTGAGTCTGCTTTGGCTCTAGCAACAGAGGACTTCACTTGGACTGGGAGTTTGTGGGCCGGGAGCCAGGGTTATATTCATGGGAAATCTTTAGAGATGTGAACAAACAGGCTCCAAACTGCAGATGCTGTGCTGCAAGTTTTATTTTAACACCAGCGTGTTAAAATAAAACTACCGTGACCGAAATGTACAAAAATCTCTTTTCTGGTTATATTCATGGGGCATGAATATAATTAATTTATATTCTTGAAAATGAAGGGTACGGTGCAAAAGTGTAAAAACACGGCGGTTTGTACTAGTTTTTTTGCCTATGAGACCTGCTGATCTCTCTGCAGCCTTTGACACAGTTGAACACACACTCCTCCTAGACATTCTATACTGGCATTCGTGACACTGCTCTTTCATGGTTTACATCTTACCTTTCTGACCATTCCTTTAAAGTTGCCTGCTCTAACTCTACTTCTACTACATTCCCTCTCTCGGTGTCGGAATCCCTCAGGGCTCTGTTCTAGGCCCTCTGCTGTTCTCGCTCTATTGTACTTCACTAGGAAAACGTATTCAGTCATTTGGACTTCAGTATCACCTTTATGTGGAGGACACCCAACTCTACTTGTCTACTTCTGACCTCTCCATCTGTCCTTTCCCAAGTTACAGATTGTCTCTCTGCTGTCTCATCCTGGATGTCACCTGAAACGGAACCTTTTAAAAACTCACTATATTTCCTCCAAGATCTTCCCCTGTCCCTCAGATATCACTCACAGTTAATAACACCACCTTTCATTTGACCACACAGACATGCTGCCTAGAAGTTATCCTAGACTCGCATCTGTCTTTTTCACCACAAATCCAAACACTTGCAAAATCTTGTAGTATTCAGCTGCGCAACATTGCCTGAATACGACCATATCTCAGTTCAGACATAACGAAAACACTTTTCCAGTCTCTTATTATCTCACACCTTGATTACTGCAACCTACTTAAATAATAAAACCCCCAATAATAAAACCCCTACCTGCTATGCTAGATAGTCCCCCCGCCTAGTTTGTTACCCCTGAAAGTGCTCCTAACATTTTGCTTATGTATCGTTGCAGAGTAAGTGCAGTGGGCAACATCTTCCGGATCTCCGGTCTTCTTCGGATCCTCTTCCTTCCCTTCAGCAATTTCCGGTACTTTTGGCATATTCGTAGTTAGAGCAGTTTTCCGCTTTGTAGCAACTGTGTATGCGCTTATATGACACTCTCTTACAGAAGAAGATGAAGAGCCACAAGATGCTGCATTTGGGAAGCAGGGAGAGGGGACTATCTAGAGTAGTAGGTAGGAGTTTTTATCATTGGGTGGGGGTTTATTTCTCCGTTAACAATGCATCCCATCCCTATATTTATTCTCTGCTTTTAAAATACCCTCCTTCATGCAACCGTCACTCTGCTTCTGACCTTCCCTCTCTTCTCCTCTCATCACAGCCCATTCTCATCTACAAGACTTCACTCAGGCTTCTTCTCAGGCTTTTCTCTGGAAATCTCTGCCTCCAACTTTCAAACTTTCTCTTTCTTTCAAAGCTTTCAAACGCTCCCTAAAGACCCAGGGAAACTTATTCAATGTACCTTAATTAATCAGTCATTGCTGTATCATAAATCACAAATTTGTTTCTAAAATCCTAATATCTCAATGGTACCCTAACCTGTTGTGAGTAGGCCCATTTCTTCCCTGTTCATTATAAACGAATGTAAAGCTCTGCATAACTTGTCAGCGCTATATAAATAAATGATGACGAGCTGAACAATAAGAACTAACTGATTTACAGTTTTTATTAATTTCTATTTTGCGTTAAGCCGTCTGTAAACTGTAAATTGGGCTGAGGCTGCTGGTGCCAAACCTGTTCTACTTTCTCCCTGCTCTGAAGCCTGTAATTTGGAAACAGCAGGATGAGGGATAATTGCTTCCTCTAGCCTGACAACAACAGCACATTCACATTACTAATCCTCATTGACTGTATGTCTGGATCATTTGAAACAAATATCTCTGGCAGTAACAAAATGCTCCTTTATTGGATAATACCTTCTGTGTTTATATCTTTATTTCTCTCCATGCATTCTAACCTGATCTTCAAGTTCCTGCTCCAGTGAGTGAATAATATCGTCCTTCTCTTGCACCAGCACCTCTAAGTCTTGGCTCTTCTGGTACCACCGAGTTTCTGCTTCACTCGTCTGAATATTGGCCGCTTTTAGCTTTTCCTCCATGACTTGTACCTGTTGGAGGGGACAATAGACTTGCGTTTGCACATAAGAAATCTCATATACATGAAGTGCTATTCGCTAAAGTACTTGTAGCTTCTCACTGTGCACCTAATGCACCGGGAGTTCGGGAGGGGGCCCTGGGGTGGAGGACTGTCGATGCTGGGCCCCCTCAGTAGATTTTTGAGTGGGAGCGCCCTACACTACCAAGTTATGCCACTGAATGACTAATTCTAAGCAACTTTTCAATTGGTCTTCATTGCTTTTTTTTATAGTTTTTTAAATATTTGCCTTCTTCCTCTGACTCTCCAGTTTTCAAAATGGAGGGTCACTGACCCCATCTAAAAAAGAAAAAAAATGCTCTGTACTGCTACACATTTATTCTTATTGCTATTTTGTATTACTCCTCTTTCTATTCAGGCCTCTCCTATTCATATTCCTCTTATTCAAATCAGTGCATGGTTGCTAGGGTAATTAGGACCCTGGCAACGAGATCGCTGAAACTGCAAACTGGAGAGCTGCTGAATAAAAAGCTCAATAACTCAAAAAACACAAATAATAAAAAATGAAAACCAATTGCAAATTGTCTCGGAATACCCCTCTATACCCCCCCTATGGCCGAACGATCGGATTACGATGAGAGCGCAATGGGCTGTCCGATCGACCAAATGACCGATCTCCGTCGGACCAAAAATATAGGGTCTCTCCACACACGGTCCGAAAATCGTACGAATCCTCGATTCGTACAATGGGATCTTTGCATCTATGGCCACCTTAAGAGTTAATTTAAAGGTGAACAACCCCTTTAGGCGCCCAATGAAAGAATCCCAATATTGTCTGCCTGTGATCTCCTCCTCTCTTTGCAGTGAGTGGGAAGCATTTCTCATGTGCATGGCTGGTACCCCGTGTATATATTATCACCTACAAGCTGTGTAAACATGTCCAAATATTCTCCTAGCTTTGTGCTTATGTTTGTCTCCTCCAGCCTCGCCAGTTATAGATGAATCCTTATTGTCCCACATCTAAAAAAGGAGAGAATGTGATACTGTCTGGAGTCCTAAAAATTCCAAAGGGATTTCTCCTGTATAACATATTAACTCTGTGAGCAGAGCCCGCACCTAAAGTCATCAAAAGGGGCTTACGGGGACTCGCTCATCATAATAAAAAGGCCTGGGAATGTCGTGCAGTGCAGAATAGCTGAGCCACAGCACTGACCTATAGCAACCAGCCAATATTTGCATTGAATTGCTAACTGCACATTGATTGCTATGGTCCCCTGATCTCATGCAAACCTATGTGTAGTGATGGGCGAATTTGTCCTGTTTCACTTCGCGAAAAATTTCACTGGCGAACATCCAAAAACTAGATGCCGGCAGCGTTTCGTGAATTTTTCGCCATTTCGATAAAAATTCATAAAACGCTGCTCGTTTTTGGACGCTGGCATCCGTTTTTGGATGTTCGCTGGCGAAAATGCCGGCATCCATTTTTTTGGGACACCGGATGAATTTTCGCGGCAGTTTTCGAGAATTTATTCACCGGCGGTGAAACGCGGGAATTTGCTGTGAATTCGCACCTGCTGAATAAATTCGTCCATCACTACCTATGTGCTATTAAATTCCCCTTCTTACTATGGATACTGAGGTTGTCTAAACATTAAAGGAGTTGTGCACCTTTAAATTAGGTTTTTTTTAGTTATTTAGCTTTTTATTCAGCAGCTTTCCATCTGGTTGCTAGGATCCAGATGACCCTAGCAACCATACACTGATTTGAATAAGAGACTGGAATATGAATAGGAGAGGCCTGAATTGAAATAGGAGTAATAAAAAGCAGCAATAACAATACATTTGTAGCCTTAAAGAGCATTTGTTTTTATATAGATGGGGTCAGTGACCTGCATTTGAAAGCTGGAAAGACAAAGGAGGCAAATAAATGAAAAACTATAAAAAAGAAAAAAGAGACCAATTAAAAAAAATCTATAACACACTAAGGGAGCTATTTATTTAAACTTGTTTTTTTTTACCCCCATTATTTTAATAATAAAAATTCAACCATACTCTCACCCACAATCTGTCTTAATTTACTAACAATTTGAATTATCGCTTCATTAACTCAAATTATTCAGATTATCAAACAATAAAACTTGAATTTATAGGATTATCGAACGAAAACCAGAGCAAACAGCTCGAAACTTTTGACAATCATGAAGGCAAAAAACCTGTTCCAGTTGTTGTAGGGAAAAAAAACCTTGAATTTTTCAAGATTTACTGTACTCTGCCATTGACTTTTACATGACTTCGACAGGTTTTCACTGGCGTATTTTCAGATTCGGATTTTTATCAGCGTCGGAGTATAGTAAATCTATTTTTTTTTCCCCTTTAAAACCCGACCAGAAAAATTTGAGGTTTTCATAAATAGGCCCCTAAAAGTTAACTTAAAGGTGAACACTCCTTTAAGAGCGAGGAGGCAGCTGATATTTTGCCTCACCTTTTGCACCTACAGTATGTCACTGACCCCAGCAGCCAAAAACATTTGCTCTGTGGAGCTACAATTTTATTGCTGATGGTACTTTTTATTATTTATCTTTCTATTCCAGCCCTTTACTATTCTTCTTCCAGTCTTTTATTCATACCACTGCCTGGTTGTTAGGGTAAACCAAACCCTAGCAACCAACAGTTGGTGAAATGCCAAAGAGCAGCTAAACAAGAAAAGGCAAAACGATAAAAAAAAAAAAAAAATTGCAAATTGTCTTACGAATATGAATATTTTGATCATACCAAAAGTTAATTTAAAGGTGAACCATCCCTATTAAGAGGTGACTTCTCCTGCTGCAATAACTGTACTGCTGCTTTGTAGGGCCAGCCAACCGCCAGTTAGCAGGCACTACTGTTAATACCTATAGGAAAACTTTGTTTTGTGGACAATCACCATTTGGGGGTAAAGCTAGGCACCCCTGATCTTCTCAGTCACTTCCCATCATCCAACTTAATTCTGCCCCTGCCACAGTTATTTTTCCCCATGTTTCCCCTGTGAAGCTCACAACTGTCATTTTGCATGATGAGTAAAAAAAATTTTGATGGTAACTGACCCTGAAGGGGTTATTTATTAAAGTCCGAATGGTAAAAACTCAAATAATTACTATTATTACTATAAATTTACAACTATAAAATTTGGATTTCTAGTGGAAAAAAAACTAAAATGTATATATATTTATATATTATTTATTTATATTTATTATACCCCGAGGATGCAAAAAGTCAGAATCCAAAAATACTCCATCTTCAACCTGTTGAGGTCCTGAAGAAGTCAGTGGCAATGGTCCTATTTGCAATTTGAAGGTATTATTGTCTGCGCTGGGTTTCGTACGATAATCGGAACATTTCAGGCTTTTCCACTGATTTCACAAAAAATTCTGACTTTTCGGCGTCACATTCGAAAACTAAGATTTTTCGCTCAACAATCCGGAAAAGTAGTGGTTTTCATGCGACAATCCTAAAAAGTTGGTTTTTTTGTCGATCCGATTGTTTCGAGTTTTTTTTCTTGATAAGGGTAAATTATGGGTTCTAGTTTGATCACATTTTTTTTCTCAGATTTTAATAAATAACCCTCTTAATGTGGGTGGAAGTTTGATTGTACAGGTATGGGACCTGTTATCCAGAATGCTTGAGACCTGGGGGTTTTCTGGATAATGGATCTTTCTATAATTTGGATCTTCATACCTTAAGTCTACTAGAAAATCATGTAAACATTAAATAAACCCAATAGGCTGGTTTTGCTTCCAATAAGGATTAATTATATCTTAGCTTGGATCGAGTACAAGGTACTGTTTTATTATTACAGAGAAAAAGGAAAATCGTTTTTAAAAATTTGGATTATTTGGATAAAATGGAGTCTATGGGAGATGGCCTTTCCGTAATTCGGAGCTTTCTGGATAACGGGTTTCAGGATAACAGATCCCATAGCTGTATGCTCTGCTGTGTTTGCATACATTTCCTGATTATTCATGTGTAACCTGTTGCAAAACAGGTCTCGGGGCAATGGTGAGAGATTCAGGGCATTTTTGTGGCATTGCTGTAAAAGCTCAGTCTGTACGGAGCACTATGGAGCCTCAAATTCCCCACGGCCGCGACATGCTTTAGATAAGGAATGTCCATAAAACCTTATGATGCTTAGCCTGTGCAACTTCAATTAACATTTACCAGCTTTTACCCTCGGTGACATGTTCCTCATGCTTTTCCATTTATTTTGAGCAGAGGGGTCCAATGTTTTTATATCCCCCTAGATTTTATGTTTCTGCACAGGGGATTTATAGGATGATGTTTTCCATAATGCCCCGGCCTACAGAAGCTTGGCATCTTTTACAAATATCTTCCTTGGGTCTCTGCCAGGGAGCCATTAAACATGCCCCGAAAGCGGGACAATTAGCAACATCGACATGCACTGAATCCTTTTAAAGTCAAAAAAAAAGCGGCTGCTCCCCATCTGCTGTCCTTATCCGAAAATTCCTAAACATGCATCTAATTGTTTATCTGCTGAGAGGAAATGCTTCTGGGCCCTCCCTGTGACCGAATTTATTGCTGGATCAACAGTTAATGCTTGGATATAAGCTTCAACCTCAGATGTGTCCTGTTCCATCAGAAATGCTTTAGTCCATGAGCTCATGTGAAACTGCCAGTTCTAATTGCCTGCAGCACATTTCTTTCCACATGTCTCACAAAACCTCTGTGCTTAAGGATAGTGATGAACAGGTTGACCCTAAACCACTGGGAACGACAAGTTTATCACCCAGATTTGGTTGGGTTTGAGCTGAGAAGGTTATCACCAGACGGTGGTGGGTCACACTTCATTACAGGGTCCTCCCCTTTGGTGATGTAATAGTGATAACACCTCCTCTACAGAGGCTGATCCCACCCATCAGAGGAGAGTGGTCAGGGGTGTGGGTGACACAATAGAAAGGGACTTTGGTCTGGGTTCCAGGTTGGGTAGTAGTGAATGAGGGTCAGGATTGAGCTGATCTGCTCATCACTACTGTGTGCAACTGATAAATCAGCTGGGTGGCCAGAGAAGAAAACTGTATATTAGCTCTTATTTACAACATACAGCCAATACACTGGCATTCTTGTTTGTGTGTCCATCACTGAAGGCAGTTCAATGCATTACAAGGTTGGCAATCTAATTGGACAACCCTTCTGCAGCCTTGATAAAGCCTCATATTATTGTGAATGGCGAATCACATTGAAACAGGGTAGGACACATACTAAAGCCATCAAACGGGTATTTCACTTTTATCATATTATCAAGTCTTAAGGAGGAACATAGGAGGTTGGCTTGACTACAGAAGGAAGGTGCTGAACTGAAAGAACTTTTGATAGAACTTTGGATCTCTAATCCATATAGTAGGGGTGATTTAGAAATTAGCACCCAGTGTGCAAAATTTTAATCTGACTTTTTTTGCCCTGCATGGCTACATGCCCCTTGAATCCAGCACTGCCTGCGTTAGCGCTAAGGGAGGCACATTCTAGACCTTAGCACTCAAACACTTGGGTGCTACACTCACTTTCTGGCAACCCTATTTGCACCTTGCTCTGCACCCAGTAAATTTTACATAGAACAAATAGCTGTAATAATAACCTCATAATTATCAAGTGCCATCTAGAAAAGTCCAGGAATATAAAGGGCCTAGTGTGATCCTGACTGATAAGCTCAGTTTCAATGTATCTTCCCCAAAGCTTTGGTGGCCATTATCTTAAAGGGATACTGTCATGGCAACACATATTTTTTTCAAAACACATCAGTTAAAGGACCAGTAACATCAATTTTTTTTTTAAAAAAAAATTGTTAGTATACAACGGAAAAAAACCCCCACAAAGACAAATTAAACTTTGAAGTCGCTAAGTCTTTATTAAGAAATAACTTACCAAAACTCTGCATACGCTCCTCTTCATTTTTTGTGCAACAATCCAAAAAAGTTGTGGTTTTCATGCGACACTCAGAAAAAGTTGAGGTCTTTGTCAATATGATTGTTTCAATGTTTTTTTTTTTTAATGATAAATAAGGATAAATCGTGGATTCTAGTTTGGTCGTGTTTTTTTTTTTATTAATTAATTAGAAAACTCCGCTTGCGCTCCTCTTCAGAAAAAGTGTTCCTGCAATCCATCGTGTGGCACTCTATTTCTCCTCCCTGCCTGCCTTATAAGAGATAGCCAGGGAGGAGAAATTGAGCGCTGCATGATGGATCATTGCCTTTTCTGAAGAGGACCGCAAGCGGAATTTCGGTAAGTTATTTCTTAATAAAGACTTTGCGATTTCAAAGTTTAATTTGTCTTTGTCGTTTCTTTTCGCTGTATACTAACGAATTAAAAATAAAATTGATGTTACTGGTCATTTAATAGTGCTGCTCCAGCAGACTTCTGCACTGAAATCCATTTTCAAAAGAGCAAATGGATTTTTTTATATTTAATTTTGAAATGTGACATGGGGCTAGACATATTGACGGTTTCCCTGCTGCCCCCAGTCATGTGACTAGTGCTCTGATAAACTTCAGTCACTCTTTACTGCTGTACTGCAAGTTGGAATGATATCACCCCTCCCTTCCCCTCCTAGCAGAACAATGGGAAGGTAACCAGATAACAGCTCCCTGACATAAGATAACAGCTCCCTGGTAGATATAAGAAGAGCAGTCAATAGTAAAAATCCATGTCCCACTGTGACTCCTTCAGTTACATTAAGTAGGAGAAACAATAGCCTGTCAGAAAGCTGTTCCATAGTGCAGCACTGGCTCTTTCTGAAAGCACATGACCAGGCAAAATGACCTGAGATGCACCTACACACCAATATTACAACTAAAAAAAATACATTAGTTGGATTAAGAATGACATTTTACATGGTAGAGTGAAATATTTGCAGAGATAGAAAAGATCTTGCGGTGGTGAATACCCAATAACTTCTAATTATGCCACTGCCCTTTAGAATGCTATCGGAATATTTTAGTAGAATCTGTGTCTAAAATGTACATTTCTGCTGCAAAAGTAATTTGTATGCTAAGACTTACTGATGGAAAGGCCAGCGTTACTAAGTGCGCTCACAAGAGGATTTATAAACTGATGAAACACCATTTGGCAGCCACGTAAAGCCAAAATGACGGTTCTATTCTCAGTTAACAGCCGACAGCAGGGCAGTTTTCCATGGGAGAGGAACTGATTCCCAGGAGGGTGCCAATGAGGTGTAACATACTGGAAATTGTAAATGAGCTTGTTAAGTGAAACATAGGGATGCCTAATAGAAAGGAAAGCCATGGAAAGCTGAGAGGCAACAAAAAACAGACGCCTCTAATTCCAAAATGCTAAAAATATGGGAAAATGCGTTGGTTCCGATTACCTGTTCAAACGCCTTCTCTGCCCGGCGATTAGCTTCAGTGACTTGTCTCTCCAGCTGCTGCATCTGTATAAAACAACACAATAATCTGGTTTAACAGCGGATCAGAGAAACAATTGGCCTGGTTACCAAACCTGGGGAAAAATTGCCATTTAAAGGGGTTGCTCATCTTTGAGTTAACTTTTAGGGGTTATTTATTAAAGTCAGAATGCCATAAACTTGAAAAAATTTAGTTTATTTTGGTATAAAATTTTTAGTGGGAAAAAACTTGAATTTTTCAAGATTAATCTGAGGATGGAAAAAGTCAGAATCCGATAATACAGCATCTCAGACCTGCCGAGGTTGTATATAAGTCAATGGGAGATTTACTTATTTCCAATTTGGAGTCTGTGCTGGATTTAGCCCAAAAATCTAACTATTTCGGGCAAAAATCCCAAAAATTCGGACTGTTTGGGAAAGAGCTTGAAAAAATCCCAAAAAATTTGTACGATTCGGATTGCTTTTGTCCACGATCTGATTAAATTTTTTTTTATAATAAATAAGGTCAAATCATATATTCTAGTTGGGTCTGACTTTTTTAATAAAGTACTTTATACTTTAAAACTTTAATATATTTGATGAATAAGGCCCTTAATATGATGTAGAGAGTGATATTCTGAGACAATTTGTAATTGGTTTTCATTTTATATTATTTGTGGGTTTTGAGTTATTTAGCTTTTTATTCCGCAGCTCTCTAGTTTGTAATTTTAGCAGTCTGGTTGCTAGGGTCCAAATTCCCCTAGCAACCATGCACTGATTTGAATAAGAGACTGGAATATGAATAGGAGAGGCCTGGATAGAAAGATGAGTAATCAAAAGTAGCAATAACAATACATTTGTAGCCTGACAGAGCATTTGATTTTTTTAGATGGGGATGGCCCCATTTGAAAGCTGGAAAGAGTCAGAAGAAGGAGGCAAGTAATTCAAAAACAATAAAAAAGAAAAAATGAAGGCCAATTGAAAAGTTGCTTAGAATTAGCTATTCTATAACATTCTAAAAGTGGTGGACCACCGTTTAAAATGCTGTTTAATTGCTAGTGGGTGCCATTATATTAGGTGCCCTCCAGTATATTTGATTACAAACCCCCCAACCGGTGCTCCACCACCAAAGCTCCCTTGGGGTTCTAGGCTTTAGTAACTTATAGTGCGCAATTGCAGGTCTATACCTGGACAAGGGATCATTGGGAAATGCAACAAAAATGGTGTCTTGATGCTTAGTGTGTTAGATGCCCATTGTAAGTTTTACTGAAAAGGAGCACTGGTCTGGGGAAAAAAGTTCCTGACTTTATACACTGGGGGGATGCCTAATATATTGACACCCCAAGTGTATTGACCATTCCTTGTCCTTCAATTCAGGCCATTTCAAGTCTGTCATGCAAATCATCGCCTAGTGAAGAGAACTCTGGGAACCAAAAAGAAAAAAAAATCTTCTCCTGTAAGGATTTCTGCTGAGCCAAGCACACCGGAGGAATGTGCTGGAACATATATCACAAGGTGGAAAACTCTCGCAAAGCCTTGTAGCTATGGCAGACTGGAAATGGAAATAATCGGAATTCAAGAAACTGAGAAATGATGCCTGCAGTGGTTCCAATATGCACTGGTCATGGAGCCAAACTTAACCCATACATGGTGTGTAGGAGACTTTTCACAAGTACGATATGGGATACGCTTATGGGTGCGACTGTTTAGTGACCAGCAGTTTGTACAGTTCAGAGTAGGAAATGGTTGAGCATCTGACTGAGTAGAATCCCTTTTGGTCTATACCTTCTATGGGACGAGGTGGAGGTTGCAGGGAAGAGAGCGAGTCTTCCCTTTGGCTACACCTAAACACACACACAGGGAAACTGTTGTTCTTTGAAACGCTCAAGGGTGTCATTGAGTCACAGTCGTTGTAGCCGGTGGGTGGCCCAGAAAATAAAAGTGTCAGGAGGGATTACAACAAATGCACATTGACACAATGAATGCACAATATGTGCACTGTGTGTATTTAAAGCATAAAATGGTTAGTTTTTACTAATATTGGAGGCTCCATTATAAGATACTTTGGAGACTACATTATAAGATACTTTGGAGACTACATTATAAGATACATTGGAGACTACATTATAAGATACCTTGGAAGCTCCATTATAAGATACTTTGGAAGTTCCATTATGTTTGTCTTAGCACCTTTTATGCTGCTGCAGTATCTATCCTAACTGCACTTCGGGTAGGATTGCCACCTTACCGTGGCCCACGATCTGGGCAGGGGGCGTGACCATGACATCAGAGAGGTGGGCCAATGACATTGCAGGCGCAGCAAGCAACTTCACAGGGGCAGGGCTATCATGTCAATCAAGGGAGATCCTGCCCGGTATTCCTCATTTGGACTGTCTTAACCCGGGCAGCCCTTCTGAAAACCGGGCTCTGGGTCAAATCCAGACAGGTGGCAACCCTAACTTCAGACCAGCTCCGGATTTCAATACTGGGCTCCCAGAAGCTGCCCCTGTCTCCTGCCCCTCCTCTCCTCCCTACCTCTCCCCAGGACCGCATGTAAGAGCATCCTTTCAGCTCACACAGAGCACTGGGGACAGGGCGCATAGAAAACTTCAGTGCACCTAGACCCCAGTGCTCCGTATGTGAGCTAAATTAAGGTGGGGCAGGGCGACACACTACCCTTAAATTTCTGCTGCCTTAAGGTGGCCATAAACGTAGAGATCCGCTCGTTTGATGATTTGGCCAAACAATCGGATCTCTCCCTGACGTGCCCACATTGAGGTGGGTGATATTGGGCTAATCCGATTGTGGACCGTAGGGCCCAATGCTCAGATCATAATGTAGCCAATACGGGTGGTCGGATTATGGGACCACATCAACGAATAGATGCGGCCGCGATCCGACGGGATTTTTAAACCTGCCCAAATCTGGCTGACTTCGGGGGCCCCTGTGCAAGGGCCGATAAACTGCCGACTCGGTCTGACGGCAGCTTTTATCGTACCAGGTATGGCCAGCTTTAGGCCCAGGCCTCGGTGGACTCGTCACAAATCTGGGCCTGCTTTGGGATGAATTTGAACTCACCTAACCCACACTTTTTATTTTGGGAACCAAAAAACAGAGATGGGGAACCGAGAGAAAGAGAGACTCCATTTACTCCAGGCCATCATTGCATTGTGGTGGTGCATCTCTGCTTCAGATATTTGTGCATAGTATTTATACATTTGTAAAGGTTATACAATATTTTTCAAGATTTCAGTTCCACACAAACTGGTTTAGGGTTAGTTTTGTGTTCAGTGGAAATACACTATAATAAGATCAAAAGTTTCCATTTTCAATTGCATTTTGTTGAAGCATAGTTATCAATACTGGGCAAATTTGCCCGTGGGCAGTATCCTGTAGCAACCAATCAGTGAGTGGCTTCTTTCAGCCAGCTGCAGGTAGAACAACTAATGCAACTATTTGATTGGTTGCCATGGGTTGCTGCCCACAGACAAATTTGCCCAGTGTAGATAAATGACCCTCAATCTCCATAAGCAATGCCAGCACAAGAACTACTGTATGTGTAAATAGCAGAATTTGTTTATAGTGGCTGGAGTGGTGTAAAAGTAATGGGCGGTAGAAATGTGTCTTCTGAAGTGATAAATGGCATTTCACATACTAGTTATGTGATGGAAAAAGTCTGGGTTTGGCAGATGATGGCATCAAGATGGAATATTGGCTTGGATCCCTTTTTCATAGTTTTCTCCTTGTTATCATAAAGACTGAAACAGTAAAGCTACATCATACAATTCCATGCTTCCTACATGGTGGTAACAGTTTGGGGAAGGCCAGGCCTGGATTTGTGGGAAGGCCACCTAGGCCCGGGCCTAGGGTGGCAGGATTTTAGGGGGGCGGCATGCTGCCCAACCACACCCACATTGGTTCAAAAACACTGGGGATGCACAGGAGATACAATCTCCATGAAAATTTACAAGAATAAAGGTGGAGGGGACAGGGGTGACAAATGGCAGTGGGCCTAGGGGCGTCCGCTATGTAAATCCGGCCCTGGGGAAGGCTCATTCCTGTTTCTGCACAATATTAACCTCATGCACTTGGTCTGCACTGAGGTCTGTACAGAATGGGTTTGTCGAAATGGGGGTGATAGAACTGGCCTGGCCTGCACGGAGCCCCAACTTCAACTCAGCTGAACACCTGTGGTATGAATTGGAAAGCCGACTGTGAGCTGGACTTGATCCCCAACATCCATGTCCAACCTCAGGCTTTATGGAAGCAAATTTCACCAACAATGTTCCAACGTTTATGAGAAAGCCTTCCCAGAAGAGTAGAGGCTGTTATAACAGGAAAGGGAGGACCGGCTTGATATCAATACCATTGGTTTGGTAATGATATGTTGGACCGGCAATTGCTGGATACTTTTGGCCATTTCTAGATGATATAACTGAGGAACATATACGGCCAGATGACACAAAACATGACAGCGGACCAATACAGCTGTAGGTCTTTGCTTGAGCAACTGACTCATGAATATATGGGAAAACGCCACCACCCTTTATTTTATATCAGTAAAAAGTTCCAAGACATTAAAGCACTTTCCCTTTTCCATTATAAATGGGAAAAGAACATAATGTGATTTGTGTTTCTAAATGTCATAGATTTCCATCCTTATGTTTACACAATGTCTGACAAATGCTGTAAACCGCCACCATGTTCCAGAAGAAACAGAAGGAAATAGGAAAAGAAAAATACAAAAAGTGAATTCAAAATACAGGAAAACCTTAGCCTTGGTTAGAATTTGTCACACAGTTGGCAATTTACAGTACCAATTAGTGTATTTGAGCAGCTGAAAATATTTTATATTACCAAGAGAAATGGGAGGGGAATAAAAGTTAGTATATTGGCTTGGTACTGTAATGTAAATACAGTTCTGTCTTGCATAAAAAGGGCATTAACTCAAGAAATGAAAACATCATTTTGCCTCCCTGGTAAGGCCTCACCTGGAGTATGCAGTGCAGTTTTGGACTCCAGGCCTTAAGAGGGATATAAATGGGCTGGAGAGAGTGCAGAGACTAAACTGGTTTGAGGGATGGAAGACTTGAATTATGAGGGTAGACTGTCATGGTTGGGGTTGTTTTCTCTGGAAAAAAAGGCGCTTGCGAAGGGACATGATTACACTTTACAAGTACATTAGAGGACATTATAGTAAATAGCAGGGGACCTTTTTACCCATAAAGAGGATCACCGTACCAGAGGCCACCCCTTCAGACTAGAATAAAAGAACTTTCATTTGAAGCAGAGTAGGTGGTTCTTCACAGTCAGGACAGTGAGGTTGTGGAATGCACTGCCGGGTGATATGATGGCTGATTATGTTAATGACTTTAAGAGGGGCTTGGGTGATTTCTTGGACAAGCAGAATATCCAAGGCTATTGTGATACTAACATCTATAGTTAATTTAGTAATATATAATTTGTGTATGGAGGGGTTGTGTGAGTGTGTGTATGGATGCTGAGTTTCATTTGGAGGGGTTGAACTTGATGGACTTTGGTCTTTTTTTTAACCTGATTTAACTATGTAACTATGTACGAAACAAAGTGTGTCTTTATGCCGGAGATGAGCTGAAGAAGAAGACTTAGATATTGGTCAACTCATCAATTGGACCAATCTCCAAATTAAAAGCTCATATGTATTACCAAGTTGGCATGTCCAAACCAGAAATATATTGTTATTAAGTTAAGTTAGACAAAAGGTTTATTTGCATCTATTTATTTATTTATTTATTTATTTATTTATTTATTTATTTATTTATTTAATGTATCTGCCAATTGTTTGGTAGGTTGCCCAGCCACATTTTTTAAATGGAAGATTTTCCATACTTTTTCATAAGTCTATGAACTTGTATATGCCAACTTGGTGATCGTCCAGGGTCGAACTGATCTGCTGGGATACCGGAAAGAGATCCAATAAAAACCAGAAGAGGGGAACTGGAACGGAGGGACAAGTGCGTCAAAATACACAATCAGGAGGAACATGGGCAGGAACTCCCAAGAATGCAGGCAGAATCAGGTTATAAGGCTTCAGTGATCAAGCAAGTAGCAATGGTCAGGGACAGGCTTATAATTACATGATGATCCATGGAATGAATACAAGAAGTTCATAAGAAGAACTGGTCAGAACCAACCGTAAGTGCCTCCAGAGGCTCAGAAGGTAATTCCACAATTGTAGATGCAAACACCAGAGTTTGAATCCTGGCTGGTTTTGACAATGAAAGTGTTTTGAGGACTTAGTTAATGATGTCGGTGAACAGAGCTTGGGGTCATTTTATTATTTTTTATGGGTACAGTTAGGGTTTTATTGGTAAAGTAGACTCCAACAACAAGAAATATCCAATTAGTAGATCAATTAAAACCAGCATTGAAAGAACATGTGTTTGGCACTGATGGTGGTGCTTTCCCGATATTCTCGTTGAAAAGATTTCTAATTAAGATAATGTTGGAAAAAACATCTGCGCCTCAAGTCTGTGGTTATGACTTATCTCTCTCTCTCTCATGTCGTAGCTTTGTAAACTTTCCGAAAACAAGACACAGTTATTTTAATTTTCAACGCAACCAATTGAGAATTCTTTGAACTTGTTGCAGTGCGATTTTCTAGGACACCATGACAAATGAGGGAATGTGCTGTGTTTAGATATCACCGGGGGTGTTTTTGAACATGATAATGGTGATTAAACCAACACAAGCTCCTCCTGACACTTCCTTTGTCAGATAAGCTCGGCAAGTCCAATCCTGATGAAGTGATGGCTCACTGCTTTCCTTTCTGTCCCTGTCAGTAACATGATAATGAGTCTCACATACATCACTTTAACAAAACGTCCTGGATGGGTGGAATGAATCCCAGGATCTCACAGGGAATGCTTGCTTTTTCTGTCATGGAGCATCCAAGGTTGAGGTTTGCTGGCCTCAACTACCGCGCATTCCTCTGATTTTATGCCCCAGCTAACACATAATCAAAATATTGCTGATGAGATGAGAAAGCCAACGTTAGCTCTTTCTTTGGGAACTCGAATCATGAAAGGGGAACTGAGTTACAAAAATCTAGAAATGTTATGGTTCAGAAAAAAAGAAAGTTTGGGAAAGATTTTTTAACTCTAAAAATTTTAAAATCTCCAAAAATGAAATAAAGAGATTAAAAAGTAAATATACTATTTTATTCTCTTTTCTTTGTCTCTTTTTCTTACATAAAGGTACAGTTTATAAATACATGCTGATGTTTATTGTGTTCAGACCTTTTTCAGAAGCTGCAGTGAGTGTCAAGAAGGAAAGTGCAAATGTTCTCTATACTATCCCACCCATCTTGACCCATTTCAAGTGGGGGAAGCATGGGTCGGCAGTAGAGGGGCAGCAGCAGCAGCCACAATACTTGCCCCATCCTTGATATAAACCTGATGGAGCAAACTTGTTTTGACACCAAATGGCTTACACAGTGAACCTCAGTGCTTTATATCCGACTTCCATTCTGCTCCTTCTGTAAGTCTAGCCACTTGCTAGATTATATATTGTTATATAATTTCTAATTCTAAGCAACTTTTCAAGTGGCCTTCATTTTTTCTTTGCTATAGTTTTTGAATCATTTGCCTTCTTCTTCTGACTCTTTCCAGCTTTCAAATGGGGGTCACCCCATCTAAAAAACAAATGCTCTGTAAGTCAACACAGTATTGTTATTGCCACTTTTTATTACTCATCTTGCTGTTCAGGCCCTCTACTCTATGACTACCTTTATTTTCTATACTGGCAAATGAGGTTTGGAATAAGAGCATTGCTTCTCACTTAGCTAATACACTCCGGTCCTGAGTGTTACTGGTCTGAATGTTTCGTTGATTGACACCATGTAATTGTGATGACATCACAAGGAGAGGAAAGGAAATAAAATGGTTTTTTATCCATAGTAAACAGCAAAATGTCTAAACTTTATTTCTCTTCCCATGCTTGCAAGGCAGCCTTTAGTGGTGGCAACAAAGAAAGTTATAGAAACCAAGACTTCTCAACTACAACTCCCTCTTCCCTGACAGTCCTTATCTGGGAGCTGGATGGGCAACAGGTTAGGCAACACTCATATAAAGTGTTATTGTATCCATCTTGCCATCATTAGATAGCATTGTCATACTCTTTCAGTGGTTGTGTAGCCCATGGACGTTGCCCCCGTACTTGGACCCTAGTAGAGATACATGTGAATGATCCTAGCAATCACACAACAGGTGAAGCCTTTATGCATTCCTGCATTTTAGATGCAATGGATCACATTTAGGACGTGGGTGTGAGTGCTCACAGGGGCACAGACCAGTCACATCCATAGACTTGCACTGAAATTGTGCAGAATACTCTAACTCTACCACTGGTTCAATACCCATATGCTTTGGGTATGCAGGTCACAACTAGCCTGGGTGCACAGTTAAGGTGGCCATACACGGAGAGATCCGCTCGTGACATCGCAATGGGCAATATCGGGCTGATCTGATCGTGGACCCTAGGGCCCAACGATCGGATCCTAACGAATGTGAGCGGGCGGTCGGATTGCGGGACCTCATCAACAAACAGATGCGGCCGCAATCCGACTGGATTTTTTGTCCCATCCGATCGAGATCTGGCCAACTTTCGGCCAGATCTCGATCAGGAAACCCATCGGGGGGCCCCATACACTGGCCAATAAGCTGCCGACTCGGTCTTTAGACTTCTCAGAGTGATTTCTATGCAAGTCTATACTGGAAAAGAACTGATCACAATGGACTTAACCCAAACCGTGGACACCCTTGACTCCTCTTCCCTGGGGTATGTCTTCTGGAGGCAATTATCTTCTCATTCTGACACAAATATCCAATCCGGCTCTTAAAGTTAAATGTGCGCCTGGAAACACAGGGAATCGCACCTTTTCAGTGGGGCCCTGCAGGAATGCAAACTGAAGAGAAGGAGGTTCTCACCTTGCATCATTCTCTTTGCTTAGGGGGCACAAGCTACCTTGTGGCTTCCATCTGGTACCACTGATTGGCATACATTTGATTCAATCTCTTTCTAGCTCAACCAATTATCGACAAATGTGCCAAATCTAACTGGGGCATCATAAAGACCCCCTGGGGAACCAACAGAAACAAATTGTTGCTTACTTATGTTTTGTACCATAATGCTTCTTACTGCCGCTTCTTGTGTTTATTGTAAGAAGTTAATGAGAGTTAATGAGACCAAACCAGATGAAATATGCACAACATGTCAAACTCCAGCAGACCATCAGCAGTATGCGACTCCCCAGCATTTACCCCTTGTGTTAAGCATTGCTGAGGCTGAGCGCAGGGTGGAATAAGGCAGGAGGCAGGCACGGGCTTTATCTACACAAACTGTTAAGAACCTGCTTGATGATTTCCAGCCTGGGATTAAGGAGTATTAGACACAGAACATTACCACTGGCAAACAAGTACTTCTCAAACACTTACTGGGTAATGTAAGCCAAACACCCTAAAATAACGTCATTATGGAGCAGATTGATGGCTTATCAATACCGTGCCACTCATTGACTTCAGCGTCACAGTTTCTTGCCTTTAAAGGAAAAAACATACTGAATGTTGAGTTAAATATAAGTATTTGCACCCAACAAGTTGGTAAATATCTGGGTCCCTGGGGGGTGCTGTAAACTTAGTATTATGTCGCACTGTCTTAAATAGAATGGTGCTATAATACAGTACATTCAGGAATACAAGAAGCACTGTAAAACATCAGCTATTTAAACACTGCACGAGTGACTGAAAGAATTTCTTATTGAAGATAACATCAGCCATACATTTAACTCGGGGAATATCACTGCGCCCTAAACTGCTCATGCCCAGTGCACTCAAGCTGACCCATTATAGATTCTGGGAAAAATAAATGGTTTGTGTGAATTTTCTTCCCTGTATCTGAGAGATGCTAAGCCTAAATATCACTGATGGGTAAAGCCACTGGGGGCACTGCTTCATTGGAGTCTATGAGTGAAATGTAATTTTGCCCCATTTAATCAGGATAACCAAAAGCCTATACATTCTACTGAACATTGCAGGATATATAGTGATAGTAAGCTCTTTGCAATCCTGTGATGGATTGTTTTAATTACTATTACAGCCTAGGACTGTTAATTGGGTTCCCAATCTTCTCCCCTTACCATACTTGGTTACCCCCTGCAGCCCTTCTCCTGCACTTTATGTTCAGTTCAGAAGAAGTATTAACATACATGCACACTGTTCCAGTAATACAGTACTAGGAGGGCTGCATATGCATTTATGGAACCTTAAAGGTAAATGGAGGCCCAGTCATAAATGGACAAGGTCTGTTTACAAGGTGGGCAAGGGCAGATTACAAATGAGGCAAATAGAGCTGCAGTTCCAGGATCCTTTGCAAAAAATCCTCTTGAGAATTTAGGGTGATTTTTGGCCAAAGTGCATCTGTCTGCTCCACTGGTTACCTGTGTTCTTGCTTTTAGCACAGGTAATGACACTGCTGCTCTCTCCTACACTTATAGAACTGACCTTACCATAAACAAATGGGAAGCTCAATCCTTAGGCTCGTGCCACATGAGGCCAGTGCAAGTTCAGGGCAGACAGACCCCCAAGACAACCAGGCCGGCCACCCTTCCCTTTCTTACTGGGGAAGAAGTGACTAGTGGGGGGTTTGGGGATGATGGATGGGCATCAAGGGTGCATGCCTTGCACCACACACACTCATACACACTCAAGTATTTGTAGGAGCCAGACACCATGTAGATTTTCGACAAAGGCAGAGAATCAGCTTTAAAGAGCCTTAAAGTTACAGGCAGTTTGTGGAAGTATAGATAAATTATCTTGTTTGTGGCCATTTGATCACCATAGGAGTTTTTCACATATACCTAGGACTGCAGTAGCCCTGAGTTATATATTTTACACAGCACTAGTGTCCAGGACAGATTAGCACAAAGACCAGCACTCAAGGTGTAAACTGCAGGAGGGTGCAAAATAGCAAAAAAAAGGGGAGACCTTTATATTTACAGGGTTGTAACCTGTCTGTGGGAAACAACATGGCAGTTCTTACAGCTGGAGGGCCCCAGGCTGAACTGGGGTAAAGTTGAAATATCCCATGCACCATCCCTAAGGGAAAACTGCAAATTGAAGTAATCCATTGGCCCCCACAAGTGTTTCTCATTCTGTAATTTGGAATTAACAGCAGAATCCCAGCCACATAATGTGCTGATTTGGGAGGTTAGGACAGAGCTGATCCAGTAAAGTTTTTGCACATTAAGTGCATCTATAATGCAAGAAAGACAGCCCTGACTTTCTTCAATTTTTCTGAGTACGAGGGGCTGAGGCGGCAGTGCTGGGACCCCTGCCAAATATAGGGAGGCACACAAAGTTGGCATTTATCGGCACTGCTGTGTTTGCTCAGGAGAAAAAGCTGAAGGTCACATGAACACATTGCTGCTTGAATAATTAAGTGGAGCCGGAATTTCTCACTGGAATCTTTACGAGCAGGTTTCATAGATTAATTCCACATCCCAGTATGTAAGGTTCACCTGAAGGCTACCTGCTGAGTGACTTGTGGTCCTACAGGGTGACATGGCCACCAGTTTAAGTGGTAGGACCGGGAAAATAGACGCAGGAAGGCTCTCATTTATGTAAAGGAGGTCTGGTCGTTTGCTGCAGGTTGAATGGCACTGATAAAAAGTATTACTATTGCCCTACTTTACTAACTAGTTAAGGGAACTAACACTCCCAATTCCCATCTGTGTATGCTTTTTTCCACATTCCCCATTATTTTTGCAATTTCCAAAGTAAATCTTTCATTTAGCCTTTCTCGTTTATCAAAGGATTTCACTGCTACCCTCATTGGTCTAGCACATCTTCTACAGCTTTGACCAGCGAACTGAGTGCCACCCAAGCAAAACAACTACCACGGTTAGCTTAAAAAGGACCAAAAGGAGCCACAATGCCTTTCCCAATGGAGAAATACGTAGAAAACTTCTGAAAATGGATGGTATTCTCATGTCTCGTGCTATGTACATAGCCCTGCCTTAAAACTACAAATTAAAGGTTTTAACCCCCTACTTAGAATTATGACATGTGCAAATGGTCCCTGTCCATGTAGTCACAGCCATATATTCAAACTTGCAGACTGCCTGTTCGGCCTTTTTAGCTCTCATCAGATTTTAGAACATGGGACAGTAGGACTTGGAGACCAACCAAGCAAAACAATCATCATGATTACGGGGACAAGGTCCACAAGGATGCAAAAAGACCTTCCTAATCCATTAAATGAAATAGAAAGTCTTCTGAAAATAGAAGCTATTCTCACGCTTCATGCTACACCCACAACACAGCCTTAAAACCACAAATGAAAGGGTTTAGTCCCCACTTAGAATTATGGGTCAATTCCTTTAGATCAGATATTGGAAGATGGCTTCTGGGATGGTAGGACTTGAAGACCCAACCAAGCAAAACGACCATCGCTATTAGTGCCAGAAGGTCCACAAGGAACCAAAAAGCCCTTCCTAATGCATTAAAAATGAAATAGAAACTCTTCTGAAAATGGAAGCTAGTCTCATGCTTCATGCTACACACATAGCACTGTCTTAAAACCGCAAATGAAAGGTTTTAACCCCCTCTAAGAATTATGGGACAGTTCCTTTAGATCAGATATATGGAAGATGGCTTCTGAAATGGTAGGATTTGGAGACCAACAGAGGAAAACAACCATCATGATTAGGGTGAGAAGGTCCACCAGGATCCAAAATGCCCTGCATGAAATGAAATTGAAAGCCTTCTGAAATTGGAAGCAATCCTCATGTTTCATGCTACACCCATAGCACTAGCTTAAAACCACAAATGAAAGGTTTAAGACCCCACTTAGAATTATGGGTCATTCTCTTTAGAACAGATATTGGAACATGTCTTCTGAGGGAGTAAGACTAGGAGACCAACAGAGCAAAACAACCATCACGATTAGCGTGAGAAGGTCCACAAGGAACCAAAAAACCCTTCCTACTGTAAGTAATGAAATAGAAAGTCTTCTGACTATAGAAATTATTAACATGAACCCCTTTTTATTTCTCCGGCGATAACATTTTTAGACCTTTGATACAATTAGGTAAAATTTTGATTTATAAAAAGCCCATGGTTCCCCTTTCTGTTTCTTAACATACAATGGTGTGCACAGAGACATTTTGTAAAGGGAGGCTTAGACACTATTGAACTTGATTATGTTCAGACTGATCTCAGTCTCCATGAGATGGAATGCCATTCTCACAAGCAAGAACAAAAAGCCTTTATTCAGGAAAACCTTTGGGGTTAATGTGGCAGCAATGTGGCAGATCCGGCACTAGGAGCCCTTTCTCAAGCTCTGCCACCTTGCAAATTCCAAAGCAAAGACAGTGATTAATGTCTTTCACTTTTTTTGCATTTGAAGGGCCAGGCCCATTGATACCCAAAGAAAAGGCAGCACAAGAGCTATATTTCAGGCCATAGTGCCCTTCTAAAACTGATCAAGACCCTGACTTTCCCAAAAATCCATCTCTGCTGATGGCTACACACAGAAGACATTGCAATCTCCTTGTGACTTGCGTGCGTATTGTCCAACCGTGCTCTGTGGCACTGCAGTCATACGTTCCTTGAGTGGCTATGGTAACTTGGTCAATATGGGGGTTTGACTTCTGCTCCAAATCCTATTGAGAGGACTCATTTGGATGCATAACTGTGCTGCATATCTACATCTGGAGATCCTTTAAGCCTTCAACAGATGTATCACTAGATGTCCCCGTGCTCATAAAACAATATAAGTGATGTATATATGTTTTGGGTGGCTGCAAAGACTCTTCTCCTTATCCACACCCTCACAATCCCCAATATGGCCTTGCTCCCTCCACACATGGTAATAAGAGAAAGAATTGGGCATTTCTGGCCAAGCTCAGGGCAAGATGCTCCTTGCTAGCAATCTCCATGCCATGCTCCATATCTGCCATGGGCCAAGGAACATAAAGCCACCAGTCAGACATGGTAGCCAATAACCCGCTGGGTTTAATTAAAAGGTATTGGGGTCTGGAGCTGTACTGGGGAGTATGGGTTGTGCAGCTCAGGAGGTGATGTATCACATTCCATGCCCTTTAAGACAATTGATATTGTAATACTAAGGTGCCTGGTGGGATTCAAAATAGGCCCTGGCATTTCAAGTAAACAGAAGCCCAAATAGCCCCCACCAGCTCAATAGATAGTGACTGTTTATGGCGTCTTACAGCAGCCCCTCTGCCATTTGCCAGAATCCACAGATTGCCTGTCCGGGCCTGGTGCCAGTCTGTCTTACTGGCATAACACCAGAGTCACGCTCAGTAACGGAAAAACTCCCGATCCCCCTTAAACCCCACCCACCTTTTATCTCAGCGCTACCTCCTTTAAGTCACACCCTCTGGTGTTAAAACCAAGCTTTCATGTTAAGACGTTGCACCTTTAAAGGGGCCATGCTTGTTAAAATGAGTGCTGCTATGATGAAGGCAACAACGTTCCAAGAAAATTTGCAGGCTGTAAAAATGCTACTGTCCTTTTGTCACCATTAGTATCGTCTTCGGTGCCTACCCTTAATGCCCATGGAGAACCATATATATCAGCCAAAGCAAGCAATATGGCACCTCTAACTCAGGTATACATTGATATAAGCAGAGAAGGCCTGTCCTTATATTGTACTCCCTATTAGTGATGTAGCGAACTGCCGATTTGATGTTCGCGAACGCCGTTCGCGAACACCGGCAAAAAAGCGAACAGTTTGCGAACAGTTCGCGAACTTCGAACGCTCGATAAAATCGTTCGATCGAACGATCGAAGGATTTTATTCGTACGATCGAAGGATTTTCGTTCGAATCGAACGATCGAAGCTATTCGATCGAATGATTTTAATTCAATCGAATGCTTATAATCGTTCGAACGAATGGAAATCGTTCGATTTTAGCGATCGAACGGTCGAATGATCGAATGGTCGAACGAAATTTTACTTCGAATCGAACGCGAACACCAATTGGCGAACGTCGCGCGACGTTCGCGAACATTCGGCGGACGCGAACAGTCGAAGTTCGCGCGAACTAGTTCGCCGGCGAACAGTTCGCTACATCCCTACTCCCTATCATAAACTCTACCTGTTGCCTTTAAAACCTTACTAATACCAGCATGGAGCTTATTAGTGACAGTGTTTATGCTAACAAGGTATTTTTATTGGCTCCTGCATGTAGATGTGCATTTTTTACTGTTAATGTAAAGTAGCTCATAAAAAGGCAATCCCCCCCCACCAGCTCCCACAGTGTAACTCACATTTTGCTCATATCTCCTTTGTAGTTGAAATTCACATGCTGATTTGCAGCAAATGTCCGATAAAAATTACCCAAGGCTACCCATTGCCATTCTCTGGCCATTAGAAGTGACAGTTAGTCAGTGGAGCGGCCCAGAGGCATTTAACAGGTATTTGGCTTGGCCCTTTAGAGGCAAAGTGCGGCTTTCCAGTGAAAGGTACTTTGTGAAAGCGTTAAGAGAAGGAATGTCAGGAATCGGCTAGAAAATATGCCATGTGCCACGCGGATCACTTTCCCAAAAGGAAATTCTTCCTGAATACTGTCGGGTTTCCAGCGAGAGAAGGAAAAACACTTTCCAAATCCTGTTCTGATTTAAATTCCAGTCTTATCATTTAGAAAAAGCAGAAATCAGGGTGCAGCTTTTGCTTTGTGGAGGGGACCCCAAACTCGCCAAAAAGGGATTGTTGTTTGACTTTATATTAACTTTTTGTGTGATGTAGAGAGGGATATTCTGAGAACATTTGCAATTGGTTTTCATTTGTTTTTATTTGTGGTTTTTGAGTTATTTACCTTTTTATTCAGCAGCTCTTCAGTTGACAGTTTCAGCAATCTGATTGCTAGGGTCCAAATAACCCTAGCAACTATGCATTGATTTAGTTTTGGACTGGGGGGGTCTGGGCCCACCGGAGATGCCACATCAGGGCCCCTGCCCCCCCTCCACAGGCCCCTCCCCAGCCATAAACTTCATGCAATCAGGTGTGCATGGGGAGGGGTCAGGAGCGCAGCAGACTGCTAGCTGTGTGGAGCAGGTCTGGACCCACAGGGTTTTTTCCCAGTGTCCTGCCTGCCCGGTCCAACCCTTTTTTTTTATTAAAAAACTATAAAAAAGAAAAAAAAGACCCGTTGAAAAGTTGCTTAGTTTGCTATTTAATAACATACTAAAAGTTAACATAAACCCCTTTAAGCGACTAGAATAGTTGGGATGGGGAACAACTTGGGGATTTTACCATTTCTTTTATTAACATGTTAAATGCCTCTTTTATTTGCACCTGGTATGAAAAACAAGTCTCTACACCCTAATAAACAGAGTTTGGCAAACCACTCCTTGTGTTTAGTCTGAAGCTCATACGGCACAGAATAAACAATGGAGAATATTTAGTATTTCTACATTAAGCCATAAACATATTCAAAATATAATAGTCCCTGGGGGGGGGGCAGGGGGAGCCTGAGCTTGGAAAGTGGAGCTGAAATGAGAAGGGGAAAACAAATGCGGCATCTAATAATGAAGGGGAACTATAGCTAAATACAGAGATTGTGCAATATTATCTGGGCCCCCTTGGGTTTCCTCACTCCGTCAGCCCCTAAACTGGCCGAGTGCCAAGGCACCTGTGACTGAAATAATGAGACTTTCCTAGAAACTCGTGTAACATTCCCAAATATCCATAGCATTGACTGCATTGTAACTGCACTGGCTGGATTTAGACCTCTCCATACATAAAAGCCTGAAGTTGAACTCAGTTCAGTAATATCTAACCTTGACTTATAAACTAGAAACTGGAGATGAGCGAAATAGTTCTCCACGTTTCGCCCACGAAAATGACGCCCGTAGACTCTAATGGGTGAAAAAAAAAATTGTCGCACATCAAAAAGAAATTGTTGTCCGGAGACTTCAATGCATTTCGGCAATTTTTTGGTGAAGAGAAACTGGTCACATTCTACCATCACTACTAGAAACGTCATATTGGACCACAAACCCAAGATTGGTGGCAAGGGACAGAACTAGGGGTAGGCAGAAGAGGCACGTGCCTAGGGTGCAAAGTAAAGGGGTGCCAGGCACGTACCCCTTGTGCCGTTTTCCCGTGGATGCAGCACATATTCAGCACACATGCAAGACAGGAGGGGTGACGTAGTCAGCTGGGTTGCTTAGGCATCCGGCCGACTCGGACCCAAATATTGCATCCAGGGATGTGATTGCATGCACTCCTTGCTCTTCTGTATTGTTGCATTAAACACCAATGTGCCCCCCACTCTGCTCCAATGATTAGTGCACAAGAGAGTCTATTGACACTGGAGACACCACCACCCTGAATGTTATGGCAGTTGCAAGATTCCCTACAGGTTGCAGCAATAACGGCACCGATGCAGTGGTAGAGCTTGAAGCCCATACCAGTGACAACTTAACAGGATCAGGATTAGGCCAAGAGACTGAGCCCCAAAATTCTAAAGGACCTACGCCCCAAAGCTGATGTTAATTTGTCAACCCCTCCTTTCTAGTGACATCATTGTGTCGGCCCTGGACAACTTAAATTGCTCATTTTAGTGATGGGAGAAACTGACCCGTTTTGCTTTAGCAAAAATTTTTGCATTTTGCAAATCGCGCAAGTTTTTTTCCCTATACACTAAATTCTATGAGCTTTGTGAAAAACTTTGCCCATCACTGCTCAACACTAATAAATATTGATGATAAATTGTTCCACACTCTACATTAATAGAAATAGTTTAATTCCGATAAGGGACCTTTCTGTAATTTGGATTTATACCTAAAGTCTGCGAAAAAAAATCTTGTAAAGATTAAACACAGGTATAGGATCCGTTATGTAGAAAGCACGAAATACAGGAAGGCCGTCTCCCAAAGACTCCATTTGAATCAAATAATTCAATTGTTTTTTAAAACAAATTCTCTTTAATAATAAATGAAGTCGTTTGCACATGGATAGGGAAATGGCTACAGGATCGGGTACAGAGGGTGTTTGTTAATGGGACATTCTCTACTTGGAGTAAGGTTCTTATTGGGGTCCCTCAGGGCTCAGTATTGGGTCCACTTTTATTTAACTTGTTCATTAATGACTTAGGGGAGGGTATTGTAAGTAATGTATCAGTGTTTGCAGATGACACAAAATTATCCAGCCCAATTAATTCCATCCAGGATGTGGCATCCTTGCAACATGATCTTGACAAACTGGCAATCTGGGCAGCTAAGTGGCAAATGAGATTCAATGTTGATAAATGTAAAGTCATGCACCTGGGATGTAAAAATATCCAAGCCACTTATACCCTTAATGGGACTGCACTAGGCAAATCCATAATGGAAAAGGACCTTGGAGTCCTTGTAGATGATAAACTTGGCTGTAGCAAGCAATGCCAGTCAGCAGCATCAAGGGCAAATAAGGTCTTGAGTTGTATTAAAAGGGGAAATGATTCACGGGAGGAGGGGGTCATTCTTCCACTGTATAGAGCACTGGTAAGGCCCCATCTAGAATATGCCGTACAGTTTTGGTCTCCATCACTCAAACAGGACATTATTGTATTAGAGAGGGTACAGAGAAGGGCAACTAAGCTGGTAAAAGGTATTGGAAATCTTAGCTATGAGGAAAGACTGGCCAAATTGGGGATGTTCACATTGGAGAAGAGGCGCTTAAGGGGAGATATGATGACTATGTATAATATCATATAATAATTTCTCTAATGCTTTATTTACCAGTAGATCTTTCCAGCTGACACAAGATCAACCATTCCGATTAGAAGAAAAGAGGTTCCGCCTAAATATTCAGAAGGGGTTTGTTACAATGAGAGCTGTGAAGATGTGGAATTCTCTCCCTGAATCAGTGGTACAGGCTGATACATTAGATAGATATGGATGGTGTTTAGCAAGTGAGGGAATACAGGATTATAGGAGATAGCTCATAGTACAAGTTGATACAAGGATTGGTCCCATTGCCATTTTGGAGTCAGGAAGGAATTTTTTCCACTCTGAGGCAAATTGAAGAGGCTTCAAATGGGTTTTTTGCTTCCTCTTGATCAACTGGCAGTTAGGCAGGTTATATATATATATAGTTAAAAGGTTGAACCTGATGTGTCTTTTTTCAACCTAACTTACTGTGTAATGAAGCTGTAAGCGCGGGGTGGTGCTTGCCGAGGCATGCAAGATTCCTAAAAAGCAGGGAAACCACACATTTCTAAACAGACACGATGACTTGGCAACCCATAGAAACAGTGTCAACACTGCCTGTTCACACAGCTCGTAGGCAGGGGATACATGTGAGCAGAGCGCTCTGTAGGCCATGAGCGTGTGTGTGTCCTGACTGTCTGTCAGCACCCTGGGAATGGGCTAATGAATAGTCCCGCTAAAAGGTTCGTCTCTAAAGCAACATCGGCCCTGCTCTTTATATTACCTGCACTTCTGACTCCTGAGACAATTTAGGAGAAATTAAACCCTTACTACTTACCTCCCAACATTTTGGAAATAGAAAGAGTGACTATTTTTTACCAAGCCCATTTTTGTGGCCACACCCCCTAATTAGCATTTTCTGTGGTTTTTATGTTATTACAGTTTTGTTAATGAAGGTGAATTGCCCTTTAAACTGCAAGTCACAGTTTCCCCAAGAGACCTGCTTATCTTAAATTGTTATAATGGTTTCTTTTTCTTATCTTAAATTGTTACAAATGTATCTAAGTGCACCTGGCACGTATTCTGAGCTCTCTGCCAAAAGCCAATTAAGTTTTAGAAATGTTGTATCTTTTTTTGGCTGTTCAGTGCAGGAGATTGAAGAGAAAGTCGGGACATTTCAGTAACAATCTGCGACTGAGGGTTGAGCTGTCAAAATCAGGACTGTCCCGTGAAAAACGGGACACTTGTTTATATTACCTGAACTTCTGACTCCTGAGACAATGTTGGAGAAATTAGACCTTGAAATTAGTTTTTGGGTTGAGATCCTCTTTAATTTCAATATAAAAGAGGATTAAACAGAAAGTTTTGATCTAAATGCTGAATAACATTTACACCTACTCCTGGTTTAGCTTTAGATTATAAGCTCTTGTGAGCAGGGCCCTCAGATTCCATCTTTATACTGTAACCCTTGTTTGCTATAAATTACTGGATTGATTAATACTGTAATACCACAACTTTCAGCACAGCCCCAAGTACGCCAAGTTGGCTGTGGGCTGCTGAAAATGTTAGTTTAACAACATCTGGATTAGGGCTACAGGCTGTCGATATCAGCAAATGGCTTTTTTTTTCAGCCAGCCACAGATTTAACATTGAAAGCAAAAATGTCATTGTTGACACGGCTTACACCCCCAGGTACAAATTTGCCCAGTGTTGACAAATGAGCCCCACTGGGTATAACAGAAACTGCCTGTAAAGTACATTTTTGGTGCAAAAACTGCCATCTGCCACAATTGCAGGAACATTAGGTTGGTTGGTTCACCTTTAATTTAACTTTTAGTATGTTATAAAATGGCTAATTCTCAGCAACCTTTCAATTGGTCTTCATTTTCTTTCTTTTTTTTATATATAGTTTTTGAATTATTTGCCTTCTTCTTCTGTCTCTTTCCAGTTTTCAAATCGGGGTCACTGGCCCCTGTCTAAAAACAAATGCTCTGTAAGGACTACAAATGTTGTTGCTACTTTTTATTACTCGTCTTTCTGTTCAGGCCTCTCTTATTCATAGTCCAGTCTCTTATTCATATCAATGTATGGTTGCTGGGGTAGTTGAGATGTATCAAAAGGAGAAATGAAAGAGCTGACCCATATCGCTGCACCCTCCCATCCATAAGCTCCGAAGTTCATATGAGGTGGTTTAATTAAAATGTAACCTTTAATATAACATTAAAACAAATTAGGGATGCACCGAATCCACTATTTTGGATTTGGCCGAACCCCTGAATCCTTTGTGAAAGATTCGGCCGAATACTGAACCGAATCCGAACCCTTATTTGTATATGCAAATTAGGGATGGGAAGGGGAAAAATTTTGACTTCCAAAAAGTCACGCGATTTCCCTGCCCACCCCTAATTTGCATATGCAAATTAGGATTCTGATTCGGCCGAACCCGAATCCTGCTGAAAAAGCCGAATCCTGGCCGAATCCCGAACCGAATCCTGAATTTGGTGCATCCCTAAAAGAAATGTCCAGTGTGGAACATTAAAATACCAGTTGGCTGCAGGAGGCTGATTGACCAGGCAATAGGTGGGTTCAGGAGGTTATGTGCTATTGCACCTGTAATAATAACTAATATCGACAAATAGTCAAAATGATTGTGTAGCATGTTCAAAATGCCACCGTGATGAAGTGTAATCGCCAACAAAGTCACCCAGAGGATACCCCTCCTAATGCCAACTCCTTCACCCACTTCGAGATCCCTCCCATAAAGTGAGAAGCTGAACACACTCAAGTTGGTAGCGGTGACCTAAGGCTGTTATCGTGAAACAATGTTCGGTGGAGTGCAGTATGCCTCAGGCACATTTAACATTGAATAGCTACAAGTACTCGCTCACGGATCTCCAAGAGCCTCCAACCCCTTCACCCACAATGAGTCCCCTCCCGATCCGTAAATGTTGATTGCCCTTCAGAGCCCCTATCAGCCATCCTGCCTGTCAACTAAAAGTGCGCCTGAAACGCGTTTCACCCGCTAGTTGTGGGCTTTGTCAAAGGGTAGTTGAGACCCTAGCAACCAGATTGCTAAAATTGCAAACTGGAGAGCTTCTGATGAAGTGACAGGGAGCCACGAAATGCATCAAGCGGGCAGCCTAAGTGTGTGTTTTGCTGCTGTAATTATGGAGATTTTAAATGAATTTTTGAATAAATCTTGACTTTTTAAAGATTTTTAATAACTGGCCTCCTCCATGCTCCGTTCTTGAATCTACTATGGACAAGACATCCCTGCAGGGGATGGCAGTGCACGTGCAGCACGCTGAAGCCAGTTAAAGTCCGGTAAGTGCTCCCACTTAAGCTATTTGATCCAAACTGGAGAGCTGTTGAATAAAGAAGCTAAATAACTCAAAAACCACAAATAATAAAAACCAATTGCAAATCGTCTGAGAATATCCCTCTCTGCATCATACTAAAAGGCAAAATCGTACCCCTTGGTGCTCCATTCACTCGTGGGACTTGTGGCAGGGGCAGTGCTGTGCTGGGGTGAGAACCAAAAATAAATAGTCATTCACTAGGGGGTTTGGGCACCGGTAAAGATACCGAATGAAATAGAATTCTGAAGCTTCCATACTCCCCTGTAAGCCTTAGTGCCGTTTCCATACAAGCCCCCAAATGTTATTTAGTAAAACTCCTTCATATTTCTGACATTTCAGTAATGTTTTATTTATTCCAGATGCTAAAGAAATGTTACGCAGTGACCACCCTGACTACTTTTTCCCCAATAAAATTAAAATGGAAAGCTGCAGGGTCCGATCACAAATGATAAAATATGTATATATATAAACATACTTATAATGTATTTCTTATGGTGCTGTTAAGGGTCAGCAAAGCTACTCAGAGCCCTATTTCTCCCATTAGATTACTGAAATTCCATTTTCTCTATGGAGTCTAAAGAGTCAGTTGCAATTGTTTAATGTGATAATAAGCTCCGAGCATCACTCTAGTGTTTTACCCTGGAAATTCTGGGAGAAACTATCCACTTTTACACAACAGTAGTGATGGCCTAATTTTTATTGCCAGGTGCAAATTCGCGGCAAATTCCCACGATTCGCCGCTGGTGAATTCCCACGATTCGCCGCCGGCGAATAAATTAGCGAAACTACCACAAAGATTTGCCGGCATAAAAAAATGGATGCCGGTGTCATTTTTTTTGGACGCTAGCGCAATCAGCATTTCGCAAATTTTTCTCCGTTTTGAAAATTTCGCAAGAAATTCGTGAATTTTTCGGCAAAGCAAAACCCCGCCAATTTGGCCCATCACTACACAACAGTATCAATCAATGGAGCGTATAGCCTGTGGGGCTGATTTATTGGATTCTCTGCTGAGAAGTGGTACTGCCAGCGATAATGCTATTGATACCAAGGAACGTTTGCATAAAACATCTCCTAAAAGGGGCAGAGTCTCTCATTTCAATCACCAGGAACAATACCGTAACACCTCGCCTTTAAATATGAATGAGTACAGGTATGGGATCCGTTATCCGGAAACCCATTATGCAGAAAGCTCATACTTAGTGAAAGGCCGTCTCCCACAGACTCTGTTGTATCCAAATAATCCAAATGTTTAAAAATCATTTCCTTTTTCTCTGTAATAATAAAACAGTAGCTTGTACAGGTATGGGATCCGTTATCTGGAAAGCTTCAAATCACAGGAAGGCCATCTCCCACAGACTTATTTTATCCAAATAATCCAGCTTTTAAAAATAATTTCCTTTTCCTCTGTTATAATAAAACAGTCACTTGTACTTGATCCTAACTAAGATATAATTAATCCTTATTGGAAGCAAAACCAGCCTATTGGCTTTATTTAATGTTTACATGATTATCTAGTAGATTTACGGTATAAAGATCCAGTAGATTTACGGTATAAAGATCCAACTTACAGAAAGATCCATTATCCAAAAAAAACCCAGGTCCTGAGCATTCTGGATGACATGTCCCATACCTGTACTTGAGCCCAACTAAGATATAATTAATCCTTACTGGAAGCAAAACCAGCCTTTTGGGTTTATTTCATGTTTACATGATTTTCTAGTATGAAGATCCAAATTATGGAAAGACCCATTATCTGGAAAGCCTGAGAAGTTTGGATAACAGGTGCCATACCTGTATAAGTACAGTAGCCTATAGCCACCAATCAGCAGTTATCCTTTATCGGTTTAGTACAGTCAGAATAATGAAAGCAAATATCTATTAATACGGATATGGAACAACATCCTCAGTTATGGACAAATGTGTGTGCCCAAGAATGCTGTATGGTTAGGGACACTACAGGTATGGGATCTGTTATCAAGAATCCCATTATCCAGAAAGCTCAGAATTATAGGAAGGCCATATCCCATAGACAATGTTTTATTCAAATAATTCAGATTTTTAAAAAACGATTTCCTTTTTCTCTGTAATAATAAAACAGTAGCTTGTACTTGATCCCAACTAAGATATAATTAATCCTTATTGGAAGCAAAACCAGTCTATTGGGTTTATTAAATGTTTACATGATTTTATAGTAAAAGTAAGGTATGATAATAAAATAACGGAAAGTCCCGAGCATTCTGGATAACAGGTCCCATACCTATACTGGTAAAAATCTGAAGGATTCCAAAATGGATAAAAGGGCAAATAATACCTGTACAAGGGTGATGATGATTATGATACTGAAGTGCTGGCTAAGGAGCAAGAGGAGGCAGGGGTCTTTGACCTCGTAATTGGTTCTGGAGGAGATATTTTTAGGCCACTCTTGTCAGTCGGGAGTAATATTGATAGAGGGGCAGTGAAGGAAAACAGACACTGATAAAAGGAATAGAAGCAGAAGATGATAGCCCCTGTGATATTGAAATCAATGGCCCTACATGCTATGTTACACATAGAAAAGACATAGAGATTCACTTCTTTAGGCCACCATACATGATCCAGAAGAAGGCACAGAGTCCTAGGTACTGTAGTATGAGCAGTAACTAGATGTTACTGGGCCCCAGTATCGGACTGGGACACCAGGGGCCCAAAAAACCATAGACCAGGGGCCCACTCTCAGTACTATTGTTTTTCCTCTCCTCGTTCAACCTCAATTCTACTAGTCTCTTTTCTTTACAGACTATAATCTATTATTCCATCTATTTAGCCTCTTTGTTCTCATAGAAATAAGGAATGAACATGAAATAGGACAAATGTTTAGCAGCATGAGGGCCCACTGATACCTGGGCCCACCGAGAGTTTTCCTGGTATCCCGGTGGGCCAGTCCGACACTGCTGGGCCCCACAGCAAATAAATTTTAGGGCCCCCAACATATCTAGAGATTGTCCTGTTTTCCAATATACTGTATGTTGAAATTGCTATTATTTGATCATCATGGAACCCCTTATACCTCCTGGGACCCCTTGCAGCCGCAGGGTCTGGTTCCTCTGTAGTTACTCCCCTGAGCATGACCAGGGGCCCCAAACTAAAGGGAATAAATGATGTAGCTCAGGGATGTCCAACCTGTAGACAATGTACCTTCATGAATATTTTCAGTGATTGTCCTCCACTATCTGAATGGTTGAAAGCTTCACCTGTTATAAATACTACAAGGTAGTAGTGCCTAAAGGGCCGCCATGTCCTTGGTGCTGATCCCAGGGCCTACTCTCGCAACAATTGCTGATGGGAATTGACTTAGGCTGAGGCCCACTAGGTTCTGGAAACAAGAGGAGAACATTTGGTCTCTGGCTGCCATGTCTAACAACACAAGGTCAAGACATACTAAGAGTATGAGTAAGAGTTTTTCCAAATGGTTTATTTTTTTCCCCAAGGGTGCAAATACATATTTTCCTCTGGATTGTAGCTCCACATACAATGTAAATGTCAGTTACTCTTATTCTCTGTTTCCATCAGTTTTGGTTAAATGAGGGGCCCCTGAGATGGCTAAATGAAGAGGCGTTTGCCAATACATCGCTCATTTGTGGGATCCCTGTAATGTTTAATGTGTCCTCGGTGAATGATTACCCTGCTCTCCTTTCAGTCGGCTTTACAATGTCTTGTAACTAGAACTTCCCCTGTTCTTCTCTGCAGCGGAGCAGACTAACAGGGGGAATAGTTATGTGTTTAGCTCATAGCAGCTGGTGTGAAATGAACTGCAGACGTGTTTAATGTTAAAACATGTATAATTTTTGTTATGAACAAGGGGCCTAATGATGGAAAGTTCTAGGTGTTCTGACGCCCCCCCTGCCACACACACACATCTCAGAAATACTATTTAGTATATGACGGCAGATGCTTTAAAGGGATCTTTTTATGATGACGTTTTTATTTCTAAATGGCACTGTTTACACTGCAAATAATTCACGCTACAATATAAAATGTTCATTCCTGAACCAACAAGTGTATATTTTTAGTTGTAATATTGGTGTGTAGGTGCAGCTCAGCTCATTTTGCCTGGTCATGTGCTTTCAGAAAGAGCCAGTGCTGCACTATGGAACTGCTTTCTGACAGGCTGTTGTTTCTCCTACTCAATGTAACTGGATGTGTCGCAGCAGGACATGGATTTTACTATTGAGTGCAGTTCTACCAGGGAGCTGGTATCTTGTGTTATGGAGCTGCTCAACCTGTTTACCTTCCCATTGTTCTGTTTTTAGGCTGCTGGGGGGGAAAGGGAGGGGTGATATCACTCCAACTTGCAGTACAGCAGTAAAGAGGGACTGAAGTTTATCAGAGCACAAGGCACATGACTGGGGGCAACTGGGAAACTGACAATATGTCCATGTCAGATTTCAAAATTAAATATAAAAAAAAAATCAGTTTGCTCTTTTGAGAAACGGATTTCAGTGCAGAATGCTGCTGGAGCAGCACTATTAACTGATGCATTTTGAAAAAAACATTTTTTCCCATGATAGTATCTCTTTAAAGGCAACTTCTAATTGGGGCAAGGAGCTGCTACTTGTGTATAAAGTGGTGCTGCTGTCCATGGCAAAGTATTCAGCAACCTGTACTCATGTAATTCTTTTCACTCCAGCTGAAGCTATAACCATAAATACTCCCCAACGACTGGATTATGGAAAATTCTGGGATCTGTAATTGCAAAACATATATAAATTCTATCTAGAATAAGCATTCATCACTAAAGTCCCCTTTCATGCATGCGCTTGCTCACTATCCCAGAGCTTAGTCTATGGGCAGCCACCCTTTCTGGTTGGCAAAGGGTTACTGAGGTGCCAGGGCCCATGTGCAAGAGCTAAGCTGGCCAGATGCAGAGGGTTGTTCCCCTTTAAATTAACTTTTAGTATGATGCAGAGAGGGATATTCTGAGACAATTTGTAATTAGTCTTCATTTTTTATTATTAGTGGATTATGATTTATTTAGCTTTTTATTTTGCAGCTCTCCTGTTTGCAACTTCAGCAATATGGTGGCGAGTGTCCAAATAACCCTAGCAACCATACATTGCTTTGAATAACATACAGGAATATGAATATTAGAGGCCTGAATAGAAAGATGAGTAATAAAAAGTACCAATAATGATAACTTTGTAGCCTTACAGCACATTTGTTTTATTTAGATGAGGGTTGGTGACCCCCATTTAAAAAGTGGAAGGAGTCAGGAGAAGAAGGCAAATAATTCCAAAACTATAAAAAATAAATAATGAAGACCAGCTGAAAAGTTGCTTAGAACTGGCCAGTCTATAACATAACTTAAAGGTGAACCAGCCCTTTAATACGGAACAAACCTATGAACAGGCAGTACCACCTCATGTGTTGGGGGTAACACAGACCCCAAGTGTCCAAGCAGTGGGCAAGCCAAGAATTCCCCTCCACAAGCCATTTTGCTTCAGAGCCCTCATTGGGCCAAAATGTAATACAGGTTACTTCATATAAATGGAGGCAACGGCATTTGCTTTCCATCCATAATCTTACTTGACATCAAGAGGAGTCTTTGGGCCTCACCAACTAGGGGTTTCAGGGTTGGTCATATAAGGCATTTGTCCTGAGCTCTTTGCACCACACCTGGAGAGGTTGCAGTTTGGACACTTCTGTATATAATGTTTTTTCTCATACTGGGGCCCTTACATTGGCCAGGGCCCCTCCAGTAACATCAAAACATTTTTTTTTAAAAATTCGTTAGTACACATCTAAAAAAACACCAAGACAAATTAAACTTTAAAATCATAAAGTCTTTATTAAGAAATAATTTACTGAAACTCCGCTTGCGCTCTTCTTCAGAAAGCGATCGACGATCCATCGTTCGGCGCTCGATTTCTCCTCCCTGCCTTCCTTATAGGGAGGAGAAATTGAATGATGCACGATGGATCATCGTCTTTTCTATAGAGGAGTGGAAGCGGAGTTCAGTAAGTTATTTCTTAATAAAGGCTTTGCGATTTTAAAGTTAAATTTGTCTTGGTGTTTTTTTTTATGGATACAAATTTTTTACATTTTTTTTTTGATGTTACTGATCCTTTAACTAACTTTGGCCCTTGCAATATACTTATAGGCTCCATTACATTACATCCTGGTGATTCTCCTTGGACATCAAAGAAGACACTTCCTGCCCTGTATCCTTAATTAAAGAACCAGACTAACCTATGCCCTGTACCATGTGTAGGTATAGGATCCGTTATCCGGAAACTAGTTATCCAGAAAGCTCTGAATTACGTAATGTCTCCCATAGACTCCATCTTATCCAATTAAACCACATTTTTAAAAATGATTTCCTTTTTCTCTGTAATAATAAAACATTATCTTGTACTTGATTCCAACTTATTAATCCTTATTGGAAACAAAACCAGCCTATTGGGTTTATTTAATGTTTACATGATTTTATAGTAGATAAAGTATGAAGATCCAAATAATGGAAAGATCCATTATCAGGAAAACCCCTGGTCCCGAGCATTCTGGATAACATGTTCCATACCTGTACTTATTTCAGGTACCTGCAGGGACCCTACAGCATTAAAGGTATCCCCCCTTGTACCTGGCTAATGCTTCTGATAGCAGGCTACATACTCAGAATATATATATATATATATATATATATATATATATATATATATATATATATATATATATATACATACTATATTCGGGAAAATGCAGTGTTGTTACCAGGCATCTGTCAATGCTTCGTGTTTATAGCTTCATAGCCTGAATCCATAAAACCCTCTAGAACAAACATGTAAGATACATTCTAAATAGGAAAACACATGTAAAATGTCAATGGCTCGCGGGGCCAGACCACACGGGTAGTAATGTCAGATAAGAATGTCTCAATAAAGAACAAACAGCTGGATGTTTTCTTCTACATAAAGGCTTGGAATGATTGCAGAAGCGAGGATGCTTATCTGAATTACATCAAAGAGTGCTTTGTATACTCCATATTCCATCATAATCTGTAAGACATAGCAGCTGTTTGGAGGCAATACAAATATTCTTATTGGCTGGCCGTTGGGTGCACCAATTATCCAGAATGCTCGAGACCTGGGGTTTTCCTGATAAGGGATCTTGTCATAATTTGGATCGTCATACCTTTAGTCTACTAAAATCATTTAAAAATTAAAAAATTGCAATTTGATCGCTTGGCCTCCAATAAGGATTATTTATATCTTAGTTGGGATCAAGTAGAAGGTAATGTTTCATTATTACAGAGAAAAAGGAAATCATTAAAAAAAATTGAACTATTTTGGAGTCTATGGGAGATGGCATTCTCACAATTAGGAGCTTTTCGGATAACGGGTTACCGGATGATGGCTCTCATACATGTACCCTGCCCAAACAGATGCCAAGTTGAAAAATAAATTTGAAATTATCAACCACAGATGTACCCTGACCAGACAGAGCTCTACTATTCCTCAGACCCCTCAGATTCTCTTGTTTAGCCCAAATAAATGGAATAATGCTATATGGAAATCTTGTTTATAATAACTGTTCAGCTTGTGGTCAGAATATCAACTGCCTAACAATATTGGCCTCTGCATGGCCTATCTCACATGAAGCATTGACTACCACGGTCGCTTTTCCCATTCACACTTACTTTCCATTCCCATGTGGCCCCCACTTTACATCACCAGTGGCTGTCAAAGGAAATAATTTCTCCTTTGACCTAAATGGAACTCAACTGCAGATGGGGGAAGAGCATTTTGGCCGCTGTAGTTCTCACTGGAAGCACCAAAGGTTTGGACACCATAGGCCTTAGATCTGCCAAATTGTCTATAATTGGATCATTGGAGGGTCATAAAGAAAAAAATGATATATGGACACCAAAACTATAAGTTGAAAGCTCTCCAACGTGTAACAATGGCCAAGGGACTCCAGCCCCAGACTCTCAGCTCTAGTGAGAGTAAGAAGGACAGGCACAAGTAGGTGTTGGGAACTTAAATAGGCCAACAAAAATGCATTAAAAAGCAGAAAAAAATATTTATTTATTCCATGATCTCTCAAGCCTTTTTGTTGGCCGATATGTGGGTTCTTTGAGTGTCCAATGCCTACTTTTTACCATCCTATAAATAGAGGGTCAACCAAATAGATACCAGAAAAGTAAGCAACATGGTAGCAGGAGAGGGCAAGTGCAGCTGTTAGGGTTACTGGATGTACAAACAAATGGCATGGACAACGTAATGGGAAGGATGGAACACAGATGGAAAGTAATTTGTTCCTCTTCAGCCACCCAGATAGACCTCCAGCACTAGCAGCGTTATGATGCCAAGTAATACATCTGCTTGCAGTAAAGAAGAATGCTATTGTAAAGTTACTGCACATTCAGGGCAATATTCTGATTGGCCAAATAAGGTTTAGATGTTTGCTATAAATAATAGTCCCATGATTACTGAAAACCACTGATTGGCTAGATAACAAAACCACGGCAGGATTACAGTAGAAGCCCTCAATCTAACAACGGTTACATGCTCTACATCCCATAATTCTGTATGTGGCCACAGATATTGTATTTTTTTTAACAATGAATTGCTTTTAACAAGGGGTGGGTATGCAAGAAGGTCTATAAGAGATGACGGCAAAGGCTGCATAGTGGGAGTCATAGTTCACAACAGTAGGAGGGCCTTACTGTTATAGAACATGAATGGCAGAAATGGATGAAAAGAGTTTATGGGGAAGATCTGGAGGCCAGGGGCCACTAATGCATAACTGGTATAAACTATGGGACTATAGGGAGCCTCTTTGATTGGTAGATAATTGATATCAATATCAAGATTGGGGGGAAAAGTAATAAATCACTGCAGGCCCACCAACTGGATACACATGGGAAAATAAAATCAGTCATGAGTTCAACTGTCCATGAACTGCCTACATCTTTGGATCTTAATCACGCAATTTCCAATTAGACACATTGATAAATACATTCAACTGATGATTGTCCATAGAATTATCAGCTGACTGTATGATTAACTCTCCCAGCTTCTATGACCTGGGTTTGTATTGGCCAGCAAGTCTGCTTACCATGTATTATTGGCACTACGTGGGCAGCAGAGCATACAAAGCTCTCGGAAATAGTGATGTGTGGGTTGACCCTAATGGCGTCATGACACACGGGTTGACTACTGGTTGGGAGGGTTTGGGTTGAAATTTGGCCACCCATTGTGAGTTAGGGTTGGGTGTGGGTCAGACTGGGGAAGTACACTCCTCCACTGCTCTTGGACATTCCATTTCCATGGCATGTGTACCAAATTTGCTGGTTAAGGTTGAGTTTTACCTGAGCCGCACAATAATACTAGCAATATCCTTAGTTGCCCTACTTCCCAGGACGTTTTTGTGGAAAGGCCCGGGTCTAGGACGGCAGAATTTCAGGGGGGCAGCATGCTGCTCAACCACACCCTCATTGGTTTGGAAGCACTGGGGATTTAGCATAGTAAGTTAGTTAGGTTGAAAATAGACACACATCCATCAAGTTCAACCTTAGCAGCAGATGCAATGGTTTTTAATATTTCCTGTGCAACAATCCTCAGTACTCCGGATCCGATAATTTGCACATGTACACAAAGGAAGGGGAGGAGACGGGGCGATGCAGGGTATAGGGCCTAGGGGCGCCTGCTATGTAAATCCGGCCCTGCTACTTCCCCAAGTCTTGGGCAATACACAAGCAGATTAAAGCTGCCGATATCTTTCCATTAGACTGATTCAGAAGCTTTTCTGCCAGTGTATGGGGCTTCCAACATGTCTCCCGATCCCCGACTTTAAAGTCTGCTGGTGCTCCGTGTTCTAATACATCTCCCTGATTTTTCCCACCTTGAGGTGGGCGATTTGGCCTGTCGGAGGCCTGTTGGAGGGCCACATACATGGGCCAATAAGCTGCCAACTCGGTCTGTCGGCAGCTTTTATCTGCTTGTGTATGGCCACCTTAAGTCAGATGGCCCCTGCTAAAAGGATGGACTATGTTTAGGCACAAAGTGTAGTGGAAGGCTCTTTCACTCAGTGGAATACCATTATACACAAAAAAGTACAGAAAGTGAATGAGGCAGAGGCTAAACCAGGATAAAGTAAAAGTAGTAGAATCACAGGGAACCAGAAACTGTTCTACAGCAAACCTCCAGCAATAAGCAGTGAATATACACCCCAAGAATCCGTACCTTCTCTGCTAATAGTTCTCGGATCCTATTCGCCTGGATGCGAAACTTCATTAGCTGGGACTCCAGCGTCATACATCTCTCTTCCCAGTCTATGGTGCCTTCAGATTCACACAGCTCGGCCATTCTTGCTCTGAATGAGAAGAAAACACAGGAGGCAGCATGAGTGGTCACGTTGTGTCACAGGGAGTGCTCCCCCTCTGCTTCCTGTACTATATCTGTAACAATTGCCCACTGTGGCACTCGCCTTCACTCCACGGCCATGAAAGAACATCTATCCAGCACAGGGAAAGCACGGAAAGTGATATGGGACTCATATTCATCCAGCTGCAGTGCAGTTCCCTTTATAATTACATTTATAGGGAATATAAAACTGGGCTTCTCTTTAATTCTTTATGAATCATAAATACTTTAAAGGAGAACTAAAGCCTAACTAAAGAAGTAGCTAGAAATGTTGTACATTGTGTTTTGTGCTTCTGTACCAGCCCAAGGCAACCACAGCCCTTTAGCAGTAAAGAAGTGTTTTATTGTAATGGCAATAAAATGTAGTAATAGTATAAATTGTAGTGACAAAATAATGTACTTTTGTGCTGCACTAGCACAACTGGTGTGTTTGTTCCAGAAACTCTACTATCGTTGATATAAACAAGCTGCTGTGTAGCCATGGGGGCAGCCATTCAAGCACAGGATACACAGTAGATAACAGATAAGTACTACTATAGTTTATATTAACAAGCTGCTGTGTAGCCATGGGGGCAGTCATTCAAGCACAGGATACACAGTAGATAACAGATAAGTACTACTATAGTTTATATAAACAAGCTGCTGTGTAGCCATGGGGGCAGCCATTCAAGCACAGGATACACAGTAAAGAAATTAAATAATTGAAATGAAGACGTAAACACCACGACACACATTAATTAAACCCAATAGGATTGTTTTGCCTCCAATAAGGATTACATATAGCTTAGTTGGGGTCAAGTATAAGTATTGTGTGTGTGTATATATATATATATATATATATATATATATATATATATATATATATATATACACTATGATGAATAGAAACTCAATGAGCAAACACACGTTCCTGTCCTGCGATCAAGATGGATTTCAGCTAGACCCTTCAAGAGAAACTCAACATGTGGAAACCTTTATGGTGACAGGTCCCTTTAAAACCTTCAAACTTGTTTCTTTATTACCGTCAGTCCTTAATCAGATTTCTCACCAGATTAACCTTTTTTTTTAACGAACTCCCTGCAACTTACTGCTGTTCCACATACCGACCCCTGCCCGTTTCTCATGTATAAAGGGAAACAAGCTGCTCCTATGGCAGGGACGTATGCTGGGCTCTTAATGCTTGTCTATGGCGGGGTCTGTGCTTAATTTCATGGGTAAAGTAAATCACTGAGAAGTCTCACTTTCCCTGGGGAAAGGTTGAGGTGTAACATTCTGTAGGTCAGGGTGTTACCAAAGTATTGTCCAATGATTTTTTTATATTTAATTTTGAAATCTGACATGGGGCTAGACATATTGTCAGTTTCCCAGGTGCCCTCAGTCATGTGACTTGTGCTCTGATAAACTTCAGTCACTCTTTACTGCTGCACTGCAAGCTGGAGTGATATTGGGGTGTAAGATTCTGAAGGTCAGGGAGGGTGTTACCAAAGTATTGTCCAATGAAGCCAAGGAGTATACTTATATTAATAACTGCAATTGGTGAACCTTGGTAAAACATTTAAAGGGATACTGTCATAACATGTTTTTTTTCAAAACACACCAGTTAATTGTGTTGCTCCAGCACAGAAACCGTTTTTAAAAAGTAAAAAGAGTTTTTTATTAACAACACTGCTATTGGTGAACTCAGATAAAACATTTAAACTATGTTTAATTTTCTAAAGGAAATGCTCTAAACTTTAACTCCCAGCAACCACCAAGTACAGTGGGATTTGCAGTTCAGCAATGTCTCTGATGCAACTAGACCTTTCCCTAGTGCAAGGCATGAATATCCATTTGCTCCAGGCCTATGAGTGATAATAATAATAATGAAACGGCAAAGCAGCATGGGAGCTGGGGTATCAGCCCTTCCTACTTAGCAGCTCCGATATAGGCACTATATGCATGCAGCAGATGTTGGGTCCCATGATATCAGTGGGCTGAGAAAACTAACGGTGAATTACAGCCGCTCAATCACTGTATCCAAGATTAAAAAAGCAGCTGTTGTCCCATTAGTCATGATCCATTAAAGGGGAAACAAAAGCTAAAATATGAGATGGATCTGTGTGAAAGTGCCTATACAGTATATATAATGTACACAACTGTATTGCTGTTTCGATTCTCTGCACTGCTGGTTCTGACTCCTTATACAATGATGCAGAAGCCAACTGGAGACCTGGAGGAGAAGGGACTTCTATTAAATTGTTTTAAGAATAAGAACCACAAAAAAGGAAAGGGCTAAATAAGCTTTGCTTTCAGCAGCAAATACAATTACATAGAACTCTAGAGTGAAAAGGGCATTTCAACATCTGGCAGTTTGATGAAAAAGTCTGGGTTTGGCAGATGCCAGAACACTACCTGCCTGTGTACTGCCAACAGTAAAATTTTCCATGGTTTGGACTAGGGCCCCTGGTACCATTGACAGCAAACCTTAACGCTACACTGTACAATAATATTGTTGACTATTAATTCCTGATTTGTGGCAACAGTTTGGGGAAGGCTCAAAAGTAAGGTCTGTACAGAATGGGTTTACTGTGATAGGACTGGGAGAACTTGACTGACCTGCATAGAGACCTGTGACATCAACCCAACTGACTCCTATGGGATGAATTGGGTGAGACCTGATCCTCAACATCGGAGCCCAACCTTAGTAATGTTCTTGTGGCTCCATGGAAGCAATTCCCACCAGCAATGTTCCATTATCAAATTAAAGCCTTCCCAGATGGGTAGAGGCAGCAAATGCCAGCCCAACATTGGACAATGGAGAGGAGAGGTGTGTGGTGACCATGTAGACTGAGAGCATGGTTTAAACTTTCCAATGCTACAGTTAGGAATTCTGGGAAATATATGCCTAGACTGTTCATAGACATCAGACTTGTGGTCCCCCAGCAAGTGGCCGTACTCATCCATGAACCTAGTTCATGAACACAGAAAGAAACGTGGATGTTACAATAAAAAATCATGTTGCAGATACAGAGTCCAGTGTAAGTAAAGGTTTCCATATGGGGATAGAATTATCTGCATGTGTTGTTTCCAGGACATGTGCAATGCACTTGTTGCCTTAGTCATAGGCAATTTAAGATTTGGGGATTTGTGAAATATAATATTAATCATCATGGTTTCGGAGCTAGAGATAATAATTCTCTACAGCTTGAAAATGGCACCTGGTTCTCTGCAAGGTGACCAAGCCCAATTTGTCTTGTTTATTCTGCGGGTTTTGTCTCCCAGTTAGAATTCCAGATAGAATTCCAGGTTCCATGAGGAGCAGGCAGGGCATGGAGTTAACTTGGGGAATGTAAGGAAGTAATGGGGCAGCACTGCTGATGTTATTCTATGTCTGGAGTTTTCCATTGTAAATAAAATAAAGTCTAGAGTAGGGTGGTCTCATTATTTGGATTAGTAGGACTGTCCAAACTATAGCTCTTTGGCCTGGGACTGTACTATAACAACAACAAAAATGATACCTACTGTCATTGTCTTGCAAAACTGTCGCCATCTTGCTCTACTCTACTGTCTAGCCCCACTTTTCCTACCTACAACTGTTGCTCTCACAGGGATTCACTATTTGTTGGGATGCAGGGCAGCTAGCACTATTTGGACTCCTCTCTCCTCAAATAATTTGGTCAGAGAGCAAATGTGGACTCTGTGGTCCTTCAATTTAATGGGATTCAGTATTATAAATGGAAGACCATCATGGGCCCCAGAGTCTGGACTGGGGCCTTCTTGTTGCAAAGGAATTTAGACACACCACCAGTCATCATTAGTGTCTAAAGCACAGTCCCTCTTTCCACTCATATTGCTCAACCTCTGCATGTGGGATGGAGTGTTGGCCCCTACACACTGTAGCAGAAACAATCCTTTGTATGTGGAGTATTCCCAATACTATTCATCACTTCCACTCACTATAAAGCCCCTGACTGGACGTATGTTATGTTTTCCACTGATCAGAATGATTCATGTTGGAACCAACAACAGTTTGAGACCTACTCCACCTCCATACTGTTCATATCACTATCACCTACCCATGTCACATGTACACAGTAAGATGCTTTTGGGCAATTACATGTGTGTCACTGTGTCATGTCTGAATTGTCAGTACACCTTTATATGAACCTCATGCACATATTGCAGTCCCTTCTACTCCCTCCCTGTGATTTGGATCAGTTGTTAGGGTTTAGGAGTGCCATATCCTTGCTCCATCTGCTATCAGGTCTACCGCATGCATGCACAGTCCACCAATGTCCTGACCGTAACACTCTCCCTATCCCAAAAACGTAATATAAGTTAAGGAGGAATGGCTAACAGAGCATGGTGGAAGAAGGAACACAGAAGAGCGCTGACCATGGAAGTAGGACTCCTGAACCCTAATCCTAATTACAGGGATGGAGCAGAAGAGATTGTAATGTGTGCATTAACTACTCATACAGATGCAGGGGGGGGGGGGAATAAATTGAAATATTTGGGAATATAAGTAGCAGACATTTCCTATGTATGCCCCATAGTGTCAATGGAAGAAATAGAAAGAGCTGTACTGGGGGGGGGGGCACGGATACAACGAGGCAACAAACAGAGGTCCCTGTTACAGATGTTCCATTTCAGATAAAGGGAGACATAAAAGAGTGAGCTCATGCACGCCACACTAGTAATCCCCGTGGGAAACTTTATAGTGGAAACATTGTATCATTAGTTCCATGCTGGTTCCCTTTAATTGGTACAGACCATCTGCTCGGTCTGGATCGGCCTGGGCATTACTTATGTTGTGGGAGGCATTGTATCCAGCAAACAGAAAGAGGACTGCTTGGCCTTCACTGGTGTCCCAAGTGTGGATTCACCTTCACCTGCACCTGCCTTAAACCAAAGCACCTTGGTCCAGTTCCCAGGACCTCACCCCAAACACAACTGCCACCATTTTGCCTTGCCAATGCAACCTTGCACTGCTGTACCCCCAATCCCATGCAGCATACACAGGCTGCAGAGCAGTTTTCTTGATTCCTGTTCTGCACACAAAATGCTCTGCCTTTATAAACTGCCTGAGAGAGTGGGGGCCCCAGGTTCCCAGATACACTGAAGGTGCCACCTTTCTAGCTCAGAAGCAGCTGACCAGTGTAGAAACGGGGCCCTTCCCCAGATGCCAAATGGTGGCTGTAAAGGCTCCGCTGTATTTGCACAGCCGCAGCGCTGAACTAACAAGACATTCAATAAACATATTATTCAGCACTTGCATTTCTGGCCTCCCTTTAGAATGACATATTCATGCCGGTGGCTCGCCAGGAGTCCCTGTGGATTCAGCAATAGCAGCACTTAGTAAACATGGGCCAGGACGTCCACGTGCACTCAATTTCTTTTACAATGCAGGAATTCTAAGTGCCAGGTTGAAGTGAATCACCCCTCTTTCTACCTCTAGAGAGAGTTCCTATACACATACACACATCTATATGTTTTATGGTGATTTCAGCAATCCGGCATCTCTTGTGTAGGGTGGGATCCCTACTGCTACCCACTATGAGTCACTAATAGTAGATGTCACCTTGAATTCATTAACCCCTTCTGTACCAACCACTGCCTTTTTAGAGTTTCCCTGCAGCCCTTGACAGCTTTCAACATCTCCAACCTACTGCTCTCTAGCTCTCTTTGAACTACAACTCCCAGCACCCCCCCCAGGATAGATAAGCCAATAATTACTCCCAGCAGTCTTGCTGCCTACAGTCTGCCAAGTGTAACAGTTTAGGTGGATATGAAGGGGATACAAATCACCCCAAACCTTTGCTTCTGATTCCCACACTGTGCCAATGGGAGCCTGGACAGACAAGGACGTACCTGTTAAACCTGGCCGGGCGATCAGCTGCTTCTGCTGTAGGATGTCACTGTGGCCCCGGAATTCCCAGGGACCCCCTGTCTCTTGTGCAACTGTCAGTTTGCAGCCAAACCATGAAGGGAAGTGCCTAGAGCAAAGCATGTGCAGAATGAGCAGGGATAGAAGGAGCCCAGTCATTCACATGGAAGGGAAAGCCCAGCCCCTGACACACAAACTGAGCATGGTGGGGGGAGAGTGAGTGGGACTTGCTGGGGGGGAGGTCAGCCCTAATTCAGCTTTATCAGACTGGAATCTCAGCATCCCAGACTATCCCAAAGCCTTTATTTCAGCACGTACCACCTCCTTTTTCCTTGGAAACCGCATGTTGTTTTTCCTCCTCTAAATATTTTACTTGTTACTGCAAATAAAACTTTAACTTTCCTGCTGAAAGGAGAGAAAGACTCAGATTTGTCCTAAAATATTCTCAGCACGGCTTTGCAGGAGCGCCATCTAGCGGAGAGCTCTGTGAATACCTGGAAAAACTGATGTGGGATCACAATTCCCCGGGGATGCAAGGGGATTTCCACCCAAAACTGTTTTTTTTCTCGTAATGAAACAAAATCTAATTCTTAGCAACCTTCCAATATAGTTTCATTACATATTGTCAATCATTTTAAAGTCATTTGCAAATGCAATTGTAATTAAAAAATTTATATTTTTATCCTGTATTGACTGGTTCTGACTCTTGAAACAATATAGCAAAATGTGTTTTTTTTTTAACTTTAGACTAACTCAAGGGAGTTCCCTAATCAACAGACTTTTTAAAGTTGTCCCTCCTGCTTTATTATTATTATGAAGGGCAGAAAAAGGCCACAGTTGAAGTCAAAGAATATTGTGATACTTGGGAACTATGCATACTTATAGTCAGGGTCAGACTGGGCCTGCGAGACACTGGGAAAAAATCTGGTGGGCCCGGCTCTTTTGGGGCCGCCAGCCCAGACCTGCTCCCTGCACTGCTCGAGGGGGGGGGGAGGTACGGCTTGGATGGGGGAGAGGGGGCTCTGCAACTGGGGGATGGTGTGGGGAACCCCTGAGACTGCCCCAAGTTCAACACTGCTTGTAGTGGTTGGAATGGGTTGATAGTCTGAGCAAAGTATTTAAAGGGGTTGATCACCTTGAGTTGACTTTTAGTATGATGTATAGCGTGATATTCTGAGACAATTTGCTATTGGTTTTAATTTTTTATTATTTGTGGTTTTTTAGATATTTAGCTTTTTATTCTGCAGCTCTCTAATTTGCAATGTCAGCAATCTGGTTGCTAGGGCCCAATTTACCCTAGCAACCATGCACTGATTTGAATGAGAATATGGAATACTAATAGGGGAGGGTCAGAACAGAAAGATGATTAATAAAAAGCAGCAATAACAATAAATTTGTAACTTTAAAGAGTATTTGTTTTTAGATGGGGTCAGTGAACCCCTCTTGAAAGAGTCAGGAGAAGAAGGCAAATAATTCATGAACTATACAAAATAAATAATGAAGACCAATTGAAAAGTTGCTTAGACTTCTATAACATACTAAAAATTAACCTGAAGGTGAACCACCCCTTAAAGGTATTGAATATTTTTAGTCTTCACCACCAATGAAAATGTAAAAAATCAATGACGATTCCACTATTAAATGAAGTCATGGAGTGGAGTGCTTCCACCATTATAAAACATTTATTGGTGTCAGGTACCTTCAAGGTGTAGGGCCCCAAACTGCCAGGGGTGTTATAAAATTAATAACATGAAAATATTAAAAATAAAGAGAAGGTAAATCTAATGTAGAACAGACTTTTCCAAATATCGCCATTCTACATCATTTACCCAAAGCTGCCATTTTGTGAGGTTGCGCGTGTCAGTCGCTGATCAGCTGACAGGAAATAGAGCAGGTTGTAACTGTAACAGGAAGACTCATGGGGGCCACACAGACAGAGGCTCTGTCCACTCATTGGATGAGGTAAGTGAGCATGCTTGTGTTCACATGGTTTCTGTGAGAGCACAGTGCTGCATGGGAGTTGATTTAAAATGGGATTATTAGAAGTACTGATATGGGATTATACAAATACGGCAAATAAAAAATCTGGCATAGACTTCAAAGCATTTAGCAAATTTTTTGCCTACTACTACTTACTCCAGAACCCAATGTTCCTCTAGAGAGGAATCCTATGTATACTATGACCGGAGGTAAATAGTTAGGGACCACCGTATGGGGGCTACCTTGATGTGGTATGGTGGTTTACCAATTTTATGATCATGTACTTAAAAAAAAACTGTTTTTGCAATGCACTCGCATAGATACTGGATTACTTATGAGATAGGGGAGCAGGGAATATGCATTGATCAATCCCTTCTCCTTTTCTTATCCTTGTAGTAAATTTGTCCGGATCAGTAGCACTTCCATTGTATTTACATATATTTTTACTTAGCCTTGGAGTGTACCCACAGCCCCCCCCCCCTTTTGTGCCTTTAGAAATGTTCCCACCCTCAATAAAAAAACTCACCCTTCCATATTTCCTTCATTGGTAGAACAACACCCTCCATCCTGGCCCCAAGATCCCACGAGGCTGCTGTGACCCTACTCTCTCACTTTGCACAACTTCTCAACCCCTTGTAGCCCTCTCCCACCCTCATCCCTGTCCAGTGTCGGAATGGCCCACCGGGATACCAGGAAAACTCCCTGTGGGCCCAGGTGTCTGTGGGCCCTTGTGCTGCTAAACATTTGGCCTGTTTGGCCCTATTTCTTTGAGAACAAAGAGGCTAAATAGATGGAATAATAAATTATAGGATGTAAAGAAAAGAGACTAGGAGAATAGCGATTGAGTGAGGAGAGGAATTATAATAGTACTGACAGTGAGCCCCTGGTCTATGGTTCTTTGGTGGGCCCCTGGTCTAAGGTTTTTGGGTGGGCTCCTGGTCTAAGGTTTTTGGGTGGGCCCCTGGTGTCCCAGTCCGACACTGCCCCTGTCACCATCTGCCCCTTCCCATAGACACTCAGCCTTTGCTGTCTTGTTCTCCTACCTGCCCTCTGCCTTCTTCGGCCCATTCCACTTGTATCTGTCATCAGCCCAGCTCTGTGCCAGCAGCACTGTCAGAACTCTATCATTTCCCTCCTCTCATTCACTACTCCTACTCAATGGCATTCTTTCCATCTGAACCTCTCTCCCCAGCCGTCCTAATGCTCCTTCCAACTATTTCCCTTTCCATACACAGCTCAAAACGAATTAGTGAATGCTATTTAAAGGAGAACTAAACCCTATACACTGAACTTATTGCACCAGCCTAAAGTTTCAGCTTGTCAATAGCAGAAATGATCCCGGACTTCAAACTTGTCACAGGGGGTCACCATCTTGGAAAGTGTCTGTGACACTCACATGCTCAGTGGGCTCTGATTGGCTGTTGAGAAGCTAAGCTTAGGGGTCGTCACTAATTATCCAGCAGAAAATGAGATTGGTCTGTAATATAAGCTGATGCTACAGGGCTGATTATTAAATTCTGATGCTAATTGCACTAGTTTCTGTGCTGCCATGTAGTAATTATCTGTATTAATTACTAATCAGCCTTATATTGTGACATTTCTATTCTATGTGTACTGTATATTGTGAGTGGGTCCCTAAGCTCAGTAAGTGACAGCAGCACAGAGCATGTGCAGTGAATCAGCAGAAAAGAAGATGGGGAGCTACTGGGGCATCTTTGGAGACACAGATCTTTACTGCTAAAGGGCTGTGGTTGCCGTGGGCTGATACAGAAGCACAAAACATCATGTACAACATTTCTAGCTATTTCTTTAGTTAAGATTTAGTTTTCCTTCAACATCAGCCCAAGAAATAAATACATATGTCTTTATTTCTTGCGCTTAGGGGATTAAAACAAGTGACTGTAAAATTGACAAAAGTTCTATTCTAACACTTTTGCAATTTACATTTATCGTTTATTATTTTTTTTAAATCCAAAATATGAAGGGATTTATGAACTGTAAATATAATTGAATTTTCTTACAACATCGCCACCTGCCGTCAGTTTTTTAACTGCGCAGAACAGCGAAATAATCCACATTTACCGCTCATCTCCTTGGTTTGATGAAACACTTGGGAAGGGGGAGAGCGTCTATCTCTTCATTAATCAGGATTTTAACAGAAAATAATTTAGGGCTCTTACAGACGAGCGTTTGAAGCTGCGCTCCCCTGCGTTCCGTTTTTATGCGTTCAGCCGCAGGGAAACGCATTCAGTTTTTTTCAATGGGGCTGTACTCACACAGGCGCATGTAGGTGCCGAACGCAGGAAAAATGCAGCATGTTGCGTCTCAACCTGTGTTTGGCACCTACATGCGCCTGTGTGAGTACAGCCCCATTGAAAAAAACTGAATGCGTCTACTACTGCGCTCCCCTGCGGCTGAACACATAAAAACGGAACGCAGGGGAGCGCAGCTTCAAACGCTCGTCTGTAAGAGCCCTTAAAGAAAAGACAATTCTGGCATAGAATTGACAAAGAAACTAGGCTCAGGGGAGTCAGGTTTATTTAAGGCTAATCCTAAGAAACTTTTCGAATGGTCTTCATGATTTTTTTTATACTTTTTGCAATATTTTCCTTCTTCTTCTGACTCTTTCCAGCTTTCAAATGGGGGTACACTGACCCCATCTAAAGAAAACAAATGCTCTGTAGGGCTACAAATGTATTGTTAATGCTACTTTTGATTTCTCATCTTTTTATTCTGGTCTCTCCTATTCATATTCCAGTCTCTTGTTCAAATCAATGCATGGTTGCTAGGGAAATTTGGACCCTAGCAACCAAATGGTTGAAATTGCAAACTGGAGAATAAAAAAATAAATAACTCATAAACCACAAATAATAAATAAAATGAAAACCAATTGCAAATTGTCTCAGAATATCAGTATCTAATTAGGAGGGAACTAATCACTAATGATATATAGGCAGTTAACATGTGAAACAGTTAAGAGGACAACATGCAAAGATCTGTTCTGAACATGTTAAGAATTAGTATATTGTGTACTTTGTCCCCGCCTAGTGGTACATGACCTCTCGTTCCGATTAATCCTTTATATACAGGTATGGGACCTGTTATCCAGAATGCTCGGGACCTGGGGTTTTCCAGATAATGGATCTTTCCGTAATTTGGATCTTCATACCTTAAGTCTACTAGAAAATCATGTAAACATTAAATAAACCCAATAGGCTGGTTTTGCTTCCAATACGGATTCATTATATCTTAGTTGGTATCAAGTACAAGCGACTGTTTTATTATTACAGAGAAAAAGGAAATCATTTTTAAACATTTGGATTATTTCTTTGGATAAAATGGTGTCTATTGGAGACGGCCTTTCCGTAATGCGGAGCTTTCTGCATAATGGGTTTCTGGATAACGTATCTCATACCTGTACTAATCGATATGACTATTTTTTGTAAATGTTGTTATTTGTGTACACAAAGCTACACATTTATTTCCAGTACACATTGTGCAGACTTGGGGAACAACAGGACAAATAACACATATATAACAGATAAATCTATTACTGTCAGGGATGCACCAAATCCACTATTTTAGATTCCCCCGATTGATTCTGCTGAATACCAAACAATATCCTAATTTGCATATGCAAATTAGGGATGGGAAGGGGAAAATATTTTTCACTTCCTTGTTTTGTGACAAATAGTTGTGTGACTTCCCCTTCCCATTCCGAATTTGCATATGCACATTAAGCTTCAAATTCGGCCGAATCCTGCTCAAAAAGGCCGAATCCTGGCCGAATCTGGAAACCGATTCTGGATTTGGTGCATCCCTAATTACTGTAACATCAAAAGATATATGGTAAAAAAAAAATGGAAAACACGAATCTATGGCAGCCAATCACTGTGCTTCAGCTCACCTAGAAGCCTATTATGCAGTCGATTTGTGGTTATTTTTATAGCCAAGTCCATTTTTACAAGTGTAAAAAGGGGGGTTATTTATTCAAGTCTGAATGCACTTGGAAGATTCTAATTTTTAGTGAAATAAAACTCGAATTTTCTGTGACTTTTCAGAAAAATTTGGATTTTGATAAATTTGTTGTGAATTCCCGCGATTCTCCCCCGGTAAATAAATTCGCAAAACCGATGCGAAAATTCGCCGGCATCAAAAAAAATGGACGCCGGCATACGTTTTTTTGGGCACTGGCGCATTTTCACAGACGAATGTGCACTAGCGTCAGAAAAACGAGACGCCGGCGGCGTTTTGCAAATTTTATGCCGTTTTGAGAATTTTGCGGGAAATTTGCGAATTTTTCGGCAAAGCGAAACTCCACAAATTCGCCCATCACTGCTGGAAAGATTTTCCACCTGACACGACATGTCTGTGATATATGAACGCTGCATGTTGCATCTTCATCAGATGAGAATAAAATCCGATGCTGACTTTTTTTCCGATTGAAATACATATGGGGGCAGATTTATCAAAGGTCGAATTTCAAAGTTATGTGAATTTTTTTCAACTCACAACTCGAATGAGAGGTTATTTATGAAAAAACTGGAACGTTTAATATTCAATCGAATAGGAGTGACCCAAAAATTCAAATCTAATTCGAATTGAATCGAGTTTTCTGCCGAATAAAAACTCGACTTTTGCGAGTCCATTTTTTTTTTGACACGCAACATTATTCCCATTGGAGTCTATGGGGCATCATTTTTGCAGCAAAAATTTGGCGTATCACTACAATTAACATCTTCAAATAGTTCAAAGGACCTCGGTCATTGACTTCGGCAGGTTTTAGGTGGAGAATAGTCGAATTGGAACTGGTTCCAGGGTAGAGGTGTGATACATCTCACATTCAAATTTGAGTTGGTGGTTTAAAATTAGAATTTCTGAGTTTTGACCAAATAAAAAAAAAATCGAAAATGAGATTTTATCATTCGAACCATAATAAATCTGCCCCTGACTGTCGGATGTAGATGAACAAATGACACCATTAAGCTTCAATTCAGTGAGAAAAAGGTTTATCGCATGAAAAATCATGCACGAGATTCAATTTGAGATGCAATTTAATTCAGAAAAAAATCTCACATTTAGAATGTGAAAACTCTATTGAAATTTGTGGGGAAAAAACTGGAACGGAATTTGGAGAAAAGTTCTTTCTCCTTGAATTGAATCTCGTCCGTGAGTTTTCACGTGATGGGCGAATTTTGTTGCCCATAGACGTCCATGCATTTTGGTGAATTTTCACCGTTTCAAAGCAAAGCGGCGAAAGTTCACGGAAATGCATTGACGTCTATGGGACGACAAATACTGTATGTGGCAGGTGCACTTAGATGCATTTGTAACAATTTAACATAAGCAAAGAAACAAATGTAACAATTTAAGATAAGCAGGTCTCTTGGGGAAACAGTGACTTGCAGCTTAAAGGAGAACTAAACCCCCCCTTTAGACAAAAGTCCCCACTGCCCCCTCCCTAGTCTTACCCCTGAATTGTGTCCCCTCTAGAAATACTGACCGCACATGCAGAGTCAGCGCAGTGGAGCTCACGGGCGCCATCTTCCGGCGTTTCTGTATTGTTTGGGTCAATGTCCGTGAACAGGAAGATTGCTTCAACTGCGCAAGCACAGTTTCGGCGCTCACATTACGAAGAATACTGAAACACTGAAGATGGCGACGGTGAACTCCGCTGCGCTGACTCTGCTAGTGTGGTTAGTATTTCTAGAGGGGACACAATTCAGGGAGGAGGGGGGTAGTGGGGACTTTTGGTTAAAGGGGGGTTTAGTTCTCCTTTAAGCTGCAGGTCACCTTTTCAGAGCCGGATTTGTTTGCCGGCCGCCCCTATGCCGCGAGGTCCGACCAGGCGGCCGCGCGGTCCTAGCGCCGCCTACACTTTCCCTTCCCAGCACACACGTCCCCATAATGCGGCTGGGCAGCATGCCGCCCCTATTTTTTGCCGCCCTAGGCACGGGCCTATGTGGCTTTGCCACAAATCCGGGCCTGCACCTTTTCTTCATGAGACCTGCTTATCTTAAATTGTTACAATTGTTTCGTTGCTTATGTTAAATTGTTACAAGTGTATCCAAGTGCACGTGTGTTCAGTAGTCTTAGAGGGGACACAATTCAGGGGTAACACTTTTACCTAAAGGGGGGTTTAGTTCTCTTTTAAAGGGCAATTCACCTTCATTAGCAAAACTGTAAAAACATAAAAACCCACAGAAATGTGTTCATAACCTGCCAAATTAAAAAAAAATAACACTGTCATTAGGGGGTGTGGCCACAAAACAGGTGTGGTCAAAAATGTTTTGTCCCTCTTTCAAAATGTAGGGAGGTATGGGATGTAAATGGTTCTGCTTCCACACAGTCCCATCAGGGTTTTGGGTGACTTGGGACAGACCAGGGACAGTGCAGCAAACGTTTAACTTTGTCGGGTTTGGTTCGGCCAGGCTCTTGGATTAATCGATTTGGCCAAACCCTGGATTCCCACGTCCACATTCTAAATAGAAGAATCCGCAGGAAAAGGGAAGTAGAAGCATCTGGTCTGTGCTCTGTTACAGGAGAGAGGCAGAGAGAATCTATAGTGAATAAAGTACCCCCGATTTTAAAGAGGTTGTTCACCGTCCAAACACTTTTTTCAGTTGTTATTTTCAGATGGTTCCCCAGAAATAAAGACTTTTTTCAATTACTTTCTATTATTTATTTTTTAATGTTTTGCCAAAATCTAAATTTAAAGTTGAATGTTCGTGTCGCTGGTGTTTGAGTCTGGCAGCTCAGTAATTCAGGTGTAGACTTTAAACTGTTACAATTTTGCAACATTGAGTTGATCCATTTCTCAGCAGCATCTCTGGAGTATTAGCAACTATTGTATCAATTCTAACAGCTGTCTGTAATGTAACCCAGAGATTCTGCTCAGCAGGGACAAAGATAAGAAATGTATCAACTAAATGTATCAATTTGGAACAGTTTAGAGGGTCGGCGACTGTGCTGCCATGTATTAATTATCTGTATTAATAACTAATCAGCCTTATAATGTGACATTTCTATTCTATGTGTACTGTATATTGTGAGTGGGACCCTAAGCTCAGTAAGTGACAGCAGCACAGAGCATGTGCAGTGAATCAACAGAAAAGAAGATGGGGAGCTACTGGGGCATCTTTGGAGACACAGATCTTTACTGCTAAAGGGCTGTGGTTTGCCTTGGGCTGGTACAGAAACCCAAAACATATTGTACAACATTTCTAGCTACTTCTTTAGTTGGGCTTTAGTTCTCCTTTAAATGTCAGAATTAAAATGAATTGCTGTATCCATTTTTGCAAGTTTTCAAGTAATGCTGGTGTGTAAATAGTAGTTAGTAGTAGTTTTTGTTATGACTCAGAGGACATAGACATTTCCTTTTATTTTGCAGGTATACAATAGCAATCTAATTTCATTGTCTTTATTTACCCTCTCATTTTTATTCGATATTCATTCAATAATAGTGTTCCCCGTCCAGAACTCCTATTGGTTGGCATGGGTTAGGAGACAGGTCAAACTCTGTGATCTAATAATATGCAGGCTAATGAAGATCTATTGAACCATTACTTGCATACAAGCAGTTTGATTTATTTATTATAAGATGGAAACAGTTCTAATTTGAATATTCGCCACCTAAAACCTGCCGAGTTAATTTACAAGTCAATGGCAGAGGCCCGTTGAAATATTTTAAAGTTAATTGCCTTCCTGACATTCAAAGGTTTTTTCGTCCGAAAACTTCGTACGGTTCAAATTAGACTATAATTTTTCTGGTCGGGACTATTCGATCAAATATTAGACCTTCAAGTTTTTACACAGATACCCTCTGATTTAAGTTTTGAGTACATTCAAATTTATTAGAGTAAAACAAAATTAGAAATTCGACCTTTGCTACATCTGTCACCCGGTCTTGTGTATTGTTGGTAAATAATTAGTACTGCAAATATACACCCTTTAAAGCAACAGTGTCCCCCCCCAAAGCTTGCGCTGATCTGATCATAGTTGCTTGTTGCTTTAAATAAGAAACGTATATTTTCTGGTATTTCTTCCACTAAACAAAAGCAAAATCTGAAATTGAAAAGAAAGCCACATTCTTCTTCCTGGAACACAATTGAAACAAATGACCTGTCCTCTGTATAAACGAACCCCATACCCAAGGTGCAGCCTATGTGAGGCTATGAGATTCACACACATACAATTAAAACTAAGGGGCACGGGGCAAAGAAAGTGTTTGGAATAATCTGTGCAACAAAATGTTTCCAATAAGGGTAAAATAAAAATGATGGACTTGTGAGGCAGAGTAATATATCTTGGTTTGTTGATGATGTTTTTGTAACATTCCCATAGTGATGTGAATATCACAGCCCGGCACCACCACAAGATGGCACAACTAGCACATCATTAGCAACAGCAGCTTAGTGGTAATTTTTGGTATCTGAGTGACAGACAACAGAAGCTTTATCTTGCTGAAAGGGATTCTGTCATGAATTTTATGGTGTAATTGTTATCTAAATGACACTGCAACTAATTCACTCTACCATGTTAAATGTAATTTCTTACCCAACAAGTATATAATCTTTAGTTGTAATATTGATGTGTAGGCGCATCTCAGGTCATTTTGCCTGGTCATGTGCTTTCAGAAAGAGCCAGTGCTGCACTATGGAACTGCTTTCTGGCAGGCTGTTGTTTCTCATACTCAATGTAACTGAAGGAGTCACAGTGGGACATGGCGTTTTACTATTGAGTGCTGTTCTCTTGTATCTGGTTACCTTCCCATTATTCTGTTGTTACGCTGCTGGGGGGAACGGGAAGGAGATGATATTGCTCCAACTTGCAGTACTTTATTGAAGTGTGACTGAAGTTTATCAGAGCACAAGTCACATGACTGAGGGCACCTGGGAAACTGACAATATCTCTAGCCCCATGTCAGATTTCAAAATGAAATATAAAAAAAATCTGTTGGCTGTTTTGAAAACCAGATTTCAGTGCAGAATTCTGCTGTAGCAGCACTATTAATGGATTAATTTTGAGGAAAAAAAACTTGTTTTCCCACAACATTGTGCCTTTATTGGCAGGAATGACAGATATCACTTTCCAGTCTCAAAAGGCGAAGCAGGATCAGATATGCTTTATCTGGAAGGCTTATTTAAAGCACTGCTGCCTGGTCATGCCTGTGGCTGATTTAAAGGAAAACTATACCCCCAAAATGAACACTTAAGCAACAGAATCATATCATATTAAGTGGCATATTAAAGAATCTTACCAAACTGGTCTATATATTTAAGTAAATATTGCCCTTTTACATCTCTTGCCTTGAGCCACCATTTTGTGATGGTCTGTGTGCTGCCTCAGAGATCACCTGACCAGAAATACTGCAGCTCTAACTGTAACAGGAAGAAGTGTGGAAGCAAAAGACACAACTCTGTCTGTTAATTGGCTCATGTGACCTAACATGTATGCTTTGTTGGTATGTTTGTGAGTACAGTGAATCCTACGATCCCAAGGGACGGCCCTTATTTTTTAAAATGGCAATTTTCTATTTATGATTACCCAATGGCACATACAACTAGAAAAGTATATTATTATGAAAATGGTTTATTTACATGAAGCAGGATTTTACATATGAGCTGTTTTATGCAATATCTTTTTATAGAGACCTACATTGTTTGGGGGGTATAGTTTTCCTTTAATCAGCGCTATGGGGGCTGTTATGCCACATGTGTGTTGTTAGAATGCTGCATGATGGGTAGTGGTGGCTGAATGATTGGTAGGGTTGGCACATTGTCAGGCCTTTCAGTCTCTCTTGTCATTCTTCCCTAATTCTCAGATATCAGAGAAGAGTCACTGGCAATCAGGCATGTTGGGTAATAGGTAGGGATGCACCGAATACAGGATTCAGTTTGGGATTCGGCCAGGATTCTGTCTTTTTCAGCAGGATTTGGATTCAGCCGAATCCTTTTGTCTGGCTGAACTGAATCCAAATCCTAATTTGCATATGTAAATTAGGGGTGGGGAGGGAAATCACATGACTTTTCATCACAAAACAAGGAAGTGAAAAAAACTGTTCACACTTTTTCCTTTGCCGTCCCTAATTTGCATATGCAAATGCATATGCAAATTATGATTCGGATTGGTATTCCACCGAATCTTTCACACAGGATTCGGGGATTTTACTGAATCCCAAATCGTGGATTTGTTGCATCAATGCTAGTAATAGGCATTTTAGTGTGAGGCACTGTGTTAATCTAAGGTGCACATTTTTATCCATTCAATTTTATTGTTTATATGGTCATATTTTGTGGGTTATGAGATAACAATATAGATTGTGTAAAGAAAACGATATGTGGGCTCTATGGGATACAGTATGTTATATGGACCCTGTAAGACACACTCAGTAGTTACTAGCATTTATGACCATTTTGAAGGGCTCTTTATATCAGCAAACTATGGGTAGGATCATACATTACACCTGGGCTCATGGGTTTGTAGTTGCACCCTTGAATATTAAATAAAGTAGGATTCTTATAATATATAATGTCTCCTATGTTGCCTTCTAGTTCTTTGAACAGCATTCCAGACCAATACAAGGCAACTGTCAGTGCATTTACCCGCTGTCTTGCTGAGGATATTGCAACTGAAGATCCTGAAAAGTACAGAAAAGTGGTGGATGACCTGGCCTTGTTCATGGAGAATTTCCGTCTGGGTAAATTCAATCAAGCCGCAGGCATATAGTTGATTAGCTAGGGTTATGCCCTCTGTGGCTCCTTGATTACTGCTACATTTTATCATGGGACAATGTGCTAAGGATTGCATGAAACTATGGGAACATGCGTGGTTCTCCTTTAAGGTAACATTTAGTATGTTATAGAATGGCCGATTCTAAGAAACTTTTTGATTGGTTTTCATTATTTTTTTTTTTGCCTTTTTCTTTTGACTCTTTGCGGCTTTGAAATGGGGGGTCACTGGCCCTTTCTAAAAAGCAAATGCTCTGTAAGGCTACAAATGTATTGTTATTGCTACTTTTTATTGCTCGCCTTTCTATTCAGGCCTCTCCTATTCATATTCCAGTCTCTTATTTATATCAATGGATGGTTGCTAGGGTAATTTGGACCCTAGTTACCAGATTGCTTAAAATGAAAATTGAAGAGCTGCTGAATAAAAGACTAAACAACTCAAAAACCTTCAATAATAAAAGATAAAAAACAATTTAAAATTATCTCAGGTGAGCAACCCCTTTAATGCTTTCCTCTACGTGAATTTTAGACACAGTTTGCAATGTAAATGTATTGTTTTTCTCCCTGGTACCTCCTGTGTCGCAAGTCTATTTCTAGATGGTATGTATTTTTCCTGTCCAACTAATGTGTGATTGTTGACTGTAGCATTGTTGAACCGGCTTGGAACGCTTCAGAATAAAGCAAATGTATAATCAAATTAATGTAAGTTGCTCAGATTGCTCCTTTGCAATTATACATACTAATACATAGTAAGTTCAGTTGAAGAAAGATAGACGTCCATCAAGTACAACCCTTTAACTCTATTTTAACTTGCCTAACTGCCAGTTGATCAAGAGTAGGGATGTAGCGAACCGCCGCCGATGTGTTCGCGAACGCCGTTCGCGAACACCGGCAAAAAATGCGGACAGTTCGAGAACAGTTCGCGAACTTCGAACATCCGAAAATCGTTCGATTCGAACGATCGAAGGATTTTAATCATTCGAACGATTTCCGTTCGAATCGAACGATCGAAGCCATTCGATCGAATGATTTCATTCAATCCAATGGCTTCGATCGTTCGATTCGAACGAAAATCGTTAGATTTTAGCGGTCGAAGGAATCGAATGGTCGAACGATTTTTGTTCGAATCGAACGCGAACTCGTATTGGCGAACGTCGCGCGACGTTCGCGAACATTCGGCGGACGCGAACAGTCGAAGTTCGCGCGAACTAGTTCGCCGGCGAACTGTTCGCTACATCCCTAATCAAGAGGAAGGCAAAAAAAACATCTGAAGCCTCTCCAATTTGCCTTAGAGGGGGACAACATTTCTTCCTGACTCCAAAATGGCAATGGGACCAGTCCCTGGATCAACTTGTACTATGAGCTATCTCCCATAACCCTGTATTCCCTCACTTGCTAAACACCATCCAACCCCTTCTTAAAGCTATCTAATGTATCAACCTGTACCACTGATTCAGGGAGAGAATTCCACATCTTCACAGCTCTCACTGTAACAAACCCCTTCCCAATATTTAGACGGAACCTCTTTTCTTCTAGTCGGAATGGGTGATCTTGTGTCAGCTGGAAAGACCTACTGGTAAATAAAGCATTAGAAAGATTATTATATGATCCCCTTATATATTTTATACATAATTATCATATCACCCCTTAAGTGTCTCTTCTTCAGTGTCAATAACCCCAATTTGGCCAGTCTTTCCTCATAGCTAATATTTTCAATACCTTTTACCAGCTTAGTTGCCCATCTCTGTACCCTCTCTAATACAATAATGTCCTTTTTGAGTGATGGAGACCAAAACTGTACGGCATATTCTAGATGGGGCCTTACCAGTGCTCTATACAGTGGAAGAATGACCCCCTCCTCTCGTGAATCTATGCCCCTTTTAATACAGCTCAAGACCTTATTTGCCCTTGATGCTGCTGACTGGCATTGCTTGTTACAGCCAAGTTTATCATCTACAAGGACTCCAAGGCTCTTTTCCATTATAGATTTGCCTAGTGCAGTCCCATTAAGGGTATAAGTGGATATGTTTACATCCCAGGTGCATGACTTTTATCAACACTGAATCTCATTTGCCACTTAGCTTCCCAGATTGTCAGTTTGTCAAGATCCAGTTGCAAGTGCCACATCCTGGATGGAATTAATTGGGCTGGATAGTTTTGTGTCTTCTGCAAACACTGGTACATTACAGTTCAAGGGAGGAGAACTGTGTTCTGAAGGCCGCTCTGAATTGGAGATACCTAAACCATTGAATCTCTTCTTGACCTGTTTTCTCTTCAAGCTGTGCCATGGTGGGGAATACAGAGTCGACCTAGAGATCATCCAGGCTTCTAACCCGTAGTTGGGGCCAATACTGAAAGTCCGAAATTACCTGTAGATGCGGGAGATTAGCATTATTCCAGAGGGGTAAATGTGGAGATCTAAGAGGGATTGTCACCTTAAATAATTTGCAGGCAAGGCCCCATGCATGGTGTGGAGTAGTGACAGTCATAGGTAGCTTATCATAGTCCCCTAACTTCCTATATGGTATGCTTCGAAGTGCCTCAAGGGAACCTAGGAACGTGCCCAACAATATACTATTAGGGTTATCTTCGTTAACAGGGCACTTTATTAACTGGAAGCACTTTATATTTATTTATGATTCAATAATCTCATCATAAATTCAACCACACAAACGATTCACGATGTTTGATACAAATGAATTTATTGCAATTGTGCACAATGAATTTTCCATCACCTTGAATCATTCTATTAACTTTCTTCTCCTTTTTATTACACTACAATTATGGTATGTGGATGGCGCAACACAGTATAACTCTTCTGGTAGTTCTTCTGTACAATTCAGTTAATGGAGTTGTCTGCACATCCATTCTCCTCCAATTTCTTCCTTTTAGGCAATGATGATGCAGCTCACCCTTCTGCCTATAACAGACACCTTTGGCTTCAGGTGGAGCTCTTCACTACTCGGGTGAAGCCAAGTCTTAAAGTGAGAGGACCAGGGCAAAGGTTGTGGGCGACAGAATAAGGACTGAGGCAACTTTCAAGAATCAGAGTCAGGCAGGCCAGGTCAAAACCAGAACAGTAGCACAGTACAAAATCAGGATTCAGAAGAGAAGTCAAACAGGCAAAGGGGTCGTCCATGCAGAGTTCAGTTGAAGTCAGGATACAGGTAGGGGGTCAGGAACAGATAAGTAGAACAGAGAGCAAACCTAGGAACTAAGTTAGAAAGACCCATAATGGGCGTGGAAGGAACTGAGGGGTAGGGTTTTTTTAGGCTGTTTAATTGAAGATTTAGAACAGAGATCACCTATAGCCATCATACCTGCCTGGAAAATAAGGATATTATCGAAATGAACCAGGAACCGAGCAGTTTACTGAAATGGGTGAGAGATTAGGAAACTGCATTGTAAGCAGTGGGTTTCTGGTTCAACTCCAAATGGGATGTTACAAAGTAAAATCCCGATTTCTTCCCTTTTAGATTTATTTAACATACAGTACATTCATTTCCAATAAATGATAACTATGACTACTTTGGCATGTTTCAAAGGCAGTAGCTTTGGTAACAGTATTGATTGTGGGAGAATAACAAATGTCATTCAATTGACAGTGTTGCACTAGATCTTTTCCACAATCAATAAGGCACAGGGAATAAGCTTATTTGCAAAGAAAACCTGCAGGGCCACAAATAGGAATTCAGGTGCGTTTAATGATTAATATTCGCTTTGTTGAGACAAATTTTCAAGTGTATTAATTAATCACAGATACGTTCACTTTGGGCAGATAATTTGACATGGTATCCTGTTTTCAAGTCTTTTCAAGACCTTCCAGCAACTTCACTACATTACTGTTTCCAGTTGGATTAATGATCAGTTGAAGCTTTAGTTGCCCACCTCTATCAGCTCCTGTAATAGGACTAGTGATGCACCGAATCCAGGATTCCATTTTTCAGCAGGATTTGAATTCAGCCGGATCCTTCTACCAGACCGAATCTGAATCCTAATGGTGGGGAGGGAAATCGCGTGACTTTTTGTCACAAAACAAGGAAGTAAAAAATATTAGGATTCGGTTTGGTATTTGGCCGAATCTTTCAAGAAGGATTCGGGGTTTGGCCGAATCCAAAATAGTGGATTCGGTGCATCCCTAAATAGGATTATGCTCCCAATGCCCCTGCTGCCCCTCTCACAGTTTGTATTACATTTTAACGAGGAATTAAGACACTGTCACTTGTTTATTTCAAATTTATTAACATAAGATGTATAAGTTAACAATACAATACAATAAAAATACAAAATGTTCCCAATTTTAGTGGTATAGTTAAAGCCCACATTGTCTTTTGCATTAACAAGTTGATAGTAGTTATGGTCGAATTTATTAACCAGGTGCGAATTTGTGGCGAATTTTCGCATTTTTGCGGGCAAATCAATTTGAGAATTTAGACCCAGGCGACGATTAACGGATGCCTATTGGCTTTAATGGGTGCCAGCGTCAACTTTGACGACAGTGCCAATTTTGATGCATCAAAATCCATATTTCACTCATTTTTCCCCCATTTCGTGGTAAGTGAAACGGGACAAATTTTCCCATCACTGCTTGATAGTAGTGGGCCAATCAGATGTTGCCCCATGTATCACAGTGGGGCTTGTGGATTGTAGGACGTAGGAAGGACGGTAGTGTCAGGGGGCCTATCGGCTCCCAGTTGGAGAATTCCGAACCAAGGAGGAAACTTAGGGTTCCAAACGGGGTCAGGCATAAGCGTAGTCAAGTTCAGGCACGTGTTCAATAAGGCAGGCAGCAAGAATCAGGGTCAAGCCAAGGGCCAGGAGGCCAGAAACCAAGAATTCAGGAAGCCCATGAACACGATTCAGCAATTCCTATAATCTGCATCAAACCCGTGACCTGGAAGTCCTTTTATTTTCCAATTTCACGCAGGGTGCTTGACGTCATAACGCTATCTTGATGCCGGAGACGGTCCATGTGGATCATGGGCGCCACCATTTTGGAAATGATGACCCGGAGACGGGATCACCAATGGGCACTCCTGACAGGTAGGAAGGTAGGCAGGTTTGGTGTTGATCTCTGTGGCTGATGTCTCTTCCAGTCCTACAAGATGACAGCAGTGATGGATTTTTGCAGTGAATTTCCGTAAAAACTTGGACACATGTTGGAAAAGTCCATTGCGTCAACAATATTCGGACGGCAATTGACTTTAACGCAGGTGTCAAAATTGACTCAGGCATCAAAATTTGCATTTCGCACATTTTTTGCCATATGGCGAATGTCGCTGGAAATTCACAAATTTTTCATCGAAACGGGACAAATTCATCCATCACTAGATGGCAGCTATGTCAATCTCCTCTGAAGATTCCTGTGAAATAAAAATACATCTGTTAGTAAGTTGATCATTAGAATGGACAGCTACATGAGGTGCTATTGATATTAAGTCCTGAATCTGCCCTTGGCACACACAAACAGAGCATGTTTTCTGTATATCCACCCATATCCCATTGTATGAATTACCCATCGGTTTACCATTGTACAAGGTTGGGAATACCCAGCTACCAAGTACTGTTGGAGGGGGGAGCCAGCAAGTTAACTTTTTAGTTGATGTCCCAATAGTTGTGCATATTGCTATGTCTGCAGCTGGACTATAGCTCTGATCTGTAGTGTATGGCTCTAAAGTTATAAAACTACAACTCCCAGCATTCTAACAGCAACATCTCCAAGCCAAATGAGACACTTCATTACAGTAAGTTGCCTGTCTGCATTCATATTGTAGATGGTTAAACATTGGTCACTGATTCCATTGTGTCTGTTTAATGTGTTTCTATGTTTTTCTGTAATTAAGTCATTATATATCCACTTACCTCATGGATATTCAAACGTACAAATGGACACTTCTGTTGATTAGTCAATGTGCTGTTGCCTTGTGCTGGATCAGAATAGGGATCATGGGTTTTTCAAGTCTTGCAATTCTTTACATATGAATGATAACCCCTTAAACTTATCCTGTTGGCGGGTAGAAATGGGAGTCTTGTCTTCATCAGAGCCGTCTAGTTCCTTGTATGGAACAGGGTCCTGTATTTGCTTTGCTGGAGGCTGAAAGAGGAAAGATTTTATTAGAGATGAAGAAAGACCAATATCTAAATATTTAGTTTCCCTTTTTATAACCACACCCATCTGAGCCCTATCCTCAAACTCCCCCTAGACTTCTCAAGAAGGTACTTTCTCTATATAGCTTTTTCTTAGAACATGAAGAAACATTACCATATCCCCAATTGTGTCAGCTTGTGAAAAGACAAGAGAAAATCAAATAAATGGGGGGGGGCACTACTTTTATAAATTCCTAACCAGCATCCTTAGCAGAGGTATGCCATGCTGCCATTGCTCACAGGTATACACAAGCTTGGGGGGCCCCATACACAAAACACCCCAACTGTTACTATAAGAAAACCTTGAGAGAAGATAATGGCAGGACTGTATCTTGGTTAAGTTAATTTTATATTTTTATTGAAAAAGAGCAGTGGCCCAAGGCAAAAAAAATATCTCTTTTGCTTTCTGTTCTGATCAGTGATATTAATGTGCCTAAACTAACCAGAATCAAATAAGAAAAATAACTTACTAGTATAACAGGAGACTCCATTTCTCTTGCTTCTAGGGCGTCCCAGTTAATGGGTCCAAAAAATGGATGTTTCCTTATGAAAAGAACATACTTTCTCCTTTCAGGCCAAATGTTGCATGTTAGCTATGAAATAAGAAAAGATTAATAAATATCATATAGATTAACATCAACCCAGCAATCTAACAAATCAGCATTATACTCACCTTCAGAATAACGTCCCTGAGGTCAGGGTCGAGGTTCTCTAAACATTTTTTGCCCTCTGCTAAATGTAGATATTCTGCATTCAACTGAGTAGCCAACCGGAACATTACTACTCCCAGTGAGTAATAATCTGCACAGCCGTCATACATCTGATTGTAGAGCATCTGCAAGTGCACCAATGAGAGAGTTTATTAGGGGAATAATTTAATTAATATATTTTCAGGTTTATTTTTCTATCATTGAGTCCTTACTCTTGATGTGATATTCTGTAATATAAACTTTTATAAACATAGCACAATAACAAGAGAAAATGGTAACTTACCTCAGGAGCTATGTACCCAGGTGTTCCAGCTCCGCCTTTGGCCATTCCATAGGTCGTTTTTAGAGCGAGACCAAAATCCGCTACCTTGATATGACCTTTGTCATCAAGCAAAACATTCTCCAGTTTTATGTCCCTGTAAGAAAAGAGTGTAGGTCATATAAGTCCTATTGGCTTGTAAGTTATCTGGTCAATAACACACGGCACTGGTTCAGCCTTCCAGCCCATTAGAAGTGGTGTATAAAATCACTCAGTGCCAATCCCTGATCACACTACCACACTGGGCAGAACATTCCCATCGCTGTATATATGGCAGGTTTGAGATTTAGCTCCCGGCTGATAACGAGGCTACTTACCGATGGATAATAAAATGGTAATGCAGGAACATCAGTGCGCAGATCATTTCTGCTGCCATGAACCTAATGAAGGAAAAACAGTTCATTACGCTCAAATTATTAAATTTTTGTCTGATGGACACCATAAACGATCCATGCTACCTACCTTATTGTGTCAATATCAACGGAATTTCCATCACGAATAAGATCGAATAAGGTTCCTCCAGATGCATATTCCATAACGAAATAAATTCTGTCCTGTTAGAGAAACCAGAGAGCAGAGGTTACAATAGAGGAATGGAGCCCCACAACAGGATACAGAGTATGGGCAGTACAACTCTATAGTAAGGTGAGCAGATCATCTGAACTATTAAGGCCCCTTCCAAAGGATTGGTAAAATTATGGGAAACACACCACCATTTTAATTGTTAGCAGCAAAAGAAGAAGTGCTGGGGTGGAGCAGGAGTGACAAGCAGCAGTGGGCCCTTCAGTGACTTACCCACCCCTTTCGAGTCGGGTACCCGGTGAGCCCTAAGTAACCCAGTCCGACTCTGGACACAGACATATAAGTCAATCCCTCATGTATTTAGATGACCTAGTGGACTGTCTGTATGGAAGGGCAGACAATGAAAAAGACAAATCACGTCATTAGTACCTCAGTCTGAAATGCTCCAAAGGCTCTTGTAAGGAAGGTGCAGTCCTGTGCTATTTCCAGTATCTTCTTCTCAGACATAACGCTGTTCCTCCTGCCTAACAGTGGCCTCTTCTTAATTATTTTGATGGCAACCCACTGTCCTGTGAGAAGGTCTCGTGCCAGGACCACCTGAAGGAGATGGAAGTCAGAGATGAGATGGCAAGTTACAGGGTCAGTCATTTTGCAGAATAAGTATGTAATTATGTGACAATTAGAATAGAATGCTTAGCTGGGGTTGTTATTCTGCTCTTTGTGATGCATTATGACATAGCATTGACACTTAATACTACAATTAGTTTCACCCACCAAGAGCTCATACACTCAGAATCACTACACATATATATGTAATGGTTAATGTGGGATTTTTGAGCTGTAACAGAAATCTTAATAGTTGAGGTTTGACAGCAGTGATTTGGGTTTGTTTGGGTTAATATTTACCCACTCATACAGTGTCATTTATTGACCCCCTATGCACTTTTATTATTATATCACTGTGGAATTTTGTGATCTTTATGTGTCAGCCTTCAGCCACAGTATCTACATACGGACACATCATTTACTGGTACATTTCAATATCCTTATCACTGATACTATGGAAGTGTGATATCCTGTATTTCTACATGATTTTATCTGTTAGTGGTGCACATAATGTACCTTTCCAAAGGCTCCTTCTCCAAGGACTTGATGGAAACTGAATCTGTTTATTGACAATGTGGTGTCAATGGGGACGATGGTACTTCCACCTGTTGGAGCTGAATAAAAAAGAAGTATTAGAAAGTAACAAGTACACCCGGAGCCTCATAGTGTTAAACTTTTATAATTTCATTAGGGAGCAAATGTCAGTTAAATGTCAGTTGGAGATGCTTTGTCTTAGCAGCACTAGATACACAACCCAGAAAGTACAGTGATTCTCTATGGAGTTGATGGGTGGCTAGGAAAACTAATAGGTAGTAATGGGCAAATTTTTCCAGCGAAAAAGGCGAGAAATTTGCGAGAAAACGTGAAATTCCACAAAAAAAAAAAAATCGAGCAATTCAAACTCAAATTTTCGCTAAAATTGAGCAATTCGAATGTTTTTACTAAAAAATCAGAAATTGATGGCGGAAATTTGCTGCAAATTTTTGCCAGGCGAATTTATTCGCCCATCATTACAAATAGGCAAGTTATCTCTGACACTTGTAAGAAACACTCTAGGAAGCGCATTCATCTATTTTATATCCAGTATAAATCTCTGATTCTCTACTTACTTGGTGCAGGTTGGGTTTCTGTGTCATCGGTGGATTGTGTTGCACTTCTGAATCTTTTCACTTTTACATCTTCTTCTTCGTCTGATCTAAGACGCTTTATTCCTTGGTTGGGGAAAGGACCAAAGAGCTTTCCTTTCTCCCAACTGCATGGAGCGCGTTGGCTTGATTGAGCAATATTATCAGGCGTGTTGGCTTGCAGCTCGGGCAAGTCTCTGGCAGGTGTCATTTCTGGTGGGCTGAGGTCTCCAGGTTGGGTTCTGCTCTTCTTTATCGGGATGATGTTTTCCTCACCGCTTTCCTCTCTCTTTCTCTTTGTTTGCACCACCATCTTCTCCTCCTGTTGCTCCTTATTCAAAGATGATCGAGTGAAAGCAGCCTTTATCTTCCTATGGATGTTTCTCAGGGCAGTGAAAAATCTGTCTTTGAAGCCCAGGGTCTTGCGTATCCCAGTGTTTTCACTCTTCTTGCTTTCACTGCCATGTAATCTGCTTTTTCTTTCTTCTACTTGCATTCTTTCTCTGCTGTCTTCTGTCATTTTATATTTTTCAAGGTTTGAACTAATTTTGTTATTTGTAAAGTCTATCAAAGTAAGAGAAATAGTAACACTACTCCTCCTTCATCGACAACTTCACAAACACTGAACAGGAAGTGACCGTTAGTAACACTTACCAGCTGTGTTGATGACATCACAATGACTTTGAGTTTGTTTATCTGTGATGTCACAATGGGCTGTTGTTTATCTGTGATGTCACAATGGGCTGTTTACCTGTGATGTCATAATGGGATGTTGTTTATCTGTGATGTCACAATGGACTGTTTATCTGTGATGTCATAATGGGCTTTTTATATGTGATGTCATAATGGGCTGTTTATCTGTGATGTCATAATGGGCTGCATTTTATCTGTGATGTCACAATGGGATGTTTAGCTGTGATGTCATAATGGGCTGCTGTGCTGGTGTTTGTGTGTGATATTATCTTATGCAGCAGTATAACACATGGCAATGCCTGTTTATTATGCTGTATAAAAAAAGGTAACTAAATACACCACAAATCACCAGACATCACTGTGTATCAATCTGTTTGATTTTTAGCAATCGTGTACCTCTGCGTAACAATCTGGTGTCATTGGAAGCAGCCAATCAAAATGCTATGGGAAAATACAGCATTTGTTCATTGCGGGTTTTCTGCATTTTTTCTTGCTGCTTGAATTTTTCCCATTTATGAATGGATTATGCAAGGTTTTAACTAGTGTAAAATAACAGCATCAAATCTGGCGTTTGCGCAGCGTAAAATAAAAATATATATATTTTAATAAAGTCGCCATTTATTTTATACATCTTTTTACACAATTTCTGGCTTTAATTGTTTTGACATAGTATAATAAATAGGCCATAAAATGTAGTTACCGTATTAACCATTATCTTTAGTTCTGAAACAAAATATACAAAACCACAACATTTAAAGCAAAGGTCTTACAGGAAAACTATAAATATAATATGACGCTTGGTCCAGGGGTTAAGTGGGAAATTCACTATAACAATTAACTTTTAGCATGTCATAGAAAATACATTTCTCCAATGAAATACATGAAATCACAACTATTTAAAGCAAAATCTTAGAGGAAAGCTAAACGTATAATAAGGCACCAGGTTTATGGGTTAAAGGGGAAATTCACTTTAACAATGAACTCTTACATGTCATAGGAACAAGTATCCTCATACAGTCTCTGATTGGTCTTCATATATTATTATTTGTACTTTTTCAATTTCGCTGCTTTGTGTGACTCTACACTACAGTGTCAGTGAATATCAGTAACAGAAATAATAACAAATGCGTGGCCTGTAGATCACTGATACAGACAAGCAGCATTTTAAATTGATTTAAAAAAAAAAAATAATTATGCAATGAAGAGAAATGTTGATTAGAGCTGGACAATCTATATCATAATAAACAGTCATTTCAAGGGTAAAGTTTCACAGTTTAAGCTTAATCTACTGAAGTCTAATACAGGTATTTCCTTGGTTTGAATGATATTTCCCGAAAAACTGCAGAATTATTGACTGAATTACCAAAATCATTTGCATGGGCGGATGGTACATGACTTACCCATTAGAGACAATCCATATTACAGTTATGGGATCCATTATCTGGTAACCCGTTATCCAGAAAGTTCTGAATTACGGAATGGCCATCCTTATTGGAAGAAGAACCAGCCTATTGGGTTTATTTAATATTTAAAGGATTTTCTAGTAGACTTAAGGTATGAAATTATGGAAGGATCCATTATCCGGAAACCCCCCGGTAGGCAGAGTAGGCGCCCGCCAAGGTCACAATCATGGGGGGGTGCACTTTTAAGGGGATTTTTTTCAATTTTATGAACCCTCTGTTCCAACTCCCTTTTGCCTGTGATTCATACTGCAGCAAAAGCACTCCCCACCTCCCTCTTCGCAGCTGCTGGTACAGATAGGGTTGTCACCTTTTCAGGAAAAATACTGGCCTTATATAGTTATCTTTTTTCTCAAAATAACATTGGGATCAACCAGCATTTTTACTGGCCAGGCTGGTAAAATACCAGCCAGGTGGAAAGTAAACAGATGATTGTGAGCAATATGATGGGTTTTTTTCTGCTGCTGTCACAGAGAAATATTTGGGGGCAATATGATGGATGTTTGGCTGCTGCTGGCACAAGTACAAATTTGAGGGCAATATTGTGGATTTTTGGCTGCTGTTGGCACAGATACAGATTGGGTGCAATTTGAGGGATTGGCTGTTGCTGGCTCAGGTACATGGGGCAATATGGCGGCTGCTGGCACAGGTACACAGATGTTTTGGGCAATATGATGGATTTTTGGCTCCTGCTGGTACAGGTACAGGGGGCAATATGAATGGTAAAGTAGTAAATGGTAATGCAGGACCGGGTGGGGGTCACTGATTGAAGCCTTTGCCTAAGGTGCCAAAATACTTTGACTGACACTGATGGACACACACTATAGGACTCAATTTAAAAATGACCTGCCTTCAGTTGGAACACTGAGCATAACTGGATAATATCACCCATAGAGTTAAAGGGGCAATATTGTGTAAAACCATCTGTGTTGCTGAATTTATGTGATTTACATGTACGAAAAAAGCGGTTATGTTTTGCTTCATATACAGAAGCCTAAACCCTGTACCTTGTGTAGAACTTGTGCCAATACAGAGCTAGAAATGAGAAAGGCTGAACTATTTGTGTCAAACTTTGTGCACTGTGCAGGAGTCCCATTTTTGTACAGGTATGGGACCTGTTACCCAGAATGCTCGGGACCTGGGGCTTTCTGGATAATGGATCTTTCTGTCATTTGGATCTTGATATCTTAAGTCTACTAGAAAATTATTGTAGGGAATTAGTGCAAAACCATTGCACTTATTCCTATAAGAGATCAAGCACAGAGCCAGTATCTGTGTGCTGTAAGCTGTTACCTAGCAACCAGCTGTTCAGTGCAACAGGAAGTGACACAGCAGCTAGTGAGTGGCTGGCAGGAAGAAGAAGTCACAGAGACTGGCAAAAGAAGAAAGCCTGGCATAGAGAACCACATGGTGGACAGAGAGAGAGACCAGAGAGCTGCTGGTGGGCCCAGAGAGCTGAGAGGCTGCACCACAAGTATTCATTTGGATCAGGCTGCACAGGGAAGCCACATACTGTGCCTGGAGGGACAGAGAGTGAGAAAGGAATCCAGACTGGAGGAACAACCAGCAGGAGATTCCTATCTGAGCATCCAAAGGGGCTGGTAGTCTCACTGTATGTCTGACTGTGCTGGACTCGCCCGAAGAGACACTGTAAAGCATCCAAAAAGGATTTGGAGTGAGTATTGATATTTAAAGTGACAGCGTATTAAAGGAGCGCTTGAAGAATACTACTGATTTGTATTACTTGGACTGTGAGGAGCCATCCATTACTTTAAAGGACTTAACCAGTTATTTAGTCAGACAGATTGCACAAGCAAGTTAGTTAGTGAGGCCATATTTAGGAGTGCTGTATGTATTAGGTGCCCCTTTATTTTAGATAAACATTTATTCAGTTTAACCAATACTGTGTGTTATTTCTGTATTCCTAGTGGGGCCATCCACTGTGGGTGGCTCAGGTTTGTCCCGTGTCATCAGGTAAGCGCCACACATGGAGTGTAACAGCGACAAAGGGCTGTCGAAAGGTTTACATCATGTAAACATGAAGGGGCCGATTCACTCAGCTCGGGTGAAGGGTTCGAATGAAAAATACTTCGAATTTCGAAGTATTTTTTGGGTACTTCGACCATCGAATGGGCTACTTCGACCTTCGACTACGACCTTCGACTTCGATTCGAACGATTCGAAGTAAAAATCGTTCGACTATTCGACCATTCGATAGTCGAAGTACTTGCCCTTTAAAAAAAACTTCGACCCCCTACTTCGGCAGATAAAACCTACCGAAGTCAATGTTAGCCTATGGGGAAGGTCCCCATAGGCTTGCTAAGCTTTTTTTGATCGAAGGATTTTCCTTCGATCGTTTAATTAAAATCGTTCGAATCGTTCGATTCGAAGGATTTAATCGTTCGATCGAACGAAAAATCCTTCGATCGTTCGATCGCAGGATTAGCGCTAAATCCTTCGACTTCGATATTCGAAGTCGAAGGATTTCAATTCGAGGGTCGAATTTCGAAGTATTTTTAACTTCGAAATTCGACCCTAAGTGAATCGGCCCCGATATAAACTTAGGCTGGTTTTGCTTCCAATAAGGATTAATTGTATCTTAGTTGGGATCGAGTACAAGCTACTGTTTTATTATAACAGAGAACATTTTTAAAAATTTGGATTATTTGATTATAGTGGAGTCTGTGAGAGATATCCATTCTGTAATTTGGAACTTTCTGGATAATAGCTTTTCTGGATAACTGTACTTCAAGGCTCCCTCTTTTTCTGAAAAGATCACTATCTGTGATCCTGTAACAGAGGGGGATCTCACAGAATTTAAATGCAGAGCTGAAGTGAAGGATTTATTGAAAAGAACAGGAACGTCTGCTGAGGGGCACTGACCTTTGTAGCACATCATTACAAAATAACATAGTGGGGTGTTTGCTGCTGGTCTTCAGTATCCTCCAATATACCCCAACAGCTGCGTGCAGGACCTGTCCTGTTTCTGTGCTCCCACCTCAAAATAATTTACATAATAATTACAGGGTTAGTTCACACAAATCAGTTTGATCCTTCCTAATCTTACAGCAGTATTAGGTATTGGGAGAGTCTTATTCAGGAACCAGCAATGTATCAGCAAAACCAAATCTTCCAGGATATGCAGGTTGTAGGGTTTTTTTGCAATGGATTTGGGTGTTTTTTCTGTTTTTATTTAGGAATGTATTATGCATGTTTGTGGAGGTTTAGCCTCCCCAAGCCTTAATGAAAATCCACCTATGGCTACAGCTTTCTGTATCCCCTTATGTTATGTTCCAATCTTCTAAATAGATTTCATGATGTAGTAGTGAATTCGAGGGATGAATGAAATATTTCGCTGAGAAGAAACACCCATAGACACCCATATAATGGATAGGGATGAGTGAACTATTTCTCCTTGTTTTGCCAAGAAAAATACTCCCCTAAACCATAATGGATAGTAAAAAAAGTGTTTTAAAAATGTCACACTGTTTGACGCTCGTTGACTTCAATGTTTGTCAACTTTTTTGTCATTTCTGAAATTTTTGGCAAAGCAAAATGGGTCAGATTTGCCCCTCACTAAAATGAGTAGTAAAAAAAAATGCTGCGTGTTTAAAAAATGTCGTGTGGTTTAAAAAGTTGTCTCATGAAAAACTTTACTTCAATGCCTTTTGCGACTTTTTTGCCGTTTTGCTAATTGTTGGCAAAGCGAAATGTGTCAGGTTACCCCTCACTAGTGAATTCTAATAACAACAGTCAGCCAGAGACCTAAGTGATAATCTTAATAGCAAGAAGAACTTTCAGATTTTGCTTCTTTAAGTTTCTACATCCAGCAAGCCACTTATTTCACCACTTCTGGTAGACTTATCTCCTTTGGGAAGGGCTACAGTAGATCTATGTATTTATACAAACAAAAATAAAACTGTTTCGGTGCATTTTATCTTCTCTATGTATCTTGCCTGGTTGGTTCACTTGTGTCAGTAGAAGCCAAACTCTTCCTTATCTGCAAACACTTGCATTTTATAGTTTATAGTTACAGTAAGCTAGGGACATGACGGCATCATTTGTTGTACAGTAAATATCTATTATAGCTGATGTCAGCTCATCATTTCTAAATAACTTTCCGGGATCCTGCAGCACAACATGTGGATTGATAACGTATGTAAGAATGAGATGAATTGCAAACTTTATTTTTCATTCTCCGGAATATATTTTTCTCCGGTAGAAATGCATCAAGTGAACAGTGATTTGACCTTCTTTATAGAAGCAAGAAACGTCTGAAATAATCTAGTAAATATAACCACAATGATATCTGCTCATAACAAGTAAACTCTGCGCCTGTCTGCCTGGGACATTCCTTTTAAATAGAAATTCAATTGCTCTTTCAGTGGTACTTAACTGAGGAACTAATGAACCTTTACACATACACAGTCACTACCCCATAATAAAAAAAAATATGTTATAAGAAATGTTAGTGGACCACACAAAAACACTTTGGTGGCCTTCCTTTTAAAATAGAAGGTTGCATTTTTAAGATGCCAGCTTAAAGGAATAGTTCAGTGTGAAAATAAAAACTGGGTAAATAGATAAGCTGTGCAAAATAAAAAATGTTTGTAATATAGTTAGTTAGCCAGAAATGTAATCTATAAAGACTGGAGTGAACAGATGTCTAATAAAACAGCCAGAATCCAACTTCCTGCTTTTCAGCTCTATAACTCTGAGCTAGTCAGCGACTTGAAGGGGGGCCACATGGTACATTTCTGTTCAGTGAGTTTGTAATTGATCTTCAGCATTCAGCTCAGATTCAAAAGCAACAGATATGACCCATGTGGCCCCCCCTCAAGTCTCTGATTGGTTACTGTCTGGTAGCCAGGGCAACCAGTCAGTGTAAACCAAGAGAGCTGAAAAGCAGGAAGTAGTGCTCTGACTGACTTGTTATACATGAAATCACTCCAGCCTTTATACATTACATTTTTGGCTAACTGACTATATTAGAAACATTTTTTATATTGCACAGCCTATCTATTTACCCAGTTTTTATTTTTACACTGAACAATTCCTTTAATATTGTATGGTTTCTACTAAGGTTGAAACAGCAGGTTTAATTGAATTGTTTGAGCATGAGAAGAGTGAAGATTTTTTCACTGAAGGTTGGTAAGAAGAAAGGATTTAAATATTACTGATTCTTGAACTCTAGAACTAAAGACTTCTTGTTGATCACCTGGGAACAGAAATACACTTTAAAAATACATTTTTATTAAAGGTTCAGTTAACAACATCTCAGTTGGACATCTTCCATCTTCAGGATTACCGAAATATCTATATATAAGTAACTTTATAAGTTGTGTGAGCTTCAGGTAGCGAAACCCAAGGCCCCGGCACAGTTTTCAGCACAGAGAATGGAGACTGACACTGCCTTTAAGTTTAAATGCAGCTTTGCTGACTTTTATTTGACACAAACACAAATCTTCGGCCCACTGGCTTCACATTGGGGATAACATTAGCTTCACATAAGCAATAACAGTCCCAATTCACACCCTCACTGGTGTTAACTTTAACTCACAGTTTCCTTAGCCCTCACTGGCTTTCGGGTGGACGGCAAATCCCAGAATCCTCTCTGGGCACACTCAAGACACACTTGTCTCCTGGGAGGGGTTTCTCTTTTCCTCTCCAGTCCTTTAGAGCTCTCTCAAAAACACAGGTCAGCAGGGAATCACTCTCCTTCCCAGCTACACACAGGCACCTTAACTCAAGAAGGTCCTCACATGTCTCCCACACCCTCCTCCAGCTCCAGGAGATATCCAGGGGAAGAAGCCTTGAGGTGTTGCTCCACACCTCCTTTTAACTGCAGCTCACTGTAGCTTAATTAGTTAACTGCCGCAAGCTTGGCAGCTGAAAACCCTTACTGAAGCAAGGAATGGAAGCCCACCCTGCTCTCTTCCATTCACTCCAGGGACCCACTATCCAGCTTTTCCTAAGCCAGAATAGAATTAAACAGCATTACTTGCTGCAGCCACACAGACTTTTCCCTGGAGTTTATACTTCACCAGCCTAATGCTGGTAAAATACACATAATAGTGGGCCCTTTTGACATGCATATGCTACAGTTGTTATCGTTCTTTTCCAACTCTCGTTTCTTCTTCTTGTGAGCAAGTGAGCTTGTAGAGCAGTGGTTCCTAAATGATAGGGCTAGCCTCTCTTTAGGGGTTCAGAGCTTTGGTTGGGTGGGGGCCCAACCTGAAAGCAGTTAGGCTTCTCATGAAAGCCTATATTTGAGGTTAATTTGTTCAAGATCTAGGGCGAACTTTTCTTTGATCTCCTAAATATCTGAAACTGACATATGACTAATTAAAGGACAAGGCTGCCCCTGGCAACTGCAATCCTCCCATTTTAAGTGCTCCTTTGTGCCTTCTGAACTGCTATGTTTTTTTTATTTAGATACTTTTTACAAAATACTATACAATACAATATAATAAGAGGTTTGCACTGTATCCTTCATTGCACTGACATTTACCCCCACTAATGTCACCAAGATGGCCACGGCAGATACTAAGGCCCATGATTATAGTGTCAAAGAGGGTTTATCTGTAGTTTTATGTGCAAGGATGGAAATGTCGTTTGTGCAAGGTCTTGATCTTGGTATAGACTGAAGAATTATCGTGAACTCGTGCCAGCCAAGGTGGCAACATTTTTAAGAGTATTGAGCCGGTACAGGGAAAGCTTACATCACTGAGAAGATTTATCAGCCGGATGTCAGTATTCAGTAAAAATAGGCTTATCTTATGAGATGGTATCTTTTAGAGGTTTGCCTTGTCCTTTAAAGGGAAATTAAATTCTAAAATAGAATAAGGCTAGAAATGCTGTATTTTGTATAATAAACATAAATATGAACTTACTGCACCACAAGCCTAATCAAACAAATGATTTATGTTTTCGAAGTTGGCCACAGGGGGGTCACCATCTTGTAACTTTGTTAAACATCTTTGCAAGACCAAGACTGTGCACATGCTAAGTGTGGTCTGGGCTGTTTATTGATCGTCATAAATTATAAAAACAGCACAAATCAAATAATATCCACCATAGAAGCAGATATAGCAAGACTAATAATCAGAATATGCAGACCGTACTGGGTCCTGTGTTGTCATGTAATCTAATGTGGATTTTATAGTTTTTGTATTATTTAATACAAACTTTCTCCAAATAGAATCCCAGTTTATCTGTTTAAATCTGGCTCCATGATGTTTGTCCCTGCAGCTGGAGTTGGAAACATGAAAGAGGATGTAAAGTCAAAAATAAAATACCATTTTTACTTTATTAATTGAAAAAGAAACCTATCCCCATTATACCTCAATTAAAAAATCTGTACAGTTTTTGTAAGAACCCTGACTTATGCAATGTGTAGGGATTCATATCAGCAGCAGGAGATTAGTTTATTTTTCATTTAAGAAATTAAATATGGAATTTTATTTTTTTGCCTTTAAATCCCCTTTAAGCAATGTTTTCATAAATACCTCACACTAAACACAACTCAAGTTTGCATAAATAGCATCTAAACATTCTCAATAGTATATGACCATACATAATTATACAAGCCAGAGTATTGACCAAAGAAAATGCCATAACTTCAGGAATGTCATACCATGTATCCATCAGTTGTTGATTTTGATCTGAACCAGCGGCTGATTGACTTTTCTTAATTTAAACCCCACTTGGGGTATCAGCTTTGTTCAGAGACCCCATCAACTTATAGCAATGTTACAGATAAAGGAAACCATTAGTGGATAAGTCCAAGAATATCATTGACTTCTTATCTGGGCATTCAGGAGTAAGAGCAAATTTTATCCCTAAATCTGACCATGAATGGCCTTTACGATGAGCCACCCTGCCCCTGCTCCATGATCCTCCCACTTAGGGGGCACAATTTGGAAACCCTTTCTCTAAAATGAGCTACATTTAGTGATCTGCAGTTTTTTTGCCCCAAACTACAATTCCCAGAATACCTTAAGCTTTTTAGGGAGGAGTCATTAGGCTTCACAATCATGCTCATAATCCAGACTCTATCCATTGGTTAAATAAAAGAATTCTGAATCAGTTCATTTCTTTGAATATCATTTTTATTTAGGAAATTACATCTACATAACCAGTTAGAGGAAGAAAATCTGAAAGAGGCAGTGTTAATCTTCAATGGAAAACCTTTCCATCACGCTTTGTGCAATGGTTTCATTTACATAGAGATTTCTCCTGGTCCTCCATCCATTATAGATATTAATATTTGTCATTCAAATAAAGAATTCTTTTTCCAGCATACACAGCATTCATCCCGTGAATATGACAATTTAAATATCGCTAATCTCTTGGATTTATTCCTGTCTGCCAGGCTTGATCGTTTGCTATGGATAACATCTTTCAGAAAAGACAAGTCAGCATTAAAAGAGAGATGAGAGAAGATACATCAGTCCTGGCACCAGGCTGTACTGATCAGGGAAGGCATGGGAATGAATGTTTTGGCAGAGATATCATCTCTGTACATTTCCATTGGCTCCATTGACAATCATGGATTTTCAGGTCTGCAACTGTTGTCCACTTGCAAATAAAGCTGTTACTGATTACACAGTTTAAAAGGGAATAAAGCACTGACTAAACATATATTGTCAGTATTTCTAGGACGTATGTAGTGCAGTTTTAACAGGCAGCATTTTGAGCATGATCATATTCTAGCATGAGCTATAAAGAGTACAAGAACGTGCAACTAAATTGGTAAAGAATGGTAAAAATTACATCTTCAAGAAAGCCTCAAAAGTAATCTCTTTCCACATATGTTGGAGGCCACCTCGTTGGACTGGAGGAGGAGTTGGCTTCTTCTGAAGATGAACTGTTCTTTACCATGAGGCTGAAATGTTTCCTGACGATGATTCCCTTATTGCCTTAAATAAAGACGTGGATATTTTTTTGGGCAGGCAAATTATTCAAGGCTACAAAGTAACAAACTGATCCAGAAAATGATTCTGCTTACCAACAAAGTAATGATAATATATTGTTCTAGAGGCTTTTTGAGGTTTCTTTGCCTAGTATCAAGCAATAGTAATTCATATCTGAACTTAATCCACACAAGTATCTTGAGCACTTTTTCCCCTCCAATTTATGCCTGTATGTTAGCCACCCACCCACTTCGTCTGTAAATTCTATGGGGCAGGGACTTCCTTCCTACTGTGTCTCTTACCACATATCACTTCAGCTCTGTGTCCTTGATTGACACATTTTGACAAAGGTTGAAAGAAATACACACTTCTGATACACCATGAGGTAAATTTACTAAGCGACAAAAATTTGCCAGCGACGGCTTCACACCCATTGAAACACTTTGCCAGGCGTAAATTCGCTGGGACAACGCTAATTTACTAAAATGCAAAGTTTCATCCTTGGCGACCTATGCTGGCGAGTTTTCACTAGCCTTACTTTGGCAAAGCGAGGAATTTTCAGAAAACTGATATTCAACATATTTCAATGCCTTTAAAATAATGTACATTTTTAAATTATTGGTAGATTTATTATAGACAGAAAACAAAACATATCTGAGAAATTCAAACATTCTACATTGGAAGATAAAATAGGATCTCTGTGCAGCATAACCCTAGATTGGGAGTCCCCCAGTGGTGTAACTAGACCCCTAAGAGCCCCGGTATAGAAATTTACAACTGGGCCCCCTTAAAGGGATTGTTCACCTATGAGTTACCTTTTAGTATGATGTAGAGAGGGATATTCTGAGACAATTTGCAATTGGTTTTCATTTTTTATTATTTGTGGTTTTTGACTTATTTAGCTTTTCATTCAGCAGCTCTCCAGTTGCAATTTCAGCAGTCTGGTTGCTATGGCCCACATTCCCCTAGCAACCATGCACTGATTTGAATAAGAGACTGAAATATGAATAGATGAGGGTCTATATACAAAAATGAGTCATTAAAAAGTACCAACAGTAAATGTGTAGCTTTACAAAGCATTTTTTTAGATGTGGTCAATAACCCCAATTTAGAAGCTGGAAAGATGTAGAAGAGGAAGGAAAACAATTTAAAAAATTAAAAATAAATAATGAAGACCAGTTGAAAAGTTGCTTAGAATTAGCCATCACATAACATACTAAAAGTTAATTTACATGTAAAAAGGACATGAAACTGAGGTTTCACTGTATTATAATGATATAAGGCATAATGTACCCCCTACTGTAAATGATAAGGATATTAGAAGTCACTGAGGGGTTGTTCTGTGACCATATAAAGGCACAAGGCTGCAGGCTGAGTTATACAGGGAGCTCTGAGTATCACTCATGTATTATAAGGGATAATGTACCCCCTACTGTAAATGATAAGGATATTAGAAGTCACTGAGGGGTTGTTCTGTGACCATATAAAGGCTGCAGGCTGAGTTATACAGGGAACTCTGAGTATCACGCATGTATTATAATGTAAATTAAACGGATATAAATAAACAATTAATGACACAAGGCTGCAGGCAAAGTACCACTCGTATCATAAAAAATACTATTCAGGCCTGGTTAAGCGCTAAACAATCAGGTAATAGAAACAGCAATGTAGCAAAAACATACAGCTAGTTGTATTTAGGCTACTAACCCCATTTATTCACAGGCAATTGCAGTGACCATTATATCCTTGTTTTAGGTACATACAGTTGAAGTTGTTGAAAATTTTAATTTACAAACCTTGATCTCTTGGTTAGTGCAATGCAATTTGGCTTTGCATAAATGAAATAAATTCCTAAATTTGTATGTAGGTGTTACATTACCTGCTCAGTTCTCTGTGTGGCTTATGCTGCCATAGTTATATGGGATCTCTCTGTACAGACTATGAGCAAACTTAAGGACTGTTCCTGCTGAATTGTGCTTAGTACAGGGAATACCTATACTGCCATAGTTTCATTTACTCTTTATTATTTACTCTTGCTTTTTTCCCCTTACAATCAGAGTTTCTGGCTCACTTTGCAGTTTGGGTTTTGTCCAGACCACCATTGTCCCTCAGGGTAGCTACAGGCTGTGCACGAGTGTTGTGCAAGTAGCACGGGATGCATGTTGCTTATACTGTGCAAGTTACTAGGTACCACTGGATACATATCACATATATTATACAAGTAGCAATGTACACCATACATATATTGCTGTGTGAGTACCTAGGTACGACTGGATACACATTTCTCATACTAGTCTGCTCACTAATAACTCATTTATCAGAGGTTCATTGTTTGTCAAAATCTTTTTAAAGTATGTGTTTGATAAATACAATGTAGCCCACCCAAAGGTGAAGGCCGCTCTGAATTGGAGATACCTAAAACATTGAATCTCTTGTTGGCCTGTTTTCTCTTCAAGCTGTGCCATGATGGGGAATACAGAGTCGACCTAGAGATCATCCAGGCTTCTAACCCGTAGTTGGGGCCAATACTGAAAGTCCGGAATTACCTGTAGATGCGGGAGATTAGCATTATTCCAGAGGGGTAAATGTGGAGATCTAAGAGGGATTGTCACCTTAAATAATTTGCAGGCAAGGCCCCATGCATGGTGTGGAGTAGTGACAGTCATAGGTAGCTTATCATAGTCCCCTAACTTCCTATATGGTATGCTTCGAAGTGCCTCAAGGGAACCTAGGAACGTGCCCAACAATATACTATTAGGGTTATCTTCGTTAACAGGGCACTTTATTAACTGGAAGCACTTTATATTTATTTATGATTCAATAATCTCACCATAAATTCAACCACACAAACGATTCACGATGTTTGATACAAATGAATTTATTGCAAATGTGCACAATGAATTTTCCAACACCTTGAATTATTCTATTAACTTTCTTCTCCTTTTTATTACACTACAATTATGGTATGTGGATGGCGCAACACAGTATAACTCTTCTGGTAGTTCTTCTGTACAATTCAGTTAATGGAGTTGTCTGCACATCCATTCTCCTCTAATTTCTTCCTTTTAGGCAATGATGATGCAGCTCACCCTTCTGCCTATAACAGACACCTTTGGCTTCAGGTGGAGCTCTTCACTACTCGGGTGAAGCCAAGTCTTAAAGTGAGAGGACCAGGGCAAAGGTTGTGGGCGACAGAATAAGGACTGAGGCAACTTTCAAGAATCAGAGTCAGGCAGGCCAGGTCAAAACCAGAACAGTAGCACAGTACAAAATCAGGATTCAGAAGAGAAGTCAAACAGGCAAAGGGGTCCATGCAGAGTTCAGTTGAAGTCAGGATACAGGTAGGGGGTCAGGAACAGATAAGTAGAACAGAGAGCAAACCTAGGAACTAAGCTAGAAAGACCCATAATGGGCGTGGAAGGAACTGAGGGGTAGGGTTTTTTTAGGCTGGTTAATTGAAGATTTAGAACAGAGATCACCTATAGCCATCATACCTGCCTGGAAAATAAGGATATTATTGAAATGAACCAGGAACCGAGCAGTTTACTGAAATGGGTGAGAGATTAGGAAACTGCATTGTAAGCAGTGGGTTTCTGGTTCAACTCCAAACGGGATGTTACAAAGTAAAATCCCGATTTCTTCCCTTTTAGATTTATTTAACATACATTCATTTCCAATAAATGATATCTATGACTACTTTGGCATGTTTCAAAGGCAGTAGCTTTGGTAACAGTATTGATTGTGGGAGAATAACAAATGTCATTCAATTGACAGTGTTGCACTAGATCTTTTCCACAATCAATAAGGCACAGGGAATAAGCTTATTTGCAAAGAAAACCTGCAGGGCCACAAATAGGAATTCAGGTGCGTTTAATGATTAATATTCGCTTTGTTGAGACAAATTTTCAAGTGTATTAATTAATCACAGATACGTTCACTTTGGGCAGATAATTTGACATGGTATCCTGTTTTCAAGTCTTTTCAAGACCTTCCAGCAACTTCACTACATTACTGTTTCCAGTTGGATTAATGATCAGTTGAAGCTTTAGTTGCCCACCTCTATCAGCTCCTGTAATAGGACTAGTGATGCACCGATTCCAGGATTCCATTTTCAGCAGGATTTGAATTCAGCCGGATCCTTCTACCAGTCCGAATCCTAATGGTGGGGAGGGAAATCGCGTGACTTTTTGTCACAAAACAAGGAAGTAAAAAATATTAGGATTCGGTTTGGTATTTGGCCGAATCTTTCAAGAAGGATTCGGGGGTTTGGCCGAATTCAAAATAGTGGATTCGGTGCATCCCTAAATAGGATTATGCTCCCAATGCCCCTGCTGCCCCTCTCACAGTTTGTATTACATTTTAACGAGGAATTAAGACACTGTCACTTGTTTATTTCAAATTTATTAACATAAGCTGTATAAGTTAACAATACAATACAATACAATAAAAATACAAAATGTTCCCAATTTTAGTGGTATAGTTAAAGCCCACATTGTCTTTTGCATTAACAAGTTGATAGTAGTTATGGTCGAATTTATTAACCAGGTGCGAATTTGTGGCGAATTTTCGCATTTTTTGCGGGCAAATCAATTTGAGAATTTAGACCCAGGCGACGATTAACGGATGCCTATTGGCTTTAATGGGTGCCAGCGTCAACTTTGATGACGGTGCCAAAATCCATATTTCACTCATTTTTCACCCATTTCGTGGTAAGTGAAACGGGACAAATTTTCCCATCACTGCTTGATAGTAGTGGGCCAATCAGATGTTACCCCATGTATCACAGTGGGGCTTGTGGATTGTAGGACGTAGGAAGGACGGTAGTGTCAGGGGCCCTATCCGCTCCCAGTTGGAGAAGTCCAGACCAAGGAGGAAACTTAGGGTTAAAGTCCAAATTTGCGTTATCCAAGAGGGGTGAGGCATAAGCGTAGTCAAGTTCAGGCAAGTGTTCAATAAGGCAGGCAGCAAGAATCAGAATCAGGGTCAAGCCAGGGGTCAGGAAGCCAGGAACCAAGAATTTAAGAATTCAGGAAACCCCAGGAACACGATTCAGCAATTCCTATAATCTGCATCTAACCCGTGACCTGGAAGTCCTTTTATTTTCCACTTTCGTGCAGGGTGCTTGACGTCATAACGCTATCTTGATGCCGGAGACGGGATCGCCAACGGGCACTCCTGAAAGGTAGGAATGTAGGCAGATTTGGTGTTAATCTCTGTGGCCGACGTCTCTTCCAGTCCTACAAGGTGACAGCAAAGTCGGAAAATTCGCCGGTGTCAAATTCTGGATGCGTGTTGGAAAAGCCAATGGGGTCAAAACCGTCACGCGTCAACAATATTGAGACGCCCATTGACTTTAACGCTGGTGTCAAAGTTGATGTGAGCATAAGAATTGACACAGGCATCAAAAATCACATTTCACAAATTTTTCGCCATTTCATGAATTTCACAAATTTTTCTGTGAAACAGGACAAATTCGCCCATCACTGGTTGATAGTAGTGGACCAATCAGATGTTACCCCATGTATCACAGTGGGGCTTGTGGATGGTAGGTCGTAGGAAAGACGGTAGTGTCAGGGGGCCTATCGGCTCCCAGCGGGAGGAGTCCAGACCAAGGAGGAAGCTTAGGGTTCTAAGTCCAAATTTGCGGTATCCAAAAGGGGTCAGGCGTAAGCGTAGTCAAGTTCTGGCAAGTGTTGAATAAGGCAGGCAGCAAGAATCAGGGTCAAGCCAAAGGCCAGGAGGCCAGAAACCAAGAATTCAGGAAGCCCATGAACACGATTCAGCAATACCTATAATCGGCGTCAAACTCGTGACCTGGAAGTCCTTTTATTTTCAAATTTCGTGCTGGGCGCTTGACATCATCCCGCCGTCTTGATGCTGGCAACGGTCCAGGCCCCACCATTTTGGAAATGATGACCCGGAGACGGGATCACCAATGGGCACTCCTGACAGGTAGGAAGGTAGGCAGGTTTGGTGTTGATCTCTGTGGCTGATGTCTCTTTGCAGTGAATTTCCATGAAAATTTGGCAGCTTCAAAAGTTCTGGACACGTGTTGGAAAAGCCGTTGCGTCAAAACCTGTCGCGCATCAACAATATTCGGACGGCAATTGACTTTAACGCCGGCGTCAAAATTGATGCAGGCATCAAAATTCGCATTTGGCACATTTTTTGCCATATCGTGAATTTCGCTGAAAATTCACAAATTTTTCATCGAAACAAATTCGTCCATCACTAGATGGCAGCTATGTCAATCTCCTCTGAAGATTCCTGTGAAATAAAAATACATCTGTTAGTAAGTTGATCATTAGAAGGGACAGCTACATGAGGTGCTATTGATATTAAGTCCTGAATCTGCCCTTGGCACACACAAACAGAGCATGTTTTCAGTATATCCACCCATATCCACTTGTATGAATTACCCATCGGTTTACTAATGTTGTACATTTGGGAATACCCAGCTACCAAGTACTGTTGGAGGGGGGAGCCAGCAAGTTAACTTTTTAGTTGATGTCCCAATGGTTGTGCATATTGCTATGTCTGCAGCTGGACTATAGCTCTGATCTGTAGTATATGGCTCTAAAGTTATAAAACTACAACTCCCAGCATTCTAACAGCAACATTTCCAAGCCAAATGAGACACTTCATTACAGTAAGTTGCCTGTTGTAGATGGTTAAACATTGGTCACTGATTCCATTGTGTCTGTTTAATGTGTTTCTATGTTTTTCTGTAATTAAGTCATTATATATCCACTTACCTCATGGATATTCAAACGTACAGATGGATTCTGTGCCGGTAATGCACACTTCTGTTGATTAGTCAATGTGCTGTTGCCTTGTGCTGGATCAGAATATGGATCATGGGTTTTTCAAGTCTTGCAATTCTTTACATATGAATGATAACCCCTTAAACTTATCCTGTTGGCGGGTTGAAATGGGAGTCTTGTCTTCATCAGAGCCGTCTAGTTCCTTGTATGGAACAGGGTCTTGTATTTGCTTTGCTGGAGGCTGAAAGAGGAAAGATTTTATTAGAGATGAAGAAAGACCAGTATCTAAATATTTAGTTTCCCTTTTTATAACCACACCCATCTGAGCCCTATCCTCAAACTCCCCCTAGACTTCTCAAGAAGGTACTTTCTCTATATAGCTTTTTCTTAGAACATGAAGAAACATTACCATATCCCCAATTGTGTCAGCTTGTGAAAAGACAAGAGAAAATCAAATACATGGGGGGGGCACTACTTTTATAAATTCCTAACCAGCATCCTTAGCAGAGGAACACCATGCTGCCATTGCTCACAGGTATACACAAGCTTGGGGGGGCCCCATACACAAAACACCCCAACTTTTACGATAAGAAAACCTTGAGAGAAGATAATGGCAGGACTGTATCTTGGTTTAGTTAATTTTATCTTTTTATTGAAAAAGAGCAGTGGCCCAAGGCACAAAAATATCTCTTTTGCTTTCTGTTCTGATCAGTGATATTAATGTGCCTAAACTAACCAGAATCAAATAAGAAAAATTACTTACTAGTATAACAGGAGACTCCGTTTCTCTTGCTTCTAGGGCGTCCCAGTTAATGGGCCCAAAAAATGGATGTTTCCTTATGGAGAGAACATACTTTCTTCTTTCAGGCCAAATGTTGCATGTTAGCTATGAAATAAGAAAAGATTAATAAATATCATATAGATTAACATCAACCCAGCAATCTGACAAATCAGCATTATACTCACCTTCAGAATAACGTCCCTGAGGTCAGGGTCGAGGTTCTCTAAACATTTTTTCCCCTCTGGTAAATGTAGATATTCTGCATTCAACTGAGTAGCCAACCGGAACATTACTACTCCCAGTGAGTAATAATCTGCACAGCCGTCATACATCTGATTGTAGAGCATCTGCAAGTGCACCAATGAGAGAGTTTAGTAGGGGAACCATAAAGGATTAATATATATATCATTGAGTCCTTATTCTTGATGTGATATTCTGTAATATAAACTTTTACGTATAAACATAGCACAATAACAAGAGAAAATGGTAACTTACCTCAGGAGCTATGTACCCAGGTGTTCCAGCTCCGCCTTTGGCCATTCCATAGGTCGTTTTTAGAGCGAGACCAAAATCCGCTACCTTGATATGACCTTTGTCATCAAGCAAAACATTCTCCAGTTTTATGTCCCTGTAAGAAAAGAGTGTAGGTCATATAAGTCCTATTGGCTTGTAAGTTATCTGGTCAATAACACAGGGCACTGGTTCAGCCTTCCAGCCCATTAGAAGTGGTGTATAAAATCACTCAGTGCCAATCCCTGATCACACTACCCCACTGGGCAGAACATTCCCACAGCTGTATATATGGCAGGTTTGAGGTTTAGCTCCCAGCTGATAACGAGGCTACTTACCGATGGATAATAAAATGGTAATGCAGGAACGTCAGTGCGCAGATCATTTCTGCTGCCATGAACCTAATGAAGGAAAAACAGTTTATTAGACTCAAATTTTGTATTTTTATCAGACAGACACAAATAACTTTCCATGCTACCTACCTTATTGTGTCGATATCAATGGAATTTCCATCACGAATAAGATCGAATAAGGTTCCTCCAGATGCATATTCCATAACAAAATAAATTCTGTCCTGTTAGAGAAACCAGAGAGCAGAGGTTATAATAGAGGAATGGAGCCCCCCAACAGGATACAGAGTATGGGCAGTACAACTCTATAGTAAGGTGAGCAGATCATCTGAACTATCAAGGCCCCTTCCAAAGGATTGGTAAAATTATGGGCAATACAACACCATTTTTAATTGTTAGCAGCAAAATAAGAAGTGCTGGGGTGGAGCAGGAGTGGCAAGCAGCAGTGGGTCCTTCAGTGACTTACACACCCCTTCGAGTCGGGTACCCGGTGAGCCCTAAGTAACCCAGTCCGACTCTGGACACAGACATATAAGTCAATCCCTCATGTATTTAGATGACCTAGTGGACTGTCTGTATGGAAGGGCAGACAATGAAAAAGACAAATCACGTCATTGGTACCTCAGTCTGAAATGCTCCAAAGGCTCTTGTAAGGAAGGTGCAGTCCTGTGCTATTTCCAGTATCTTCTTCTCAGACATAACGCTGTTCCTCCTGCCTAACAGTGGCCTCTTCTTAATTATTTTGATGGCAACCCACTGTCCTGTGAGAAGGTCTCGTGCCAGGACCACCTGAAGGAGATAGAAGGGAGACATGAGATGGCAAGTTACAGGGTCAGTCATTTGCCAGAATAAGTATGTAATTATGTGACAATTAGAATAGAATGCTTAGCTGGGGTTGTTATTCTGCTCTTTGTGATGCATTATGACATAGCATTGACCCTTAATACTACAATTAGTTTCACCCACCAAGAGCTCATACACTCAGAATCACTACACATATATATGTAATGGTTTATGTGGGATTTTTGAGCTGTAGTTTAACAGAAATCTTAATAGTTGAGTTTTGACAGCAGTGATTTGGGTTTGTTTGGGTTAATATTTACCCACTCATACAGTGTCATTTATTGACCCCCTATGCACTTTTATAATTATATCACTGAGGAATTTTGTGATCTTTATGTGTCAGCCTTCAGCCACAGTATCTACATACGGACACATCATTTACTGGTACATTTCAATATCCTTATCACTGATACTATAGGAAGTGTGATATCCTGTATTTCTACATGATTTTATCTGTTAGTGGTGCACATAATGTACCTTTCCAAAGGCTCCTTCTCCAAGGACTTGATGGAAACTGAATCTGTTTATTGACAATGTGGTGTCAATGGGGACGATGGTACTTCCACCTGTTGGAGCTGAATAAAAAAGAAGTATTAGAAAGTAACAAGTACACCCGGAGCCTCATAGTGTTAAACTTTTATAATTTCATTAGGGAGCAAATGTCAGTTAAATGTCAGTTGGAGATGCTTTGTCTGAGCAGCACTAGATACACAACCCAGAAAGTACAGGGATTCTCTATGGAGTTGATGGGTGGCTAGGAAAACTAATAGGCAAGTTATCTCTGACACTTGTAAGAAACACTCTGGGAAGCGCATTCATCTATTTTATATCCAGTATAAATCTCTGATTATCTACTTACTTGGTGCAGGTTGGGTTTCTGTGTCATCGGTGGATTGTGTTGCACTTCTGAATCTTTTCACTTTTACATCTTCTTCTTCGTCTGATCTAAGACGCTTTTTTCCTTGGTTGGGGAAAGGACCAAAGAGCTTTCCTTTCTCCCAACTGCATGGAGCGCGTTGGCTTGATTGAGCAATATTATCAGGCGTGTTGGCTTGCAGCTCGGGCAAGTCTCTGGCAGGTGTCATTTCTGGTGGGCTGAGGTCTCCAGGTTGGGTCCTGCTCTTCTTTATCGGGATGATGTTTTCCTCACTGCTTTCCTCTCGCTTTCTCTTTGTTTGCGCGACCATCTTCTCCTCCTGTTGCTCCTTATTCAAAGATGATCGAGTGAAAGCAGCCTTTATCTTCCTATGGATGTTTCTCAGGGCAGTGAAAAATCTGTCTTTGAAGCCCAGGGTCTTGCGTATCCCAGTGTTTTCACTCTTCTTGCTTTCACTGCCATGTAATCTGCTTTTTCTTTCTTCTACTTGCATTCTTTCTCTGCTGTCTTCTGTCATTTTATATTTTTTAAGGTTTGGATTAATTTTGTTATTTGCAAAGTCTATCAAAGTAAGAGAAATAGTAACACTACTCCTCCTTCTTCGACAACTTTGCAAACACTGAACAGTAAGTGACCGTTAGTAACTCTTACCAGCTGTGTTGATTACATCACAATGACTTTGAGTTTGTTTATCTGTGATGTCATAATGGGATGTTGTTTATCTGTGATGTCACAATGGGCTGTTTATCTGTGATGTCATAATGGGATGTTGTTTATCTGTGATGTCACAATGGGCTGTTTATCTGTGATGTCATAATGGGACGTTGTTTATGTGTGATGTCACAATGGGCTGTTTATCTGTGATGTCATAATGGGCTTTTGTTTGTGATATCACAATGGGCTGCTGTGCTGGTGTTTGTGTGAGATATTATCTTATGCAGCAGTATAACACATGGCAATGCCTGTTTATTATGCTGTATAAAAAAAGGTAACAAAATACACCACAAATCACCAGACATCACTGTGTATCAAGCTGTTTGATTTTCAGCAATCGTGTACCTCTGTGTATTGATGGGTGATTTTGCGCCGTTTTGCTTCGCAGAAAAATTCGCAAATCTAGCGCAAAATTTGCGAAATGGCGAAAAATTTGTGAAACTGTGCCGGCGAATTTTTGCCGGCGAATTTTCACAGGCGTTTTGCGAATTTATTCACTGGTTGTGAATCGCGCAAATCTGCCGTGAATTCGCGCCTGGCGAATAAATTCGCCCATCACTACCTCTGTGTAACAATCTGGTGTTATTGGAAGCAGCCAATCAAAATGCTATGGGAAAATACAGCATTTGTTCATCTGCATTTTTTCCACCCTAAAGTTCTTGCTGCTTGAATTTTTCCCATTTATGAATGGATTATGCAAGGTTTTAACTAGTGTAAAATAACAGCATCAAATCTGGCGTTTGGGCAGCGTAAAATATAAAAATATATATTTTAATAAAGTCGCCATTTATTTGATACCGCTTTTTACACCATTTTTCTGGCTTTAATTGTTTTACACAGTATAATAAATAGGCCAAAAAATGTAGTTATTAACCATTATCTTTAGTTCCAAAATGAAATATACAAAACCACAACATTTAAAGCAAAGGTCTTACAGGAAAACTATAAATATAATATGACGCTTGGTCCAGGGGCTAAGTGGGAAATTCACTATAACAATTAACTTTTAGCATGTCATAGTAAATACATTTCTCCAATGAAATACATGAAATCACAACTATTTAAAGCAAAATCTTAGAGGAAAGCTAAATGTATAATAAGGCACCAGGTTTATGGGTTAAAGGGGAAATTCACTTTAACAATGAACTCTAACATGTCATAGGAACAAGTATCCTCATACAGTCTCTGATTGGTCTTCATATATTATTATTTGTACTTTTTCAATTTCGCTGCATTGTCTGACTCTACACTACAGAATGTCAGTGAATATCAGTAACAGAAAGAATAAAAATCCGTCTCCTATTTACTATGTCCATTTTACGAAACTTTGCAGTTTATGGAAAGTGTAAACACCTTTTTGGGGGTTTTAGGACAATGTTTTATGTTTTATCTGAAACCAACTAAACTGAAAAAAAAGTGTTTAAAGGTTAACAACCTATTTAAAGAATATTGGCCTGGAACATAATATTTGCACTTGTATAGAGATCTAGCTAGGTAAATTACAAAGAGTGGTGGTAAATGGAACATTTTCTAATTGGACCAATGTTGTTAGTGGAGTACCGCAGGGCTCTGTACTAGGTCCCTTGCTTTTCAACTTGTTTATTAATGACCTGGAGGTGGGCATTGTAAGTACTGTTTCTATATTTGCAGATGATACTAAATTGTGCAGAACTATAGGTTCCATGCAGGATGCTGCCACTTTGCAAAGTGATCTGTCTAAACTGGAAAACTGGGCAGAAAACTGGAAAATGAGGTTCAATGTTGATAAATGCAGGTTATGCACTTTGGCAAAAATAATATAAATGCAAGTTATACACTAAATGGCAGTGTGTTGGGAGTTTCCTTAAATGAGAAGGATCTAGGGGTCTTTGTAGATAACACGTTGTCTAATTCTGGGCAGTGTCATTCTGTGGCTACTAAAGCAAATAAAGTTCTGTCTTGCATAAAAAAGGGCATTAACTCAAGGGATGAAAACATAATTCTGCCTCTTTATAGGTCCCTGGTGAGGCCTCATCTGGAGTATGGGGGCAGTTTTGGACTCCAGTCCTTAAGAGGGATATAAATGAGCTGGAGAGAGTGCAGAGACTAAGTGCAACTAAACTGGTTAGAGGGAGGGAAGAGTTAAATTATGAGGGGAGACTGTCAAGGTTGGGGTTGTTTTCTCTGGAAAAAAGGCGCTTGTGAGGGGACATGATTACACTTTACAAGTAAATTAGAGGAAATTATAGACAAATAGCAGGGGACCTTTTTACCCATAAAGTGGATCACCGTACCAGAGGCCTCCCCTTCAGACTAGAAGAAAAGAACTTTCATTTGAAGCAACGTAGGGGGTTCTTCACAGTCAGGACAGTGAGGTTGGGGAATGCACTGCCGGATGATGTTGTGATGCTGATTCAGTTAATGACTATAAGAGGGACTTGGATGATTTTTTGGACAGACATAATATCAAAGTCTATTGTGATACAAAACTCTATAGTTAAAGGACAAGGAAAGGCAAAAAAATAAAATTCCATTTTTACTTTCTTAAATGAAAAAGAAACCTTTGTCCAATATTCTTTAATTAAAAAATGTGTACCGTTTTTTTATAAGAAACCTGACTGTATGCAGTGAAATTCTCCCTTCATTTACTGCTGTGGATAGGAATTGTCAGACGGTCCCTAACTGCTATGGGGAACAATTATACTTATGAACAGCAGGAGGAGCCCTCGTCTAACTTCCCAGCCATGCAGAACTCAAGCAGCTTTGTTTATGACGATCCCTAAGCAGCCCAGACCACACTGAGCATGTGCAGGGTCAGGGTCAGGCCAAGATGTATAACAGAGTTGCAAGATGACAGCCCCCTGTGGCCAACTTTGAAAGCATAAATCATTTGTTTGATTAGGCTTGTGGTGCAGTCAGTTCATGTTTATGTTTATTATGCAAAATACAGCATTTCTAGCCTTATTCTACTTTAGACTTTCCTTGTCCTTTAATATAAGGTATGGGTATATAGAATTTATGTGAGTGTATGGAGGGGTCATCGTTAGTGTGTGTGTAGGTATTTGCAATGGGTTTCTTTTGGAGGGGTTGAACTATATAGATTTTGGTCTGTTTTTCAAGCCAACTTAACTACTTTCCACATAATCTCAATGAAATAAATGATGAGCTTCAAACTCTTCCTCTTTATTTTCTTTATATCGCTATCAATTCCATTGCATTGCATCTGCGAGACAAACTTTGATTTAAATATGCAAACTATGCAAATGACTGCTTGAAAATCAACTTGCTCTTTTGGTTTAATCTATTTAAATAATGTCAACAACAAACAAACAAGAACATTCGGAACTTTCTACCCCAAACTCTCCAATTTCCATAATCGTACATAATGCCACGCTGCCAGTAAGATGTAGAATTCCCACTGAACTGTAAGTCCTGAATCCAAACCCAATTAACATTTCACATGCCCTATAAATAAGCTGCAATTTGTAACCAGCTCTAATTAAATGATTATATGGAACAGGCAAAATGAAAAAGGTTTAAGGCGTTGTAGTTCTGTTATTGATGTAAGATGATTACAGAAATGCTTCTTTATACTCAGAAACCAGCAATGTGCTGAAAGGGCAACTAATATGGGGAAAAGGTCCTGGTTACACTTGTAAAATCTTAAAAATTACTTTTAAAACATCTATACAATAATTTGGTTCAGTAGAAAAAAAAAATCACAGAGCCAAAAATGTTGCCCATAGACTTTAATGTGCAAGTTTAGCCATTTCATGAATTTTCTCGTAGTTTTGTGAATTTTTCGTCGAAACGAAATGGGACAGATTCACTCATCATTAATGGGATGATTTGAGGGATTTAAAACATCCAGTGCTTTCCCCATTAGACTCTTTAAAGAGTGAACTGAAGCCAGACTTTTAGATGCTCTTAATGAAGAGACTCTTTATTAGTGTAACCCTCCCCGCCGGTCAGATGCGTTCTCCTACCTTTTACCGCACTGACCGGGGAGTGCAGAGCACAGTGACGTCCTCAGTTTGCGAGCCATGTGTGCGTCAAAATAGACGCGAGCGTATAAATGGACTCATGCATCAAAATGGATGCACGTGCCGAGCGCACTGAAGTCAATTTTGCGCACCCTGCTAGTTTTTTACCTATTGGTTCCTTACCTGTCCATCAATGCAGAACTCATCCTGATTGGTCCCCTGCCCTTTAAACACTGCTTCCTCGGTTCCCTCCTTGCCCAAGCTGGATTCTGTTCCTACAATTCCTGCTCAAGCTCGTGATTGTTCCTGAAACCTGTTTTTGACACTTGGCCTGTTATACCGACTTCTGATGCTTGCTGCCTGACTCGACTTCTGCCTGAACCTGACTTTGCTACTGCCTAATCCTTGCCAGTTCCTTTCTTTGTTTCTATAACATGCTCTGGTCCCTTGTTGTCTCTGCTGCAGAAAGTCCGGGGCCCCAAAAAGGCATCTGTGAAAAACAGAGGTTCAGGGGGGTGCCAGAGTCACTTGCTGTGACTTCCTGGACCAGTCATCTTCTAAAGGGGTCCATGTTAACACATTGTAACAATTAGTTTCTATAGAATTCCCTCCTTCAGGGCCAGAACTAGGGGTAGGCAGAAGAGGCAGCTGCCTAAGGTGCAACAATTGAGGGGCACTGGGCAGGTACTTATTTAGCCTACCCCTAGACTGGAATCGCCTATAATTTAGCTAGCGCACTTTGCGAATGGCGTTACTGCGCATTTCCGTGCATGCGTGCACGACGGGGAAAGGGAGGGGGTGAGCTGGCCGGCTGGGAAACCTAGGGCATCTGGCCGCCTCTGCCTTCCTTGCACCTCGTGGTCTACCAACACCGAAAGCTGGTTTGGAGTGGACTTCTGCTTAACACTAGTTACAAGTAGTGGTTTTACTGTGATGTGCATGTTTGTACTATTCATGTAGCAGTTTGACTAGATTATGTTGAAATCCAAATAGATCATAAGTCAGTCCATCCAGGTTGAAATTGATAAGAGTCGAACCCTGATCTTGGCGTGTATGAGGTAGATCCAGAAGTGAAAGAGGTGGAAGATCTCTCCTATTCCCATTTAGATCTTCTGATATGGATCATTAGATCAATGCAATTTGGCCATCTGTACGGTCTATGGCACAATCAGTTGGATAACATCAATTTGCTTCTGTTTGATTTCATGCTCACTAATGTGTTTATTTTGATTTCCCAATTAGAATAAACACAGTTTTATATTGAAATGTATAGTCCCAAGGAGGTGCAGCTAATGTTTGTAAAATGCTATATGAAGCATGCATGAAGAAGAAGTAGCAAATAGTGAGGGGCTGAGGCCTAATCTAGAATGCCACAACAAGATTTGCACCTAAAACTACAAGTTTACTCAAGGAATGGCTTGAATAACAAACAGAACCTGTTTTCTATGGTTTTCTCCTAGACATTGGGTCCATTTATATTATTGATTTGCTTAAGTAAAATAATATTACATATTTAATCACAATATAGGGATATAAAAAAAGCTTAAAATGAGAAATATTAACATTTTGGACTGTTACAGAATGTTTCTGCGACCGTGTAACTGCCACTTCTCCAGATTGCTGAAATGATATCAACTTGGCCTGTTAGGCCTATGAATATAAAGCTGGACAATGCCATGGTTGGTTTCTGAAGCAAATATCAATTATAGATAAAGATATTTGCAACTGAGATAAACTAAATATCTCAATCATTTCCACATGGCTTGACATTTTTAAGTAAATGAAATTCGGTACTGACTCGTTTCGGGGGTGATGATGGAGGAATTGAAATGTTGTTCAGGTAAAACATATATATGCACTAATGAGTGTTATTTATATATATATATTACAGTAAATGGACCCGCACTCCTTCATTTTGGTGAAATAAATTCATGTGCTTTATTCACAAATTCATCTCATCAAGGAGATGAATTTGTGAATAAATCACATTGATTTATTTCACCAAAATGAAGGAGTGCGGGTCCATTTACTGGAATATATCATAAAGCCTTTACCAACGCAACACCATCTTTTTTTTTTTTAAATATATATTTATATATATATATTTATGTGAAATTTCATATAATGTAATTGTCTTCTGTACCTGAAGATTCAGTGAACAGTGTCCCATATTAGAACTCTAATGTAATATGGCTCAACTCCGTTTCTTATATATTGACAAAAAAGGCAACAGTCGCTATAAATGTAATATTCTCATGTCTTGTTATAATTGTAATTTAGGGATAATTGCTCCATGAAAGTAGCGTACATGCTCACCCTTTTTCTACGATGACCCGGGTGTCCACAGACCCCAGGCCCCGCGCTCCTGGGTTCGCAATGCTTTAAACAGATAAGGTTGTAATTCAAAGGGAAAAGCACTCACCAAATCAGACGAGTGGCCCCAAACCCGTAGCTAAGGTGAGCTGTACTTGAAGATAAGAAATCGGCAAGCACTCTGTGAGTCCACTCATATAAAATCAATGTTAAAAACATACAAAATCCTGACGCGTTTCGTATCCACGATACGTAGCCATAGGCATGGTAATTAGACATAACAAACGGCTATTTAAATCCATTTACTAGAAATAATTAGGGATGCACCGAATCCCTGAATCCTTTGTGAAAGATTTGAAGCGAATCTGAATCCTAATTTGCATATGCAAATTAGAGTCAGGAAAAGAAAAAGTGGAAAAAGAATATTTTACTTCCTTGTTTTGAGACAAAAAGCCACGTTAGTTCCCTTCCCACACCTAATTTACATATGCAAATTAGGATTGCGATTCGGTTCGGCCACACACAAGGAATCGTCCGAATTCTGCTGAAAAAGACCGAATCCTGGATTCCCTAGAAATAACATCATTATTTAAATTACTCAGATTAAAAATTATCTAAATTAAAACTTTATACTTTTATTGCAGCTGAAATCCTTTAGGTAAACCTCTGAATGGACTAACCTAATTCGTTCATTTAATTATATTCCATTTGGCAAAATCATCCTAGGTATCCTAAGTCCCTTCATTTTATTATAAAATAAGGCTTCTGTTTTTCTATGTGTGTATATATATATATATATATATATATATATATATATATATATATATCTATACATACACACGTAGAATTATAAAAATTACATTGTTCAGCCAAATCAGCCGGAATGCCATAAATCCATTCATTATGATATACCGTAACTTCATTATAATATAATATAAAATAAGGTTTTAATTTCTATGCGCATAGTGCAGCATTAGAACTCTCCTTGATAACTGGAGAAGAGGAAACAGGAAGCCTTTATGAGGATACCAAACCTAATAAACCATGGAATAAAGATATTTATCTGCAATAACACACACTAGGTTCAGTTTCTACTAAAGGGCCCTGTAATTAGCCCTTTCAGGCTTATAGATTTTGATACAGGGTTGCCAAGTCTAATTGTCCCAACCGACCAAAGAGAAGTAGCCTAACAATAACCCAAAGGCATTTTTTAAGTAGCCCAAATATAGCCCAATTTGTACATTGAAAATGTCACTCAATAAAATACAGCAAAAGTACATGTTTGTATCAATACAATACAATGCTGGGAAAAGTGACACTATGCTGACATCCCTCTCAGTTACCATTACATTGACTGTGAGTCCCTGTAGAGACCTCTTATAGGATACAAAACTTTCCTAACGATGTTCCTTTTCTTAGTTTCCAAACTGATTCAGGTAACCCTATTGATGAGACATTTATTAGCTTCTTTCATTGAGTCTCCAGTTAGTTTCCCCCTACAATCTCAGCAGATCCATCAAACCAGCCCTCTTTTGGTGAAGCCCACAACATAGCATTCATGTGGCAGCTGGGTTCTAATTGTCAGCCCTATTGCTATGCAAGGAATGTCCACCATCCTTGCAATCCCAGTCCTCACAAAACCAGCCAACATTTATTGTGCAGGTAACACTGAGGCATGTCTAGCCTTCACCTGCCTGGGTGATGGTTCGTTGTCAACAATAAATGTGGCATGACATTACATGCCTTTCCAGCTTTGTATTCCCCTGCATCTTGGCCCACCTTATAAATGGTGGTTGGGTTGGTGGAGGTCTCTCCTGAAAGAGCTAAACAAAAATGTTATTGGGTTTTTGAAGTCCATGGCCAAAGTAGCCCAAATCCACCAATTGGTGGGTTGGTACATTGAAAGTTCTCAGATCCAAACATTTCCTAAAATGTAGGGGGTAAACCCACTAATCTGGTAACCCTGCTCTAGTAGTGAAACCGATAGTTAGTTTGTAACTCAACCAACTGGTGGGACTAGGACATTCTGATGGCAGCATGCAGAAGGAAGAATAGGGACTCTATCACTCATGCAGTGGGTGAGACTAGGAAACTCTGATGGCAGCTTATAGGGGGAAGGACATGGAGTCTGTAAGTCAAGGAATGAGTGGGACTTGGATATCATGATGCTAGCTTACAGGGGTAGGAATAGGAAGTCTGTAACTCAAGTAATAGGTGGCATTAGAAGACTCTGATGGAATTTTACAGAAGAAGGAACGGGGAGTCTGTAATGCAAGGATGTGTGGGGTTAGAACACCCTGATGGTAGTTTTTAGGCTGAGGGACAGGCAGGCAGTAATTCAAGAATTGGACTGGACCAGAATACTCTAATGGAAGTTACCCTAAGCACTTTTCTTCAAGTAAGTAAATGAATAAATATCAACCTCCAAAAATAACACAATACTATAAGAAACCCAACAGCATTCCTCTATTTTTGTCAGTCTGTTTTTGTTATCCGTGAACTAAAACCTACATTTCATAGCAACTATCTTTAGGCTTCTAAAAACCAGTCAAAACATTTCCATTAAGTTTAGCTTCATTGGGATCAAAAGAACCATGGTACATTCATCCGCCAATTAGATCCCAACTTTCCATAAACTGCTTTACAACTTATTTGAGCAGATGGAATCAACAGGCCACATTTAACAGCCAATTTCAATTGTTTCCTTAAAGGACTAATTCTTAGGGATAATTGCACAGCTTGTTTTATATACAGATATAATTAACATATTTTTCCTTGATTCTCTTGATCCGGTTCTAAACTGGTGAAGCTTGGTAAATCTGTAATCATCCTTTTCCGTGCAGCCAGGTTCACCTGGAGATACTTCTTCAAGCAACAATTAGTTCATATAACAAAAAAAAAATCTCATTGAACAGCAACAAGAAAATGGTGTGAAATGAAATATGAACTTTAATTACTGGAAGGAACTTTACAGACGGTCTCAAAACCTCTCAAGGGCTTGTTTTAATGGGAAATGGAAAGGCACCCAGGTACCTACTAAAGAGCGGCATCCAACAAGGATTCGTCTACTTTATTATCACAAACGACGAGCGGAAATCGTCTTTGTACTAAATGTCAGTAATTAGTAATTATAGTTAGGTGTACGGTTTATTAGTTATTGTATAAATTAGGGTGATGGGAGGAATAGGTCAGACTTGCATTAAGTATTTTCATTAATAATGTGGGAATCACAATGGAAGGCAAAGGTTTATGGGGCAGATTTATCAAGGGTCAAATTTCGAGGGGTTAAATCCCTCGAAATTCAACTGAGGAATAGAATCGAATAGGGAATTCGGGCGAATTTACGTGCTGGCGAATAGTCGAATGGGCGAATATTCGCCCGGCGAATAGTCGAGCGATCGAATATTCGATGGAAGGATTTTCATTCGATCGAATGCCTTTTTATTCAATCAAAAACGTAGAAAAAAAGCCTATGGGACTTTCCCATAGGCTTTTAAAGCAATTCGGTAGGTAGGTCTGGCGAAGTAGGCAGTCGAATGATTTTTAAAAGAGACAGTACTTCGACTATAGAATGGGCGAATTTACGCCAATTCGATGGTCGAGGAGCACAAAAAACTCCTCGAAATTCGAGTTTTTTTCCCTCTATTCATTCACCCGAACTTAGTGAATGTGCCCCTATGTGTTGTAGAGTATAGTAATTAGTGAATTGGGTAATAATTATTCTCTTCACTGCTTGTCCTGACTACTCATACTATTGATTATATATGGGCGAATCCATTCGCGAAAATGTGGCAAAAATTAGCCGTTGAAAAATCAAAACAATTTTGCGGGATAACTCCGCCCATCACTACTATTGATATATTGTATCAGAATTCAGCTCAACTCCAGCCAAGACTCTTTCCCAATTGCCCTATAGACCTGACATACGGAGAATTGCTGATGAGCACCCTACTGCAGTACTATTATTATTAGTCTCTAGTGTGCGAACAATGCACTCAAATTAAAATGTAACTTTTATTTCAACTAATCAATATTAGTAGAAAGGCAAACAATATAGGCAAATACAACATGGATTAAAATGAAGTGAGATTATTAACTGTAGGACAAAATGAGTAATTTATGAAGCCATATGCACTTGCCCTAATCTCTCTATATAGGCAGGACAATCATGAACTGCAGAAGAGGATTCTTGAAAAGGCAGGCACCATAAATCATGCCAAAGTCAACCCTATAGCAAAGCATACTTAAGATTTTCATAATTCTGATATAAATAGCATCGAGTTATTTGGCACAGAGAAGTTTTCAGTAGGTATCAGAAAAGGAGACCTGGATAAGAAGTTTGGGTGAATATACAGACTGCAAACGAAGGGCATCGTGAGGATAGAATGAAGGATGACGTAACGTGGTCAGAGTATTTGCCCCTGAGCAACTCACGCTGAGTGTGACAAAACAAATTGGGAGTGTCTCTGCGAACTCTGAGGGGTGGTGGAACATATTAAACTGGTCTACTAAAATAGCACAACATTTTAATGTCATATTATCTGATATAGTAACTTTAATGAGTAACCAACCTCACTTGTTGGGTCTTAGGCAAATGTAGCTTTTTGGGGGCTAACTAGGATCAATGGGCTAATTTTCATTATTTGTATTGACATCCCCTTTAACCATTTAAGTAGGATGTTGACTCAATATAAAGTTCCAGCGGCACAGAAGGCAGCAAAATTACCATAACTGGCATTCAGGCTGTACCCATTTAGCTCATAACAAGGTTACAGATATATAGAAACATTGTGGTAACAGTCACCCTGCTATAGTTCCAGGGGTACCCAGGGCACAAATAAGTACTCACCCCAAATCTCCCCCTAACTGGCCTTCAGACTGGGCCCCCTTAGCTCATAACAAGGTTACAGATATATAGAAACATTGGGGTAACTGTCACCCTGCTATAGTTCCAGGGGTACCCAGGACACAAATAAGCACTCACCCCAAATCTCCCCCTAACTGGCCTTCAGACTGGGCCCCCTTAGCTCATAACAAGGTTACAGATATATAGAAACATTGGGGTAACTGTCACCCTGCTATAGTTCCAGGGGTACCCAGGGCACAATTAACACTCACTCCAAATCTCCCCCTAACTGGCCTTCAGACTGGGCCCCCTTAGCTCATAACAAGGTTACAGATATATAGAAACATTGGGGTAACAGTCACCCTGCTCTACTCAGTGCAGCATATCAGCGCTTCACTTGACCTTTAGGCTAACGGCATGCCTGTTAATGCAGAAGGAGGAGGGGGGTGGATGGGCTGTTTCTCTGCTTATGTTTATATGCAGGCGGAGAAACATACCTGCGGGGCACTAGCCCAATGGATGCCAGACATGGGTCAAAACAAATCTGTCAGCTGCTGATAATATTAATCTGCTTTTGATCCTACTGGAGGAAGGAGCTGGATTGTTCTGCAAAAAAGCAAAACTATTTACAGAATACAAAATGATCTGAGATGTGATAGATTTGTTTTGTATCTGTGTTAAGAAAAGACCCATTAGCAAAGGTAAAACTACTAAAGTGAAAGCATTATTATATCTACAGACTATCACTTTAATGTCGTTAGCGGCAGAAAGAGAAAGCAACTGCTGATGGTCAATGAATGAAAGCAGAGACTACAGAATAGTTACTGGCGATCTAATTCTTAATCCATTGTGAGTTTTACTGCTCGGGTTACTTACACAAAGCATTAAAAGAATGCTCACTCATTTATGATAGATGCAGTAGCAGCTTTTCAATCAGTTTCAGCAGCCATTATGTATTATGATTGGCCATTAACAATTAATTATAGCATAAGCCCAGCACCTCGTTGAATATTAATCACTGCGCCGCGCATCTCTGAAAAAAAGGTTCCGGTATGAAATAATATTGCAGGAAACTCTCTGCGAAGCAGTCACAGCGACAAACCCACATGAAGATGAATGCATTGTAGCTGAAAAAATTGGCGATACAGTTGCAACTGAATTTCAGGAAACCGTATACAGTGCCCATAGAGAAATATATTCGACCTTCATAGGGGTCTGTTTCTTGTTTTCCAGTCCCACTAAATATCAGCTGAGCCATTGTGTGATATTGCTTTTACAAGTACTGTGCACTGTAGCTGTTACCTAGTTACTAGAGTTCCATGCAGGTATAATTTTGATACCCGTACCATACCCACTACCCATGACCCATTTTTTTCCCCAATGATCTGCTATGCGCCCGCAAAAGGCCAACTAAAATTCCGATGCGGGAGACACATGAAACCGGTCGTGACATCCCATTGGGCCAGAGGTGGCATCATTCTGGCTCCGAATCTTCGCAGAAAAAGCAAAAAACTGGCAGAGCCACAAGGGAGGATGGGAGGGATGAAGCCTGCACCTTTGTCGGGTACCCAGCCAGGTTACCCAGGTTACCTGGGACTTTTTGCCCAAATCCTGACCACTTTGCGGGTATTCCATGGGTACCCAACGCGATGCAGGACTCTGTGCACCACTAGGGCCACTTGCACATGATTCAGAAGACGAGGAGGGGCCAACACATTGATGCCCAGCATAATTATAAGGAAATGCGAGGAGTAACTTTGGACACAAGTACCATGAAAAGTGTATAGCAACACAAATTTACTAAACAATAACATCTCTTTTAGCTCTGCTTAAAACAATGAACAAGGCCAGGGCCTCCCGGCCTTAGTGCCTAGACACGTGCCTATGACAATGGGCATAAGAGCCTGAAACACTTAAAGGGCATCTAAAGGCAAAAAAAATCCAGTTTTTACTCTCTAATGAAAAAGAAACATATCTCCGATATTTTTTAATTAAAAAATGTGTACCTTTTTTATAAGAAACCTGACTGTATGTAGTGAAATTCTCCCTTCATTTACTGCTGTGGATAGGAATTGTCAGACGGTCCCTAACTGCTCTGCAGGGAAACAATCATACTTATGAACAGCAGGGGGAGCCCCGCCTTACTTCCCAGCCATGCAGAATTCAAGCAGCTTTGTTTGTTTCCCTGTAGAGCAGTCGGCGACTGTGTAGAGATTTGTATTGGATTTTATTCTTGCCTTTACATCCCCTTTACTGTTTCCAACTCCAGCTGCAGGGACAAAGATCATGGAGCCAGATTTAAACAGATAAACTGGGATTCTATTTGGAGGATTATTTTTTTGCAGCCACTGGTTCTGCAGAGTTGGAGAAGGCACAGGCTATAGCCTATGATTAATTGTTTGTGACACGAAACGCATCAGGCTGTGGACAAAATAAACTTTCTTCACTTTGACCAATTGCCTGGTAGAAGTTTGCCTTATTGAGTGCCTGCTCCATATTGGTTTCATCGGCATATATATGCTTTGACTCTAATCAAAAATTTTGTGACAAAAATGTAATTTCTGGCACTACTCCTACTAGTCCTATGCTTAAGGTGCAAGTTTGTTGCATTAATAAACACAGGTCGCTGTTGGAACCCTGGAGCGCACCCTATCTCAAAATATTCAGTCGCCCGGCGACAAATCACCTCTTCTTTGGGCGTCTAATCTCCACAAACTGCCTCTCCGCCAGCTAGAATCTAAATCGTCGGTGGGATGGCACTCGGAGTGCTTTGTTTTCTGAAGTCGCCCAAAGTTTCTTCGGGAGGCAACTATGGGCAACTTCGGAAATCGAATCGCTCCGAGTGCCAACCCTCCAACGATTTAGATTCTAGCCGGCGGGGAGGCAGTTTGGGGAGATTAGTCGGCCCGAAGAAGAGGCGATTTGTCGTCGGGCGACTAAATCTCCCCAAATCTTCTTGTCTGTCGCTGCCCTTAATGAGCTTGTTCCTAGAGCATCTCTGACTGGAGCAAACTATTTGTGGCCTTTTCTATCAGATCATACCGATGGCCCACTACGTCATAACCCTTGCAACCTTCTTAAAAAGAGAAAGTAATACAAAAGAAGGGTTAAGGAAGCTGAGGGAAGACGGTACCTGACAGCCTTCAGCAATGGCGCCTCATGCACAACTGAAACTACAAGCAGAGCGAATAGCACCTTCTTACAAGTCTATTCTTGAAATATAGATTTGTAAATATCTTATTCATTCAAAATGTGGTTAAATCCATTGCAAAAATATAATTTTTTTAAACAACATTTCTGGAAAGCCAGTTTATCTTTTTAAACCAAATGTGTCTGCGCAACAAATAATTTGGATGCAGGTGTCGCTAATCAATATGTCCATTATTATAATTTCCGTATCACTGCAACTGGTTCTGCTAAATACCCAGAGTTATTGACGCTTATTGTCCTCTGATACTGATGTTGTATCTGCGTTTGAGTCGGGTTGTGGTTCAGTACTTACAAGGAAATGTTGCCTGACAAGCTTGTGATGCGTTAAGAAAAGTGCAGGAAGAGTGGAGTTAATAAAACACATTTTTTTTCACTTAATGTGTGAATGGAAGTTGACAAATCTGTGATCAGTTCCAATTCTTTTGACATGTACAGACATTCTCCCTCGAGCAGTTTCAGGGGACAACATCTGCCCCTAGTCCAAGCTAATCATGCGTTCTGATATTACTGTGTGACTGTGAAAAATAAGACTTGTGCTATTATAGAGTAGAAATAAGTCAACCGTCTCTAATTCACTTCACTTCTATCTTTATTACTGGTAGGGCCAATACCAATTACATATATTTCTTGGTCTGATTGTTCATGTGCCATGAGTTGGGCCATTGGTACCAATTGTGATCAACATTTTCAACTTTCCATCTTGACTCTGATCTTTATCTCTACTGCCATTTTATCCTACTATCTCTGTCTTGCAATAACCCTAATGTCACCATCTTGCGCTACTGTATCATTCCTGTTCTAGCTTGCTTAGCGTTTCCATCTTGCCCAATTGTAACTATCTTGCCCTAATAACTCTGTATTTCCTTTTTATTGCCATTTTGACATCCTCTCTCCATCTTTCATTTCTCTCACCATCATGGCTTACTGTTTCAATCTTGTACCATCATACCCTACTTTTCTATCATTCATCATGTTCTACTGCCACCACCCACCACCTTCCCCTACCCTAATGCCATGCTTCAGGCTGACCAACAGTAATTTAAAGTTTTACTTGTCCCTCTTTCTCAATATTTTACTGCTTTCTCCATTGCCCAACTGTCTCCATCTTTTAAATATTTTCTCAGTTTATTGTACAATTGATATTTTGCCCTGCTCTTTCCATATTGTCCTACTGTCTCAACTTCTACAGCTGTCCCCATCTTGTCCTTCTGAGTCCTTCTGCCATTGAACACACTTCCTACTAGTTTTTTGAAGTCTCCGAAGATTGATTTTGGCTTGTTACAATGGAAATCCACAGGGCCACCTGTGAAGAACTAGTTGAATACCAAGCGTTCTAAATTTGAGGCCATTTGGGGACCTCGACTGGAGGCAAATGTAGCGGGTTAATTGAGTAGAAGGTAATACTTAAATGAAAAAATGGCAGCATCTTTGTAATGTCCTAATCATGATCTCTTCTCTCAGCTCACTCTTACCAAAATCTTAGAAATTTGAGGTTTAACTGAAACATTGGGGGGGAGTCAATGGATAGCCACAACAGCAAATGCTTAATTGGCACATCTATTTTCCTTTTTGGCACACCAATTACGATTGAAACCATCCAAAACACATTCTGATTGTTGTTCACTTAATTCACTTTAAATAGGCTATTTAGTTGTTATGGTCTGGAGTAACTGATCCCAAGCCATGCTACTACTCATGGAAGTGACCAGAGGTAAGTAGTTGGAACCACCATTTGGAGTGTACCTTGATGTGGTATGGTGGCTTGTCAATTTTATGATCATAGTTTTGTAACTAAAAACCCGGTTTTGTCTGATTTTTGAATAACCTGCAGTATGGTAGCAGGGACAAATGTATGGTCATGCTTGCAAGAAGCTCCAGAGATCATGTAGGAGCATTGAAGTAAAAGGCAACAAATGACCAGATAAACCGATGCACTGTGGTGTGTGTCTCTACTGCTGGGACATTGTCCAAAAAATAAATATAATATTTCAAAAAGTTCCTTATTTCATTGAAAAGTCATTCACAGTAGTCTAATCCCAAGCAGACCCCCAGTCCAAAGCCCATATAATTTAGGGATGCACCATATCCATTATTTTGGATTCGGCCGAACTCCCGAATCCTTCACGAAAGATTTGGACGAATACCGAACTGAATCCGAATCCTCATTTGCATATGCAAATTAGGGGTAGAAAGGGGGAAACATTTTTTACTTCCTTGTTTTGTGACAAAAAGTCATGCGATTTCTCTCCCGTCCCTAATTTGCATATGCAAATTAGGATTCGGATTCGGCTGAAAAGGGCTGAATCCTGGCCGAATCCCGAACCCAATCCTGGCCGAATCCTGGATTCAGTGCATCCCTAATATAATTTAATTGATCAAGCAAAAACAAAGGTGGGATAGACTTACTGTTAGTTGAGAAAGGAGCCCAGATGATTTAAAAAGTAGAAAATCTTTATTAGGACATATTCAAACCTAACGCGTTTCGTGCCAAGGGTGGGCACTTACTCAACTAACAGTAAGTCTATCCCGCCTTTGTTTTTGCTTGATCAATTAAATTATATTAGGGATTGACTGAATCCAAGATTCGGTTCGGGATTCGGCCAGGATTGGGTTCGGGATTCGGCCAGGATTCAGCCCTTTTCAGCCGAATCCTAATTTGCATATGTCTTTATTAGGACATATTCAAACCTAACGCGTTTCGTGCCAAGGGTGGGCACTTACTCAACTAACAGTAAGTCTATCCCGCCTTTGTTTTTGCTTGATCAATTAAATTATATTAGGGATGCACTGAATCCAAGATTCGGTTCGGGATTCGGCCAGGATTGGGTTCGGGATTCGGCCAGGATTCAGCCCTTTTCAGCCGAATCCGAATCCTAATTTGCATATGTCTTTATTAGGACATATTCAAACCTAAAGCGTTTCGTGCCAAGGGTGGGCACTTACTCAACTAACAGTAAGTCTATCCCGCCTTTGTTTTCGTTTTTGCTTGGCCAACAAATGACCATCTACTAAATGAGTAAGTGACAAGTGAATCTGTCCTGCAGATTGCGGATAAATTTGCGCAACAACAAAAGTCTGTGAAACACATTGAAGTCAATAGGCGTAATTTTTATGTGCGCAACAATTTTTTCTAACTCCAAAAGTCAATGGGTATTTTTCTTGGTGATGACTTTTTCGTCTCAGCAGCATTTTTGTCCGAATGCATTAAAGTCAATGGGTGATTTTTTTTTTTTGTGGTGACTTTTTTTAAATTCTTTGCAGCGGATTTTTGCAGCAGTTTCACGGAAAAATTTGCAGATGACAAAATATGGAATTTCGCCACAAATTTGTGCCTGGCAGAAAAATTTGCTTGTCTCTACTACTGAGCTTTGTGTTATGATGATAATAACAATAACCTCACGTTATACTATAGAATTTATTTGGGAGAAATCCTGATGTACAGTAGTTATGAACCATCAATAAATCCTATACTTCTATACATTATTATGAAACTACTTGTAGGCAGTTTTGTAAAGATGATTCAGGAGCAGAGCCGGCATTTTATGTTACTTGAGTCTTTCATTCATAACGTCCTTTTTAATGTGTTTCCTTTTGTAAGGCTAATGGTACTTTATTATTTATATACTAAATTATTGAAGGCTTTTAGTTTATTTATTTCGTATTTCTGCATGCAGTTAAACGCCCATATCATTAAGGCATTAGCACAAATGTTTTAGGGTTGTATTCTTTAGTGGGTCATTATACCGGCAATTCTCTTAACTGTGAGTACAGATGTAGCACAACATTCATTTCCTTCAGCAAAACTCTTCATTACAGCAGGAACATGGCAGGATTCCTTCTCTTCCGAAATTAAACTTTCATGCAAATTCATCTTCTCTACTCACTATACTGGAACAAAAATGGAATAGATTTGTATACTATTGCCTTCTGGGGAATGTGTTTGGAAGGTTTTCAGAAATTGTCAATGAAAGGCACAAGGCTGCAGGCTGAGTTATACAGGGAACTCTGAGTATCACTCATGTATTATAAGGGATAATGTACCCCCTACTGTAAATAATAAGGGTATTAGAAGTCACTGAGGGGTTGTTCTGTGACCATATAAAGACACAAGGCTGCAGGCTGAGTTATACAGGGAACTCTGAGTATCACTCATGTATTATAAGGGATAATGAACCCCCTACTGTAAATGATAAGGATATTAGAAGTCACTGATGGGTTGTTCTGTGACCATATAAAGGCACAAGGCTGCAGGCTGAGTTATACAGGGAACTCTGAGTATCACTCATGTATTATAAGGGATAATGTACCCCCTACTGTAAATAATAAGGGTATTAGAAGTCACTGAGGGGTTGTTCTGTGACCATATAAAGACACAAGGCTGCAGGCTGAGTTATACAGGGAACTCTGAGTATCACTCATGTATTATAAGGGATAATGAACCCCCTACTGTAAATGATAAGGATATTAGAAGTCACTGATGGGTTGTTCTGTGACCATATAAAGGCACAAGGCTGCAGGCTGAGTTATACAGGGAACTCTGAGTATCACTCATGTATTATAAGGGATAATGTACCCCCTACTGTAAATTATAAGGATATTAGAAGTCACTGAGGGGTTGTTCTGTGACCATATAAAGGCACAAGGCTGCAAGCTGAGTTAAACAGGGAACTCTGAGTATCACTCATGTATTATAAGGTATAATGTACCCCCTGTCAGTTATAAAGTCCTAAGGTACATTACACTTAATTGTCTCATTCATGATTGTGCTTTGGAAACAAAACCATATTCTGTCGTTTGGTATTTCCCATATCCCAATACCCCATTCTCTCTTCGTGGAAGTACTGTACATTCTGTTCACAACATTGTACAACGCCTCATATCCTTGTGATGCTAGTGAATTAGCTAAAACTGATAATATTCAAAATTCATAGATTTATCAAAAATAATTTTTTTTACATCTCACATGACGTAGCATTTTTTAATTTTTCATAAATGTGGGTTGCGGTTCAGGTCTCGGGTTTGGTTCCGATCCGGGTCTTAGAAATTGGTTCAGCGCACGACTCTATTTTCGAGGTCAGGGTATCATGATGACATCATGGACACAGCTTAATGGTATCCATGACATCATTAGACTAATCTTCTAATTGCTACAAAACATATGTTTGATTTGTTAAATCATATATGGGTTGGACCAGGACAAAGTCTAATTCAGGGACATCAGAATTAGGGATGCACCGAATCCACTTTTTTGGATTCGGCCGAACCCCCGAATCCTTCACGAAAGATTTGGCCGAATACCGAACCGAATCCGAACCCTAATTTGCATATGCAAATTAGGGGTGGGAAGGGGAAAACATTTTTTATTTCCTTGTTTTCTGACAAAATGTCACGCAATTTCCCTCCCGCCCCTAATTTGCATATGCAAATTCGGATTCGGATTCGGTTCGGCCAGGCAGAAGGATTCGGCCGAATCCGAATCCTGCTGAAAAAGGCCGAATCCTGGCCGAATCCCGAACCGAATCCTGGATTCGGTGCATCCCTAATCAGAATATTCCAAAATACAGAATCATCTGGTAATGGAAAACCACTGGGTTCTTTTAGGCAACAATGAGTGGATTTTGCAGTTTTAAAAGTGTCAGCATCTTAGCGGCAGCCTGTCAGGAGCTCATTGTTACAAGAAAAGAAGGGGAAACTATTATTCTCAAAAGTTTTTTCTAAATAATAAAGGAAACCATGCAAACAGTTGGCAGTTACAGCAAATGTAAATTAATAAACACCGGTCTGAAAAGTGATTTTTTTTTTTTTATATTGAGAAATGAACATAATTCACCGCTTGAGTGGTGGCAAATAATGTTTTTTAACTTTAATTCCCAAATCAGTTCCAGACAGAGAAGAAAAAGCTGGAGTATTCCATCGATACTGCATTGAGCTGAGCTGCACTAGGTTTTGTTGTTTGGCAAAAAAGGCATTTTTGTGTTCTTTCACACCCCCAAAAACAAACCCTTTCCACAGGAATTAACACTAAGTCATGAATAAGAAGCCATTCAATCCGTCGAAAGCCGGGAATTAAATGTTGTGGATCTCTGCAGACAGGGGTTAATTACTTCACAATAAGTGACATTGAGTTTTTTATGATTAGAAAAGAGAACAATTGTGCCGCACAACACATGATATGTAATGAAATAACTGTCACTCCAGCTCTCATGTGTTTGCTACACTGCTACAGCTGCCAGTTGGGTTATTCTTCCAGGCAGCTCTATCTACCAGGCAGATACAAACACACCCTCCTCCTAGGCTAAACACACCTCCCCCAGCTGATTGGTCAGTACACTCTAGCATTGCCTTCAATGAAGTTGCCAGACATGGAGTGTGTGATGTCATCTGCTCCTCCCTTTGATGATGTGCTGTGCCTGGTAGATAAGCTGCCTGGAAGGCATCCTTCATTCTCTATTTTACGCCACTGTATTCAGACAATTCTTGGAATTTCATCCTAGAGGTGCACCTTAACTACCCTGACTGCTTCCACATGGGGCCACATTTTGCTGTCTCTGCCTAACTGTCCTGATATATTTAACATCTTGCCTGCCATTGGCTCTGTGTATGTACCCTGTGGATCTATTGTCTTGGACAATAAAAGTTATTTTGTTTGATTGCTGTAAAAACCTCCTGGCGTCCTTTATTTTACTGTAATGCACTACATAAGTTGTAGTTCAACGACACCACTCCTTCCAACCTTCCACATAGCGAATGCCCAGCCTTGTGTGTTAGAGTCAAGTGTAACCCTTGCTCTAATGATTAGCTGGGCATTAATTGCTATTGGTCTAATACAGCCCAAAATAGTGTTACATGCACATCAATGCAAAGTGACTCAGCAAGAGTAATTTAGTCCAATCACGGGGTACCCATCCTCAGACTGCTACTAACCATGTTGTACTTTCTGCACACAAAGAAGAGGGAGGCATGTTTAGCAAAAAATCTAATTTGATCTTCCCGAAAGATTCGGCCGAATACCGAACCGAATCCTAATTTGCATATGCAAAAAAATTTTCCCCTTCCCACCCCTAATTTGCAAATTAGGGGTAGGAAGGGGGAAAGCATTTTCTACTTTCTTGTTTTGTGACAAAAAGTCACACAATTTCCCTCCCGCCTCTAATTAGCATATGCAAATTAGGATGCGGGTTCGGTTCGGCTGGGCAGAAGGATTTGGCTGAATCCTGCTGAAAAAAGGCTGAATCCTGGCCGAATCCCGAACCGAATACTGGATTCGGTGCATCTCTAGAAAAATCACGTGAGTTCCCCTTCCCACACCTAATTTACATATGCAAATTAGGATTCGGTTTGGCCGGGTAGAAGGCTGAATCCGAATCCTGTTGAAAAAGGCAGAATTTTGGCCAAATCCTGAACCAAATCCTGGATTCGGTGCATCCCTAGTTTTTTGTGCTAAATAAATTACAATCATTAGAATTTTGGAGACTCTCGTTATTTCTGTGAAAACTCGATTGCTAATAAATATGCCCCATAGTCCATGTTCTTACCGCCAAAAACAAATCATCAGTGCCCAGATACTGTAGCTTTAGACTGACTCATTTTTAGCAAGACAGGTCTCTGTTTGAAATGCGTTTCTCATTGGCCACGATGATAGAAATGTTCATTTGACTCTATTGGTGTTTGGTAATTGCTAAAAAGTCTACATCAATCAACTGAATGACACTATTAAACTGGGGTTATGGTAAAAGCTTATTTTTTTTAATACTAACCCTTATTTGTGTTACTAAGTTAATATGAAATGGGGGTAAAGGAATTTGTGATTTTTGTGGATGGGAGAGATTCACCCATCGCTATTGAAAATTATTGGAAATTTGAATAAAAAATGTTTGGCAAGCTTCAGTGGGAGGTGTATTTTCTATTTTCAATGTGATGTTTGATCAGACGTTTCTTTCCCACAGCTTCGAATTATCTATTTTGTACCATTTACGTTTTTATAAATATACTAGTGATTGAGAAAAAAAAACTTGAATCAATTTAGTTATGATTTTTTTTAAATTGAGTTTCGAAAATACGTTGATGATCATAATCAATCAGCCTCCCTTTTTTTAACTGTCGCCAGTTCACGCTTCAATCCAAACTTTAACATTAAAGGGGAACTCTAGAAAATTATAACTAACGTTTTTTGAAAAATAAACATAATTTCAAGCAACTTTGCAATATACATCAATTAAAAATATGCAGACTTTTCATGATATTTAATGGTTTCTGACAGTTCCCTAAGCCCAGCCCCCTGCTCTCCTGCTGATCTGTCTGACTACTTTGCTGAGCTGTCTGACTACTGTTACTTTGTATCAACAGCCATCTGTCCTCAGCCTGCATCCTCCAAACCCCACAATTCCCTGCACACGTGATTTCAATAAGGAAAGGAACATCCCAGTGCAATGCATTGTGGGTGATGTAGTTCCTGCATGCTGTCTGTAAGCTGTGGAGTAGTTGTTACAATTAGTAACATCAGTGCTTAGTCCCTCCTTCCCTGCCAGGATTTCAAATGATACAGAAAGAGAAGAACTGTTAAACAGTTGGATTTCAGCTTAGAAAATGGCAATTATTCATACATTTTGAAGAAACCGGTACCTGTGATGGATATATTAGGGGTTTCTGTGTTATGTGGGCCTCCTTATCAAATTGGGGTTTGGAAGCTGGAGTTCCCCTTTAATTTGAAATAAAAAAGGCCTTTGAGCACCTAAAGAAAAACGCTAAACCTGTGTAATAGGCAGAGACTAACATTTCGCATGTCTGCCTAATGATTTTCTCCATCAAAGTCACCGTAAGTCACCTGCAAAGAGGATAAAAATAACCTCAAGTTTTCTCTTCCTTCCCATTTTGTTGTAAGAAATTTATCGGTTTTAATCTTGTGTTATTTTTGCCGTCTCAGTAGAGCACTTCCACTCGGAATCCTTCTATATATCAGGTCTCAGCACAAGACTGCAATCCAGTTTTCTTACCTAAATAGCAGAAAAAAAAACATTCTATTTGTTTGATTGAAGATCACAGGGAATATCTATCTTTTCTATCGTGAATTTGGTTTATATTTTCAGCACTGCAGCATTTGATCACTATCTAAGGTTTGAGAAAGTACATGTTGTAGAAAGTTTTATTTCGGTTTTAAAATGTAATATCCGGCTGCAGTGGTAGAGTTAAGAGCACTTGAAATAGAACTGACAGAGATAGATATCAACCTTTAGGGCAGAGACACACGATCAGATTCGGGGAGATTAGTGTGACAATTCACCTCCCTGGTAGCCCACCACGCCGCTCCTCTTCGTCCAAAATGCTGGCTTCTTATGGCGTGCGCGGTGCGCATCCCTTATTTTTATAGGCGCATTGACGCTGGTGTATGACATCAGCACGCAATGGCGAGAAATTCAAATGCTATTTAACAGGACATTTTGTATTTACTCATTGCCCGTTATAGGATCATATTTTGTGAGTTCCTGGTGCTTCTGAGCTACTATTCTGTCTGTTATCTGATACCTGTTGTGACCTGACCCTGCCTGGTAAACTGACTCTTCTATATCCGTATCCCTCTGGATTGATGTCCTGGTTTGACCCTTGTCTGTCTGACTCCGCTTGTATTGTACGTGCCCGACCCGGCCTGATTTAACTACGCTTTCTGCCTACGCCCTGTACTGTGACCTTGTGCCCAAAAGACTTTTGCTTTACCGTCGTGCCCCTTTGCTCGTCCAGAACCCTTTGCTTGGCACCGCTCTTAATAAGACCTGGCGGCATCCGATTAGCCATGGGCTCCTCACGAGGTGAAAGGCGGCTGTGAAAGGCAGAAGTAAGAGCCGAGAACAGGGTGCCTAGCATAGGTTCTGGATTTAGGGTGCCGACCATGATAGTCGCCCGGAGACAAATCTCCTCTTCTTCGGGGCAACTAATCTCCCCGAACTGCCTTCCCCCTGGCTAGAATGTAAATTAACGGCGGGATGGTACTTGGAGCACTTTGTTTTTCCGAAGTTGCCAGAAGTTTCCTCGTGACTGACTGTCCAACCTGACTGGCAGGTTTAGAAACTTCAACTAACAATTACTTACAAAAACAAACCTCTCAGCGAAAAAACAACCAACATGGCCTATGGGTAACTTTTAATTTTAAAAAGTAGTTTTTTATTGTCAGTATCACTTTAAAGTTGTAAAAACGCTGGCGACATTTCCTCTTTTATAGTGGGATTACCTGCAAAAGTCCTGACTATTGAACTTTTTTGTGTTAACATTTTTCCCCAGACATTTGAGGGCCATGGAACATTCATTTTACAGTGGGCTCATGTGTAGGGCTTTATCTGATCTCTTTTGTCTTTATTAAGTTTCCTTGGACATTTGTAATAAAAAGTGGCCACTTCAAGCATTAGCACCAACATCTCTAATAAAGACGTCCATACGACTTTAATGTACCCGCCCTATTCAAATTGAAAAGTGTAAGAGGACTAAAGAAGTTTTGCTCAGCAGAAGCGATCGCTAGCATAATTTTGCTTTGAAACGCTCGCATGGCCGAAGTATCATTAGCGAAAAGTCGCCAGCGTTTGGCACCCAGGATGCAACTTTGAATTTCAGTGGATTAGTGTAGTGGTAACGAATTTTCGCCTGGTGAAATGGTGAAAAGTGTGTGAAGCAGTGGCTGGCAACAATTTGCCCTTTACTGAATCTGCCCCCTGGTCTTACTCAGTCTGCACTATAGGAATTAAGCTAAGATTTTCTTACTTAAAATATGACCCAAGATAATGGCGAGAAGCAGTTTCCCCTCATCACTTTAGTATCATGATCATTGTTCCACAAAATTTAACATTTTACTTTCAGCAACTCAATGACATAAAGATCATTTTGCCTGACACTTCAATTGACATGAATTCGATTTGCTGTTCTGCTTCATAAGGACTAAGTCAGTGAAGCATAGGAACATTTAGGAGCTCTGGAGAGATATACGGACAATTCACTGGCCAAATGTTCCACTGATCGTAAGGACACGAGCATTAAACTCTGAATACATTAGCGACTTTTCACTCAGGAGAATGCCCGTTGCTCCGCAAATTCACTAAAGTGTGGATTTTATTGAACGTTACTTCTTTCACCAATGTTTTGGGCCTTTATCAAGGACTGTGCAGTCTCTGTTAGACCACAGGCACCGGTGTCTTAGGGCGCACGCGGCACGCTCTTGCGAAATTTAAAGGCGCAGGCGCACAGTTTAAACACCATTTAAAGCCCATTAAGGCTGTGGGACCTTGCCCGTGATAGGACCTTGTTCCTGGTGCTTTGTGCTTTTTGAGCTTCTGTATTCTGATTCTAGTTTTGACCCCTGCCTGGCTAAACGACTATCCTGACCTCTATATCTGACCCTTGCCTGAATATCGACTACCCCTTCTGCTGAACCCTCCTGTCTGATTGATTACCCGGTTTTGACCTTTGCCTGCCTGATTACGATTGACATCTGCCTGCCTCGACCCGGCCTGTTCTGATGACAATTCTGGTTTCCTGCTTTGTACCGTGACCCTTGGCCTAAAGACTCTCGCTAACAGTCGTGCCCGTCTGTCTATCCAGAACCTCTAGCCTTGCACCTCTCGTTTAAGTCCTGGTGGCATCCAAATAGCTGAGGTTTCCTCCCGAGGCCAAAGGTGGTCACACTACAAGTGAAGCACGAGCCAAGACCAGGGTGCGTGACATTTGTTCTAGTGTTTAGTGATGGGCGAATTTGCGCCATTTCGCTTTGCCTGAAAATTCACGTTTTTCCTGTGAAATTCGCAAAACGGCGTTTCATGAATTGCGCAAATTTGCCGCAAATTTGCGCCTGGCTAATAAATTCGCCCATCACTACTGGTGTTGGGTGCCGACCATGACAAGGACCCCAGCATTGTTGTTTGTTGCTAAATTTACAAGAAATGGATGACGGTAGTCAAGGCTCTGCGGCTTTATACAGTGAAAACTTTATGGCTGAGCACTTGGAACTATATATATATATATATATATATATATATATATATATATATATATATATAGTTCCAAGTGCTCAGCCATAAAGTTTATATATATAGGGATGAGCTAATCTGTCCCGTTTGCTTCTTGTACAATTGTGAAAAATGGTGCAAAACACATGAAATGCTACAGGCAACAGTTTTGTCGCTGCAACTTTTTGTAGCAAATTATAGATATTTGAATCTATGGACGACCACAAAATTTTGTCTACCGCGTAACATTTTTGCCACACGCATGACTTTTTTTTATGTTGCACGCGCAACATTTTTTGTCACACATGAAACTGACCATGTAGCAAATTTTTGGCACCATTCGGTGAAACTTTTTGCCAGCAGCGAAACTCAAAAATTCGCTGTGAAACAATTCCTGCCAAAAAATTCGCTCATCGCTATATCTGTTGTATTTATACTACTTCATATATTATGGAAAAGGGTCAAGGAAATCGACCCAATGCTGAATAGAGGAAGCCCAGGTCACCTGTTAAGACCAACCTTGAATTTTAGCCACATAACAATCCATATTCATGTCATGTCAGTTTCTATTTACAGCAATTGTTTCCATGAAATTACTTAAAAGAAATGTCCTTCACCTGCCACTGGAAAACTTCCATGTAATGAAATATATGACAGTTAGGGACAGATTTATACAAGGGTCGAATTTCGAAGTAATGGGAGTTTTTATGAACTCCTATAACTTCGAAAATTCTAATAAAAAATCAAAATTTATTTAATAAAATGTTTTAACTTTGGGTGAATAGGCTGTATTCGAATCATTAGATTCAAAATTTTAGAGCATTCAAGCGAATGCAAATCAAAGTATTTGCCGCAAAACCCGTAAATTTTTCAAAGTCCACCAAATTACTCCAAATATGTGCTAGGTGGTCCCCCATAGGCTAAAACACCAATTCGGCAGGTGAATGGTAAAAGTCTTAGTTTTAAAGAGACAGTACTTTTTTCAAATTTTAATCGATAGTCAAAGTACACAAAAATAGCTCGAAATTTGAATTTTTTTACTTAGAATTTTCACTTTGACCCTTGATACATCTGCCCCTTATCGTAGGCATCTTGGGATAATGCTTGAACCTAGGTATGGGCACCACCATTCTTTGTTCCATAAAAGCAAAGAATACATGAGATCAGAAAAATTAAACAATACGGAGAAGAGAATTGGGAGAGAGTGTGTCACGGGTACTTCTAAACAGGGCCACCATCAGAGGGGGGACAGGGGGGACAATTGCATGAAGGGGGGCCCGACAGTGCTGCAGTTTTGAAAGAGCCGGGGCCCCCCCTTATGAGAGCCCGAGCAGTGCGGGCATTTCGCAAGTCCCGAATGCGGAAGTACCGAAAAGCCGAAGGACCTGAAGCCACAAAAACAGCCAAAGTCCTGAAGCGCCGAAAAGACCCGAAGTCACGAAAGGAGGTCCTGAAGCCTTGAGTTCAATTCTACTGAACACCAATGTGTGTTTTTTGTATTTTTTTTAATCCCCTGGCCACCAATGCATTATTTTAATATTCTATAGGCCCCTGCCACCTATGTTTTTTTAAAAAAAAATGTTGCCACAATTTTTTTAACTTTTAAGGGGGGCCCCTGCACAAATGTTTTTGTTTAATTTTTTTTGGGGCCCCAATTTTTTTTAACTTGTAAGGTGGCCCTGGCGCCAATGTTTTTTTAAAAAAAATATTCTTTGGGGCCCCAATTTTTTTTAACTTGTAAGGGGTGGCCCTGGCAACAATTATTTTTTAAAAAAACTTTTATGGGGGGCCCTGGCGCCAATAGTTTTTTTTTTTCACTTATAAGGGGGTCCTGACCATCAATAGCTTTTTATAACTTGTGTGGGGGAGGTTACTTTTTTAGCGCTTATGTCTGCATGGTCTTTTAACTATGATGTGGAGTGGACGGGATATGGGGTGGGGCTTGGGCGCCAGTGTGGGCGTGGCCCAGGGGCCCCAAAAATTTTGTTGTACGGGGCCCTGTGATTTCTAATGGCGGCCCTGCTTCTAAATGCCCCAAAGAACAAAGTAAAGGAAGCCATTGTGATAGAAATTCAGACCCCCCTGAGTAGTCCTTAGGGATTTAGAGATGTTAACTTTTTCCTCTTGTGTCTACAAAGCTGATCCTACAGTATTTAAATCTCCACATAAATATCAGAATATCCCTAAGGGGCAGAGTACTAACCTGTGATTTTACAAGTGGTCTATTAGTGTTGGCCTTTTGGAGAATCAGCTGACTCTTTTACTATCTCCCAATTGTGAGTCATTAGGCTAATTAGAATGAAAGTGTTTTGAAACTGTACAGGGTGAATTACCAGCAAATGACTTTGTACTTTTTTGTGGGTAAAATGATATCTTTAATAAGAGGAAAAAAAAGATGTTCAGATTATATTAATATTTAAAAGAAAATGTTTTGCCACAAAGTTTTACTGTTCTCCCATTCCCTCTTTGGAGGTTTATTACATTACTGTTAATATTTATAACTCAAAGTTAGAGATGAACACATTTTTTTGCCATGTATGGTTTCTCTTAAAATTTCTGGGTTTGCCCCCGGCAAATTGTTTTGCAGAATGGCGCCATACGATTTTCAATCAATTCAGATTTTTAGAGGTTTTTGATTTATTCTCTGCTGGAAAAAAACTTGAATTTAATAATATAATAATAATATAAATTCGAAGATCAATTAAAGATGTTTTTGGAGACCAAGTTAATCTGAAGGTATACACTTTTAGGAGGTTATTTATCAAAGTCCGAATTTATCTCAATATTTTCTGAAAAAAACTCCAACCAAATCCCCACGGGTTTTTTGGGCTTGTTTATTAATATATTTTCCCGAAAATTTTGTTTGCGGAAAAAATCATGAAAAAATCAGATTTTCACGTTTTTTAGGGGATTTTTCATAATTTTCACGTTTTTTTCTGATTTTTCATCCGAAAACTCAGAATTTTGCCCGAAAACTTCAAGGTATTGCAAAAAACCCAGCGCACATCAAAAAATCATTGGGACTTCTCCCATTGACTTATAGGCAACCTTGACAGGTCTGAGATGCTGGATTTTCAGATTGGACTTTTCTATCCTTGGGGTTTAATAAATTCCAAAAAATTTGTGATTTTTGTAAAAGTCCGATTTTATATATATAAAAAAAAAGCACACATTTTTCGTGATTTTTGCATTCGGGGTTTAGTAAATAACCCCCTTATTGTTCAATAAAATTATCCACTTTAAAACCTGGCCGGCCCGGAACTAAACATATAACAATTCAAATATATCAATATAAACATATAAAATATAAATATATCAATATATATATATATACGATTAAAAAGAGGAAAAAATTGTATTTAAAAATTTCAGGTAGGTGGTCACTTATTATAAATCACAGAGATATAAATTATTAACCAAAAGTCTCCTAGGTTAAATTTAGGTGATTCCACCAGATTTCTAACAGCTACAATGTAGAGTTATAGTTCTCCAACTTGAGTACACTACAGTGTGAGTTACAGTTCTCAAACTCGGCAGTCGAATGTAGAATAATTTGCCCAGTTGGGTTATATTTAGATGATTCCCCATGTATTATAACAACTACAATGTTACACGTGCCCCCTAGTATTGGATTGATCTCACCAGATCCTGCACTCCGATTTATTTCCTCGAGGGTACAGCTGGACAGGGTCCCTTAGCAACAGATCTTTTTGTGAAAGCTCACTTCACAGATACCTCTTTTACGAAAATCCAAGATGGCGCCTGGTATGTCTAAGCGCATGCGTTCCACTGCGGAGCACGCATCGGCCGGCCAGGTTTTAAAGGGGGTAATTTTATTGAACAACAACAGTGTATACCTTCAGATTAACTTGGTCTCCAAACACACCTTTAATCAACCTTCTAATTATTTGTTATCCTCAAAAGGACCTTGCGGATTTAAGGTGTGATCCAGACCAGTTAAAGTTTTTCTTTCCCTGAATGTCACATTACCTTCATTAATTAATAATATAAATTCGCCACACACTTAGGTGCAGATCAAACTCAAGGGTCAAAGTGAATTCGAGGGAATTTTCGAAGTAAAAAAATTCTTTGACTTTGATTTGAAGTAAAAATATTTAGAATATTCGACCATTCGATAATCGAAGTACTGTTTCTTTAAAAAAAACTTCGACTTCAATACTTCGCCAAATTAAACCTGCCGAAGTGCTATGTTAACCTATGGGGACCTTCTACAGCATTTTTCTAAATTTTTTGAAGTCAAAGTAAAATCGTTTGATCGTACAATAAAATCGTTGGAATTGTTTGAACGATTTTACTTCGACCGCAGAATACCCAAATTCGTTGAAAAAAGTTTGAATTCGATATTTGAAGTATTTTAATTCGACCTTTGATAAATCTGCCCCTTAGTTTTGCATGTGACAAAAAATGCTGTGCATGCGTCAAAATTGTAGAAATGTAGACAAATGTGTCATGTGGCAGACAAAAAAAAACACCCATAGACTTTAATATAATTTGCTACAAAAAAATCACAACAAAAAATTTGTTTGTAGTTTTTGTTCAATCTAAGAAATCAGGTATGTTTGGAAGTTCAAATGGTGTTTATGCAACTTCTTTACACAAGCCCAATTTTTTGCAAAGGGTATCTGTTCCCCTTAAGCGACATGGCCTGGTCTTATGTTGCGAGCTCCACAAACGCATGCAGCAGACCTTCATCATGGAGATGCTCGTTCTCCATCTCTTTTCTGTACACTTCTGATGTAGTTCCTCTTCTCATTCTTGGAAAGCAGTTGAATCTGTTTCTGCATCTCCTCGTCAATAATTTCACTTGAAGCTTGACAGCTGTCTGTTCTCTCTGCCTGACATATTGTTAATTGGGACTGTATTGTCTAGTGTCATCCCCCATTCCATCTGCTGATCAATCAACATAAGATACCAGGGCCAGATTTACATAGTGGTTGCCCCTAGGCCTGCTGCTGTTCATCGCCCCCTGTCCTCTCCCCTTTATTCTCACAAATTTTCATAATCGGGACCGGAGCAATGGGGATATGCACACAGGAAATTTTAAAAAAATAGTGCAGCTCCTTTGCTTCCCCAGTGTTTCAGAACCAATGTGGGCGCCATGCCACCCCCTAAAATCCTGCCATCCTAGGCCCGGGCCTTGGTGGCCTTTCCATAAATCCGGGCCTGTAAGATACCGAATAAACTCTTTAGAAGTGATAGAACCAGTAAAAGCAAATTCTGTGCTTGTACTTTGCCCCAAATATAAACAATGAAAACTTTGTATGGCTCAGAGGAACACATTAAATACAAATGTATCTGTGTATTATGGAGCTGTTGTGGATGATGACAACTGCTGATGGATGTTTATTAGTGTTTAAAGGGATCCTGTCATCGGAAAACATGTTTTTTTCAAAGCGCACCAGTTAATAGTGTTACTCCAGCAGACTTCTGCACTGAAATCCATTTCTCAAAAGAGCAAACATATTATTTTATATTCAATTATGAAATCTGACATGGGGCTAGACATATTGTCAATTTCCCAGCTGCTCCTGGTCATGTGACTTGTGCCTGCAGGAGAGAAATGCTTTCTGGCGGCTGCTGTTTTTCCTTCTCAATGTAACTGAATGTGTCTCAGTGGGACATGGGTTTTTACTATTGAGTGTTGTTCTTAGATCTACCAGGCAGCTGTTATCTTGTGTTAGGGAGCTGCTATCTGGGTACCTTCCCATTGTTCTTTTGTTTGGCTGCTGGGGGGGGAAAGGGAGGGGGTGATATCACTCCAACTTGCAGTACAGCAGTGAAGTGTGATTGAAGTTTATCAGAGCACAAGTCACATGACTTGGGACAGCTGAGAAAATTAAAATATGTCTAGCCCCATGTCAGATTTCAAAATTGAATATAAAAAAATCTGTTTGCTCTTTTGAGAAATGGATTTCAGAGCAGAATTCTGCCGGAGCAGTACTATTAACTGATTCATTTTGTGCTAATCCTATTGGACCATTTTTAATCAATTCAGACTTTTAGAGGTTTTCTGATTTATTCACTGCTAGGAAAACTTGAATTTTTTAGTGGTCTTCATATTTGTTTAGCTCATTGTTAAGCTTTTTGAAAATTTGTACTTTTGATATTCTGATCTTTTAATCAATTACATGGCATTCATGGTTTTAGAGAAACTGTGTTCATGTGTGGTTTCTAAAACCTCTAAAATAAGAATGCTGATGCACTAGCTTCTAGATGTGACTAGCACAGCCATAGAACTCCAAGAAACATACGCTGCAGCTCTTCAAATCCTGTGACAATGGTTTATTGTGCTGACAAACTAGGCAACGTTTCGGGCCAATGCCCTTTCTCAAGAGCATGAGAAAGAGCGTTGACCCGAAATGTTGCCTAGTTTTTTGCACAATAAACCATTGTCACGGGATTCAAAGCGCTGCAGCGTATGTTTCTTGGAGTTCTATGTGGGTCCCTGGCATGGGGACCAGCAGCTTGCACCCAACGTTACAACTAGAGGTGAGTTATAGTTGAACATCACCCACATTTAATTGTATCACAGCCATAGAATCTACAGATTTTTAGGAAGCTGCTTTCATTCCCCGTCTCAATTTTCATTCCCCGTATAATAATGTACTGTACTGTAACCTTTATGTCAATCAGTCACGTTACGCTTTGTGGCGATTGTTAATATGTTGGTTATTATACCGGTAACAGTACAACTGAAGCATTTTGCATTCATGCTACATGCTAACTGTCAATTAAGAACCCAACTTTTTACCACACCTTTATGAAATAGAGATAAATGCTCATATAGTATTGTTGGGTCAACATCAAGATGAATTGTGTCTATGAATTCCCACAGTTCCTTGGTGATGGCCAAACCCATGGCTCCCTAGGCTTATGTGGAAATGCAGTGGCCTCTAAACATGTAGCTCTACTTGTTTTCTTTGTGTACAGAGTTTATTAAAACAGGCTGTCCATATGGTTCTATATTTTGTCTTTAAAGAACTTGCTTTGATGCTCAACTAGACCAAGACCTTTCCTGCGGGCAATATACTATTTAATGCATTTTATAAGTATTTTTTAATCCGTTGTTATAGATAAATTTGTCATAAATTTGTTTAACAAGCCATTCTATAAAAGTTGTTATTGTTACTCTCTCCGAGTCCAGCTTTGGCTTTTTATACAGCACTTTGTATTTGAATCTAAACTTCTAGCAAACAAAATCACTTTTTTTGTCCACCCACATCTTGGAAGCTAAAATCCTTTTAGGGCTCAATAAATCTTTGGAAAAATAAAGTACAAACCAGCAAAACTAAATACTACGTTGCACTTTTGTTGCCATTTATTTCTGTTTTCTTTCCCCCCAGTGAGCAAATTTAGCCTCTCTCCTCTTTATACTGTATATAAAATGTTTCAATAGGGAAGTCAAATCATGATTTCCTATGAGTTACAGTACAGGTATGTTATGTACAGTTCTCCAGCCTTAGAACACACTGCAGCTATTACGCACAACAATTTTTGCAATTTTTTCAGGGATCAGATTAGGATTCAGCAAATTCAAATCCTTCTGAAAAGATTTGATGCATTTCTAATACTTTATATAGCAAAAGATTCTTCTCTGTTCATATTGTGAATATGAAACTTATAAACTCTTTGAACCATAATAAAACTCTCTGTGAGTCGCCCGTACATTTGTGTGTTTTTTTTTTGTGGCTCCTGTAATTTTTGTATTTTACATTTTTGGTTCAGTGACAGATTTCTCCTTGTTTTTAGCCATTTTATCAAATATCTAGTGCTACCAATCCCTATTTCTGTAGGGAAATGAGAGAGAGCAGACAGTAACCCTTCCAACACTTTCCTTTTGTCTCTGTCCCTATATATTAGGCACACACCTAGTTCTCGCTCTGAAGATTCTGAAGAGGTGGGATGTCAGGGTGGGTGAGCTGGTAACATCTTCCCGAAGGCAGTTGTACCACAGGGTGATCAGGGACTATTTTGCTGTTCCTCTTGCTCTGAGAGACTGTGTGGGTGACATCTTTCAGGAAAGCCTTCGCCATCTTAATGGCAAGAGACTCCCCCCTAAGTTCTTTGACAACAGTTGGCTGTCACTCCAAGGGAAACTCTATGTCCGGGGCAACTTGAATTATCTTAGTATTGGCAGCAAAAATTGCCCCTGGGAGTGTGAAGTGGAGGAGACCCAGGATCACTTTCTGGTCAGTTGCCCTGTGACTAGAGATGTGTATGGTCAGTTAGCTGCAGCTCTTAAAGTTCCCGTCCTGAACAACTTGACTTATAGAGAGTCAGCCTATGGGGTTTCTGCCAGGCAACATCTGCTGGACCGTGAGACCCTCTACATTATCATTGCCTGCACACGGTACCAGATCTGGCAGCATAGGTGCAGGAGAACCTTTGGCTTTTCTGGTGCTACTCCTGATAATATTGTTAGAGCAACTCTGGTTCAGTTGAGTTTCCTGAAGGAAAATGAGATAAGAAGGTCTGCGGCTAATAGAAAGCGATGGCAATGGGTGCACCTTCCTCCTTCATAAGTTTGCCATCTTGTATGTTGTGTATAAACTGTTATATTGGTATTAGTATCGTCTCCCACACTCTGATGCTGCTCTCCTTTTATCCTCAGGGTGATGGCAACATGTCCTGGAAACAATTTGTTTTGTGCTTCCTGCATTTCTGGAAGAGGGTGGGGGTGTCTGGATATTGTTTTTGTGTTGGGGTGGTAAAAAGGCCACATGGACAAAAACAGGACTTTGCAAGTCTGGCCTTATGAGTTGGTGATTTGGACTATTGCCTATGGACAGAGGGATGGACTCTGCGGGCAGGAGGGTGTATGGGTGGGTTTCTGATATGTTACATTTTGAGTTAATGTAAGTGTATTTTTACAATAAAAATTCCTATATATCAGACTGTTTGTGTGAGGCTCCTGAATGGAAGTGGAGAATAAGGGATCACCGGACCCCGGAGGATCACCAAATTTGGCACAAACGTGTGTGAATGTATCAGGAACCAGGGGAGATCAGCAAGAGCCGGATCCCTGCGCTGGTTCTCAAGTTATGAATATTGAAAGTTTTGCTGGTGGGTGTGGCCAGTCAGCCATTACCTGTGTAAGTGAAGAGGATTGTACAAAGCAGTTAATTGTGAGTGGAAGAGAAGCAGCTGCTGCTGGACACACTGTGAGTAATTCTGAGTTGGGAAATGCTGTAGTTTCTAAGGGAATTGATGGAAAAGGCTGCTCTGTAATTGAGCCCCAGGCTCCAGGGCCTGCACCTTCTCCAGCTTCTGATTTGTCCCACGTGCCCCTGGGGGCCCCAGTTGTGATGTTGTCTGTGAACTCTCCCCTAGTACATGATCTGCTCCAATTTGGGTCAGAATCTGATCTGTGTAACCAAAGTTATATGTTTTCACCTAATGGAACTGTTATTCCTGATTTAACCTATGAAGTGCATTGGCCCAGCCTGCCAACCCCCCCACTGTCAGCCCCTGGGTCCCACACACAAGACTCACTGGCTCCTGTCCTGTCTCCTGTAAATCCTCAGCAACTGGATCCCTTGTTTGTTTGTCCAGTACAGACAAGGAGCAAGTCTAAGATGGCTGACAATGCAGTTTCCCATAGGGAAAAGTCTTTACAACTTTTAGCCACTTCACAGTCTTTGTCTATAAATTTGTTTGCTGGGCCTTGTAGGGGGGACCCTGAACAACACCCTGCACAAGTTTTATCCCAAAATGAGCACTGTTTTCCAACTGCCAAATGTGTTCTTGATTCTGCCACAACCAAGATGGCTGCTGCACCTGTACAAAACAGTAGGCAAACAAACGCACGCTATGAAACTTCTGAAACAAGGTGTGCGCAGCAAGTAATGGCAGGGGGCAGTTGTGGGGGATCTGGAGGGGCTCCAGACACTTCTGTACAGTTTACATTTGAATCCCAGCAGCACTCTGGTGTGCCAACCAACAAAATGGCTGACGCCTCCATATGTGGGGACTTGTTTGCTAACCATAGCATTATGAAAGGATGTAAATTGGCTTCTGCTTCACAACAAGTGCTGCAAGTGACCCCTAATGCAGATTCTTCCTCTGCCATGGACCATGATGTAGAACTGCACACCCCAGCAGCTCATCTGTTGTCGGACACAGCTCAGGGAGTAGACCAGCGTGCCCCAGAAACCACAGACCAGCGTGCCCCAGAAACCACAGACCAGCGTGCCCCAGAAACCACAGACCAGCGTGCCCCAGAAACCACAGACCAGCGTACCCCAGCAGCTCATTTGTGTACAGTTGAGGAGAATCCTCAAAAAAATCAGGATGGTTTGATAGACAATGTTTGTTCAACTGATATTGACTTGACCAATACTGATGACAATGTATGTGCTTTTCCTATGGCAGAGGGAAGGAACGCCACTAAGGTGCATGACCCACCTCAATCAGGGGTGGTGGTTGTGGTGTTAGACTGTGATGATGATTATTTCTTACCAGATATGGAGGAGGAGGTACAGGAGGAGGAGGCAGCTAGGAAACACAGAGAAGAGTCAGAGGCTTACTCCAGGGAGTCTGAGCTCCTTGTACATGCATATGTTGAGAGAAAGGAGAGGGAGGACAGGGCTAAAGAGAAGGGGTTGAAGAGGTCCCAGGTTCTGCAGCCTTCTTCCAAACCCAGCACTAGTACTCTGGCATCTCATTCTTCTGCAGCTATACCCCGGGTTGGCCCTGTCCAGCAATCAGTTAGAGTTGCACAGCAGTCAGCAAAGACCAGACCTCAGGCCTTACCTGCCCCACCCCCACCAGTAAATGCTTGGTCCACTAATCGCTTGAGAAGCACTGGCTTAAATACTCCATCAGTTTCTACTGGTCCCACTTCTACCAGAAGGAATGCAGTGCAGCTTAAATGGGTGGGCCCAATAGAGGATTGCCCGGACCGAGATTACGTTGTGGATATACTGCTCAAGGCACACTTGCAGTTCAGGGTTGATGAGCAGGTGTGGGCAGTAATAAAGCAGAGAGAGGTAGAATTTGACATCAGTTTCAAACTCCCTGAATACCTAGATATGTTCTTCACTAGGTACAACTTGAAGAAAAACAATGATTTGTGGAAACAATTTAGAGTGGTTCCTTTAACAAAACAGGCTCTAAAACATGTCACGGTTGTTTTCAAACATGAAAATATTGTAATGGAGGACATTGTTTTCTGGCTACGGCGTCATTGTGATATTGTTTCCCCCCTAAGGAGATGTTATGATAGACATGGTGTATGGGATGGGTCTTTCAAAGTCACGGTTAAGCTCTGGATGCGTAACCACGCTCAAGTACACCTCCCAAACTCATTCTTCATAGGGAAAGACAGGGGGGTTCTCTTTTACGTAGGGCAGCCAAGAAGGTGCTTTAGGTGTGGGAACCTTGGACACTTTGCTGCTCAATGTGCAGTTAAGCGTTGTTCTAAATGTGGAGAGGTGGGTCATGAGGCAAGATCGTGTGACAAAGTGATGTGTAATTTGTGTGGAGAGGCAGATCATGTACATGATGACTGTCCCATGGCTTGGCATAATGTCACCAGTGAACTCATTGAAATGGAAACTGCCCTGCTTACTGGTAATGACACCAGGCCCAAACAATCTAGTGGCCAGACCCAAACTAGACTGCTCGAAACAAACGCTGTGTGTGACATTCAACCAGCAGTTGCTTGCTTCAGTACATATTGGTTCTCATGGCTCTACATCCTTGGCCACTGTCAGTTGTGCTCCTGTAGAAGCTGCCCCTCAACTGTCAACCCCTACAGGTCAGTCTCTGGTTGCCCCTATGACTGCTTCAAATGAGGTTTCCTGTACAGTGAGAGAAGTACAGAAGAATTTTGTTCAGAATCAGGATGCTCCACAGTCAAACCAAAGTCTGGGCTCTGTACAGAGTCAGCGGTCTTCTCGGGCTGCTCCTTGTCAGCCATCAAATGAGGCCTCTGAGACCGCCTCTACTTCTCATATTTCCCCTTCCTTACCAATCCTCTTGGGACAAGCCTAGGGGGCTTTAACAAAGCTTTCACAAGAGCTTGATCACACACAAGGGTTACAAAGTGCTGATGAGGAGACTCATCTCAGCGCTACGCCAAACTTGGAAAATCTCGTTAGCCAGCCCTCATCAGACCCTGTCTGGGAGATGCAGGCTCCAAAAGGTAAAAAGAGATCCCATCCAGGAAAACCTGTTTTGTCTACCTCCAATAGGTACCAGATCCTAGCCAACATCGGCAACAAGTCTTCTGAACCACAGGAGCTTGATGAACCTCCAGAGGAACCCATAGGTAACTGGGGTGACTCAGTAGACCCAGGTGATGTTGACAGTCAGGCACTATCACATGTCAGTGAGACTCCTCAGGCTTGTCAGCCCTTGGAGGAATCCAATATTGAATCCTCTGGCAGCTCCTCGGTTGTAAAAAAAAAAGAGGAGAAGGAGGAGCTTAAGGAGATAGAGTGACCAAATACATATAATACATAAATATGGCCAGCGAACACTACAGAGTGCTATCACTAAATACATGCAGCATTAAATCTGATAAAGCCCGGTTCTTAGCCTACGACTACCTTGCAGCTTTAGATGTAGAAATAATTTGCCTACAAGAGACCCGACTTACCCACAAGCTACAGATTGCTAAAGCCAGAAGGGATTGGAGGTTTGGAGCCTCCTTTTGGTCTATAGGGGAGGAACCTGCAGCTGGTGTGGGCATCCTCTTCAAAGGCCCTCAGCAACCGAAGGTGCATAGGTTAATTGAAATTTCAGTGGGCCGTTGTCTGTTGTTAGACTTTACCTTGGGTAATACCAGGATAAGGGTCATTAATACCTACGGGCCTCAAATCTCCTCAGAAAGGACAGAACTATGGTCTGAGATAGCTCAGTATTTAATTGTTCCATATACTCTGCTGTTATTGGGAGATTTCAATCAGGGTCTTATTCCCTCACGTAAAACTTCTGGGTCCCTGAGGACAATGGTGCACCAGGCAGGCCTGGTTGACCTTTTTGCTGCTAATGGTAGGAGCCCGGCAAATACCTACGCCTGTGGTACTCGATCATCTCGCATTGATTTTGTGTTCGCTAGCCCAACTACAGCTTTCACTGACTGTAAGGAAGTTGTGGTTGAGTTCTCAGACCATCTGGCCATCTCAGTCACTCTTGGTGTCTCCTCTGTGCCCACAAGGGGTAAAGGTTTGTGGCGACTAGGGCCAAATGCTCTTACAGACCCTGTCACCTTACAAGGGTTTCAAGATTTATTAGATATACAGTTGCAAAGAGTCTCTTTCTATGACTCCTACAGTAAGTGGTGGGAGCAAGCCAAACATTCCTTTAAGAAACATTTTAAGTTTTCTGCATCTGCTAAGTCTGCTAGACAATATCGGGCCTATCTGGCTGTCAGAAGTAAGCTAGAATATGCCATCTCAAACAAATTGTCCCCGCAGGACATTAAACTCCTTAAGATGCGGCTCAGAGAGCTCCAGTACTCCCGATATGAGTCGCTCATCTTTGAGAGAGACTATGGCAAATTCTTAACACCTGACCCTTACTTGCAGTGTAGAGAGAAAGAGAATGCCAAATTGGTAACCGGTTTCTTTGACTCCAAAGGTCAGCTACAAAAGTCAAAAACAGGTATCTTGACAGTAGTTGCTGAATTTTATAAGGAAATGTTCAAAGATAAGGCAATTGATGCCTCTCTTATTGAAGGTTTTTTGGCCTCTGCAGAACCCCCTTTAGCCAATGTAGATTTCTCATCACTCACAAGAGAGATAGACGAGTGTGAGATTATGGAAGCTATAGCCTCGCTTCCTCTCAAAAAATCCCCTGGTCCTGATGGGCTGACCTCAGAATTTTATAAAGTCTTTTCTAAGGAGCTCTCACCAATCCTTCAGAAAGTGTTTACCCATTGCCTGGAAACAGGGAGGCTGCCACGGTCACTGAGGGAATCTGCCCTCATTTTATTGTCTAAGGGCAAAGACCGCAGGCAAATTGTTAACTGGAGGCCTATAGCTTTGCTCAACACAGATCGTAAAATCCTGGCTAAGGTCCTGTTCAATAGGCTGTACTCTGTTTCTGATATGTTACTATATGAGGATCAATATTGTGCCGTGAAGGGGAGAGGGGTCCTTCAGGCAGCAGCTACAATAAGGGAAACAATTGAATATGCAAAAGCAACAAACTGTGAAAAATACCTTTTGGGGCTTGACCAAGCAAAAGCCTCTGACCGGGTGCAACATCCGTACCTGTGGGCTACTTTGTCTGAGTATGGCATCCCGGCTCAATTTGTCAATTGGTTGAAAACTTTATACCTGGAGGGAGAGTGCTTCCCTTTGATCAACGGTTGGCAGGGCACTAGGTTCCCATTGGGTGCTGGGGTGAGGCAGGGATGCCCGCTCAGTCCGCTTCTCTATGTTTTTGCCCTGGATCCTTTTCTGAGTCGTCTGCAGGGGGGCGGACTGGTTGGCATCTGCATCCCTCGGTCTCCTTCGGTCAGCTTGGTGGCTTACGCCGATGATGTTTCAGTTTGGGTGTCCAACTCAGCCGAGGTGGATGTAGTGATAGAAGCTCTTGACGCCTATTCTGTTGCTTCAGGGTCGGCTGTCAACGTTGACAAGTCAGAAGCACTCTGGGTGTCGGACTCGCAGCCAGCTTTCCAAGTGGCGAGTTTTCCGACAACCTCCACTGAAATTAAGGCCCTGGGGATTAAGTTTGGGAGGGATGTGTCCGGGAAATCCAATTGGGAGGAGAAATTGGACTCCGGAAAAGCAAAGGTTCAGCGCTGGTCCAAATGGCGACTGACCTGCAGGGAAAGAGTTGCCATGGTCAAGGTTTACTTGGTCCCCATGTTTCTGTACCTGTCATACATTTACCCAATACCTGCTAATCTGTGTACACCGTTACAGACTATGTTTTTTGTAATGCTCTGGGGTAATAAGATTACTTTGGTCAAGAGGGGCATTACTTACCTGCCAAAAAACAAAGGTGGTCTTGACATGGTCTGCCCTATAGCCTTTTTTGCTTCCATTTTTTTAAAGTTTAATTTCTCTAAGTTGGATGCAGACCCTCCTGCATTGTGGCAAATGGGCATATCATATTGGTCTGCTCCAAACTTGACCAAGTGGCTTAAGGGGGAAAAGTTAACCCGAGTCAAGCGGACTGGTCTCAACACCCCTGACTATGTGGCTACTGCTCTGGTATGGCTAAGGAAATGGGCAGTGTTCAAGCAGCAGCTCGATACAGTCCCCAGAAAGGCCCTGTACACTGACATTGTACAAGATTATTTTGTTGCTGCCCCTGTGCTCAGTGATTGTATAGGTGACACTGCAGAGAAGTCTATTCGCCACTTGAACAGCAAAGCTTTACCTGCCAAACTGTATGATGTTCAGTGGCTCTCTCTGCATGGGAAGCTCAAGGTGAGAGGGAATTACCATCAACTTCCTACACAGGACAGGGTGTGCCCCTGGGGATGTGCCGTTGAGGAGACTCAAAGCCATTTTTTGGTTCATTGCCCAGTGTCAAAAGCCATCAGGTGTTCCTTAGCTATAGAATTGCACTTTTCCTCTCTGAAGGTGGCCGGTTATTCTCACCTGGCCTATGGAGTCATGGACAACTCTGTCTACAGTGCTGACCATACTTATATCATTGTGTCAGTGTTTAAGTATTTTCTTTGGCAGTTCCGCTGCAAGCAAACTATGGGTCATCCAAACACTCCCATAGACTGTGTAGTACGGGCAATAGTAAGTGAGCTGACCAAGCTTCGTATTCCCGTACCATGATTCCAGAGTACACATTTGCCACCCTTATTTTGTTTGTTGCTGGGGATTTTGGTTCTGTATGACTGTAATACAGTATTATTGTAATGTTATTTAAATAATGTTAATTTTTTGTTGTAAAGTTTTCAATAAAAAACATAAAAACCCTATATATTAAGTACCTATCTAGTGCTACCAATCCCTATTTCTGTAGGGAAATGAGAGAGAGCAGGTGTGTAATCTGATCTCTCTGCATGACCAGCAGAAGCCCAGGATCTTGTGGCTCTTTGGAGCCTGCTTCAGTACTCCAGGCCCAGGCTTTAGGGCCTAGCCTGGAGGAAAGTTTGCAGCCTGATTCAAGCTCTAACATCTCAGAGTTTGAATCTGTGGAACAAATGTCAGCTGCTGGGGTTGCTTCCCAGGCAGTGAGTATGGAGGAGTCGCCAGCTGGATCCCACAGACATTGTGGTGCAGTGGAAGCCCAGGCAGGTGAGAACAACATGGAGCCTCAGGCCCTGCAACCTGCCTCAGAGGGGAGAAGCAAGGGGAGCACAAAGCCTGAAGCTGGAAGTGACGGTGCAGAAGTGAGGAGGAGTGAGAGGACAAGGCAGAGACAAAGAGGTGCAGTTGAGGAGAAGGAGAAAGCTCACACTTTAAGATCTGGAGCAAAAACTGTGAGTAGTAAATCTCCGTCTAATGCTAAGAAACTCCAGCGTTCTGCCTCTGTGGGTGTTTTACCTGATGTCACTGCAGTGAGGGGAGAAGGGACTGTAAATGCAAAAGGTGTATTGTGTGGGAAAAAGCAAGGTGGGGGCAAAGCTGTGTCACAGTCACCTGTGAGAAAACTACATCTCCCAGCATCCCCTGTAAGCCCTGCTTCTGATAGCCAAATCAGACTGAATGACTGTGATGGAAATGCAGGGGTTAAATCTATGTCTTACTCACCTGTGAATAAAGAGCAATATCATCCAGGTTTCCCAGCATCCCCTGTAAGCCTTACACCTGACAGTCAGACTATTCCATCCACTTGTGATGTCGTGCCAGAAACTCCCCATGATGTGTGTGCAGCAAGGGAAAGTGCATTTGGGAAGGGAAAAGCTACAGCTGTGAGTGGAAAGATCATTGTTGTTACTGCTGAGCTTTCTCTTACTGGGGAGGCCAAACCTCAGGATTCAGCAGGTAACGAGACACCTGCACCCAGTCCAGCAATTAACCCTGTAGCTGCCAAATCTGCACCTGATACTGCCTGTAACTCTGATATATCTGATGATGAATCTCAGTTTTCTTGTGAATCAGCTTCTGCCTCAGGTGCATCTGCAGCTCTTGTGGTACGTGCAAAACAGCCCCCCAAGTCCCCTACTGCAGAGAGCCCCCCGGTGCCCTGTCCTGAGGATATTCCAGCGATCATTAAGCAGCTGACACAAGCCTACAGTGATAAAAAGAAGAAAGAGGCAGAAATTGTGCAGCAACTAAAGCTGATCAGAGCTGCTAATAAGAACAAAAGAGGAAGACTGGAGTTGGACATGATCACTCTTAAAGGGGAACTCTTTGAGGTGGAAGTAACCATTGAGAGGTTACTGACTAAAGCGGGGCCCTGGAGGGAGCGTTTTGAAAACATGGAGAGATTTGAAAAGATGCAAAAGTCTCTCAAGGAGCAAGTTCCCTATCGCACTCGCAAGCCCAGCAGTACCAGCCATTCTGCCTCATCTGACACAGAAGGGGAATTTAAAAAGCCTGAAGCCCCAAGCAGGAGTTTAAAGAGAGCGCCATCCAAAGGCCGAGGAAGTGAGACCATCAACTGGCAGCATATGGCGTTTGATGTAAAGGATGTCAAGGAACAGGGAAAGAAGAAAGCGGAAATGAAACAGCGGCCCCATGTTACATCAATGGCCCCAGAGAGTTTCAGCCTAACCCAAGAAGAATTTCCGCCATTGTCACCTGTAGCCAAACAGCAAGAGCCATCACAGAGCCAGAGGCCACAAGAGGATGTTTCTCCAGCAATGGAAGTATCATCCAATCATTCAGCTGCGAGTGGCGTGTCTGGGGTGGTGCATGGAGATGAGTCTGCTGTGAATACTGGTGTGTCTGTAGCGACGCTTGGAGAAGCGAGTGTTCACAGTGACCCAGTGGTGATGGGCGCAAAAGAGGTGTTGGTGGTGGGTAATAAAGAGTCTGGGAATACTGGGCATAAAAAAGCACAACAGGTACATGGTACTGAGGGCCAAAAATCTGCTGAGCGAGCTCCATCTTCTGGGGTAGACCCTGGGGCTTCATCTTCCGGGGTGGACCCTAGGGCTTCATCTTCTGGGGTGGACCCTAAAGCATCAGGAAGATTTTGGGAGAGAAGGAGATTATTCCCTGCAGGTGAAGGGCCTTCCTTTGGTGGTCAGGCATTCCGTAGGAAAAACTGTGTTAAGTTGATGTGGGAAGGGAATATAGAGGATGCCCCAAACAGAACCTACATTATTAGGAAACTGCTAGAAGGCTCAGCTAAATTTAAAGCTAGCAATGACCTAGACGCCTGTATTGTATAATCCGCTACAGAATGGGATGTGAGTTTCAAAATCCCACAGGGGTTAGATGCTTTTTGGAGGCTTTTTGAGACCCTAAAATCACAGCCAGAATGGCAGAATTTTGATGCCATACCAATATCTAAGCCAGAGGTAAAAAAGATCACCATCATGGTTAAAAACGAAGGTGGATGATGTGCTCACATGGCTGAAGCTTCAGTGCACAGTCCTCTCCCCATTAAACCGTGTACTTGAAGATGATGTGTGGACGGGGGGCTGGAAAACTGAGGTCAAGTTAAATGTGGTTAATAATGTCCCCCAACATTTGCCCAACACATTTTTCATAGGCAAAGAAAGGTGCATCTGCTTCTATGCTGGCCAGGCCAAAAGGTGCTTTAAATGTGGGTCACTTAATCACCTGGCCAGTGCCTGTGCTGTAGAGAAGTGTATCCTCTGTGGGAAAATTGGCCATACAAAGCGTTTCTGTAAGGACATAAAGTGTAACCTGTGTGGTAATATGGGGCATCCTCACCGCTTGTGCCCTATGGCCTCTCATAATAAAAACAAGTATAATCCTGTAGTGGAAAATCAGGTAGAACAGGAAGAAGACCAACTGTTGATAGAGGCTGTTCATGAGATAGAAAACCAGCAGAGAGAGGAACAACCGCAAAGGCACGAGGGCACAAATCCTAACCAACCCCAACAGAGAAAGAGAAGAGAGGATCAGGATGGTACAGGAAGGAAGGTCCAACATCAGAGAGGGCAGACTCCTACTCACAGGGAGGTAGATCAGAGATCAGCACCACAGCCATGCCCATCAAGTGCCACAAAAGGTCCCTCACAAACAGTGATAGGCCCCAAAATCTCCCCAGATCCCAAGCCACAGACAGATCCTCCAGGTACAATAAGTCCCACACCTACCCAATGCATCAGTGAGACTCCTGTATCCATGTCAGAGGAATCCCCCTACAAAAAGAAGAAAAAGAAAGGAAAACTTAAACGTACTCTGCAAGAATCCCAATCCCCAAGCGAAGATAACTGGCAGTTACAGGCTCTAGCAAAGCAAAAAAGATCCCTGGAGTCATGTGCTTTAGTCCAGAGACATCCAATCGCTATGCCCAACTACAAAGCGATGATTCGGATGAGGAAGACTCTTGGGGGTCAAAGATGGAGAGGGAAGAGTTTCAGAGGATAAATCAGGAGATCTATCTGGAGCAGATGGAGGTACAGCAGTCAGACGCTAGGGACCAGGAGATAACCCCAAAAGGTAGTGGAGGCATCTCTGTGGTTGAGCCCATTTCAGCCTCTTTGGCTGACAAACCAGATAGGACTGGGCTTATTCCTAGTGTAGATCTGGCCATAGATGATGAGACAGTCCATCTTGGAGATGAGGATCCTATACCTGCAGGGGTCCAGGTTAAAAGATTTGGAGAAGGTGTATGTGATGGTGAAAGTGAAGGGAAGAAGGCCAAAAATAAAACAACATAATGGCTACACAACCTCTTAGAATTTACACATCTAATGTGTGCAGCATCCGTTCGCCAAAGGCAAGGTTTTTGGCTTATTCTAGTCTCTCATCCTCTGATGGAGACATATTTTTCCTTCAGGAGACTCGACTGACTGCAAGGGCTGACCTTCAGAGGGCAGCTTCAGAGTGGCACCATGGGCCCTCATTCTGGTCAATAGCAGCTGAGCCATGTGGTGGTGTGGGGGTGCTGTTCAGATCTGAATTAAATGTAGTTGTACATCGACTTGTGGAAATCCAGGAAGGCAGGTGTCTCCTTCTTGACATCACAGCCAGAGGCAGGAAGATGCGCCTTATTAATATCTATGGGCCACAATCTTGCCAAGAAAGAAGTGCACTGCTGTCTGATATGAGACAGTACCTCCACACTTCCCTTCCAGTGTTTCTGGCTGGAGATTTCAACCAGGTATTAAGGCCACAAGATAGGATGGGAACTAGAGTAAATAACTCAGAAGGCTTCCTTAACCGTATTATCCAGCAGGCAGACCTAGTGGATGTTGCTATCTGCAATGGTCGTGTTGGCAGGCATACTTACCATTGTGCAGGAAGATCTAGTCGCCTTGATATGGCCTTTGTTAAGAAGGGGGAGTCATTCACTGATGTACGTGAGCAGCCTGTTGAATATTCTGACCACTTTGCAGTTTCTTTCCTGTGGGGGGTTTCTTCCATCCCGAGTAGGGGGAGAGGGCTGTGGAGGCTTAGCACCAGTATCCTGGCAGAGGAGTCATCAAAGCGTATCTTTAGGATGCGTCTTCAGAGCGAGTTTGATAGGGTTGACTTTTATGACTCTGTGTCATCGTGGTGGGAGGATGCCAAGGAGTCATTCCGAGATCTCTTCAGAAAGCTATCTGTACGTAGGGAGGGAGAGAAATACAAAAGATACTTGTCCCTACGAAAGAAGTTGGAGGCCTGTATTTCGAATGGGGTGGATGGGTCAAAGCTAAACCAGCTGAAGGCCGAGATCAGGCGGCATCAGTACAGCCGGTACAGATCTTTGGTTCTGGAGAGGGATTACGGGAGTTTTCACTCGCCGGACCCTTTTCAGAATTACAAGGAATCTGTGGCCAGGAAGTTAATAACAGGCCTCATGGACACCCAGGGTGATTTGCAGAATACCAGGGAGGGCATCCTGGGTGTTGTGAGGTCTTACTATGCCGACCTTTTCCGGAACAAGGCTTTGGATGGGGAGAGGCTGACTGACTTCTTGGAGGCGACCCCAAGGCCTGATACATCTAATTTGGACTTTTCCCCTTTGGAAGCAGAAATCACAGAGGCCGAGGTAAGAACAGCTATTGACAGCCTTCATAAGAAGAAGGCGCCAGGCCCAGACGGCTTAACAGCCGAGTTTTATAAGACCTTCAAAGATGAGTTGGCCCCGGTCCTCGTGGAGGTCTTTAGAGACAGCCTGGCAGAGGGCATCTTGCCCCCCTCCATGAGGGCATCTTCTTTGATTCTGCTTTCAAAGGGTAAGAACCCAGAGCATATTGAGAACTGGAGGCCTATTGCCCTTCTCAATAATGATAGAAAGATTCTCGCAAGGGTACTTTTTGACAGACTTATTCAGTTCTCAGGCACGTTATTGTCAGGCTTTCAATTCGGCACGGTGAAAGGGCGGAGCATCTTTGGGGCTCTTCTTACTATCAGGGAGACCTTAGAAGTATGCAAAGCTCAGAGCAAGGGCTGCTACATTGTCTCTTTGGATCAGGCCAAGGCTTTTGACCGGGTGAATCATCAGTACCTGTGGTCTACTTTGTCAAAGTACGGCATCCCAGGCAAATTTATCCAATGGCTGGCAGGTTTGTATGAAGGGGCCGTAAGCTTCCCACTTGTCAATGGTTGGAGAGGAGATGATTTCAATGTGGAGTCTGGAGTGCGACAGGGTTGCCCCTTAAGCCCACTCTTGTACGTTTTTGCCATAGACCCATTGCTGCGCAGTCTAGAGAGTTGTGGTTTGAGGGGTATATCGGTCCCCAGATGTCAGACATTGACATCCCTCGCCTACGCGGACGATGTGACAGTTGTGGTATCCAGTCTGAAGGACAGGAGGCTGCTTAACGAGACCATCGAAAGTTACTCTGAGGCCTCTGGGTCAATGATTAACCGTGACAAGTCGGAGGCTTTTTGGACGTTGAACGGTGAGCCTGACTTCCAGCTCTCCGAATTTTCAACTGCCCCATCCCACATAAAGATCCTGGGGATAAAGTTTGGGAGGGAAGACAATTGCAGGCTAAATTGGGATGAGAAATTGGATGCCGGAACAGCAAAGGTCCAGCGATGGAAGGGATGGAGGCTGGCCTACAGGGAAAAGGTGAAGCTTATCAAGGCCTACCTGATCCCTCTGTTTTTGTTTGTAGCGTACGTGTATCCATTGCCAGAATCTCTCTACGCCAGGGTCCACAGCCTGTTTTTCCAGTTGCTCTGGGGACACAGGCTGAATCCAGTCAAAAGGGGGATAACGTACCTGCAGCGGAAGGAGGGTGGTTTGGGCATGTTGTGCCCAGTGGCTTTCTTTGGGTCACTTTTCCTGAAGTTTAACTTTGGGGGTTTGGCCCAAGGAAATGATTCCCTGTGGGAAGTCTGTATCAGGAATTGGGTATCGCCTTTTGTAGGGACATGGTTTCAAGGCGATAGAATGAAGAGATTTCGGATAATACAGGGATCCCTCCCATCACACCTAGTTCTCGCTCTGAAGATTCTGAAGAGGTGGGATGTCAGGGTGGGAGAGCTGGTAACATCTTCCCGAAGGCAGTTGTACCACAGGGTGATCAGGGACTATTTTGCTGTTCCTCTTGCTCTGAGAGACTGTGTGGGTGACATCTTTCAGGAAAGCCTTTGCCATCTTAATGGCAAGAGACTCCCCCCTAAGTTCTTTGACAACAGTTGGCTGTCACTCCAAGGGAAACTCTATGTCCGGGGCAACTTGAATTATCTTAGTATTGGCAGCAAAAATTGCCCCTGGGAGTGTGAAGTGGAGGAGACCCAGGATCACTTTCTGGTCAGTTGCCCTGTGACTAGAGATGTGTATGGTCAGTTAGCTGCAGCTCTTAAAGTTCCCGTCCTGAACAACTTGACCTATAGAGAGTCAGCCTATGGGGTTTCTGCCAGGCAACATCTGCTGGACCGTGAGACCCTCTACATTATCATTGCCTGCACACGGTACCAGATCTGGCAGCATAGGTGCAGGAGAACCTTTGGCTTTTCTGGTGCTACTCCTGATAATATTGTTAGAACAACTCTGGTTCAGTTGAGTTTCCTGAAGGAAAATGAGATAAGAAGGTCTGCGGCTAATAGAAAGCGATGGCAATGGGTGCACCTTCCTCCTTCATAAGTTTGCCATCTTGTATGTTGTGTATAAACTGTTATATTGGTATTAGTATCGTCTCCCACACTCTGATACTGCTCTCCTTTTATCCTCAGGGTGATGGCAACATGTCCTGGAAACAATTTGTTTTGTGCTTCCTGCATTTCTGGAAGAGGGTGGGGGTGTCTGGATATTGTTTTTGTGTTGGGGTGGTAAAAAGGCCACATGGACAAAAACAGGACTTTGCAAGTCTGGCCTTATGAGTTGGTGATTTGGACTATTGCCTATGGACAGAGGGATGGACTCTGCGGGCAGGAGGGTGTATGGGTGGGTTTCTGATATGTTACATTTTGAGTTAATGTAAGTGTATTTTTACAATAAAAATCCTATATATTAGGCACCTATCTAGTGCTACCAATCCCTATTTCTGTAGGAAATGAGAGAGAGCAGACAGTAACCCTTCCAACACTTTCCTTTTGTCTCTGTCTCTATATATTAGGTACCTATCTAGTGCTACCAATCCCTATTTCTGTAGGGAAATGAGAGAGAGCAGGTGTGTAATCTGATCTCTCTGCATGACCAGCAGAAGCCCAGGATCTTGTGGCTCTTTGGAGCCTGCTTCAGTACTCCAGGCCCAGGCTTTAGGGCCTAGCCTGGAGGAAAGTTTGCAGCCTGTTTCAAACTCTTACATCTCAGAGTTTGATTCTGTGGAACAACTGTCAGCTGCTGGGGTTGCTTCCCAGGCAGTGAGTATGGAGGAGTCCCCAGCTGGATCCCACAGACATTGTGGTGCAGTGGAAGCCCAGGCAGGTGAGAACAACATGGAGCCCCAGGCCCTGCAACCTGCCTCAGAGGGGAGAAGCAAGGGGAGCACAAAGCCTGAAGCTGGAAGTGACGGTGCAGAAGTGAGGAGGAGTGAGAGGACAAGGCAGAGACAAAGAGGTGCAGCTGAGGAGAAGGAGAAAGCTCACACTTTAAGATCTGGAGCAAAAACTGTGAGTAGTAAATCTCCATCTAATGCTAAGAAACTCCAGCGTTCTGCCTCTGTGGGTGTTTTACCTGATGTCACTGCAGTGAGGGGAGAAGGGACTGTAAATGCAAAAGGTGTATTATGTGGGAAAAAGCAAGGTGGGGGCAAAGCTGTGTCACAGTCACCTGTGAGAAAACTACATCTCCCAGCATCCCCTGTAAGCCCTGCTTCTGATAGTCAAATCAGACTGAATGAATGTGATGGAAATGCAGGGGTTAAATCTATGTCTTACTCACCTGTGAATAAAGAGCAATATCATCCAGGTTTCCCAGCATCCCCTGTAAGCCTTACACCTGACAGTCAGACTATTCCATCCACTTGTGATGTCGTGCCAGAAACTCCCCATGATGTGTGTGCAGCAAGGGAAAGTGCATTTGGGAAGGGAAAAGCTACAGCTGTGAGTGGAAAGATCATTGCTGTTACTGCTGAGCTTTCTCTTACTGGGGAGGCCAAACCTCAGGATTCAGCAGGTAACGAGACACCTGCACCCAGTCCAGCAATTAACCCTGTAGCTGCCAAATCTGCACCTGATACTGCCTGTAACTCTGATATATCTGATGATGAATCTCAGTTTTCTTGTGAATCAGCTTCTGCCTCAGGTGCATCTGCAGCTCTTGTGGTACGTCCAAAACAGCCCCCCAAGTCCCCTACTGCAGAGAGCCCCCCGGTGCCCTGTCCTGAGGATATTCCAGCGATCATTAAGCAGCTGACACAAGCCTACAGTGATAAAAAGAAGAAAGAGGCAGAAATTGTGCAGCAACTAAAGCTGATCAGAGCTGCTAATAAGAACAAAAGAGGAAGACTGGAGTTGGACATGATCACTCTTAAAGGGGAACTCTTTGAGGTGGAAGTGACCATTGAGAGGTTACTGACTAAAGCGGGGCCCTGGAGGGAGCGTTTTGAAAACATGGAGAGATTTGAAAAGATGCAAAAGTCTCTCAAGGAGCAAGTTCCCTATCGCACTCGCAAGCCCAGCAGTACCAGCCATTCTGCCTCATCTGACACAGAAGGGGAATTTAAAAAGCCTGAAGCCCCAAGCAGGAGTTTAAAGAGAGCGCCACCCAAAGGCCGAGGAAGTGAGACCATCAACTGGCAGCATATGGCGTTTGATGTAAAGGATGTCAAGGAACAGGGAAAGAAGAAAGCGGAAATGAAACAGCGGCCCCATGTTACATCAGTGGCCCCAGAGAGTTTCAGCCTAACCCAAGAAGAATTTCCGCCATTGTCACCTGTAGCCAAACAGCAAGAGCCATCACAGAGCCAGAGGCCACAAGAGGATGTTTCTCCAGCAATGGAAGTATCATCCAATCATTCAGCTGCGAGTGGCGTGTCTGGGGTGGTGCATGGAGATGAGTCTGCTGTGAATGCTGGCGTGTCTGTAGCGACGCTTGGAGAAGCGAGTGTTCACAGTGACCCAGTGGTGATGGGCGCACAAGAGGTGTTGGTGGTGGGTAATAAAGAGTCTGAGAATACTGGGCATAAAAAAGCACAACAGGTACATGGTACTGAGGGCCAAAAATCTGCTGAGCAAGCTTCATCTTCTGGGGTGGACCCTAGGGCTACATCTTCTGGGGACCCTAGAGCTCCATCTTCTGGGGTAGACCCTGGGGCTTCATCTTCTGGGGTGGACCCTAAAGCATCAGGAAGATTTTGGGAGAGAAGGAGATTATTCCCTGCAGGTGAAGGGCCATCCTTTGGTGGTCAGGCATTCCGTAGGAAAAACTGTGTTAAGTTGATGTGGGAAGGGAATATAGAGGATGCCCCAAACAGAACCTACATTATTAGGAAACTGCTAGAAGGCTCAGCTAAATTTAAAGCTAGCAATGACCTAGACGCCTGTATTGTACAATCCGCTACAGAATGGGATGTGAGTTTCAAAATCCCACAGGGGTTAGATGCTTTTTGGAGGCTTTTTGAGACCCTTAAATCACAGCCAGAATGGCAGAATTTTGATGCCATGCCAATATCTAAGCCAGAGGTAAAAAAGATCACCATCATGGTTAAAAACGAAGGTGTCCCTGTGGATGATGTGCTCACATGGCTGAAGCTTCAGTGCACAGTCCTCTCCCCATTAAACCGTGTACTTGAAGATGATGTGTGGACGGGGGGCTGGAAAACTGAAGTCAAGTTAAATGTGGTTAATAATGTCCCCCAACATTTGCCCAACACATTTTTCATAGGCAAAGAAAGGTGCATCTGCTTCTATGCTGGCCAGGCCAAAAGGTGCTTTAAATGTGGGTCACTTAATCACCTGGCCAGTGCCTGTGCTGTAGAGAAGTGTATCCTCTGTGGGAAAATTGGCCATACAAAGCGTTTCTGTAAGGACATAAAGTGTAACCTGTGTGGTAATATGGGGCATCCTCACCGCTTGTGCCCTATGGCCTCTCATAATAAAAACAAGTATAATCCTGTAGTGGAAAATCAGGTAGAACAGGAAGAAGACCAACTGTTGATAGAGGCTGTTCATGAGATAGAAAACCAGCAGAGAGAGGAACAACCGCAAAGGCACGAGGGCACAAATCCTAACCAACCCCAACAGAGAAAGAGAAGAGAGGATCAGGATGATACAGGAAGGAAGGTCCAACATCAGAGAGGGCAGACTCCTACTCACAGGGAGGTAGATCAGAGATCAGCACCACAGCCATGCCCATCAAGTACCACAAAAGGTCCCTCACAAACAGTGATAGGCCCCAAAATCTCCCCAGATCCCAAGCCACAGACAGATCCTCCAGGTACAATAAGTCCCACACCTACCCAATGCATCAGTGAGACTCCTGTATCCATGTCAGAGGAATCCCCCTACAAAAAGAAGAAAAAGAAAAAGAAAGGAAAACTTAAACGTACTCTGCAAGAATCCCAATCCCCAAGCGAAGAGAACTGGCAGGTAGTTACAGGCTCTAGCAAAGCAAAAAAGACCCCTGGAGTCATGTGCTTTAGTCCAGAGACATCCAATCGCTATGCCCAACTACAAAGCGATGATTCGGATGAGGAAGACTCTTGGGGGTCAAAGATGGAGAGGGAAGAGTTTCAGAGGATAAATCAGGAGATCTATCTGGAGCAGATGGAGGTACAGCAGTCAGACGCTAGGGACCAGGAGATAACCCCAAAAGGTAGTGGAGGCATCTCTGTGGTTGAGCCCATTTCAGCCTCTTTGGCTGACAAACCAGATAGAACTGGGCTTATTCCTAGTGTAGATCTGGCCATAGATGATGAGACAGTCCATCTTGGAGATGAGGATCCTATACCTGCAGGGGTCCAGGTTAAAAGATTTGGAGAAGGTGTATGTGATGGTGAAAGTGAAGGGAAGAAGGCCAAAAATAAAACAACATAATGGCTACACAACCTCTTAGAATTTACACATCTAATGTGTGCAGCATCCGTTCACCAAAGGCAAGGTTTTTGGCTTATTCTAGTCTCTCATCCTCTGATGGAGACATATTTTTCCTTCAGGAGACTCGACTGACTGCAAGGGCTGACCTTCAGAGGGCAGCTTCAGAGTGGCACCATGGGCCCTCATTCTGGTCAATAGCAGCTGAGCCATGTGGTGGTGTGGGGGTGCTGTTCAGATCTGAATTAAATGTAGTTGTACATCGACTTGTGGAAATCCAGGTAGGCAGGTGTCTCCTTCTTGACATCACAGCCAGAGGCAGGAAGATGCGCCTTATTAATATCTATGGGCCACAATCTTGCCAAGAAAGAAGTGCACTGCTGTCTGATATGAGACAGTACCTCCACACTTCTCTTCCAGTGTTTCTGGCTGGAGATTTCAACCAGGTATTAAGGCCACAAGATAGGACGGGAACTAGAGTAAATAACTCAGAAGGCTTCCTTAACCGTATCATCCAGCAGGCAGACCTAGTGGATGTTGCTATCTGCAATGGTCGTGTTGGCAGGCATACTTACCATTGTGCAGGAAGATCTAGTCGCCTTGATATGGCCTTTGTTAAGAAGGGGGAGTCATTCACTGATGTACGTGAGCAGCCTGTTGAATATTCTGACCATTTTGCAGTTTCTTTCCTGTGGGGGGTTTCTTCCATCCCGAGTAGGGGGAGAGGGCTGTGGAGGCTTAGCACCAGTATCCTGGCAGAGGAGTCATCAAAGCGTATCTTTAGGATGCGTCTTCAGAGCGAGTTTGATAGGGTTGACTTTTATGACTCTGTGTCATCGTGGTGGGAGGATGCCAAGGAGTCATTCCGAGATCTCTTCAGAAAGCTATCTGTACGTAGGGAGGGAGAGAAATACAAAAGATACCTGTCCCTACGAAAGAAGTTGGAGGCCTGTATTTCGAATGGGGTGGATGGGTCAAAGCTAAACCAGCTGAAGGCCGAGATCAGGCGGCATCAGTACAGCCGGTACAGATCTTTGGTTCTGGAGAGGGATTACGGGAGTTTTCACTCGCCGGACCCTTTTCAGAATTACAAGGAATCTGTGGCCAGGAAGTTAATAACAGGCCTCATGGACACCCAGGGTGATTTGCAGACTACCAGGGAGGGCATCCTGGGTGTTGTGAGGTCTTACTATGCCGACCTTTTCCGGAACAAGGCTTTGGATGGGGAGAGGCTGACTGACTTCTTGGAGGCGACCCCAAGGCCTGATACATCTAATTTGGACTTTTCCCCTTTGGAAGCAGAAATCACAGAGGCCGAGGTAAGAACAGCTATTGACAGCCTTCATAAGAAGAAGGCGCCAGGCCCAGACGGCTTAACAGCCGAGTTTTATAAGACCTTCAAAGATGAGTTGGCCCCGGTCCTCGTGGAGGTCTTTAGAGACAGCCTGGCGGAGGGCATCTTGCCCCCCTCCATGAGGGCATCTTCTTTGATTCTGCTTTCAAAGGGTAAGAACCCAGAGCATATTGAGAACTGGAGGCCTATTGCCCTTCTCAATAATGATAGAAAGATTCTCGCAAGGGTACTTTTTGACAGACTTATTCAGTTCTCAGGCACGTTATTGTCAGGCTTTCAATTCGGCACGGTGAAAGGGCGGAGCATCTTTGGGGCTCTTCTTACTATCAGGGAGACCTTAGAAGTATGCAAAGCTCAGAGCAAGGGCTGCTACATTGTCTCTTTGGATCAGGCCAAGGCTTTTGACCGGGTGAATCATCAGTACCTGTGGTCTACTTTGTCAAAGTACGGCATCCCGGGCAAATTTATCCAATGGCTGGCAGGTTTGTATGAAGGGGCCGTAAGCTTCCCACTTGTCAATGGTTGGAGAGGAGATGATTTCAATGTGGAGTCTGGAGTGCGACAGGGTTGCCCCTTAAGCCCACTCTTGTACGTTTTTGCCATAGACCCATTGCTGCGCAGTCTAGAGAGTTGTGGCTTGAGGGGTATATCGGTCCCCAGATGTCAGACATTGACATCCCTCGCCTACGCGGACGATGTGACAGTTGTGGTATCCAGTCTGAAGGACAGGAGGCTGCTTAACGAGACCATCGAAAGTTACTCTGAGGCCTCTGGGTCAATGATTAACCGTGACAAGTCGGAGGCTTTTTGGACGTTGAACGGTGAGCCTGACTTCCAGCTCTCCGAATTTTCAACTGCCCCATCCCACATAAAGATCCTGGGGATAAAGTTTGGGAGGGAAGACAATTGCAGGCTAAATTGGGATGAGAAATTGGATGCCGGAACAGCAAAGGTCCAGCGATGGAAGGGATGGAGGCTGGCCTACAGGGAAAAGGTGAAGCTTATCAAGGCCTACCTGATCCCTCTGTTTTTGTTTGTAGTGTACGTGTATCCATTGCCAGAATCTCTCTACGCCAGGGTCCACAGCCTGTTTTTCCAGTTGCTCTGGGGACACAGGCTGAATCCAGTCAAAAGGGGGATAACGTACCTGCAGCGGAAGGAGGGTGGTTTGGGCATGTTGTGCCCAGTGGCTTTCTTTGGGTCACTTTTCCTGAAGTTTAACTTTGGGGGTTTGGCCCAAGGAAATGATTCCCTGTGGGAAGTCTGTATCAGGAATTGGGTATCGCCTTTTGTAGGGACATGGTTTCAAGGCGATAGAATGAAGAGATTTCGGATAATACAGGGATCCCTCCCATCACACCTAGTTCTCGCTCTGAAGATTCTGAAGAGGTGGGATGTCAGGGTGGGTGAACTGGTAACATCTTCCCGAAGGCAGTTGTACCACAGGGTGATCAGGGACTATTTTGCTGTTCCTCTTGCTCTGAGAGACTGTGTGGGTGACATCCTTCAGGAAAGCCTTCGCCATCTTAATGGCAAGAGACTCCCCCCTAAGTTCTTTGACAACAGTTGGCTGTCACTCCAAGGGAAACTCTATGTCCGGGGCAACTTGAATTATCTTAGTATTGGCAGCAAAAATTGCCCCTGGGAGTGTGAAGTGGAGGAGACCCAGGATCACTTTCTGGTCAGTTGCCCTGTGACTAGAGATGTGTATGGTCAGTTAGCTGCAGCTCTTAAAGTTCCCGTCCTGAACAACTTGACCTATAGAGAGTCAGCCTATGGGGTTTCTGCCAGGCAACATCTGCTGGACCGTGAGACCCTCTACATTATCATTGCCTGCACACGGTACCAGATCTGGCAGCATAGGTGCAGGAGAACCTTTGGCTTTTCTGGTGCTACTCCTGATAATATTGTTAGAGCAACTCTGGTTCAGTTGAGTTTCCTGAAGGAAAATGAGATAAGAAGGTCTGCGGCTAATAGAAAGCGATGGCAATGGGTGCACCTTCCTCCTTCATAAGTTTGCTATCTTGTATGTTGTGTATAAACTGTTATATTGGTATTAGTATCGTCTCCCACACTCTGATACTGCTCTCCTTTTATCCTCAGGGTGATGGCAACATGTCCTGGAAACAATTTGTTTTGTGCTTCCTGCATTTCTGGAAGAGGGTGGGGGTGTCTAGATATTGTTTTTTTGTGTTGGGGTGGTAAAAAGGCCACATGGACAAAAACAGGACTTTGCAAGTCTGGCCTTATGAGTTGGTGATTTGGACTATTGCCTATGGACAGAGGGATGGACTCTGCGGGCAGGAGGGTGTATGGGTGGTTTTGTTGCTTTTTTTTTTGATTTTCTGATATGTTAACGTTTTGAATTAATGTAAGTGTATTTTTATAATAAAAATCTATATATTAGGTACCTATCTAGTGCTACCAATCCCTATTTCTGTAGGAAATGAGAGAGAACAGGTGTGTAATCTGATCTCTCTGCATGACCAGCAGAAGCCCAGGATCTTGTGGCTCTTTGGAGCCTGCTTCAGTACTCCAGGCCCAGGCTTTAGGGCCTAGCATCTCAGAGTTTGAATCTGTGGAACAACTGTCAGCTGCTGGGGTTGCTTCCCAGGCAGTTAGTATGGAGGAGTCGCCAGCTGGATCCCACAGACATTGTGGTGCAGTGGAAGCCCAGGCAGGTGAGAACAACATGGAGCCTCAGGCCCTGCAACCTGCCTGGCAGAACTCAGAGGGGAGAAGCAAGGGGAGCACAAAGCCTGAAGCTGGAGGTGACGGTGCAGAAGTGAGGAGGAGTGAGAGTACAAGGCAGAGACAAAGAGGTGCAGCTGATCTGACCCCTGGGGCAGCTGAGGAGAAGGAGAAAACTCGCACTTTAAGATCTAGTGGAAAAACTGTGAGTAGTAAATCTTCTTCTGATAAATGTAAGAAACTCCAGCGTTCTGCCTCTGTGGGTGTTTTACCTGATGTCACTGCAGTGAGGGGAGAAGGCACATTGTGTGGGAAAAAGCAAGGTGGGGTTAAAGCTGTGTCACAGTCACCTGTGAGGAAACTACATCTCCCAGCATTCCCTGTAAGCCTTGCATCTGGCAGCCAAATCAAACTGAATGACTGTGATGGAAATGCAGGGGTTAAATCTGTGTCTTACTCACCTGTGAATAAAGAGCTGGATCATCCAGGTTTCCCAGCATCCCCTGTAAGCTGTGACTCAGGTAGCCAGATAATTGCCTCTGATTGTGATGTTGTGCCAGAAACTCCCCATGATGTCTGTGCAGCAAGGGAAAATGCATTTGGGAAGGGAAAAGCTGCAGCTGTAAGTCAAACTGGAAAGATCATTGTTGTTGCTGCTGCTGAGCTTTCTCTTATTGGGGAGACTAAACCTCAGGATTCAGCAGGTAATGACACACCTGCACCCAGTCCAGCAATTAACCCTGTAGCTGCCAAATCTGCACCTGATCCTGCCTGTAACACTGACATATCTGATGATGAATCTCAGTTTTCCTGTGAATCAGCTTCTGCCTCAGGTGCATCTGCAGCTCTTGTGGTACGTGCAAAACAGCCCCCCAAGTCCCCTACTGCAGAGAGCCCCCCGGTGCCCTGTCCTGAGGATATTCCAACTATCATTAATCAGCTGACACAAGCCTATAATGACAAAAAGAAGAAAGAGGCAGAAATTGTGGCACAACAAAAGCTGATCAGAGCTGCAAATAAGAACAAAAGAGGAAGACTTGAGTTGGACATGATCACCCTTAAAGGGGAACTCTTTGAGGTGGAAGTGTCTATTGAGAGGCTGCTGACTAAAGCGGGGCCCTGGAGGGAGCGTTTTGAAAACATGGAGAGATTTGAAAAGATGCAAAAGTCTCTCAAGCAGCAGGTTCCCTATCGCACCCGGAAGCCCAGCACTACCAGCTGTTCTGCCTCATCTGATACAGAAGGGGAATTTAAAAAGCCTGAAGCCCCAAGCAGGAGTTTGAAGAGAGCGCCAACAAAAGGCAGAGGAAGTGAGACCATCGACTGGCAGCATATGGCGTTTGATGTAAAGGATGTTGACGAACAAGAAAAGGAGAAGCAAGACCTTAAAACGTATCCCCAAGTTACAGTGACCCCAAAGAGCTTCATCCTAAATCAGGAAGAATTTCCTCAATTGTCACCAGGGGTGAGACAACAAGAACCATCACAGAGCCAGAGGCCACAAGAGGATGTTATTCCAGCAATGGAAGTATCGTCCAATCAGTCAGCTGCAAGTGGCGTGTCTGGGGTGGTGCATGGAGATGAGTCCGGTGTGAATGCTGGCGTGTCTGTATCGGTGCTTGGAGAAGCGAGTGCTCACAGTGACCCAGTGGTGATGGGCGCACAAGAGGTGTTGGTGATGGGTAATAAAGAGTCTGGGAATACTGGGCATAAAAAAGTACAGCAGGCACATGGTACTGAGGGCCAAAAATCTACTGAGCAAGCTACATCTTCTGGGGACCCTAGAGCTTCATCTTCTGGAGTGGACCCTAAAGCTTCATCTTCTGGGGTAGACCCTAAAGCATCAGGAAGGTTTTGGGAGAGAAGGAGATTATTTCCTGCAGGTGAAGGGCCTTCCTTTGGTGGTCAGGCATTCCGTAAGAAAAACTGTTTCAAGCTGATGTGGGAAGGGAACATAGAGAATGCCCCAAAAATAACCTACATTTTTAGGAGACTGCTAGAAGGGTCCGCTAAATTTAAAGCTAGTACTGACCTGGAGGCCTGTATTGTACAATCTGCTACCGAATGGGATGTGAGTTTCAAAATCCCACAGGGGTTAGATGCTTTTTGGCGGCTTTTTGAGACTCTAAAAACACAGCCTGAATGGCAGAATTTTGAGGCCATGCCAATATCTAAGCCAGAGATAAAGAACATCACCATCATTGTTAAAAATGAAGGGGTCCCTGTGGATGATGTGCTCACGTGGCTGAAGCGTCAGTGCACAGTCCTCTCCCCTTTAGCCCGTGTACTTGAAGATGATGTGTGGACAGGGGGCTGGAAAACTGAGGTCAAGTTTACGGTGATTAATAACGTAGGCAAAGAAAAGTGCATCTGCTTCTATGCTGGCCAGGCCAAAAGATGCTTTAAATGTGGATCACTCAATCACCTGGCCAGTTCCTGTGCTGTAGAGAAGTGTATCCTCTGTGGGAAAATCTGCCATACAAAGAGATTCTGTAAGGACATAAAGTGTAACCTGTGTGGTAATATGGGACATCCTCACCGCTTGTGCCCTATGGCCTCTCATAATAAAAATAGGAATAGTCTTGTAGTGGAAAATCAGGTAGTGCAAGAAGACCAACTGTTGATAGAGGCTGTTCATGAGATAGAAAACCAGCAGAGAGAGGAACAACAGCAAAGGCACGAGGGCACAAAACCTAACCAACTCCAACCGAGAGAGAGACGAGAGGATCAGGATGGCGCAGGAAGGAAGGTACAACATCAGAGAGGGCAGACTCCTACTCACAGGGAGGTAGATCAGAAATCATCACCACAGCCATGCCCATCAGGAGCCACAAAAGGCCTCTCACAAACCGTGATTGGCCCCATAATCGCCCCAGATCCAGACCCACAGACACACCCTCCAGGTACAGCAAGTCCTGAGCCCACCCAATGTATCAGTGAGACTCCTGTATCCGTTGCAGAGGAATCCCCCTACAAAAAGAAGAAAAAGAAAAAGAAAGGAAAACTTAAACGTTCTCTGCAAGAATCACAATCCCCAAGTGAAGAAAACTGGCAAGTAGTTACAGGCTCTAGCAAAGCAAAAAAGACCCCTGGAGCCATGTGCTTTAGTCCAGAGACATCCAATCGCTATTCCCAACTACAAAACGATGATTCGGATGAGGATGACTCTTGGGGGTCAAAGATGGAGAGGGAGGAATTTCAGAGAATAGATCGTGAGATCTCTCTGGAGCAGATGGAGGTACAGCAGTCAGCCACTAGAGACCAGGAGATAACCCCCAAAGGTAGTGGAGGCATCTCTGTGGTTGAGCCCATTTCAGCCTCTTTGGCTGACAAACCAGATAGGGCTGGGCTTGTTCCTAGTGTAGACCTGACAATAGATGAAGAGATAGTCCACCTTGGAGATGAGGATCCTATACCTGCAGGGGTCCAAATTAAAAGATTTGGAGAAGGGATATGTGATGGTGAAAGTGAAGGGAAGAAGGCCAAAAAGAAAACAACATAATGGCTACACAACCAATTAGAATTTACACATCTAATGTGTGCAGCATCCGTTCGCCAAAGGCCAGGTTTTTAACTTTTTCTAGTATCTCATCATCTGATGGAGACATATTTTTCCTTCAGGAGACTCGACTGACTACAAGGGCTGACCTTCAGAGGGCAGCTTCAGAGTGGCACCATGGGCCCTCTTTCTGGTCAATAGCAGCTGAGCCATGTGGTGGTGTGGGGGTGCTGTTTAGATCTGAATTGAATGTTGTTGTACATCGACTTGTGGAAATCCAGGAAGGCAGGTGTCTCCTTCTTGACATCACAGCCAGAGGCAGGAAGATGCGCCTTATTAATATCTATGGGCCACAATCTTGCCAAGAAAGAAGTGCACTGCTGTCTGAGATGAGACAGTATCTCCACACTTCCCTTCCAGTGTTTCTGGCTGGAGATTTCAACCAGGTATTAAGGCCACAAGATAGGACGGGAACTAGAGTAAATAACTCTGAAGGCTTCCTTAATCGTATCATCCAGCAGGCAGACCTAGTGGATGTTGCTATCTGCAATGGTCGTGTTGGCAGGCACACTTACCATTGTGCAGGGAGGTCCAGTCGCCTTGATATGGCCTTTGTTAAGAAGGGGGAGTCTTTCACTGATGTGCGTGAGCAGCCTGTGGAATACCCTGACCACTTTGCAGTTTCTTTCCTGTGGGGGGCTTCTTCCATCCCAAGTAGGGGGAGAGGGCTGTGGAGGCTTAGCACCAGTATCCTGGCAGAGGAGTCATAAAAGCGTATCTTTATGATGCGTCTTCAGAGCGAGATTGAGAGGGTTGACTTTTATGACTCTGTATCATCGTGGTGGGAGGATGCCAAGGAGTCATTCCGAACTCTCTTCAGAAAGCTATCTGTACGTAGGGAGGGAGAGAAATACAAAAGATACCTGTCCCTACGAAAGAAGTTGGAGGCCTGTATTTCGGACGGGGTGGATGGGTCAAAGCTGAACCAGCTGAAGGCCGAGATCAGGCGGCATCAGTACAGCCGGTACAGATCTTTAGTTCTGGAGAGGGATTACGGGAGTTTTCACTCGCTGGACCCTTTTCAGAATTATCGAGAATCTGTGGTCAGGAAGTTAGTGACCAACCTCATGGACACCCAGGGTAAGTTGCAGACTACCAGGGAGGGCATCCTGGGTGTTGTGAGGTCTTACTATGCCGACCTTTTCCGGAACAAGGCTTTGGATGGGGAAAGGCTGACTGGCTTTTTGGAGGCGACCCCAAGGCCTGATACGTCTAATTTGGACTTTTCCCTTTTGGAAGCAGAAATCACAGAGGCCGAGGTAAGAACAGCTATTGACAGCCTTCATAAAAAGAAGGCGCCAGGCCCAGACGGCTTAACAGCCAAGTTTTATAAGACCTTTAAAGATGAGTTGGCCCCGGTCCTTGTGGAGGTCTTTAGAGACAGCCTGGCGGAGGGCAACTTGCCCCACTCCATGAGGGTTTCTTCTTTGATCCTGCTTTCAAAAGGTAAGGACCCGGAGCATATTGAGAACTGGAGGCCTATTGCCCTTCTCAATAACGATAGGAAGATTCTCGCAAGGGTACTTTTTGATAGACTTATTCAGTTCTCAGGCACGTTATTGTCAGGCTTTCAATTCGGCACGGTGAAAGGGCAGAGCATCTTTGGGGCTCTTCTTACTATCAGGGAGACCTTAGAAGTATGCAAAGCTCAGAGCAAGGGCTGCTACATTGTCTCTTTGGATCAGGCCAAGGCTTTTGACCGGGTGAATCATCAGTACCTGTGGTCTACTTTGGCAAAGTACGGCATCCCGGGCAAATTTATCCAATGGCTGGCAGTTTTGTATGAAGGGGCCGTAAGCTTCCCACTTGTCAATGGTTGGAGGGGAGATGATTTCAATGTGGAGTCTGGAGTGCGACAGGGTTGCCCCTTAAGCCCACTCTTGTACGTATTTGCCCTAGACCCATTGCTGCGCAGTCTAGAGAGTTGTGGCTTGAGGGGTATATCGGTCCCCAGATGCCAGACATTGACATCCCTCGCCTACGCGGACGATGTGACAGTTGTGGTATCCAGTCGGAAGGACAGGAGGCTGCTTAACGAAACCATCGAAAGTTACTCTGAGGCCTCTGGGTCAATGATTAACCGTGACAAGTCGGAGGCTTTTTGGACGTTGAACGGTGAGCCTGACTTCCAGCTCTCTGAATTTTCAACTGCCCCATCCCACATAAAGATCCTGGGGATAAAGTTTGGGAGGGAAGACAATTACAGGCTAAATTGGGATGAGAAACTGGATGCCGGAACAGCAAAGGTCCAGCGATGGAAGGGATGGAGGCTGGCCTACAGGGAAAAGGTGAAGCTTATCAAGGCCTGTCTGGTCCCTCTGTTTTTGTATGTAGCGTACGTGTATCCATTGCCAGAATCTCTCTACGCCAGGGTCCACAGTCTGTTTTTCCAGTTGCTCTGGGGACACAGGCTGAATCCAGTCAAAAGGGGGATAACGTACCTGCAGCAGAAGGAGGGTGGTTTGGGTATGTTGTGCCCAGTGGCTTTCTTTGGGTCACTTTTCCTGAAGTTTAACTTTGGGGGTTTGGTCCAAGGAAATGATTCCCTGTGGGAAGTCTGTATCAGGAACTGGGTATCGCCTTTTGTAGGGACATGGTTTCAAGGCGGTAGAATGAAGAGATTTTGGATAGTACAGGGATCCCTCCCATCACACCTAGTTCTCGCTCTGAAGATTCTGAAGAGGTGGGATGTCAGGGTGGGTGAGCTGGCCACATCTTCCCGAAGGCAGTTGTACCACAGGGTGATCACACACTCTTTTGCTGTTCCTCTCGCTCTGAGAGACTGTGTGGGTGACATCCTTCAGGAAAGCCTTCGCTATCTTAATGGCAAGAGACTCCCCCCTAAGTTCTTTGACAACTGTTGGCTTTCACTCCAAGGGAAACTTTATGTCCGGGGCAACTTGAATTATCTTAGTATTGGCAGCAAAAATTGCCCCTGGGAATGTGAAGAGGAAGAGACCCAGGATCACTTTCTGGTCAGTTGCCCTGTGACTAGAGACGTGTATGGTCAGTTAGCCACAGCTCTAAAAGTTCCCACCCTGAAAAACTTGACCTATACAGAGTCAGCCTATGGGGTTTCTGTCAGGCAACATCTACTGGACCGTGAGACCCTTTACATTATCATTGCCTGCACACGATACCAGATCTGGCAGCATAGGTGTAGGAGAACTTTTGGCTTTGCTGGTGCTACTCCTGGTAACATTGTTATGGCAACTCTGGCTCAGTTGAATTTCCTGAAGGAAAATGAGATTAGAAGGTCAGAGGCTAATGAAAAGCGATGGCGATGGGTGCACATTCCTCCGTAAACTTGCATCATGTTATACGCTGTATGGATAATGTTTGTATTGGTATTGTCTCCCACACTCTGATACTGCTCTTCTTTTATCCTCAGGGTGATGGCAGAGATATTGCCCAGCACAGAGTACGAGCAGAGAAATGTCCTGAGATTGTTTCTTCATGCATTTCTGGAAGGGTGGGGGAGTTAAGTTATTGTTTTTGTGTTGGGGTGGTACAAAGGCCATGTGGACAAAAACAAGACTTTGCAAGTTTGGCCTTGTGAATTGGTGGTTTGGACTATTGCCTATGGACAGAGGGATGGACTCTGCGGGCAGGAGGGTGTATGGGTGGTTTTGTTGCTTTTTTGATTTTCTGATATGTTAACGTTTTGAATTAATGTAAGTGTATTTTTTATAATAAAAATCCTATATATTAGGTACCTATCTAGTGCTACCAATCCCTATTTCTGTAGGAAATGAGAGCAGAGCAGACAGTAACCCTTCCAACACTTTCCTCTTGTCTCTATATATTAGGTACATATCTAGTGCTACCAATCCCTATTTCTGTAGGGAAATATGAGTTGAGCAGACAGTAACCCTTCCAACACTTTCCACTGTCTTTGTCCCTATATATTACAGGTACATGTCTCTATCTAGTGGTAACAATCCCTATTTTTGTAGGTAAAATGAAGGCTGAGGCCAAGCCATCTTATAATTTGTGCACTATTTATATTAAAGGCTTATTTGTATTCAAACATTCTGACAATATCCAGACACTATACACTAAACAACAGGCTACAGACATGGCACATTTCCAGAGTTGTTATATCCTCTAAATCCTCCCTGTCTGTTTCTTCCACTAATTACTATTTTCTTTTAGAGACAAATAACCCTTTTTTTAAGGCTCGCTATTATACACGCCACTGCTGGCATTTTTTTTAAAAAAAAAAAATAATGCATTTTAAATTTGATTAGTATGCAAATTTTTTCCTAAAAGCGAGTGTGTCAGAATGATGATTATTCATCAGTGTTATTTTAGGTTACCTTTCAGTTGCAATCAGCACTGCAAATGTTTTCAGCTAAAAGATACACACAGCATAAAATATCAGCAGCAGAATTTTGTTTACCAGAATTGACATACTATAAAATATAAAACATATATTTGTGCACTTCTAGAAGCTTAGGGGGGAATTTACAAAAATCTAGATATCTTGGGTCCTTAAAGGAGAACCAAACCGTTTATATTAAAATCCCCTACCCTACATAGACCCTCCCCTTCCTGCTCCCCCCAGCCTAGGTGTTACCCTCGGTAAATGTCCCTAACTCTTTACTTACCCCTCGTTGCAGATTCAGCGCATTAGAGTTCACGGGTGCCATCTTCTTCTGTTTGGTGATCTTCGGGTCTTCTTCAGGCAATTTCAGTGAATAAGATGGTGCCCGTGAACTCCGATGCCCTGAATCTGCACCGAGGGGTAAGTAAAGAGTTAGGGGCATTTACCAGGGGTAACAGCTAGGCTGGGGGGAGCGAGGTCTATGTAGGGTAGGGGTTAGGGTTTTTTAATTAAGGATTTATTTCTCCTTTAAATCTTGGCTACATTATCCATGCTACTACATAAACCAATCAGTTCCCTTATAAGGTCTGAAACAAGAGAAATGATATTGGTACCTACTCTTATTATCTTTTGGAAATATCCCTTTCATATTTTTTAATACTTACTCTTAAACAACATGAATGCTATTTAATAATAGCTTTCAGCTAAGAGGTACAGAGACCAACTTCTTTTTATAATTCATAATCCTTTAATACAACCTTTAATTACCAAAATATGAGTAAATAAATGTTACTTATCCAATTCTAATTTAAAATATAACATATAATTAGTATTCCGATACGCCCAGTAAAATTAAATGATGTACAGGCATGTTGAAAAGTCCAAAACCGTAAGAAAAGAAATGTTTCTTACGAAGACCAGAAAGAAAATCGTATACTTTCTTGCAGTTTATTCTGCATATTCTGTTTCTGAGGTTATATTACATTTAGCATAGATCTTAAAAAACCTACAATGCCTATAAATAACCGGACTATTTCAATTTACTTTAGTACTTTACCCTTCTTCTGACAAATCTTCTGCTCTAACCAAGTGTTCTGTAATGTCCCCTTTATATTTATTTTTGTTAAAATGTGCAAAATATTCTGTGTAGAGACCCTAAAGTTTAGGTATTTTTGGACATCTAAGTGGTCCTTTGATTCACCCAGGGTCCATTGTGATTCAAGGTTTTGCCCAGTAGGTGGCAGAGTGTAAAAGTTTAAAATGGAAAACACACATGTCATCAGGGCTCTTTTCCTGGATCCCACCTTGTGGGGAGGTGGGTACAGGAGTGGGTCTGATTATTTAGTATCAGAAGTTTAAGGGGCAAATTTACCTAGGGTCGAATATCGTCGAGGGTTAATTATACCTCGATATTAGATTACCGAATTAAAATCCTTCGACTTCGAATATCGAATAATTGTTCAATTGAACGATTAAATCCTTCGAATCGAACGATTCGAAGGATTTTAATCCATCGATCGAAGGATTATCCTTCGATCAAAAAATTGATAGGAAGCCTATGGGGACCCTCCCCATAGGCTAACATTGGCCTCGGTAGGTTTTAGGTGGCGAACTAGGGGGTCGAAGTTTTTTTTAAAGAGACAGTACTTCGACTATCGAATGGTCGAAGTGTCGAACGATCTTTAGTTCGAATTGTTCGATTCGAAGGTCGAAGTAGCCCATTCGATGGTCGAAGTAGCCAAAAAAAACCTTCGAAATTCGAAGTATTTTTCCTCTATTCCTTCACTCGAGCTAAGTGAATGGGCCCCTTAGTGATAGTTGCCCTAGGAGCAAGAGATAGTGGCAGGGTAATTTAGTGAGCAGTTTTCTGGCTCCATCAAAGAAGTTACTTTCAAAAAGTAACATTTATTTACTCATATTTTGGTGTGCTACACCTGCATTTTTAGTATATTGCGCATAATATAGTCAGTAGTGAATCATGTACATTCATATAAAATGTAGTTTATTGTGGTGCCCGCTTGTGCTGTCATATCTTGTGTATACCTTAACAACGCACATTAGAAGAAGAGAGGGTCTGGGAAATCAGGTAAAACATTTTCTCAAAACAGTTATTCTAAAACATTAATGACCCATTTGAAGATTCCAGAGTAAAATTTAAAAAAATATGACCTAATATGACTATGTAAAGGACTGTAAGCTTGTTCCTCAGGTTCTCACTCCCTTTGTTCCTTCTCTACTAATTTGAGTCAGTTCCTATGCTACTACACTTCCCTTTAAATGGGAGGCAGATTTATTCCGTTTAAATTTTTTTCTGTGGTTGTGATTTTTTTTCTCTAGCGTACTGTATTTATAAAGAAATACAGAAAAACTATGGGGTTTATTTATCAAAATCTTAAAATTTTCTGAAAACTACTCCGACCAAATCCGCACAAACTTTCCCCCCTATTTATCAATACATTTTCTTGAAAAATTTCTTGTGCAGGGAAAAGACTCAATAAAATCATTAAAAAATTAGAATCATACAAATTTTTGGGAATTGTCACCAAAAAACGTGACTTTTTTTAATTTGATGCCCGAAACCTGCAACTTTTCCGGATTATTGCCTGAAAACCACGAAATCTTCAGATTATTGAACGAAACCCAGCGCAGATCAGGATATCTTCCAATTGCAAACAGGACATCTGCCATTAATTTATACATGAACTCGGCAGGAGTGAGATTGAGAAAAATTTGATTTTTTTATTTGGCCTTTTCACACCATCTGGGTTTGATAAACCATGAAATATTCAAGGTTTTTTTTTTCTATGAAAAAATTGTGTTTTCTCCTTTAAAAGTCTGACCAAAAAACATCAGACTTTAGTAAATAACCCACTTTGTATTGATTTATTGGTAAAAAAAATGGATTTCAATGGAAATTGCATAAAATATTGAAAATATACCTCCCAATGACTTCTATAGAAACTTGACAGGGTCAGTTTAGAAAATTAGAATTCTAGGAAAAAAGATTTTAGACAGTTTTATGCAACAATTTTCTCAAACCACAGAAAAAAAGATGTTTCAAATATCAATAAATGGGCTCCATATTGAAGATTTTTATTATTGTATTCCACCTGCTATTTTACTAGGGAAGATTCCTTGCATGTTTAGTCTTTCTCACCTACTTGTTTCCATCCTCTTGACAATGTTGATTGATAAACCAAAAGCCAATTGATGATGTGAAATGGTTTGTTAACCAACAGTTTTATCATGAAAAATTGCACTACACCAAAAAGTCATGAACAATAAACTGTGAAAAAATTGTTCACTGCAAAAATAGGACCAAGGGCATAGCAACAGATTTAGCAGAAGTTGCACAGTTCGCCAGACACTAATTCTGGGCAAATTTCCATGTTTTGTTGCAGGCGAATTAAACTGCAGTGACAATTCGCCAGCAAAAAATCGGTTGTGTCAAAAAAATTTGGTGCGCGTCAAAATTATTTTGACTCCCATTGATTTCAATTAGTTTAATGCATTTTATGCCGTTTCGTGAATTTTTTGGCAAAGCGAAACGGCACAGATTCGCCCATCACTAATTGGAAGTAATTAACCTCACAACAATGGAGCTGAGACAAAAATGCACCATTAAAGCTTGCTCCATCTGTAGATTGAGAGATAGATAGACAACATGTCTTCCTGACTCCAAAATGGCAATGGGACCAGTCCCTGGATCAACTTGTACTATGAGCTATCTCCCATAACCCTGTATTCCCTCACTTGCTAAACACCATCCAACCCCTTCTTAAAGCTATCTAATGTATCAACCTGTACCACTGATTCAGGGAGAGAATTCCACATCTTCACAGCTCTCACTGTAACAAACCCCTTCCCAATATTTAGGCGGAACCTCTTTTCTTCTAGTCGGAATGGGTGATCTTGTGTCAGCTGGAAAGACCTACTGGTAAATAAAGCATTAGAAAGATTATTATATGATCCCCTTATATATTTTATACATAATTATCATATCACCCCTTAAGTGTCTCTTCTTCAGTGTCAATAACCCCAATTTGGCCAGTCTTTCCTCGTAGCTAATATTTTCAATACCTTTTACCAGCTTAGTTGCCCATCTCTGTACCCTCTCTAATACAATAATGTCCTTTTTGAGTGATGGAGACCAAAACTGTACGGCATATTCTAGATGGGGCCTTACCAGTGCTCTATACAGTGGAAGAATGACCCCCTCCTCTCGTGAATCTATGCCCCTTTTAATACAGCTCAAGACCTTATTTGCCCTTGATGCTGCTGACTGGCATTGCTTGCTACAGCCAAGTTTATCATCTACAAGGACTCCAAGGCTCTTTTCCATTATAGATTTGCCTAGTGCAGTCCCATTAAGGGTATAAGTGGATATGTTTACATCCCAGGTGCATGACTTTTATCAACACTGAATCTCATTTGCCACTTAGCTTCCCAGATTGCCAGTTTGTCAAGATCCAGTTGCAAGTGCCACATCCTGGATGGAATTAATTGGGCTGGATAGTTTTGTGTCTTCTGCAAACACTGGTACATTACTTACAATACCCTCCAATACCCTTTGCCTAAAATAACCTCTTGCTTTTGGGAATTGTATCCTTGGTGCCCATGCGAATAACTGAGAAAAGGTTATGTGTTCCGTAGAACTCAAATTCCCAGAAAAGTTTTCGTTATCAGCCGGGGAATGAGATCTTCCAGAGAGAGTGTTGCGTATGTTCCAAAGCCAAAACAAGTAAGTGCAGAACATTCTATTTACCTCCATGATGTGCACTCGCTGCCTCCTTATCCCCCAGCTGCAGTAACAGAACATACTGTACGGAGAGGTGGATCTGGAGCTCGCTCATAGAGTCTGTTGCCAAAAAAAGTGGTGCATTTGCTATAGCAGTGCTGTCCAACTGTTTCTATATAGTGGGCCAGATATTCCCTACTACATGTTTGGGGACCAGATTATAAAAAAAATTGATGATATGGGCAGAAATTTCCATTAGTCTAGGGGTCATAAAAATGTCTTGTAGGGCCACAACTGGCCCTTAGGCCTCAACTGGACAGCCCTGTTAAGTCTGTAAGAAACACAGCTGTATGACTGTGTATTTAGAATCAGTTCTAGTTTTTATAGAACTTGGCATCTTAAAAGCAACTAGGTAAGCTACACACTAAATGGCCTTGCTGCTGCTGCCCATAATTGCTAGCGGGTGCCCACTATGAGATCATTCTTATCAAAGGAAAACATTATTTTAGTTGACCTCTGTTGGGCTAATGACTACATACGTGGCAGTGGTTGGCTAACTGGAAGGCTAAATCAGCAACTAGGCAAAGGATCCCCCCTACCCCTTCAGTTGTGTTTCCCTTTTGTATTAACAAAAACACAGAGACTTCTATGTATTTTAGGGAGCAGGGATCATCAGGCAGAGGGCCTTCTGTTGACCAACCTGTAGCCCATCTTTCTTCTCCCCATCAAGGCATTAATGGCGCTAACCCAGCCTCTCACATGACTCTCCCAAGGATAGGCCTGCACTTTACTGAAAACCGACCATCTTCCTGGAGTTGCACTGATGCTTTTTAGAAAAAAATTAGGAATTTGGAGCCCCAGCTGTGTCATGGGAGTTTTTATTGACCAACACAGATAATGGTACCCCAGAGGAAGGCGAAAAAGTCAGGTGCTCTCAGCCAATTAGCAGCCTGATGAAAAAATTCCTTCCTGACCCCTTCAAGGCGATCGGTTGCAAGAACCCTGGAGCACTGTCTTTCACATACTTCTTCATCTTCACCTGGGATGGGAGGGTGGGAGACAGAAAAAACAGAGTTATCTGCCTGCTCACAGCTTACCTCTCCTTAAAGGAGAAGGAAAGCTACCAAAGCAGTTTATTTCTAATAGAGTAGCCACAATAGTGCAACAATAACACTATATTTATTCTGCAGAATGCTTTACCATACACGAGTAAACAGCTCTAGAAGCTCTCTGTTTATCTTCCATATTAGCTTGGTGTGACATCACTTCCTGGCTGAGTCTCTCCCTGCTCACTCATAGCTCTGGGCTCAGATAGTAGCAGGGAGGGGGGAAATGGATAGGGAAGGGGAGAAAGGAGCAAACTGAGCATGCTCAAGCCCAAGCCCTGGAGGTTTAAGCTAAAGGCAGGAGGTCTGATACAGAAGTCCATGTGTACACAATAGAAGTAGAGAAATGCTGTGTTTCTTTTGACAGAGAACTCAGAGCAGCATTACTTTGAGGGTTTACTGGTGTATTTATATAGACGTTTCTGATAAAGCTTATTTAATTTTAGCCTTTCCTTCTCCTTTAAGAAGCCCTTCCTGGTTTGCCTGCCCCTTGGTTCTGCCCCCCAGCACGCCCCCTTTTTTCCCGCTGAAAGTCCCTTTGCCATTGTTCTACCCCCGGTGGGAGGGGGGAGGCTGGGGGCAAACTGCATGTCCACCGTCTATGGGGGAGGGGGGCCCTGCCTAAACTCACTTCACCTATGCAGGCCTTGTTACCCCTAATCTTTGGATGAGACAGTATGCAAGGATAGTTCATTGGCTCACCTGTTGAATGCCAACCCATGTGATTTTCAGATTTGTCATAGAAAGGATTCAGACAGCGCTCTTGCCTACAGTGCCCCCCTTTGTAGCACCTAATGCTGCCACCTGCAACTTTTTGCAACTTCTGTGTTAAGCGCTAAGAATTGTGCTAATTGTGCCTGCCATGTAAAGTAGCTCATATGGGCAGCCCATGGACCACATCATCAAATCCCCTTGCTAGGAGAATCTGTGGCCGATATGGGTGGGTTTTAGTGAAGACTTTGATAGAAGACACCAGTACATTTCCAACAAATAGAATGGGCAGCATTATATATGAAGTTGTCAGTGTAATTATCCTGCCATACATTTCAGGGGTATTATACAAAAAACTAGCGATCTGTTCAATAAAAATGGCCGACACATCTTCCAAAATTGCGTCTCTGTTGGAAATAATTGATCGTTGCCGGTAACACCAATGCATCGGTTCGTTCCTCTGAATTTGCCTCGGGAGGAAACTTTGGGTGACTTTGCCATATATTAGTGTTACCCCTGAGAGATTTCCATTATTTCCAATGGAGATAAATTTTCAGGCGATTTTGTCACCCTCAGTAGTGCATAAATAATCGAGGGCGAGAAATCTCCCTGTCGGTCATTGCCTTTATCCAGCAATATTAAATATGGCACATGAAAATTGAAATATGGCATATGAAAATTGGATCTGAGATACGAGGGGTGGGATCGATTATCCAGAATGCCTGGGTCATGGAACTTTCTGAATAAGGGGTCCATATATAGGCTAGAAGTAGGCTAGAAATGTTATACATTATGATTTTGGGCTTCTGTACCAGCCCAAGGCAACAACAGCCCTTTAGCAGTAAAGATCTGTGTCTCCAAAGATGCCCCAGTAGCTCCCCATCTTCTTTTCTGCTGATTCACTGCACATGCTCTGTGCTGCTGTCACTTACTGAGCTTAGGGACCCACTCACAATATACAGTACACATAGAATAGAAATGTCACAATATAAGGCTGATTAGTAATTAATACAGATAATTACTACATGGCAGCACAGAAACCAGTGCAATTAGCATCAGAATGTAATAATCAGCCCTGTAGCATCAGCTTAAATTACAGGGGAAGCTCATTTTCTGCTGGATAATTAGTGACGAGCCCTAAGCTTAGCTTCTCAACAGCTGCTCAGAGCCCACTGAGCATGTGAGTGTCACAGACACTTTCCAAGATGGTGACCCCCTGTGACAAGTTTGAAGTCCTGGATCATTGCTGCTATTGACAAGCTGAAACTTTAGGCTGTTGCAATAAGTTCAGTATATAAAATATGCCATTTGTAGCCACATTCATTTTTAGGGTTTAGTTCTCCTTTAATTGCTGAGGTTATGTATATTACTAATCAGTTACAGTATCAACATGTTGTTAGAACTGCACCCATATAGGTCAGTAATGTGAAAGATAGCAGGTGGGTGGCGAGACACTGCTGCTTGACCTGTTGGATATCTTGCTCTTTCAGAATTCACGGTAAAGAATTCAGTTTGTTTTAGATAATCCATTGGTAACATATTCTAACAATTTATGGGAATTCTGCATGTGTGCAGTTTTAATGTGGTTGATGCCACAATGGAGATTGGAGTGCTTTTTTTCGGTGCTATTGCTTTTGTATTGGGGCATCTCTCTATACATTGTACATTTTTATTTCTTCCATTCTAACCTGAAAGGGTCGAATGTTACGCTCAAGGGTATTAGTGCTGTGTACTGGCTCAGCTCTAGATCTTGTTGCCACCTGTTCCACAGGATAAACTTAATGGGTGCTCAGGTGCCATGTGCAAGCTTCTGGAGAATGTATATGTACACTGGGAGCATCCGTTAGATACAGTGAGACATCAGACCAAACAGATCAATTCAAAAACCTCCTCCAGATTCATAAGATGGCCGTGGTGCTGTCAAACAAAGGACCCATTTCTCTTGGAACTCCCCAACAGCCTGTTGCATTTAGATAGGGACTTAAAGAGAAAGTATTCTTCGCTCATGTGCCTTGTAGAGTGTGTGGGAGCAGAACAGATTTTGGCCATGTATAGCATAATATTGTCCCCTATGCCAGTAATCTCCTGGCCAAATTTATCAACCATAGAAACCAGCTGATGTCAAGATCAGGAGCCAATGTTGGACTGAGAGATGGCACGACATCTGGGTCTCTCCTCTTCTCTTGCTGTTGTGTCAGGAAAATATTAACCAGACCACTGACATCATTGATCATTATTATTTGTATAGATCGTCTATGGTCACCTTAAGGGTTAGTCCAAACGAGCAGATGATGTGTCTTCCCGTCCGCTATAATGAAAAGCACACGCGGCGCTTCGTTTTCCAAAGTCGCCCGAAGTTTCTCCATAGCCCCCCCATCACCAACTCCCTGAATTTCATGGCTTCACAGCTTATACAGTAAATCCATCTCTGTGGAGCCCACCATCTCATGGCCCCTGTACATTCTGCCCCACAACTGCATAGAGTCTCTCCATTGATTTTCCTGCTTATCTCAGCTCATCTCTTTGTGGCCCCAGCACTCCCCCCACTCACAGATCTTGCTCTAAACTGCCTACAGTCTACCTTTCCTCCTTGTGCTGATCGCTTTGCCATTGCAGCTTATACCCCAATCTCACCCACCTGCTTTATTAATAATGAGGGGTTGGCAACGGCCATTATTGACTTTGTTGAATACAGTGCCCAAGCTCCCAGGTTTGATTGCTGACCAGGAGCTTGCACTCTAGAAGCCATGACTAGATCAGCCTCCAATGCACATGCCTCCTATTTGCTGATTAAAGGGATATTGTCATGACTTTTATGGTGTAGTTTTTTTTCTAAATTACTTTGTTTACACTGCAATTAATTCACTCTACCCTGTCAAATGTAATTCCTAGCCCAAAAAGTGTATTTTTGTTTAGTTATATTGGTGTGTAGGTGCATCTCAGGTTATTTTGCCTGGTCATGTGCTTTCAGAAAGAGCCAGCGCTGCACTGGAACTGCTTTCTGACAGGCTGTTGTTTTTCCTCCATGTAACTGAAGGAGTCACAGTGGGACCTGGATTTTTATTATTGAATGCTGTACTTATATCTACCAGGGAGCTGTTATCTTCCTATTGTTCTGATGGGCTGCTGGGGGGGGAGGGGGTGATATCACTCCAACTTTCAGTGCAGCAGTAAAGAGTGATTGAAGTTTATCAGAGCACCAGTCACATGACTAGGGGCACCTGGGAAACTGACAGTATGTCTAGCCCCATGTCAGATTTCAAAATTAAATATAAAAAAAAATCAGTTTGCTCTTTTGAAAAACAGATTTCAGTGCAGAAATGTTCTGGAGCAGCACTATTAACTGATGCATTTTGAAAAAAATATGTTTTCCCATGTCAGTATCCTTTTAATACTTTAAGGGAAGGGGAGCTGTGGTATTTTTTAACATTTCTGCACCCCCTACTCTTGCTTTTCCCCTCACTGACCACATGCCCTCTCACAGCTCCCCCAATATCAACCTTGACTTCTTTTCTCCCCCCACCAACTGATCTCCAAGCCAGCTCATTCCCCAATCTGTATACAGTTCCCCCTGCACATTCCCCAATCTCTGTACACTCTTCCCTCCATGGTCTCACAGCTACTCCCCAGATCTCCTCTCCAATTCCCTCAGATGGCTCACTCAGGGGGTAACTAGCGAAATAGATAATAAGAAGGGCGCACTCCCCTCGTGTAAAATCTTCCTAAACAATTTATTAATTGTAGATAAAAAGCACTTACAATATTTGCAGACATCAACAACACAATTGGAAGATTCGATTTCCATCAACGTGCTTTCCAAAGATTCAAGTCCCATCACAGCACAATCTTCCAATTGTGTTGTTATACGCGATTGATTGTAAGTGCATTTTATCTACAATTGATACATTTTTTATGAACTTTTTCCACGCCCTTCTTATTATCTATTTTTACATAACTGCTGGCTTGACCATCCGGTTCTTTTGAAGTGGCAGCACCCCATCAATTGATTGTTTCATAAGATTATCCCTGATCGAGATCTGCTGGGACCACAAACTCCAACTTTAATTGGACTTTAATTGGAACTTGTTTTTTTTTTTTTATATAGACTATTTCCTTTAAAGACTGTTATAAAGCGCCCCCTACTTACTAATATATTGTTAACTATTGCTAGTGGTTCTGTATGTGAATTTCTTTTAAATTAAAGTGTCAGTCGAGGGGCATGAAACCATCAGTGAGTCCTGCCATTATGGTGGGGCTCAGCCGTAGCTTCTGCCGGTGGCCGATGGGCTTGTGATGTTTGGTAACTGCTTATCTGTTTGTGTCAGTTCTTTCCCACAGTGTCGATGCTACAACACTTATATTATGTCTTGTGTTTCCCCAGGAATTCATGGCATCTGCAACAAACCGTCTCTTTGAGTTGCTCTTTGCTGGTTCCTCTCGCCCCACAAGCTTCTCAGCATTAACTATTTTAGGAGCCGTTGCAGAAATATTTCCGGTGGAAAAAGGTGAGGGGGCATTTGTCTAAATTCAGAAAGTGTCCCCATTAGGGAAAAGGCATATGGGCTTCTTTAAGTGCAGCATTTTAAGCTGCTAGAAATCACTCACTTTAACTTCACATTACAAACTACAGGTATGGGACCTGTTATCCAGAATGCTTGGGACCTGGGGTTTTGCGGATAACGGATCTTTCCGTAATTTGGGTCTTCATGCCTTAAGATTACTAGAAATTCATTTAAACATTAAATAAACCCAATAGGCTGGTTTTGCTTCCAATAAGGATTAATTATATCTTAGTTGGGATCAAGTATAAGCTACTGTTTTATTATTACAGAGAAAAGGGAAATCATTTTTAAAAATTTGGATTATTTGGATAAAATGGAGTCTATGGGAGACAGCCATTCCGTAATTAGGAGCTTTCTGGATATCGGGTTTCCGGATAAGGGATCCTATAATCATTTAATGGGGAATAATTATGGGCACTTTGGAGTCCGCATTTTCAGGCTGCCTGAAGGTGAGGCCCACATGTGCCCCCTATTACCCTATCAACAAATGTATTTCCAAACCAGGTTGTTATACAGGTATGGCATCTGTTATCCAGAACCCCATTATCCAGACGTTCCGAATTATGGAAAGACCGTCTTTCATAGACTCCATTTTATCCAAATAATCCAAATTTTTATAAATGATTTCCTTTTTCTGTGTAATAATAAAACATTAGCTTGTACTTGATCCCAACTAAGATATAATTAATCCTTGTTGGAAGCAAAACCAGCCTATTGGGTTTATTTTATGTTTATATGATTTTCTAGTAGACTTATGGTATGAAGATCCAATTATAGAAAGATCCATTATCTCTAAAGCCCCAGGTCCCGAGCATTTGGATAACAGTTCCCATATCTGTATATCAAATCACGTGTCAGTAATATGGATGTTGACTCATATACCGTAATGGCATGTAGGATGTTGCAGGAATGATATTGGAAGGTGCAGATGTGAGTGGCTTCAGAAGAATATTCTATGACCATAAAATGTCAGAGAGCAGCGGACATTGTTCTTATTTCGGCATTGGTCAAGAGGGTTTTTGGGTTGCAGTGATCAGAGGTCTCTGAAAGGAGATCATTATCAGGGGTAAAAGTTAGGGGCAGATTTATTAAGGTTCAAATGGTAAAATTCACATAAGTTTGAAATTTGACCTTTGATAAATAACCCCCTTAATCTCCCTAATAAAGGGAACAAGTTTCTTATGTTTGCTTTCTGCTATAAAACACCGGCAATCTGGAAGACAGCAGATACAAAGGGAAATCTGTTCCGGATCACATGGCTTATTCTTGGCAGTTGTAAATATAAAAATATATATCTGGAACGGTCCAATTCCTATGACGGACGAATGGCTAGTGTCAGAGGGTTGATATCTGTCACCCCCGCCCTCTATGACGCCATAACGCTATATGGCCCAAGGCAGGATGGACTATTATGGCGAATGGTCTACTGTGGACAATGGTCACTCATATAGCTTATACTAGGCCATACAAACAAAAGATCATCACTCTGTTACTTAAATTCCAGAGTGTCTGTTGGGGCCCCTTTCTACTGAAGTGCGGCTCAGATTACTGGAAATACCACAATGGCCTTGGTTAGCCGATAGCTGATTGCGAGGCTGTGGACCGTTGGAGCTAGGCACAGTATGTTACAACATTCCTTTGATAACATGTAAGACTAAGTAAATCATTTAGACATTAATTGTATAAGGAGGAGACAGACTATGTATGGTATTTCCGTGAAACCCTTGTCACAATTATTGTAAAAGCCTTCTGAAAGCTATATAATGCCTGGACCAAGAGGAGGGTCTTTGGTAAGTCCTTGGCTGACATTCTGTATGTTACTCCAACAGCTTACCCAGACAAAACTGTTATGTTGTATTATGTAAGAATAAATTGCCTGACTATTACTAAAGGTTTTCCTTTACTGAGTTTTGTCTTACACGAGGTCAAAATGGTACTACTAAAAGTACCATCACAGTCCAACAGTTTTATGTATGCTGCAATCCAAACAAACACAGTCCGTCCGTATTGTGGAAACAGAAAACTATCCCAGAGGCACAGAGCAGCACTAAGTCTTCCTTTAGTTCCCCCCCAGGCTGCAGATATGTGAGCTCTCCTGTTTGCCAGAAAGTAATCTCTATGTTACGTCCGCAAGTGTATTGCTGAGTCGTCATTAATCGAAACCAAGAACAAGAACTGCGGCGCTGCAGATGGAGCAAGAGAGCAGCTCTATAGAATAATCTGGAGCTTCCCGGAGGCTGATTAGGGAATGGGTGGGATAGTGAATGATGCAGGAAGGGATAGACATATTATTATATTAATAAAACTGTTGATTTGATGTCACGCGTGCCATAGCCCTGGGCACCTTGCTGACATACGTACGTGTAGTCAGGGCCGCCATTTGAAATCACAGGGGCCCGTACAACAACATTTTTGGGGCGCCCTTGGCCCCGCCCACACTGGCGCCCCACCTGAAATCCCGCCCACTCCACATCACAGTTAAAAGACCACACAGACATCAGCGCTAAAATTAGGGCCCTAAAAATTTTTTTTAAAAAAAACATTGGCGGCAGGGTCCCCCTTACAAGTTTTTTAGAAAAACATTGGTGCCAGGCCCCCCCTTACATGTTAAAAAAAAATTGGGACCCCAAAAAATATTTTTAAAAAAAACATTGGTGGCAGGGGCCTATAGAATATTAAAACAATACAAAATAAAACACAAATTCGTGTTCAGTAGAATTGAACTCGTGGCTTCAGGTCTTTGCCTCCTTTCGTGACTTTGGGTCTTTTTGCCGCTTCAGGACTTCAATTTTGGCTGTTTTAGAGACTTCGGGTCTTTTCGCCGCTTAGGGACTTCGGCTATTTTTGTAGCTTCGGGTCTTTTCACCGCTTCAGAAGTTCGGCTTCGGCTGTTGTTGCCGCTTTGGATCCTTCGGCTTTCAGCACTTCCGCATTTCTGCTGTTTGGGACTTGAAAAATGGCCGCACGGCTTGGGTGCTCTCAAGAGGGACTGGATCTTTCAAAAATGCAGCACTGCTGGGCCCACCTTCAAGCCCGGGACACTTGTCCCCCCCCCGATGGCGGCCCTGCGTGTAGTCTAAGCAGCTCCTCAGCCAAGTATCCGCCAAATCCTCTTTCATGGAATTCAGCTGAATTTGAACCCAGACTCGCATCTGCATTAAACTATATTTCATTCTCTTGGAGGGATTCAACCCAATTTATTTGTCATGGAGTAACCTTGTACACACGTTACAAAATATTTTTTTTTTTTTAAGTAAGGATCTGTTATCCAGGAACCCATAATCCAGAAAGCTCTGAATAACAGAGTCTCCCATAGACTCCATATTAATCAAATAATTCAAATTTTTAAAAATGATTTCCTTTTTCTCCTGTAATAATAAAACAATAGCTTGTACTTGATCTCAACTAAGATATAATTAATCCCCATTGGAAGCAAAACCAGCCTATTGGGTTTAATTATGATTTAAACCTTTTTTTATAGACTTAAGGTATAGAGATCTAAATTGTGGTAAGAACCCTTATCTGGAAAACCCCAGGTCCCGACCATTCTGGATAACAGGTCCCATACCTGTACTGTATTAAAGACATGTAGATTTTCCCACCATTTAAATAACTCACAAATGCCATCCATAAAGGGGTGGTTCACCTTTAATGAACTTTTAGTATGATATAGAGAGGGATATTCTGAGACAAACTGCAATTGTTTTTCCTTTTTGTGTTTTTTTCATTTATTTATCGCTTTGTTCAGCAGCTCTCCATTCATTGATATGAATACGAGACTGGACTATGAATAGAAGAGGCCTGAATACAAAGATGAGTAAATCTGAAAAGAGTCAGAAGAAGGAGGCAAAACATTCAAAAGCTATAAAAAAATAAATGAAGGACAATTTAAAAGTTGCTTATCATTCTCTATCGTATTAAAAAATAACCACTCCTTTAAGTTGGCACTTTAAAAAAAGCTGCTAGGGCAGCGTGAAACTATAACCCCAACAGTTTACTGAGCGCTGGAATTATGGATTGAGGATAATGTTTGGGCTGCAGAGTTAGGGCTGTATTTTTTGGCTGCAGTAGTTCAAAAAATACTCCCCATAATCAATACACCAATATTTTTCCTGTATATACCCCTTTGCACTGACCACATGTTGTCCTTCCTATGGAGGCTGAAACTGGAAAAGTCCGACCAACAAGAGTGTTAAAGGGGACCCCACACCCAAAATAATGATTCAAAATCCTATTTTATCACATTAGTCAAGCAAATGAAACTTTAATTACACCATATAAATTAGTTGAATCTTGTTTCCTTCAGGGAAATTATATCCCCAAAATGAATACTTGAGCAACAGATTCGAATTCAAAGTAATTTTTTGGATACTTCGACTATCGAATAGAAACAACATCGAATTTACTTCGACTTGAAGTAAAATCGTTCGAAAATGCGACCATTCGATAATCAAAGTACTGTCTCTTTAAAAAAACAGACTTCAATAATTCGCTAAATTAAACCTGCCGAAGTGCTATGTTAGCCTATGGGGACCTTCTAATGCATTTTTGTACGTTTTTTGCAGTCGAAGTAAAATCGTTCTATCGATCGCTGAAATTGTTTGAATCGTTCGAACGTTTTTACTTCGATTGCAAAACGGTCAAATTCGGTAAAAAAACTTCGATTTCGATAGTCGAAGTCGAAGTATAGCCATTCTATGGTCGAATTTCGAAGTATAATTCAGTTCGAAATTTGACCTTTGATAAATCTACCCCCAAGTGGCATATTAAAGAATGTTACCAAACTGGAATATATATTTAAAGGAAAACTATACCCCCAAAATAAACACTTAAGCAACAGATAGTTTATATCAAATTGAATGACATAGTAAAGAATCTTACCAAACTGGAATATATATTTACATAAATATTGCCCTTTTACATCTCTTGCCTTGAACCACCATTTCGTGACTCTATCTGTGCTGCCTCAGAGATCACCTGACCAGAAATACTACAACACTAACTGTAACAGGAAGAAGTGAGAAAGCAAAAGGCACAACTCTGTCTGTTAATTGGCTCATGTGACCTAACATGTGGTTTGTATGTGTGCACAGTGAATCTTACGATCTCAGGGGGCGGCCCTTATTTTTTAAAATGGCAATTTTCTATTTATGATTATCCAATGGCACATACTACTAAAAAAGTATATTATTATGATAATGGTTCATTTACATGAAGCAGGGTTTTACACATGAGCTGTTTTACTCAGTATCTTTTAATAGAGACCTACATTGTTTGGGGATATAGTTTTCCTTTAAGTAAATATTGCTTTTTTACATCTCTTGCCTTGAGCCACCATTTTGTGATGGTCAGTGTGCTGCCTCAGAGATCAGCTGACCAGAAATACTTCAACTCTAACTGTAACAGGAAGAAGTGTGGAAGCAAAAGACAAAACTCTGTCTGTTAATTGGCTCATGTGACCTAACAAGTATAGTTTGTTTGGTTTGTTTGTGTGCACCGTGAATCATATGATCCCTGGGGGCGGCCCTTATTTTTTAAAATGGCAATTCTCTATTTATGATTACCCAATGGCACATACTACTAAAAAAGTGTATTATTCTGAAAATGGTTTATTTAAGTGAAGTAGGGTTTTACACATGAGTTGTTTTCTGCAATATATTTTTATAGAAACCTACATTAGGGTTGCCACCTGTCCGGTTTTGACCCGGACAGCCCGGTATTTTGAGGGGCTGCCCGAGTCTATACTTCCTGCCCGGTTTTCAAAATAAGGAAAACCAGGCGGGATTCCCTTGATTGACGCGGCGATCGGGCAATCGCTGATCGCTGCGTCATAGCACCGCCCACTGACATCACGGATCCGCCCACTGACATCACAGACACGCCCACTGATGTCACGGACCCCCCCTCCCGGTCTCAGCCAGACATAAACGTGGCAACCCTAACCTACATTGTTGGAGGGGTATAGTTTTCCTTTTAGGCAAGCCTTGCATAATCTCTGAATCTTGCATGTGCACCAGAATGGGGGACCTGATGTCCATCCCCATGTCCTGGCTACAAAATTAAACGGTGAAGAGAACAGGAGAATGTGGGGAGAGCAGTGACATCTTGGAAGTGCTAAATGGAAAGTGAAAGTAATTGCTTGCCCCGCCTCTATGCCTAAGGGATAGAGGAGGGGCAGACAATATTTGATTGACAGCTGAGATTTTTAAATGAGTTTACAACAGCTATGAATGCTTTAATAAAAACAGAAATTGGATTTCATGTTTAATTAGAAAAGGATTTTTATTATACAGATTTTAGTGTTTGCGCGACAGGTCCACGTTAAATTCTCAAGCATAATTCTAGCGCCTTTGAGAGAATGGATAAAATAAGTGAATGTAAAATGTAAAATTGATGAGGGTGCTATTCTATTCACTTCTGCAATGTACATTTGTTATTTTTTTTTTTAATCCCAAAATATTAAGGGATACATTCACTGTTAATACGAACGACTTTTGTTACAACAGCGCCGCCTGCTGGTCATTTGAGATGAATGGGACTGTTACCTGGAAAATACGGTCAGAAAAGAAGAACAATCTCATTAGTAGCGACTGCATTTGGCTGGAATTTGATTTGTTTTATCTTTGAGCCCAGGGAGCTCACCCTGGTGGCAGAATGGAGAGATCTGATAGGAGAGATTATACCCATGTCCTACCGGCTGTCTGCAATTGTGTCTCCCCTTGTCCACAGCTCATTCAAGCACAGGATACACAGTAGATAACAGATAAGTACTACTATAGTTGATATAAACAAGCTGCTGTGTAGCCATGGGGGCAGCCATTCAAGCACATGATACACATTAGATAACAGATAAGTACTACTATAGTTTATATAAACAAGCTGCTGTATAGCCATGGGGGCAGCCATTCAAGCACAGGATACACTGTAGATAACAGATAAGTACTGAAGAATCCCATTGTATACTACAGAGCTTAGCTGTTATCTGCTGTGTATCCTGTGCCTGTTTATATAAATTATAGTAGAGTTTCTTAAGCAAACACACCAGTTGTACCAGTGCTGGGCAACAGTACATTATATCTTAATTGCTATGAAACACTTTTATTTTGTTGTTGTTACTGTTCCTTTAACACAGAGACCTTACTAAAATTGTAGTTCTGAAGTGCCACTGGGTGGTGCTGTGAGACTGTGCTTTGCCAGAAGGTTCAATTTAGGTGCATGTTTCTCTTATTTTAACTGTACCGCAGGTCTTGTTATTTCTCCTTTTTTTTTTCCATTTTAAATGAACATAATAGTAAATCAATGTCAGATTTTTGATGGGTGCTGGCGTTTTTGTTTTGGGATGGGGTGGGGGTAATTACTAAATCATTTTGTGTAAGGGAAATACAGCCTACCATACATATTGTATAGAATGACATTCTCCAAGACTTTCAGCAGTTGACGTGTTCTCTCTTTGCAGCAAAGGAGCATGTGTTCCCATTCACTGGGGCAAACTGGTCTCATTAAAGAAAAAAAAATATATATATATACAGTATGCGTGTGTGTATATACAGGCATGGGATCCATTATCAGGAGAGCCGTTATCCAGAAAGCTTAGAATTACAGAAGGGCCATCTCCCATAGATTCCATTATAATTAGATAATCTAAAATGTCCTTTTTCTCTGTAATAATAAAACAGTAGCTTGTACTTGATCCCAACTAAGATATAATTAATCCTTATCGGAAGCAAAACCAGCCTATTGGCTTTATTAAATATTTACATGATTGTCTAGTAGACTGAGTAGAGGTATGAAGATCTAAATTACAGAAACATCTCTTATTGAATGGGAAAAGGGCCGAAGCGTTGGCTATACGAGTAATGTTAAAATAAAGGATTGAATGGAAAAAGTTTGGTGGGCGGGTCCATCCAACAATTGACCGAGCACCCACGAGCGGATTTACTAGTAAGAGTGCGGGTACCTTCACAAACATTATATATATATATATATATATATATATATATATATATATATATATATATATTTATTTATATCTGTTCTCAGAAAATGAAGTCCGTGAGCAGAGAAGAGTCATTTAACTGGTCTCAGCAAAGCCTTATAACAAGATGTTCCCTTTCTCGCTTCTTTAATTTTCTACCGACTGTGTCCATCTGGCCAAAATGAACAGAAGGTGGCACAGTTGTTAAGTAGTGGTCCATTATACAGGGTTATATCAGTGGAATGGTAATTTGCTTCTCCTCTTCACACAAATATGAGCTATGAAGTCCTTTCAGTTTGACAGTTTCTACTCTTTAGTGCAAGACATAAAACCCTATTGGTTAATAAAAACACTAGACTAAAAGAATGCTCAGCCCAAGAGTTATTCATTGAAGTCATGTTGAACAAGGGGGTGTAGATCCTGCAGTGATTTATTAGTTATGCAAGTTGCCTATTTAGATAGATAGATGATATATAGGTAGAAATATATAGATTAGTGGATGACAGATATGTGGATGACAGATGGATGGATAGAGATAGGTAAGTAGATGAATACATGACATATAGATATGTAGGAGGATGAATAGATGATAGATTGATAGGGAGATGGATGGAGATTGATAGATAAAGATCGATAAGTAGGCGGATGGATGGATAGAGGTTGATAGGTAGATAGATAGGTAGATGGATATATCAAGAGAGAGGTAGGTAGGATGGATATATAGACAGATAAATAGATTGATAGGTAGATGGATGGATATATGACATATAGATAGGTAGGTGGATGGATAGATTGATAGATAGGGATATGAATGGATTTACAGAGAGGTAAGTGAATGGATAGAGGTAGATAGGGAGGTGGAAGGATAGAGATAGGAAAGTAGATGGATGGATAGATGACACATAGATTGGTTGGTGGATGGATAAATTTCTAAATAGGGAGATGAATGGATGGAGATTGATAGATATAGATAAATAGGTAGATGGATAGAGAAATAAGTAGGTGGATGGATGGATGGATGGATAGATAGATATAGGCAGAGGTCAGTATTCCTCCAGATGAGCTGAGTTTATTAGGTTGCTATCTGGGCAGTGATACAAGTTTTACATCCAAAACACAAACTAGGGAGGGCTGATCGTGACCAAGAATATATTTCTCGCCCTTTGTGCGTTGGCTGACATTTTATGGTTTTTCATTGCACATAATAGAGTGAATGTTTCTCTGTCCTTAGCCAGGTTCATATATTTTAAACAACTATAAATGTGACTTGTCTTGGAGTCCAGACCTTTTTGTGCTTTCATTTGCCTGGATTCAGTCCATACTTGCTTCCATCTGAAAGCAACATTTCATGGACGTGTCAGTTGTCCGTTGACACAGATATTCTCAGATCATTATAGAGTTTCAGGCCAATAAAAACTGTGTTTTTTTCCGCCTTTCTTTTGGGTGGCTTGAATCAGGATGGACCTGTAATGACTGCAGCAGGAGTCTAGGGGCCTATTATGGATGAAAGAACCCTCTTGTCCTTTCCCTTGATATTTATTCTTGGACCCAACATCTTGCCATTACCCTTCTGTCAATTTCAGCCTTGTGTGATAATCCTCTCATAATGGAAGCTATTGTATTGGTCTTTGTGTGCCTTTCATAGTGCCTCTTTTCTCGACCTTCTCAAGATCCCTATAGTAAAAGGCAGATCTGAGCCTTTCCCAGTATTAGAAGGTGATTGCTAGTATATTAAGTGGTTGGGTTTAGAGGTTCCTGGTGTGTCAAGAAATAGTTTGTTCTTTTGTTGGTGGGTAGAATGAAGCTGGTGAAGCTGTGGACTTGGCCCCTCTAATCTTAGTAGTCATCTTATTAGACCTTTATGATCCATCTAGTCAATATCTGGCCACTAATCATCCAAACATCTATCAGGCAGGGTTAAATGTCTCGTTGGGCAAGGACCATATCAGCGTCACGGGTCGTTGTAGGCCAACAGTTTGTTCTGAACAGGTCAACTATATCATTGTCTCGATTTGGCCCAGCGCATGGGTCTTCATATTGGACAGAGATCTGCTCATTTGCCAGCCTTGCCAAACAAATGGATCTCAGGGTGTATGGCCAGCTTAAGCAGCTGAACGATCACAGGCTAACATTGCAATTGCCTGGCAAAACTCCCAACAGTCAAAAGTTGCCTTAAAAAGCATACAGAGCATTTTAAGCAGCACAGATAGGGGGACTTTATTTAATTTCTTTCTTTAGGTTTTCAGAACCAGAACAAATACTGCCCTTGACAAACTCCAGTGGAAGTTAGAGCTTCAGCAATTTGACCAAACCTCAAATGTATATATTGGTGTATGGAAGCTTTCACATCTATGTGTGATGTGTAACTATATATGGAGCAGACCCTACAACTGATGATAGGGGCTCCAAGGTAAAGGGGACCTAGTAGGTCACTAACAGTTCCAGCAAATGTTTATGAAAAACTGCCTATTCACTAAGTTAATTGGGGTTTAACATGATGTTGCTGTGGGCCCAGTAACTCTGTAGGTATGCCACTAGAAGTACCCCATGATTTATGGCTTTTTATGCTGTAGTGCAGGATGTGGGAGATAGCAGAATCCTAGTCCTTATGTAAAATTATTCCTCATTTAACTACATAGAATGGACACTTCTGAGCTCCCCTCACAATGCACTCGAGACACACCAAATCAACCATACGAATGTTCAACCCACCCATCAGTTGGCTGTAAAATTGTAGTTGAAGGAATGGGAGACAATAGAATTTTAGTTATTATATAAAATGACTGTGTATTCAAATATAAATACACAATACCTGAAGAAACATTTGACCTCACCACACCATGTTCTCCACGAGTCAAACCACCATACAAGTATTCAGCATACCCATTTACAGCATATAACATGGTGGGCACACTAAAAAAAAAAATATACATATAGGAAAGGAATTTCCTGTGCATAAAGCAAACCAAATCCTCATAAGATGTATGTAATGGGAACATTTTAATCCTCATCTCTTTTATGGGTTCTGGGAGTAAGGGGTCATCCTGCAATGTGACTGCTGAATGTTGTGCCAGAACTTTCCTTTAGTGACCGGACTCTCCTCATGGCCTTATCACAGTGGATCAGGTAACCTATCTATTTTGCATGGTCAACGAAGTCTTCCTCAACACGTAGTAGTAAAAGAAGTTGCACTCCGTTTTGTGGAGGACCGTAAGGTGAGTGCCTATGAAAATGGCACACATGTATAGACAGTACTCAACATTCAAATAGTGAAACTATACTATTGAAACATTTGGAGGAAGACAATAACCCATGGAAGGAGTGCTCAAGGTTTTCTTTGCTCAGTGTTTGCTCAAGGTTTACCAGTGAGTACCCTCTGTAGCATAAATATCTTGCTTGCTTGATATGGGATACTGAGATAACAAAACATGGATAAAGCTGTCCATATGGGCAAATTAGCCACATTTCTTCTTCTTCAAGTGATATTGATTGGTTTAGTAGTCTTATCCCATGAAGTATAATATTTATGTTAGAGTTAAGGAACTGGTGAATTTACCCTGAAGTCTTATAATTATTCAGCGTTGAAGGCAGTTAGGGTTGAACAAAATAAATCATGAACGTCTTGGTAACAACGTTTCTAGTATTAAAAATTCAAAAAATCCATAGAGTTACTCCAATGCAAGCTATAGACTAATCCTAGTCTATAGGAGTGCTGTAAGGGGTGTAGATCTTCTATGGGCAACATTAGTTTTAAGAAGTCCTTTTGTCATAATATGGTAATTTTGGTTGGTTAACCTTAGCTAACTATGCTGGATTTTCAGTGCCTGAAATCTATCGTAAAGACAAATTACTAGTCACTTAAAATAATCTTACCCACAAGATCCAATTTAGCATGGGTTTTCTCAAGGCCAATAACTACATGCAAATGTTGTATGTATACAGCTATAATATGCAAAACTACAAGTTATTGGTAAAATTAATTGTTTTATTTGGTTCAAAGTGATGGCATGATTTATGTTTAGCTTTTAATGATGTCATATTTGTCACACATTTCTGTGTATTATATGAAATAATGCTCCCCCGCCCCTCCACATTAAAGAACAAATTAAATTGAAAAATCATTTTTAGTCATTTTCACAATTTACAAGTAATGGACATTACTACATTAGGTAGATGTCCTCTACAGCTCTACAATGTTACTAGGAGCAGATTTGAAGAAATATCCTCCCTTTCAACTGTTGTCTTGTATCTTGACCCCTTTCCTCTGATTCTGAAAAAAAAACCAAAAAAACAGCTAGGGCGAGCCATGTGCATTTGCCCATATCTGTTCCTTCCTATGGATTTTCTGTTCTAGTGATGATGTGCAGGTCATGTAACCTACTGCTTGTCTTTCTTGAGCCTTCATTGGTAAAAAATGTGCCTTGTTTCTATAGAGGGTGATGTCCATACTAACTGCCCACGCATATTCATTCAAGGCTGAGAGGGGGAAATTCATTTGTGTCTTGAAACATGGGGGACGTTAACTTGTATGAACTATGGGAACTTAAAGGCAAGTGCAGCGCTACTAGGACTCTCCAGACATGGCATATCAGGATAGGAGGCAGACCAGTAAGAACTTAATTGTAATACGTGTATTTAGTTTTGTTTTTCTTGGCCCTTGTCCTCCACTGGTGGATAAACGCCCTTGCCATTAATGTTGCCTATCATACGCTTTGCTTACTACCTTTTTCTTCTTTAAGATATGCGCAACACAATTTGGAATATTGTTAGTTGGCTCAAAGGTGTTATGGTCTGTTTAAAGGGCCTCCTAAAAGTTTAATATTGGAAATTTCACTGGATTCAATCCATTTTTCTTCTTGTTCGTGTTTTGCAACACTGAAATGATCTCAAATACTTTCCCTATTGTTTGTTTAAAAACTTGATGTATTGCTGATGTGTTTCCCGTGCAAACATAATCATAAAATCCTCCACTTGACCTTTTTATTCCCCTTTTAAATATTGTTTTAGGACTCATAAAATGGTTGTTTTCCTGGAGTTTTCTAGGAACTGGTGTGTAAATCTACTATTGGTGGTTTGGTTTGATTTTTAGTCGCACTAACAAAAAATGCATCTTTGGATCATTTATACCATGTCATATGTTTTCCTGCCAAGAGTTCGGAAAAGCCATTAAATGATACTTAGTTTGAACTAGAAATTTGTGGTACTGTGATTTGCACCCAGTTCTGACACTGGATCATCTTCAGTGATTTCCCTGGAGGTCCAAGAAGGCCTTTCCCATATGCAAACAAATGAGATTAATGTTTCTCCATTGTGTGCTCATGCCCCTAGAGAAGCTCATGGTAAAATATCTAGGCCATCTTCCGGGTTTTTGGTCAGCTGAGATGGAGACTGGCGAAGCGGCGTATGCGCAGTTGGAGCAATTTACTGGTTGGGACGGAAGTTGCGGAATCGCTGGAAGAAGACACGGAAGATGGCTGCGGTGAACTCCGATGCTGTGACTCTGCTCCGAGGGTTAAGTAAAAAGTTAGGGGCATTTACCCGGGGGGGGGGTAGCTAGGCTGGGGGGACTACGTGGGGTGGAGGGTAGGGTTTTTTTTGTAAAAGGTTTGTTTCTCCTTTAAGTCTACTAGAAAATCATGTAAACATTAAATGAAGCCATAATAATTTGAAGCTTTCCGGATAACGGATCCCATACCTCTATACATATGGGATCCATTATCCTAAAAGCCGTCATCCATAATGCTCTGAATTATGGGATGGTCGTCTTCCGTAGACTCCACTTTAATCAGATAAGTTACATTTTTTGAAAATAATACATTTTTTCTCTGTAATAATAAAATGTAGTTCCTAACTAAGATATAATTAAGCATTAATGGAAGCAAAACAATGTTTAAATTATAATTTAGTAGACTTAAGGTTTGGAGATCCCCGGGTCCAAAGCATTTTAGATAACAGGTCTCATACTTGTATAGTAACATTGTGCTGTTTAGATAGTGTTTATTCACCTTTTTTACCTAAGGCCAATTGAGCGAGCTCATGCATAAAAAGGAGGTTTTTTTTTCAACCTAGCAACCAGCTAAAATTCTACCGATCAACAAAAAGTTAAATAATTCAATAACTGTAAAGAAGGAAAAATAAAAACCAGATGAAAATCGTCTTAGAATATAGCTGTCTAAGGGACTCTTTAATTTCAAGGTGGAGCCCTGTATTTATAGAATATACATTCAAATGAAATTGATTGATGTTGATGTGAATGAGTCCAGATTCCCCCAAATGCTCAGTTGGAGGCCCAGCTCAGATCCCTATAAGTTTCATTAATTGGAATGCCATACTTTTGACATATCGTGCAAATTAATCACTGATGTCACCGAAGCGGGGTGGGTGCTAGAAAAAAGTGCTTAAACTCTACATTTTTTACAGCGCTTTTAAAAGATCCATGTAATTATGGCATTAAAAGCTCTTTTAGATTATGCAATTGGGACGAATGCCTGGGAGAAAAAAAAATTCCATGATCTGGAATCACTTTGCCTGGAGTTAGTGCTCTTGCACAATGTAAATAGAATCATGCAACATCTGCCCTTCTACTTAAGCGTTTTGCTTAGTGGATTTTTTTTCTTAATATTTTCATTTCAAATGAACGGGGCTCTTTTAAAAGCACAGTTTGTGTCTCCTGCCAAAATTTTGTTGGGTTATAACCGTTCAATATCCATTTGGTGAGATCATTATACTGTAGCTTCCTGCCTTTGATTTGATTTCACAATATGTATATATATGTATATATATATATATATATATATATATATATATATATATATACACACACACTCGCTGAACATTTGGTCAACATTCGAGAGATTCTTTGTTGAATGTAAAGACGTAAAGTGCTTGCAGTGCATGTTTAAATTAGTATGCATTTTTGGGTTGCAACACTGGGAGGAGTCCTGCAGGGCTGGAAAAAATATAAAGGGGCTCCTTGGTAATAAAGTCTGGGGCCACAATGTAAAGGAGCATAAATTATGCTCAGCCGTCTGGAAGCTGCAGTTAAACAACAGGAGGACTGCAGGTTGGACAACCCTCATGTATATACTGACTATTTGTTACTTGGTCTTTCATAGCTTTTCAAACAAGGGAAAGTTGTGCTCACCACTAATTTTTTAAATCATTAGTCGGGGTGCAATGATATGCAAAAATACATATAGACAAATACAAGAGTCCTCTGCACTCAACCCATTATCAGACACCAGTGGGATCACCTGACTATAGTTGGGAAGGGTGGGAGCTACAACATGGAGCTGGTCACTGCTCCTGTATAACTATAACAAACAAGGGAAAGTTGTGCTCACCACTAATTTTTAAAAATATTAGGCGGGGGTGCAATGAGGCTGTGACCACAAAATACATATAGACAAATACAAGAGGTCATAGCTTTTCCCCATGTCATCTTGTGTTTCCATCCCACTGTAGTCTGACCAGGCAGAGAATCCTTTCTGCGATTTATTTGTTGAGTTTAGTGGCTTTGGCTGTAAGTAATACCAACACCCCAGGTGTTGCTTAAGTTTCATAACCATATGTTTTATCAGGTCGTAAATACTGATGAGTGAATTTTTCCATCAGGTTTCGCAGCTAAACTGACGCCCATCGATGGGTGAAAAAAAGCTGGGCATCAAAAATTTGTCGCTCATAAAAGAAATTCATTTTGGCGAATTTTCAATGAAATGGGTCAAATTCCACTAGTCATAAGACTTTGATGATTCAAATGTATGGCCAGAATACTTTAGCCAGAGGGGCAATTACAATTACTTATAACCTGAATATTGGGCTTCAGAAGCATATGTTCCAATGCTGGATAGACTGACACCCATGGGTGAGCCTGAGCTAAATGTTTTCTTACTTGCTAGGTTAGCAGATTAAGCACTGGAAAAGCCTAATACTATAAAATGTCACCTTTACCTTTATGTCTTTGAAAAAATTATTAGGCTTAAAGTGATGTCTCCACTGCTGAGAGGTACAGCAATCCTACTGTGGTGAAGATCCATACCTCCAATGTTGCCTTCCTATAGTTCTATATCACTGAGTATCATTTCTGTGTGTGGCTGTAGAAGGTGCATTCTGTGAATGGTTGACTGATGACCTCACTCAAAACAATGGGCTACATAGAAGCTTTCTCTTACTTTTAATGTGGCCTTACAGAAGGTTGGCTTGTCGGAAGTTGGTTCGCCGAATTATGGTGCAAAAACAATTGTCAAAAATGGATTTCCATGGCTCGTTTTCCGTGATATAATAAAAGCTTCTTTATTTCATATTATATTATTTGCATGTCAGCCTTGACACAGTGCACATTAACGTTACTACTGACCGGTTTCGTACCTCACGGTACTTTTATTATATCACGGAAAACGAGCCATGGAAATCCATTTTTGAAAGTTGTGAGGACACTCTGTTGCCAGGGAGCTGGATTTTGGACACGTGATGGTCGGGAGCCAATTGGGGAGCTTCACACTGGTGAGAGAAGTGTTTTTGCAAAAACAATTGTGTTGTTGATCGATATTAGATAGGGAGTCATAAGATGTTGATTAAAAAGTTTGGAATATGACAACATTAGCCCATGGACGAGTTCTTCTCCTGATCAAAGGGCAACATTAGGTCATGGATGTGTTCCTCTCCCAATCAATGGGTGAGGACAACATTAGACCCTGGGTGTGTTCTCTCCCACTCAATGGATGAGGACAACAGTAGGCCACAAAGGTGTTCCTCTTCCAGACAGTGGGTGAAGATAACATTAGGCCATGGATTTGTTCATCTTTAAATCAATGGGCAAGAACAAAATTAGACCCTGGAGGTGTTCTCTCCCAGTCATTGGGTGAGGACAACATTAGGCCACAAAGGTGTTCCTCTTCCAGTCAGTGGGTGAAGACAACATTAGGCCATGGAGGTGTTCCTCTCCCATATAAATGGTAAATTGACCCTGAAAGGAGGGGCAAATCTGAGCGTGGAACACTGAGGTGTCTTGGTGGAATTTAATGATGATTTTATTATATTAAAGTTGTATCTAAGAAAACATAGTATAGTTAGAAATGCTTATAGATTTGTGAATTTGTGTTTAAGGGGACAGAATGGGGCCAAATAGCATTACACAAATGACTTGATCAGGTCAGCCCCATATGGGTGGCCAAAATCAGCTTGTGTAGCTACCTGACTGCCACTCTGACAAAGCAGCCACAAACATGAGAAAAATAATTTCTATCCTAACCCTTTGTAAACTTTAGTTGCCTGTTTTTTTTCTAAACAAGTATGTGACTTTTTTCCTTTCAAGTTGTGTGTGTAGGAGGGGGGTGTTTTGATTTCTTGGCCCTATAAATGAAACATTTTACCAACTGGGAGTTAATGAAGAGAGAAAGATGTTAAACAGAGAGTTATAAAAAAAGAGAGAATTCTTTCAAACATCTGAGTGTATTTTTGCTGTTTTTGAGTGTTCCCGTAATTATTATTACTAAATGTTACACGCCAAGCATTATTGGCTGGCAGGGAATGAGACTTTGCATTTACCGCAGCTTCTCGCCAGGGCAAAATCAAACAGCTGGAGCCCTAGGGAGGAAATTAAAGATACACACAGTTCTCCCTTTCCTGCATATTCTCCATGCTATTTTAAATGCAAGATAAACTTTATTTTGAAGAAGGAATTTGATTACTCAAAGTTTAGGAAAAATAGAGGGACATATGTTTCTTTGTGTAGAGGAATATTTTTGTCTGCATATTTCTTTTTTATTTAAGTAAGTATGTGCTGGAGCTACCATGGTGCTACCTCTATTAAGTAGAGGACAGTATTAATTTATAGGTGTGGATGTGAGGTGGCTTTGCTTATAAAAAAATAAAGACAAAAAAAACCCTTTAAGAACAGGTTATTCAGAATTCATGGTTTAAAGTCTTTTGTAGAGGTTATGTTGCCATCATAATTCCCATATCACTAGCACTGCGTATCTTGACAGCGCTATATAAATAAATGATGATGATGATGATGAAATATTTCAGGCATCGCAAGCTATCGGTAAGACTGGACCAAAACTTTAAATGAGAAGATCCCACTAACCTGGTGGGTCATTTGGTCACTCAATGATCCAGGTCCAAAGGTCTGATCATATGGGAACCTTGTAGCACATATTTGATTGACTTATGGTCCTAAGTGGAACCCATCCTTTTGAGCTTTCATTTACAATTATGCTTAAAGTTCAACAGCAGTACAACCTATAGGAAAGTTTTTCTGTTAAAAACATATACTCCCAAATTAAGTTAAAGAAAGTCTTCTTGGTCATTATTTGGCCAAGTCCTGGCAAAAGGTAGAGCCAGTCTTTTCATGTGAAGCTTAGGGTTATGGTCAAACAGTTGGTGGAGAGCTCCATGTTGGTCATCTCTGGTGCTCTACAATCTTTTAATTTAAAACAATGTACCTCCATGTGGAGTTTTAAGTCTTCCTGATCATTATTTGACTGACCTGGTCAAAAGGTTGAGCCCATCCTTTCAGCTTTTAGGTTATGCTAAGGACTATAGTCCAACAGCAAGTGGAGGGCTCTGTGCTGGTCATCTATGGAGCGGTACAACCGATTGGACAGTTTTTAACTGAAGTTTTAAGTCTTCCTAATCATTATTTATCCAAGCCCTGGTCAAATGGCAGATCCCAATCTTTTTGATGGCCGGGTATGCCAAGGGTTATAGTTCAACAACAGATGGAGTGCTCCATGTTAGTCATCCCAAATGCAGAGCAACCTATATGGTAGTTTGCATTGCATGTAATGGAATGTATTTTGTGTGTGTGAATTTTTAACGTTATTGCTTATACGGCCATTGACATTTTGAACTAATTTAACAATGGTTTTTGGGGGTCTGGTTTGATTAATATAAAAAGTGGCATATTCTTTATTTTTCTTTCAGCTAGTTTTCATATTTAAAGCATGAAAGCTGGAAGAGCATCTGGAAGTGTTCAGCAGACATAAGCGCAGTGTTTATAAGAAATTAGTTTACCGCAAGCATTTCATTTGGAAATATCATGGATTTATTAGGTTTCTGTTTTCAATTCTTGACCTTTCCCTTCCATCTGGCTTTAACAAACCCACTTTTCAGTGCGGGGGGGATATTGAAAAATTCCCACACTTTAATATTTTTGACTTGTATTTTTCTCCCAAAATACGTTTTTCCATTCACGGTGTTGTGATAGTACAAGTGAACATATTATTCGTAGTCTTGATAGTTTCATTTCTTTCACCATAGAATGGTGTAAATCGCAACAAAACAGAAATATTTAAATATTCTTAATGTATGCATTCCTCCTCTTCATGTGTCCAACAGCTGTGTCTGGATCTGACTCACTGTGACAAAACATCTCTTTAAATATTTGCCTCTGCTCTTATTTGCTCTTTTCCAGTCTTCTCTAGCATGACCAAAAATAATATTGGATGTATGAGTTGTGACTCAAAGAGAGAGAGTCGGTCTCTTAAATTGGTCACCTTGGGAATTCCGGTGGAACTTGTGTTTGGTGGATTGTTTCTAAAATATACTGAACAAGCAGTGTCGGACCGGCCCACAGGGATACCAGGAAAAGTCCCGGTGGGCCCAGGTGTCAGTGGCCCTCATGCTGCTAGACATTTGGCCTATTTCATGGCCATTCCCTATTTCTATGAGAATAAAGTGGCTAAATAGATGGAATAAGAGATTATAGTATGTAAAGAAAAGGAGAATAGATTAGCGAGGAAAGGAAGAATAATAGTAATAAGAGTGGGCCCCTGGTCTAAGATTAATTGGTGAGCCCCTAGTCAAAGGTTTTTGGGTGGGTCCCTGGTGTCCCAGTCTGACACTGTGAACAAGGCTAGTGTTTTTTTCTTATTGCTGGTACTTAGAAGACTATCCCAATTTCTCATTGCCTGAGAGATAAACAGATGAGTGCCAGGCAGTTTGTACTTTGAATAGGGCCGCCATCTGGGGGGCACAAGGGATACAACTGTACCGGGCCCGGGCCTGAAGGGGGGTCTGGCTGTGCTGCACTTTTCGAAAAAGAGCCAGGCCCCCCTTGACAGCGCCAAAGTCTTGCCATCCTTCCGAAGACCCGAACTGCTAAAAAAAAGCTGAACAGTTGAAGTCCCGAAGAGGTGAAAAGACCCGAAATCACGAAAACAGCCGAAATTGAAGTTCTGAAGTGCCAAAAAGACCGAAAGTCACGAAAGGAGGCGAAGTACTGAAGTTACGAGTTCAATTCTACTGAACAACAATGTGTGTGTTTTTTATTTTTTTTAATCCTCTGGCCACCAATTTATTATTTTGATACTCTATAGGCCCCTGTCAACAATGTTTTTTAAAAAAAACATATTCTCTGGGGCCCCATTTTTTTTAAAATTGTAAGGGGGGCCCTGAGGTCAATGTTTTTTTTAAAAAATATTCCCTGAGGCCCCAATTTTTTTTAACTTGTAAATGGGGCCCTGGCGCCAATGTTTTTTTAAAAAAAATATTCTCTGGGGCCCCAATTTTTTTTACTTGTAAGGGGGGCCCTGGCTCCAATGTTTTTTTTTTAAAAAAAAACTTTTATGGGGGCCCTAGAACCAATGTTTTTAGTTTTCACTTATAGAGGGGGCCCTGGTCACCAATTATTTTTTTTAACTTGTAGGGGGGCCATGACCACCTGGCGCCACAGTTTTTTTAACTCATAAGGGGGCCTGCCCATCAATAGCTTTTTATAACTTGTGTGTGTGGGGGGGGTTACCTTTTTTAGCGCTGATGTCTGTGTGGTCTTTTAACTGTGGTTTGGAGTGGGCGGGATATGGGCCCCAAAAATTTGGTTGTACGGGGCCCCGTGATTTCTAATGGCCGCCCTGCTTGTGAGCACTCCATTGTGAATCCCAGTTCATATACACCATCTAGGACATCCTAGTATAGAGTGCTTAGGCTTATCTGTAACATAGTTATGGGGAGCCTTTTAGGAAAACCACCAATAATGTTAGAGGCTTGTCTTATGGATTGACACCAGACCTTCCAGACCAATGCTTACTGTTTAAATTGAAAGATCCTGCCATAACAAGGCGGCTGATGAGCCAGTGGCTTCCCTTGTGGAGCCTTCAATAGAATCATAAGTGCTGCCTGACACCTTCCAGTAGCAAACCACATCTTTCAGGGAATACATGTCCAAGAAGCAAGCAACATTTTCTTTTTTTTTTTTCCCAAATACAAATCACATTTTCCTTAGAATTTTCCCTGTTTAATTTCACATTGGACGTTCTTTTTATCCCCTTTTTATTTTAAATTGCATAAAATAAAACTGCAGATTACAATAAACTGTTCAGAAATGCAATTAACTTCTGTGTTTGGCAGCGCACGCGGAAAACGTTTGCACACAGATAGTTAAGGTATGTGTCTAGGGATCCGTGTATAGCACATGAAATATGAATTAGTTAGGTATTATGTAATAAATGGTGCAGAGTATTGAAAGCAAGTTAATCATTTGGACCTCTGCACTCTCCTCGGGCCAGGGTCGGAAACAAAAAAAATCGACCAAACAGAACAACGCTCTAAATCTCCGGCAACGTTATACACACAAAGAAATACTGCTCCTTTAGCTGTTTTTTTCAAGCTCCAGAAATGCAAATATTTGTACAGAAAGAAGCAGTAATTTTACTTAAGGCTCACATAAACATCACATAAAAAGGACTGACATTCCAGAGGCAATTTGGGGCAAAATCGTAAAGGAGAAAAGCATTTGGGCTGACAAATTTGCAATATATTTAAAGGAATTGTTCAGTGTAAAAATAAAAACTGTGTAAATAGATAGGCTGTGCAAAATAAAACATGTTTCTAATATAGTTAGTTAGCCAAAAATGTAATGTATAAAGGCTGGAGTGATTTGATGAATAACAAGTCAGTCAGAACTTACTTCCTGCTTTTCAGCTCAGTAACCAATCAGAGACTTAAGGGGGGGCCACATGGGTCATACCTGTTGCTTTTGAATCTGAGCTGAATGCTGAGGATCAATTACAAACTCACTGAACAGAAATGTACAATGTGGCCCCCCTTCAAGTCGCTGACTAACTCAGAGTTATAGAGCTGAAAAGCAGGAAGTTGGATTCTGGCTGTTTTATTGGATATCTGTTCACTCCAGCCTTTATATATTACATTTTTGGCTAACTAACTATATTAGAAACATTTTTTATTTTGCATAACCTATCTATTTACCCAGTTTTTATTTTCACACTGACCTGTTCCTTTAAGCTGGCCAACTACGTCAAAGTCATCCCTGTTATAGCCAGCCCTACACTCCACTTTCATCTGATTAACTTAGAATTCAATTGCTTCATTATACATTTTATAAAGGGACTAAGGGTAGAACTACACGGACGACTTCTATACGTTTTTTGGCGGATCCGACTCGCTGCGCCAAATTGAGGCATCAAATTGGAAGCAACGGAGAATAAGGTTAGCAATAGCAATGTCGGATGGTGTTGGAGCGTTCATGCAACATGACACAAGTTTTGGATGCAGATGCTGCAGTCGTGTCGGACAAGATCCGACATTTAGATTTCTTACCTTATTTTCAGTCATATCCAATTTGACGCCTGCGTTTTGGCGAAGCGCGCCGAAAACGCATAGAAGTCGTCCGTGTAGTTCTACCCTAAGTTTTACCCGCAACTTACTTGCTGCTTTCAAAGTAAAACTCCCAAACTTGGTTGCCCTTTTATTGGCCACCAGTGGGATCACCTGACTTTAGCTGGAAAGGGTGGGAGCTACAACATGGAGCTGGTCACTGCTCCTGTATAAACTATAACAAACAAGGGAAAGCTGTGCTCACCACTAATTTATAAAAACATTAAGCGGGGGTTCAATGAGGTTGTGACCACAAAGTTCACATAGACAAATACAAGAGGTCCTCTGCACTCAACCCATATCAATATATTATGGACATTGAATCATTTTGTCCCTAAAGCTACTAAAAAAAAAGTTTTACTTTGAAAAGCAGCGTTGGCCCGAAACCTCCTGATTAGCAGGCATTGCACGTGTAAACTTGTAGGATATCACATTTCTAGTTATGTGAAATGTATTTTTGATTTGTACAATCTATAAAAATCTAATTGGGAAAGAAATCCTCCCAGAGAGTGTTTCATATGGTCCCAGTTTATATATATATATATATAAACTATATATCATGTTTACATAATAATTAAAGAAGACACCAACTTGTATTTTCTAATATTTAGAGTGAGACACTGATTTTTAACTTCAGGACTGTCCAGCTGGAGGCCCTTGGGCCAAATCTGGTCCTTCTCCCATGAACATCTTTGTAGGACATCAGAACTGCATTAAAATTCAGGTTCCTAACATGGTATATTATATAATATGCTCACTGTATAGAAAAAATTGAACAGCACTGCCTTAAGCTTATACCTCTAACTAAAGGTTACTATCTTGTTGTTTGTGGCTGACCCAAAATGACCACCTTACAAGTGCCAAGGGACCTTACTCAAAGTCCTTGACCTTTTTTTCACCTCCACCTCTTTTCTTCCCTTCACAACATTCTTCAGCACACGCTCCACTACTTTCTTTATTCTGTGATATAGTATAGTGCCCTCCTTATATTCCATAAATGCTAGACTATTGTGAGCAGAGCCCTCAAGCTTTCCCAATATAATTTTGTATTTGTTCTGATTTAAGCATTTGTTTTTAGGCCTCTAGCACATGTTGAGCACAGCTAGTAATGGCTGGGTTCACTTCTCAATAACCACAGTAGGAAGCATTTAAGTAGTCCACGGCTAATGAAACTTTTCTTAGCAACTTTTCTCAGCAGTCTTAAAGGAGAACTAAACCCTAAAAATTAATATAACTAAAAATGCCACATCCCTTAGGTTCACAGTCTCAAGCGACCCATCCCTCACTTTGTTCCATTGCGAAGGGAACCAGCACAGCTATGCCCGCGTTCCCCCGCACATGCGCAGATGCGTGGAAAGTACACGCCCCGTGATGTGAATTCGGTTTAAAATGTCGTCCAGAATCATCTAATGAAGAGAAAAGCTACAGGGAGAAATGATTGTCTTTACAGAAGGTATTTCCATCAAAAAAATTAGTGATCTGCGAGAGGGTAATGCAACTATTTAAATGAACCACTTACTAAAATCAGGCTTTCCTTGTCCTTTAAAGTTACAAGAGGCTTTTTTGCTGCCCCTTGTAACTGGCTGCTCGCTAGTGATGTGCGTACCTGACTTCCCCATCCCATTTCTAGACCTGTGCCGCCCGCCCCACTGATGACATCACAAAAGGGGTGGGGCAGACGCGAGTCTCTAAAGCCGGAAGTAGGTAGAAGTGCTCAACCCGAATCCGCCCACGATCCGCAAATGGAACAGCGATGTTGGCCCGAACCTGCCTGCCTATTGCTTGCTGCTGCCTTAGGCAAGGTTCTCACCTTTCCTCATGGTAGGAACTGCCCTGATATTGCACATATTGCATATTCAAGCTTAAGTCTCTGTTATTATCTTCTCTTAAAGGAGAAGGAAACCCAGTGGGCGCAAAAAACCCTCCCCCTCCCCTGTGTTGCTTCCCCTCCCTCCTCCCCCCTGGCCTACCTGTCCCGCTGGGCAAATGCCCCTAACTTGTTACTTGCCCTTCTGCGCAGGTCCAGTCCACGGAGTTCACAGACGCCATCTTCTTCCTGCTTTGACCGGCGTTTTGGCGCATGCGCAGTAGGAGCATTTCGCCAGTACGGATCTACTGCCCATGCGCCAAAAGTCACGAAGTTTTCAGATTTCACTTCGTGACTTTTGGCGCATGCGCAGTAGATCCATACTGGCGAAATGTTCCTACTGCGCATGCGCCGGTCAAAGCAGGAAGAAGATCGCGTGGAAGAAGATGGCGTCTGTGAACTCCGTGGACTGGACCTGCGCAGAAGGGTAAGTAACAAGTTAGGGGCATTTGCCCAGCGGGACAGTTAGGCCAGGGGGGAGGAGGGAGGGTAAGCAACACAGGGGAGGGTTTTTGCGCCCACTGGGTTTCCTTCTCCTTTAGGATGTCCTCCGACAGGCTCACCTTGGGTGGGCGATATTGTGGTAATGCAATCGTTTCACCCTAGGGCCAAGCAATCGCATGACAATGGAGGGGATACTAAAAGTTGGAGCAGGAAAAAAATCAATCCTGCTGATCAAGATATTGCTGATTTTTGCCAGATAAACTGCCAGATCGGTCTCAAGGACCTGAATCAGCAGCATAAATCTGCCCATGTATGGCCACCTGCAGCTCAGAGATCAACAAAATAATGTCATAAGTCACCCACTCACCTTGCCCCTCTTCCCACAATTTTGGAATCTCTCTTTTAACCTGCTGGTTAGGGATGTAGCGAACGTCGGAAAAAAAGTTTGCGAACATATTCGCGAACTTGCGCAAAAATGCGAGCGGTTCGCGAACGGTTCGCGAACCCCATAGACTTCAATGGGAAGGCGAACTTTAACATCTAAAAAAGACATTTCTGGCCAGAAAAATGATTTTAAAGTTGTTTAAAGGGTGCAACGACCTGGACAGTGGCATGCCAGAGGGGGATCAAGGGCAAAAATTTATCTGAAAAATCTGCCTGTGTGTGCTTGGAAGAGATAGTGTAGGGGGAGAGCTGTTAGTGATTTCAGGGACAGATGATAGTAAGTTTGCTGGCTAGTAATCTGCTTGATACTGCTCTGTATTGGAACAAAAAAATAAATAAAAGCAGTCCTTACAAGGACTACTGTTATTGCAGCAGTCAGCAGATGAGATCAGAAGCAGGACAGCTGCCCACTGCAGCTACATACAGAGCACTGCAGTAGAAGGTAGATTACTAGCCAGCAAAGCTACCTAAGCTTAAATGTCCCTCAAACCCCTGCAGACTTCTGTCCCTCCAATAACAGAGCAGTATCAAAACGATTACTAGCCAGCAAACTTTCAACTGTCCCTGAAATCACTAACAGGCAGCAGCTCTCTCCCTACACTATCTCTTCAGCACACACAGGCAGAGTGAAAAAACGCTGCAGGGCTTCGGTTTTTATAGGGAAGGGGAGTGGTCCAGGGGAGAGCTTCCTGATTGGCTGCCATGTACCTGCTGGTCTGGGGTGAGAGGGCAAAAAAAAGCGCCAACAATGGCGAACCCAAAATGGCGAACGTCGCGCGACGTTCGCGAACTTCCGGCGAGCGCGAACACCCGATGTTCGCGCGAACAAGTTCGCCGGCGAACAGTTCGCGCCATCTCTACTGCTGGTGTCCCTCTACTGCTCATCTGTAGCATCCCACCACAATGGCTTGTGCTTCTCATTGTAGCCATCGCTGTGCAAACATAAAGATGTTTTTGAACAGTTATCTGTCTTCAATGCAATGGAGTGTTGAAACTTGCAGACAAGTCTGATCTTATCTCTCTCTCTGTAGATTTTTTTTCCTTCTTTTTTTTTTCATTTTGAGAGAGATTAAACCTTAAAGATATCACATTTCTATATATTTGCTTTGCAACCATACTGTGTAATTACATTCCACACATCTGTCTTGTCTCCAGGAAAGAAATGATGTTTCTAATTGGTGATAATAGGGAAAAGAAATAGGAGAAACCCATATTTTTTGTGTTTTACATTTCAAACCAGCATTCTTAATCAGGAATTTCTTTAAATGTCAATTCATGGAAAGCAAATATGGGAGAAGGGTAATGTGGGCCGATAGCATGGTATGCTAGAAATGATACGATATATGCTCTCTAATTCAATAATGTTATGTCAAAACACGACCATAAGGCAAAGTAAAAGAAATTGATGGTCGGCTATACTTGGGAATTCTGAGCAGCAACGATACGCCAAGACTTGGAACACATTTTCTGATTTTTCTTTCCTGGTTGAATGATATGATTTCTTAGAAATTGTTCAGGAAAATTGTGTTTGCCGAACAGAGAGATTATTTTTGGTTCTTTTGATTTAGTATATATTTCTTGCCAATGAATAATTAGTTTAGATTTAGAGGAACGTATGACAAGTTCTGGATTCAATATTCCCGTATCCATTACAGACCAAAATCCTCATGTGTTGCCTTTATAGGATGGGAGCATATACGTAGCTTTTCTTTCACAAATAGAGACACCTCATTTTCTGTTCTTCCAGCTACTGTTTTATGAGTAAATTCTGTTAAGTTTCATATGAAATAGACTGCATGGCATCATAGCTGCCACTGAGAAGAACTCACCTGTTTATAACTATCTACTTATGAAAATCTGGGGCTGCTGATAACTATTTCAAAACCTGGATCATATTCATATAAATATGAACATTTTTATTGTAATATTATGGATTAGGACTCTTCTTGAATACCTCTGGTGGCTACAATCAACTCGGTTTATCATCCTACTGGCAGTGTGTGGAATTTGGAATGGAACATAGTAGGGTGGGGTTGGAGCTGTGTTTAGGACCTCTCTGGTCATCTGAAATGGTAGCTTTTTTTGTAGAATATCATAATTTATATAGAAAGCTGCCAAGAAATATTGGCAACATTGGCCAAATACGACCATATCTCAGTTCAGACACAACCTTGACACTTATCCAGTCTCTTATTATCTCACACCTTGATTTCTGCAACCTACTCCTCGCAGGTATTCCAACAAGTCGTCTTTCACAACTCCAATCTGTTCTAAATGCAATGTACTTTGTAAACCCTTGTCTGTTATTTACCATTTGTTTCCCATTCATTATAAACTAAGGTAAAGTATTGCGTAACTTGGTGCTATATAAATAAATTACGATGATGATGATGATGATCATACAGCTCTCCTATATTAATAATATGCAGACCCAGCATACATCAGTGCCATCTTAACCAAAGGAAGTCACAAATAGGTCTCTTTACTTGAATAATGTAAAATATATGTTGAAGACAGTATCTAGAATTGGATTCATTAATGGTTCTATACTGGCTCATGTCATTCTATAAAGACAATCAGGGTGAACAATCAGTCTTGATGAGTTGTTCCCAAGCTAAGGGTCTGGATCATTGGGGAAGGGGATAGGTCAAGGCTGTAGACCATGTTAAGATTTGGAGATAATTTTACACCAACTTGAAGATCAGTTAGAGGGCAATTAGGGATAAACAAATTGTTATTCTTGAAGCATTTGTTGCATGCCTGATAATGCCTGGTTTTCATTTAACTGGGGAAATATTGGACTTCGCAGTAGGACATGAACCAAAAAAGTAGAAAAAAAACTCCAAAAAAACACAGATCACAGAAGGTGTTTAAAATTCCAAATAGTGATGCCCTTTTGCCGTTCTACATAGATTAAAAAGACAATGGTCAGTAGGTCTGCTGATTATAAATTATTGTTTTTACTGTAAATGGAAATTGATTCAGTCAAGTCAATCCCAATCTGTGTAAATCCTCATGCAGATTTTTTTTTAATGCATGACATCAAAGAATCCGCCCTGATACTTTGGTGGCATTTTACATTCTTTTCATTAGAAATCTCATGCAGTAGTATGGCATGCAGCCCTGACTGCTAAGAATCTTTTCTGCTCACTATATTCCCTAAGGAAAATCCAATATTGAATATAAACCCCATATAAATTCCATTTCTCCTTTGATAAATATTTGACTTCCATAGACAAAGGTACATTCTTGAATTGACCTTTTATCCCAGCAATAGCAATGAAAAGCCTTGCCTTGTCACATCACTGTATATTTTGATAAAACGGCACTAGTACCTTTATGATAAGCATTCTGTAGAGCCGGATTTGTTCTGGGTGTATATATATATATTCTATGAACTCTCAAGAATTTTCCATGACCTAAAGTTGGACACATGTTTAAACATTAACATTATACTGAGCAATAGCAAAATAGACAGAGCAGTGAAAGGCCCAAAAAAAAGTCCAGGCGTCTGGCTGCTTTTGTTTATTTTCTATTAATTTGCATTGGGAGGGCGGCTAAAGTACAGTGTTGCATATTTAATCATGTGTGCCCTATATCCCAATAACGGATTAAGCTTGGCTTTTTAACCCCTGAAATCTAGAGGTATTGGCGTAAAATAAAGCTTAAATTTGTACCTGGAGTAGTTTTGGGCAAAAATTGTAGTACAGGTATAGGATCCCTTATCCGGAAACCCAATATCCAGAAAGCTCCAAATTACGGAAAGGCCGTCTCCCATAGACTCCATTTTATCCAAATAATCCAAATTTTTAAAAACGATTTCCTTTTTCTGTGTAATAATAAAACAGTAGCTTGTACTTGATCCCAACTAAGATATAATTAATCCTTATTGGAGGCAAAACCAGTAGACGTAAGGCATGAGGACCCAAATTACAGAAAGATCCGTTATCCGGAAAACCCCAGGTCCCGAGCTTCCAATAAGGATTAACTAGATCAAGTACAATGTACAGATATGGGGCTTGTTATCCAGAATGCTTGGGCCCTGTGGTTTTCCGTATAATGTATCTTTCTGTAATATGGATCTTCATACCTTAAGTCTACTAGAAAATCATGTAAACATTAAATAAACCCAATAGGCTGGTTTTGCTTCCAATAAGGATTAATTATATCTTAGTTGGCATTAAGTACAAGCTACTGTTTTATTATTACAGAGAAAAAGGAAATATTTTACAAAAAATTGGAATCATTTGATTAAAATGAAACCTATGGGATATATCCTTCCTGTTGCTTGGAGCTTTTTGGGTCACAGGTTTCCAGATAAACATCCCACACCTATGTATTTCTCTGTATATTTATGTAAAGTTCTATATGAAAAATATCTATAATGTTACACTCAATTTGAGTTGCAGATTATTTTTGAAATAAAGTATGTTTTTACTTTTAAAATGGTAACAGTGCAGATTGTGTCTAAAATGATGGGCAAGTGTAAAATTGATTTTGTAATCCAACAGTGTGGGATGTGGTTAATCTTTTTTGTTGAAAAAAGGACTTTTGTATGCTGAATGAATGCCATCAGTTCTCAGCCACGAAACGTTATCTTCCTTGCTTGACTTTTTTCTCTTTCCTATTAGCAAAGTATTCTGCTCCTGGTTTCCCTTTGCTAACATGACAATGTCCTTTGTCTAAGATTCACTTATCCACGGCTGTAAGAGAGCGCCGACAGCTCTTATCTGACATCTCTCTCCGGGAGTGGAATGTGAGGGCTAAGAAGAAACATCTCTTTGGTTCATTCATACTTGCAAGATAATTAAATGCACTTCAGGAGTATTCAAAAAAAAAATTCTTCATGGTATGTCCAAGGCACCCTTCCCCTTCACTGCAGTTATTCCAGTTTTGTCATGAAATGAAGCCCAAAGGCAACTCTGGTTTGACAAGTGATGTTTGATAGGGAGTATGAAAACACCAGTAAGGTTTTTGATGTTCAATAAGATTGAAATAGCCTTAAAGGGCATGTAAAGGCAAAAAAATAAAATCCAATTTTTACTTTCTTTAATGAAAAAGAAACCTATCTCCAATATACTTTCATTAAAAAATGTGTACCGTTTTTATAAGACTGTATGCAGTGAAATTCTCCCTTCATTTACTGGATAGGAATTGTCAGACGGTCCCTAACTGCTGAGCAGGGAAACATTTATACTTATGAACAGCAGGGGGAGCCCCGCCTTACTTCCCAGCCATGCAGCACTCAAGCAGCTTTGTTTGTGACGATCCCTAAGAAGCCCAGACCACACTTAGTCTTGCAAAGATGTTAAACAAAGTTACAAGATGGTGACCCCCTGTAGCCAACTTTGAAAGCATAAATTATTTGTTTGATTAGGCTTGTGGTGCAGTAAGTTCATGTTTATATTTAGTATATAAAATACAGCATTTCTAGCCTTATTCTATTTTAGACTTTACATGCCCTTTAACTAGCTGTTTCTAACTTTATATATACCTGTCTTACTGTTAGAAATGCATGTGCCATTCACCTAAAAGTGGCCATACAAGGGGCCAACTATCTACATCAGTGATCCCCATTGCTCACCAGCCCATTGGATGTTGCTCCGAGTGGCCTCAAAGCAGTTGCTTATTTTTGAAATCCTGGCTCGGAAACACGTTTTGCTTAAAGGTGAAGCAAAGGCTGTTTGCACTTGGGGTGCCAAATGTTAGGCACCCCAAGTGATTGTATTAACTTACCTAACATTTGGCACCCCCAAGTGCAAACAGCCTTTCCTTCTCCTTTAAAGACCATGTGTACTGCCAAACAGAGCCTCTTATATGCTGCCAGTCCACATAGGGGCTACCAATATTCAAAATTCAATCTCTTATTTGGCACCACCAGGAACTTTTTGCATGTTTATTCTATTGAAGATTAACCAGCTTTTGAAGTTCGGAGATGGGGGGGGGGTTGCATTGATGTCAGGTTTCTGGAGGAGAACTTCTTCAACCAGCTTAGAAGAAAATAATCTTTTGTGGGACTCTTGCTATTTTGCATGTTTACGTTGCTATCCAACTTTTTTACATTTTAAATGTAGCTTATGAGTAAATAAAAAAAGGTTGGGGACCCCCGTTCTTCATGATATGCCCAACCAGGCCCAATAGACAGAGAGCATACAAGGGTATGGCCACCTTCCTTTTGTTCCAATTCCAAGCAAATGATCAGAACGGTATTTCTGCAGCTTATTTTCACCTCCTTATCTGCTGCACCTTGACCTGGTCAACATGGAGCATCGGCAGATTAAATATTGAAACCTGCCGATTTCCTCAACAAAACAATAACCATAATACATGGATATTGGTCAGGATCGGTAGGCCACTATACACATGCCAATGTTATTGGTATGTGTATGGCCAGGTTAAGACAGAAAGGTTTTTGAGGAGTCAACTAACCTGAAATATAAAAACATCCCTGCAATATGCAATGTGTATATATGATGTTTAAATCAGAACTTTTGATCTCAACTTACTATGCTGTGTTCACATTTCAAACTTATTCTAAAAATGTGCACAAGATAACGTTGTGGATCACACGGCCTACAACATATTAGTAGGGAACACTGATGTTCCTTATGATGCTGCAGCTTTGACCTGTGAGTCCAAGGTGTATTGCCCATTCCTAACCCACATTTTAAGTTGAGAGAGCAGGTTCTAATGTACTAATGCATATGTTGAGATCACACTGTAGTTGTGACTTTCTGAATCAAGTCATATTTTTGTCATGGCTAGGTGGCAACCATCACTTTGGCTGACAGTCCTGACAATGGCCTGGTTTTAAAGGAGAAGGAAAGGCTAAAATTAAATAAGCTTTATCAGAAAGGTCTATATAAGTACACCAGTAAACCCTCAAAGTAATGCTGAGAGAGTCCTCTGTCAAAAGAAACACTGCATTTCTTTCCTTCTATTGTGTACACATGGGCTTCTGTATCAGACTTCCTATTTTCAGCTTAAACCTCCAGGGCTAGGACTTGAGCATGCTCAGTTTGCTCCTTTTTCCCTTTCCCTCTCCCTTTTCCCCCTCCCTGCTATAATTTGAGCCCAGAGCTATGAGTGAGCAGGGAGAGACTCAGGCAGGAAGTGATGTCACACCAAGCTAATATGGCAGATACTATCTTAAGCAAACAGAGAGCTTCTAGAGCTGTTTACTCATGTATGGTAAAACATTCTGCAGAATAAATATAGTGTTATAGTTACACTATTGCGGCTACTCTATTAGAAATAAACTGCTTTGGTAGCCTTCCTTCTCCTATAAAAACAAGTCGGTCTAAATGCCCTGGAAGGATAGAAAATAGCAGCAAACCAAGGTCAGCGAAGTTTCCCCTCTCATTTATTGTAAGTAAATGATGGTTGGAATTCCACCAAAAACAAAATTTAGCAGAGATGCAAGTAAATGTGCTGAAACCAGTGAAATAAATATATATGGTTAAACGCGAAACAGAGAAGAGGCCATCTGAATGTTATGTGGCCCTTGAATCTGACCCGGCTGCAGTAGCACTCTCTATATTCTTTCTTAAGTGGTTGGGAATCTGCTGTTTAGCTGAGATCAGCCATGGCCGACCAGCATCGGGCAGCCTTTGCCAGTATTAACAATTGCCATCCTTTATGACCTTTCTTTAAAAAGCCTGAGCTTTATGGGGAGGGAAGCTATGGCTATTTCAGCTGTGTGGAAGCTCATAACATTTCAGCTTTTGCACTCTTTACTTCATGTGGGGAGGAGCACCTGCTTAAACCAGTTGTTTCATTGGCAAACCGCAGGAACTTTGCCTGTGCCAAATGAAAGGGAGTTGCCTTCTCCATTCAATGGGTAACACCCTGCAATGCATTTGCACTGGAGATAGGGGGAATTCTGCACAGGAGTATAGTAAATATGTGCTGGAGGCAAAGTGTCAAATACTTTATATCATGATAAATTTGCTTTACACATTCGCTAGTTCAATAAGCACTAAACACTTGTGGGATCCGGCTCTTTAATGTTTTTGTATGTTTGGACTTGAGCTTTCTGGAATGAAATTATAGCAAAAGCCTATTTGCTGATAGAATGTATTAGTATGAGGCTACAGTAAAAACCTGCCATTTTGTTTTTCATTAAAAAACCGTCCAGTTGGCCAGAACTGGAGCTCATAGTTGGCCAAGGTTGACCGATTTTAATAAAAGCAGCCGGTAAAATGAGTTATTATGGTTTAGTAAGATTTTATTGTTTCATGAAAAAGGATAGTTAAGAAGGACTTCATTTTACTTTCAATTTTATTTATCTTTCCAATCTAAAACATTGAGGTCGTGATGATGGCACCTAATTTGGAGTAACTGCTGCTCCTCTTTTTAATGCATTTGGTGTTGCTCCTTTTTTGTGTGATATTCTATCTGAATAGCCTATAAGAAAGCCATTTGCAATCTACTGGTCATCCCTACACTTGTTTGTATAGTAGAGCCCTGTTCCAGTAAGAAAAGCCAGATGATACCTCCCTTCTGTACATGCAAGGAGTAAAGTCACCTTTCATTGCAATGATGATGCAAGAGCCTAAACCTGCAACCTGAGACCTCAAATATGAAGGCAAAACTACTGACATAAGCATCACCAAATGGCGAGTTTGCCTAGATATCTCTGGGGACCTGCTAGTCCTTTTTTTTGTTTTTAAAAATATTAGTTCCCCTAGTGCAGCCTTTGTTTTCTTTCTTATATGCACTAGGCAATGTGAGACATTGACTTTGCATTTGCTGTAAGAGGCAGATGGCATTGCTTTGGACAAATAGCAGTTCCTCCTGCCTGTCATTGCCAAGCAACATCCTCAGCCAACATGGAGAGCAAAAGGACAGGCGGGAGGCATTGCACTGTTAAGGGTTCAAGTACACGGGCAGATTCGGGGAGATTTAATCGCCTGGCGACTAATCGCCTCTTCTGCAGGGAGACAATCTTCCCAAACTGCCTTCCCCCTGCCTGCTCAATTGAAGAAACAATATAGCAGGGGATACAGGTATAATTGGCCCTGGCCTAGCCACTCGCCAGTAGTAAATCCAGAAAAGAAAATTTTGCCAATACCTGTGTTTGCTTTCAACGGGGTGCTCCCACTTTTATTCAAGGTGCTTGCAGACACTTCACAAATGATCAAACGTTTCGGGACCGCATGGCCCTTCCTCAGTGATACCCAACCATAGAGCATGTGCATATTTATAGACAGCCAGTAGTGGCTAAACAGAGATTTCTGGGTAAACCAGTAGTTGGGACGTTTCCCTGTCTTACATGCCAGAACTGTAATAGTATTATAAAGGGTGATACTGTCACACACCCCACACGTGGAACAGCAATTAAATTGCGGGGATACCATACTTGTTTATCCAGAAATGTAATCTATTTCTTAAAATGCCCCTGCGGAATGGGGTATGTAGGGAAGACAAACAGACCAGTGAGACTACGTCTAAATGAACATCGAAGTTCTATTCGAAATGCACACACAAAAACCACCTCGGTTGGGCAACATTGGTCAGAACACAGACATAATGTTTCGCAACTGAGGTGGCAAGTGCTAGAAGAAGTCAGTCCCAGACATATTAATTCTGATAAAAAACTATTGCAGCGGGAATGTTTTTGGATATGGAAGCTTGGGACCCTAGCCCCTAAGGGGCTGAACGAGAGTTGGGGACTCAATTGTTTCCTTTAAGCCTATACCAAAGTGTTAATGAAGCTAATCTGTCAGTGCCATTATTAATTTGTATATATTTTCTTACAGCCTTAAAATAAGGAACATCTTCAATAAGAAGTGAGATGTATGCATCTTCCAGCTAAATGTACTATAGTCAGTGAGTAACAAGCATCAGTACGTACATGTAATTATGTTGATGTAAAGTGTAAATAGAGTGTCTTTTGTAAACTTGAAGCATATCACTCAGGTGGAGTAATAATGGGCTATTGCTATCAATAGTTAAATAGAGAATAATAATTCACGTTCACACGAGAAAGGAGTGTTTTAGTATTTTTAATCTATTTTGTACGTATTTATAAAGATAGCCACATGTTAAACTGGTTAGGAAATCGAAATGGATACATTGTTATGCTTTTAACATTGTTGCACTACTATTTAATCATTTTAAAGTATTTTGTATCGACCACCACAAGAGGTCGCTGTTCAAATGTCTATAAATATGCACATGCTCTATGGTTGGGTATCACTGAGGAAGGGCCATGCGGTCCCGAAACGTTTGATCATTTGTGAAGTGTCTGCAAGCACCTTGAATAAAAGTGGTAGCACCCCGTTGAAAGCAAACACAGGTATTGGCAAAATTTTCTTTTCTGGATTCCCCCTGCCTGCTGCCTGCTATAATGATAAAATGCCAGCGCCAATACAATCGCGGCGCTTCTATTTCCAAAGTCGCCTGAAGTGAGGCAACTTCGGGAGACTTCAGAAATCTAAGCGCTGCACGCCAGGTGACTAAATCTCCCCGAATATGCCCTTGTGCTTAAACCCTAAAATAGCAAATCCTGCTACCTGTCATTATTAGGCAACACCCACAGCCAAAATAAGACTGAAAAGAGAGGCAGGAGGCATTGCTTTGTTCATAGAGGAGATCCTGTTATTGATAGGCAATGCCTACAGCCAGCATGGAGATTACATGGAGAGGCAGGAGGTATTGCTTTGTTCAAAGAAGAGATTCTCCTGCCTGTCATCGGTAGACATCACACAGCCAGCATGGAGACTGGAAAGTGTTCCAGGTGACATTGCTTTCTTCAATTTTCCTTCCTGCCATTACCAGGCAACAAAGACATTGACCATGTATGGTTGAAGGAGAAGATGAGAGAAGTTATTGGCTGTTTGGTCCACTCCTGTTTACTTGTCTTGCCAAATGCTGTTCCACCTCGGGTTGCTTAGGCTGCATATGCTCTGCGATGGGCAAGTGTTGGTGGGAAACAGCTGACTACCAGACTTTTGACAGCATTTCAGCTGCTTTGTTTTACACCATATATTGTCTAAGTGCAAACGAAGGTGACGAGGGATTCTGTGAGTTACTCAATTGATAATGGACTGAAAGTCTGACATGTTTGATCTTGGGGAAATGATCAAGACTGCAGTGGCTGGTATGTTTTTATAATTTCCAGTCTACAATTAATATTGCAAATCTCTTCTCTAAAGTCCCTTTGTGTTACAACTTTTAGGCCTTAATTGGCAGATGCCTTCTGAGTGAGCCTGTGTGTGTGTTTCCCAATTCAGGCACCTTCCCCGACATCTACCAGATCAGCTGTAAAATGTATGCATTTAAAAAGCAGAAGAAAAATACATTATTGCAAATAATGAGGTTTCCAAAGTAAATCATATTCTGTACAAAATGAAAAGCCGCTTCTCTTTCATGCTCCAGAGGGATGAATATTTTTGTCTTATGTTTCCTTTTGCCCTTTAAATGTCCTTTCTAAAACGTAATCTAAAGAAACAGTCTTTGGTGATATGTGTGTTGCTTTTCAACCCTATACTTTAACTCTAGGCTGCAGCCACTGGATAGTTTTTGGCCTTAAATTTAAAAATCGAGGAGAAAACCTTTGGGGCTCAGGGTGTGGATATTTTTAGGCACATTTTGTTGGACAAATGTTCATTTTTCTTTGGGGAACCTGTACCAAATAACGCAGCCATATTTAAAAAAGTTTTCCAGGTACAATAGAAGGGTTCAATCCAGAGATAACCAAGTATGTACAGTAGAGTGTTCTACAGCAGTGATGGGCGAATTTGCGAAACGGCGCCGGCGTCTCTCTTTTGACACCGGCGCCCGTTTTTGACGCCGGCGCCCGTTTTCTTGACGCCGGCGCCCGTTTTCTTGACGCCGGCGCCCGTTTTTCTACGCCGGCGCCTGTTTTTTCGCGGGCGTTTCGCAAATTTATTCGCTGGCGGCGAATCGCGCAAATTCGCAGCGAATTCGCGCCTGGCGAATAAATTCGCCCATCACTATTCTACAGAGAATGTGGGAATCTCACCTCCAGTGAATTAAGCTTTCCTTGTCCCTTAAGGCCCTCTAAACCTTGGGAATAAAAACATTTTCGGGAATCCAACCCCGTTCAAAGGGTCTTCTTCCTTTGCAGTTGCACGCCTAGTTAGCACAGTATTGTGCGCACTGCCTTTACTATCATGGCCCAGAATTTTCATCTCACTGGTTCAAATTAATTTATGGGAGAGGTAGCCTATGTGGGTTGTGTATAGTATTGTTTTAAATGACCAATTATTGCAGACCCATCAGGAGAGGGGCCACAACCTCACCTCAGATGGCTTTCTCCAGCCTTCATCTTTGATGTCTGAGCTAATACCAGTGGATATGGACTGAGAAGGCCAACTTGATGGAAGCAAACTTGTATGTACTGTAGGATCATGACTTGGTCGCCTAGTTGGAAACTGATACCAACCCATTTATAGGCATTGTTTTTGGGTCCCTTACATAGGCTGGTTAACAAATGACTTGATCAGAAGTTGCTTGGTTGTCACCCAATATCATTCATGGCCAACTTAACAAATTACTGCCTTCCTTTTTGTACTTTTCCAACCCTGGCTCTATGTGTAGTATGTAAAATTTCAGTTTTTGCTATCTCTGTTCTTCTATACCTCACTGCTCTGGTCTGGTTTTTTTTTTTGCCTTTGTGATAATCAAATCAGGAGACCCAGGTACCTCAGATACTGTAAATTCTTGTGGCCCAATTTGCATGCCTCTACTGGAATTCGGATCTTGCTGTGGGGATATTTAAATATAGAATACACCAAATCCACTATTTGGGATTCGGCCGAATCCCTGAATCCTTTTCGGATTTTCGGATTATAAAAGATATCTATAATACAGGGAGAGAATTTTTATGTTGAGAAAAGCTGTATGAAATGTTTGAAAAGAGTCTTTTCCTAATCGTGGCATAGATTGTATGATTTAGCCATTATATGCTTATTACATTTAATTTTGCTTATGAAATCAGCCTATGAACCAGACTGTCAATTTATTCTGCCCTGTTGCATGGCATTTGCATAGAACATAAGCCTCCGTTACAATGGGAGCTATAATGTTGCAGAGAGCAGTGTTTTTTCTCTGTAATCTCTAGCCACACCCCAGACTTAATTAGCGTAATAAATGGTAATTTATCTCAGCTGGATAAGGCCAGATACAGTATATACACATATATATTATTTACAGGAAGGTCACTTGGGAGTGATGCCTGAATGTTGACGTTTTTTGAGATTTGTTGATTATGGACCCATGGGATGCTTAACTTGGCCTTGTGTAGCAGAATGAAAGGACAGAGCCTTGAGTTGACCAGTTTTTGATTCTAAAACAAATACAGTAAATAGCTGTATGGCTTTATTGGAAATGCACAGACATTCTATCCTGTTAGAAAACAGTTGTGGCTCTATGATAACAAATGAATTCTAAATAATATACAGATTTTTTTGTTGCTGAATCAAAGCCCCCGTAAGAAAAATAATGAGCGATAAAAAAATATTTTCATTAATAACAATCTGCCAGTGTGTTTTCTTTAGAGCAAATAAAACTTTGATTTATCCTTCTGTAGCGGCCTCTTAACACCTACAGCTTCATGTGCCTGAAAACACGGTTGCCTGTGAAAGGGTTGAATTGTTAAAGGGAGTCTGTGTTTCTGTGTTTGAAGTGGTGTAGCGTGTTTTTAATAATGTCTCCTCCTACTGTGACCTTCTTCTCTCTTTCAGCTGCAAAGAGGAGAACCTGTGTTGCTTACCAGGCCAGTGGCTATGCAATGTCTTGGAGGAAATTAAATCTAGTGATTCTTCTTCTAAACTATGTGCAACTAGGCTCAGTGCTGGGATTCCATTCTACATACAGGTATGGTGTATACCCCTGCCAATAACCGAATTGTATAAGTACAGAGGGACAGTAATGTTGACTTAATGTGAAAGTTGTCTATAGGCTGTATATTTTCCCCATACCCATGTCAATAAAAACAAAATGGAGCCTTATAGTTATCATCATCATTTTAGGGTTGGGGCTTTGACTTATGGTTGTTGTTGTTAGCAAGTATTTATAAACTAGAAGGGTGTATATACATCAAACAAATACTGGCTGATACAGGAGGTAACAAGTGTTCTACTGTTTAGGGCTTATAGTCTATAACTGTGTAAGGTGGCCATACATAAGCTGATAAATGCTGCTTAATTAGCCCTTCCAGTCTCAGTCGCCAGCTTATTAGCCCATGGATAGTTTTAATATCCAAAGTGAAAAGTAGTATTTTGAGCACTATGGTGCATCTCCATTTATAATGTGGATGGGAATCTATTCTGTTAGGTTGATGGCACACAGTCTTTGGCATTAGCTTCTCTCCAGTTGCATTTTCCCTGCATGTAGAGAGAAGCCTGTGTGCAGACCCAGGAGGTGAATATCATCACGAAAATCTGCCTTGTGTATCTGCTTACTGCCTTACCTTGTGCCTAGTTGTGTGCCATTAGCCTTAAAGCGTATGGTCCCATTCTTTCACCCAGTGTTGGCTTTCCAAATCCATGTAATGCCTTTACTGTAAAGTAAAATAATCACCAGTCAGTTCTGGACTGGGCTTCAAAATCGGCCCTGGCATTCCAAGTACACAGAGGCCCAAACAGCCCCCACAAGTCCACTTAATAGTCACTTTCTATGGCACCTTGCAGCAGCCCCTCTGGCATTTGCCACAACAAATATCAGAACTGATATTAAAATCCTGTTAGCCAATCACCACCATATGCTGGTGCAGGAGGTAATCAGTAAACCAGAAAGTTATTCTTGGCAGTCAGTGCACATACTCTGTTTACATAAATATGGCCACATAGAAGTTGTCCACTTTGTGGCCAGTTTGATTATAATGATGCCACAACTGGATAATTGTCTCATGCCATGGATATCAATTGAGATATCTATTCTTTCCAAATGTGCAAATTGGCTTTTTTTTGTTCTTGTCTCAGCGAGGAAGGCAGTGAGGAGAAACAGACTAATAGGACATGATACATGAAGCACAAGCCTCTACTATTGGCTCAGTTCCTTAGCTATTTTAGTGTTTTCATTTCTTCCTAGTGACCTTTTTTATTCATTATTGTCATATGAGACAGCATGTACTTTAACTCTATGGGGAGTGTTAGCCAATGTGGCCCTTCCTCTTGAGATATTTCTAACCGGTTGGGCCTCAATTGCAATTATGAGGCATTTGACTGAAGGCTTAATAGCTCTGCTGGATAACTGTTGGGGTCCAAGCTGTATTCAAGCTATTGGTGAAGAAAGTACATTCTAGAGGCTATTGTATCTGTTCTGAGACCTGTGAAGTAGACTATAAGAAAATAAATGTGATGTCTTCTCACTTTCTTTGGTCTAAGGGTAATGTCCGACAGGGAGATTTTGTCTCCCGAGATAAATTGGAGCTTTTGCAAACCACAAATCTTCGGAAAATGCTTCTCCACCGGCAATAATCTAAATCACCAGTGGTAAATAGTGATGGGTGAATTTATTTGGCGCATTTCGCCGCCGGCGAATAAATTCGCAAATTTGCCAGAAAAATTAGCCGACGTTTGAATAGACGCCGGCGTCAATTTAGACGCCGGCAACGATTAACGGATGCTCATTGACTTTAATGGGCCCCAGCGGCAACTTTGATGCCGGCGACAAAATCCGCTGTTTGCTAATTTTTCACCTGTTTTTTTTCGAAATTCATGGCGAATCCAACAGGACAAATTTGCCCATCATTAGTGGGAAAATCTGTGTTTGGGAGATCTGTAGTCTGCAGTAAGGTCAATTGATCACAGGCGACAAATCCTACCCTTGAACATACAGATAGGAGATTTTGATCCGATTTTGTGGGTCAGATTTTATCTGATCTTGCCAAATAACTACACACAACACCATGCAACACCACCCAACATGAGATTTATAGGATCCCGTGAAATTTGATCCCCTAATGCTAGAAAGTTGTATCAGATAAAGTTGGATGGGGTGTTCTTGCATCTACAGCCAACATTCAGGGGCAAATTTATTAATGGTCGAATAGTAAATTCAAATTCAAATTTTTGAATTAATGGTCGAATAGTAAATTCAAATTCAAATTTTTGAATTTTTTTTGGTGTCAAAATACACACAGTCGTACTTTAATCCCCCAATTGGAATGTAAATTTGAATATGAGATTTATCACATCTTGACCATGGAAACAGTTCTAATTCGAATATTCACCACCTAAAACCTGCCAAGTTCAAATATTAGATGTTCAATTTTTTTCTTAAATAACTTTCCATTCGAGTTGTGAGTATATTCACATTTATTAGAGTAAAGAAAAAATTTACATAAATTCGAAATTCGACCTTTGATAAATCATCAATGTATCTCATAGAAAAAATAAAAGTCAGTCAGACAGCATCAGTAGTGATAAGCGAAATTTTTCGCCAATTTTCACTACAAAAAATTTGTCGCTCAAATTGGACATGCCACCAGTTTTAATGTAATTATGCAGGATTTGAATTAGGGAAGCACCGAATCCAGGATTCAGTTCAGAATTTGGTCAGGATTCTGCGTTTTTCAGCAGGGTTTGGATTTGGCTGAATCCTTGTGCCTGGCCAAACCAAATATGAATCCTAATTTGCATATGCAAATTAGGGGTGGGAAGGGAGATCATGTGATTTTTTGTCACAAAACAAGGAACTAAAAAAAATCCACTTTTTCCTTTCCCGTCCCTACTTTGCATATGCAAATTAGGATTTGGCTTCAGTTCAGTATTCCGTTGAATCTTCCACTAAGGATTCAGGGATTCGGCCAAATCCCAAATAGTGGATTCGGTGCATCCCTAATTTGAATCCATTTTTGTCATCTAAAGAGAGGCTGAAGTCTAGTCCCTGTTTGTATAGTTTCCACAATAACTTTGAAATGGCCGTAAATGTCTCTGTACCTTGCCGACTGGTATCATCTTGTTTGACCTGATGTAAGTGAGTCTGTGGCACATCATGAATGAGTTGTGTCCAGCAGGAGAACATTTTTGGTGTGGAACTTACATGTAAACTTTAATTATCTCTTTAAAAAAAAATAAAAAATGATTCAGTGTCCGCTAAACTGGCTTTTTAAACACATTTATCACATGTTAGACTGACAAGTTATTTCCTATAATTGTTTTCTTTCAGTAACAGCATGACCACTGGGTGATGGGACTTTATTGTGGATGAAGCAGACAATTATATTTAATGATTCTAATTTCATATTCCTAATTATTGCATTGGTGGATGCCAACTGAGCAAGTACAGGTATGGGGCCTGTTATACTAAATGCTTGGGGCCTGGGGGTTTACATATAAGGGAACTTTTCTTAAATTGGCTGCTAAAACGAATTTCAACATTAAATCAACCCAACAGAATTGCCTCCAATATGGGTGCATGCAGCTTAGATACCATCGAGTACAGGGTACTGTTTTATTATCACAAACAAAAAAGGAACTAATTTTTAAGAATCAGATTTATTTGCTTAAAATAGACTCTGTGGTAGAACAATTTTGGGGGACTTAGCAACTGTGGGCAGGTAAGTGTAGGATCAGGACCCTAAATACAGGGACACTGCATCTTCAGGAAAAACACAGGTTTATTTAGGCAACTCTTCCCAACATAAAGGTAACATGAACACAGTTCAATAGAGTTTAAGCAGCAAACATTCAAGACTTTTCCCAACTCTGGGGTTCTCACCATACAGGGTGGCTTCCACACTCTGGAATAGTCTGGGCTTGTCACTGAGCCCTGCTGAGTCTCTCCTCCTGGGATACCAGCTCACCAGCCTCTGGCCTGACTCACCTTCTGGCTTTCCTCAGTCAATCCTGACTCTCAGTCACCTGGTCACATCTCCCTGTGCTCCTTACATTGGCAGGCAGCACCCCCAGCCCCTCTGGGAGTTCCTCACACATACAGGTAACCTTTCTGTTCTGCGCCCTGCTCAGAGAGACCTTCTAACACTCTCACTACAATTAAATACCTTTCCACAAGACTTTCTGTGGAAAATGAGCTCCAACATGTGAACTAGTCTGGACCACTGGAATGGATTGCCTGTTCCTTCCAGAACACTATAACTTCCAGGGCGACACAGCAAAACTCTGAAGAAACAAACCCTTGATAATAGAAACCCTACCCCCTACCCTTCATAGACCCCCTCCCTCCTCCCCCCAGCCTACCCCGGGGGAAATGCCCCTAACTATTTACTTACCTCTCCGTGCAGTTTCTGTCCAGCGGAGTTTACGGGCCATCATCTTCTCTTCGGTAATCTTCAGAATGAGACCGGCGAAGCGGCTAATGCGCAGTTGGAGCAACTCTCTGTTCAGCGACAACTGCACGTGCGCCGAAACTCATGAAAATTGCCAAAGTGCCGGTCTCATTCTGAAGATTACCAAAGGGGCTGAAGATGGCGCCCGTGAACTCCGCTGGACAAAATCTGCACAGAGGAGTAAGAGTCAGGAGCATTTGCCGGGGGGGGGCAGCTAGGCTGAGGGAGGGGGGTCTATGTAGGGTAGGTGGTAGGGTTTTTTTTATTTAGGGTTTGTTTCTCCTTTAAGCAGAAAAACCATGCTCTCTTCTGTAACATCCCCCTTGCAGCTTATACCTCCTATTGGGGAGAAATTAAAGGCAAGACTCACCTTTTTACACATTTCTTTAGTCATTCTAGCACACAGGTCATAATCTAGAAGACCCACACATCCCATCATACCATACATTGTGTAATCACCGAGGAAATGGTTAACAGAACAAAGTATACAAAGCCCTAGTTTGGGTTTCTTGCTAGCCTTTATGCTCCCCTTATAATTTGACAGATTCTTTCCCCGTTCATTCAGAGTGGATTTGTACCCAAACGTCATCATCTATAGTGAATTTCAAGATACCACAAATTTGTTACAAGATTATAAGAACTAGATTAAGGTTTTTACGTGGGAGCTAACTCCTCACTAGGTCAGTAAGTTATACAGAGTCGTGGACATCTGGTGACTGTTGAAATAATATAATTGTTTTCCTTCTATCTCAACCCACTGGAAAGGTCCAGATAAGCCATTCTAGAACAACATGTCTCTCTCTGGTTTCCGAGATCTTGCTCAATGTAGCATGCCATTAGCTCTGATAAAAGAACAACACCGGCACTCGGTTGCTTTCACCAAACATTTATTGTTTCAATTGAAATGTATTTTTAATGGTTGCCAAGCTAAATCCTATCTAAGAAATTGTAGATTGCTAATAAGGTGCTTGAGGCATTCAAGGTCAAGTTTGTATTCCCCATCAATGCGCCCATTGTTTGATAACATTTTTGTGAAGAAATATTTCTTAATTTGAATATGAAATGAAAGTTTTATCACTATCTCTTATTAATGCCACATTCCTTACTAAGCAAAACTTTGTCTATTAATTGACTTAAATGTTGCACAACCACCCAGCAAAGTGTTATTACCTTTCACTGCATTTGCAGAGATTTCAGCTTTCCTTTCTCTTTCAGTTCTGTTTCAAGAAATGATAAGTAGAAAAGCAAACACCCTATTTATATTGTGTATAGAACAGGGAAGAAGTTTCATATGTAAACCACAGTAGTATAGGGGCAGATTTATCACGGGTCGAATGGTAAATTAGAATTTTCAAATGTCAAAATTCACATATTCAAATTTTAAATTAGAATGTGAGATTTATCACACCTTGACCATGGAAACAGTCCTAATTCGAATATTCACCTAAAACCTGCCGAGTTCATGTACAAGTTAGTGGCAGAGGTCCATTGAGCCATCTGAAGATGTTAATAGCCTTCTTGACATTCGAGTTCTTTTTCTAGAAAAACTTGATTCGTATAAATCAAATATGAATCGAATATGATTAGAGTTTTCGGGTCAGAACCATTCGACCGAATAATGGGCCTCCCCATGTGTATAGGTTTAAATAAAAACTATATCTATAAATTATATTTATAATGTATCTTAAATAGTAAAAAGGTGTCCATCAGCTTCATCCTGGATTGTAGACACCGTATCTGGATTGTATGACCGTATCTTAAGGCTGATGGAACACCAAGAGATTAAAGGAGAAGGAAGGTAATCCTGCACTTGGGGGTGCCAAATGTTAGGCACCCCAAGGGATTGTATTGATTTACCTGAAACCCTGGGCTATCATACTGCACCAGCCCGGGTTATACCAGTGAGCACCACGGAGCAATCAACTTCCAACTTCCTCTTGCTTCAAATTTCCCGGGGCAAATGCATGCGCAATTGAATGAAATAGCAGACTTTTTAGTTAAATTTTGGATTTTCGTTCTACTGCACATGCGCAGCCGCACGAAGAAAGCAGAAGACGGAAGAGAAGAAATCTGTGGTGCTCACTAACCCCGGGCCGGTGCAGTTTTCTCTCATCGGCCCGGGGTTTCAGGTAAGTCAATACAATCCCTTGGGGGTGCCTAACATTTGGCACCCCCAAGTGCAGGTTAACTTTCCTTCTCCTTTAATCACCAGCTATAAATCTCCTCATCTGCTGGTGGCTAATCTGGTGCCATAAGAGAACACTTCAGGCGACTTTGGGAGACTGAAGCAACATGGTACTGTTCTGTTACAGAGAAAAAGGAAATCGTTTTTAAAAATGTGCAGTATTTGCTTAAAATAGACTCTGTGGAAGATGGCCTTTCTGTATTTTGGAGCTTTCTGGATAATAATCCCATGCTTTATACGTCTGCTCTTTGAGTGCCTGCTCCACTCCAATACAGACTGAGCTTTTTATTTAGTGCAGCAGTTTGGCCCAGGCCCATTTTTTCTCCTCTTGTCCTTCTTTTAAACCCATCTAAATTACAACATTGCTGTGCTGTTTGAAGGAAAAACAACGGTTTTAGCTTATCTTAACCTTAACGTCCAATTAAAAGCTTACAATCACAGTTTGTATAAATGTGTAGGAGAGTGAGGCTGAGGATTTAGTCACTTGAGATACTTGCAATAGAAGTACCTCTGTGTAATAAGAAAAGAAAGAAATGTTGTCATTCTCCAAACACTGGTATCTAAAGCCCAAATATAGTAATTCTATTTCCTTGTCATGTTAAGATCTATTTCCAGCTTTTGCTGGGTTGTCTCACCGCAGATTGACAAGTGTTTGTTTTCTCTCCTTATGAATCTTCTGGATTCAAAACTAGGAATGTGATAGCAGGCACCAACTTTTTGGCTTGTTGTGCTCGTGACAGGTCTGGATGGTTTATTTAGTTATGTTCCGCCCCATTCTACATAAATGTCAACCAATAGTTTTAGTTATATAATGAAGTACATATTATTCATGAAACCTGTGCTCTTTCTCTAACACGGATCCTTCTGCTTTGGTTATTTTGCAAGCCATGTTGGTGTCGGAGCCCAAGAACAGTAAAGTAGGTCTTCTGAGGATGACCATGAAGCAGTTCATATGATTGACCATGGTTGAAAGTGATGCTTCTGGAAATAAGGGCACAATTCCACAAGTGATGGCTAAGTACAAATAATGTTGTGTAAGATTAATGCCTCTTGCCCACCGCTATTATCAAATGAGTAGTACTATGCTTGTGGAGAGAGGGCAGTGCTCATTGACATAAAATACTGATGTGAGAGGAGGAAGTTGATTAAATATATATTAATGAACATGGAAATAGTCACTTTAGGCTCCTGGCTCCTTTATACATTTGGCTTCCAGGCTACCTTCTCAGTTGTCCCCCCTGGATCTGAATGTTAAGGCATCAACATGTGCATATTCAGGGAGTTCCCCATATTAAAGGGATACTGTCATGGGAAAATTTTTGTTCTTTTTAAAACGCATCAGTTAATAGTGCTGCTCCAGCAGAATTCTGCACTGAAATCTATTTCTCAAAAAAAAAAAACAGATTTTATATTTCATTTTGAAATCTGACATGAGGCTAGACATATTGTCAATTTCCCAGCTGCCCCATTCATGTGACTTGTGCTCTGATAAACTTCAGCCACTCTTTACTGCTGCACTGCAAGTTGGAGTGATATCACAAGGCCTGGATTTGTGGAAAGACCACCTAGGGCGGCAGGATTTTAGGGGGACGGCATACTGCCCAACCACATCCACATTGGTTCAAAAACACTGGGGATTCGCTTTCATTTCTCGTGCGCCAATCCCCATTGCACCAGTCCAGATGATGAAAATTTGCACAAATAAAGTGGAGGGGACAGGGGCCACGAACGGCAGTGGGCCTAGGGGCACCCACTATGTAAATCCAGCCCTGGATAACACCCCTCTCCCTTTCCCCCCAGCAGCCTATCAGCAGAACAATGGGAAGGTAACCAGATAACATCTCCCTAACACAAGATAACAGCTCCCTGGTAGATCTAAGAACAGCAATCAATAGTAAAATCCAGGTCCCACTGCAACACATTAAGTTACATGGAATAGGAGAAACAACAGCTTGTCAGAAAGCAGTTCCATCCTAAAGTGCTGGCTCTTTCTGAAAGCACATGACCAGGCAAAATGACCTAAGATGCACCTACACACCAATATGACAACTAAAAAAAAATTACACTCGCTGGTTCAAGAATGAAATGTTATATTGTAGAGTGAATTATTTGCAGTGTAAACTAAACAAAAATTCCACAAGGCTATGCAACTGCAGTCTATACTAGGGGCATAGATCTCCATTAAACTCATTGAACATCCCTGTGTGGAGACATTCTGCATGAGGAACATCATTTATAGGCACTGGTTTGTGGGGTGTTGTCTTTCACACTGTTCCTAAGAAACTCGAGTCCTAACTGAGCTTGTGTTCAACATTTGAATAGAGGTAAGTTAACCATTATATCCCATTACTTTTTTGTTTTTTAGAACTCAGTTTGCAAAATGAGTCAATATTAGTGATGGGCAAATTTATTCGGCAGGCACAAATTCACAGTGAATTCCCACGATTCGCCACTGGTGAATAAATTCGCGAAACTGCCGCGAAAATTTGCCGGCTTTTTTTTCCAAGGGGAATTCGCTAATTTTTCGGCGAAACTGCCCAAATTTGCCCATCACTAGTCAATATCTTTAAAAGCACATGATGCCTGCCAAGCCAAATAATTTGATTTTGCTGTCTGGGCCTCGGGCTTAGCTGTATGAACATAAATGTATAGTATGAATCAAGCAAATTGGAAGTGAGTACTACCATGAAAAACAAACAGGGCTGATGTGGAGGAACCCAGTCATTGAAAGAGGCTGTCAAAAATAAAAAAAAAATTCATCCAGGTCCGAGAATCAGATGTTGCAAATATTACATCTTAACTAATTGTATAAAACTTTGATGGGAGTTAGGCTGTTCTGTTTGGCTTTTATTCACTGCCAAGTGTTTAGTCAGGGCTGGAAGCGTGCAGTAAATTTACCCGAGTGAATGTTTATTGTGTGAGCACATTGTGTTATATAGAATCACACAGTGAGATATATCCTAGCTTGCTGAGAAGAGCTGAACATAGATAGCCATATATAGTTTCCCCTTGACTACTTTTGGCTGAATACATAGCCATTTGGCACATGCATGTTTCCATGATGATGGCCTCCCCACTAGATAACTGATTGCAGCTTGTGCAGGTATTGGTGGAGAAGGCCGAAATCCCACTGAGATAGGATCAAAGCCGATCCTTGGATGCACTCTTCATCCCGGTGGCCTACAAAGGCTCCCAATGTGATCTCATCAGTGGTCCTGAGTCAAAATCATATGATCAGTTCAACTTGGGTGGCCAAAGGTTGGAAGTTGTTTAATTTATTCCAGTTAGACCACTCGTAAACTTTTGGGTTGCTACTCTCGTTTTGTAAAAAAAAGTGCATCTTGGATCCACACATTTAGGTTATACAACTGATTTGTTTGTTGGTAGGATATTCCTGTGGACCGATCTGTTGGACATAATGCAATCTGTTCACACATACACAGTTGAAAAATTCCACATATGCACCCTAAGTAACGTAGATGGTAGAATCTAGAGTGCTTACACTGATGGGCCAACATGCGATTGCCAGAGATTCTTTGTTGGGTTACAAGTTACTTGGTTCTGTAGTACAAATAATGTAACATTTAAAGGCTAAAGTAGAGATGCACTGAACCCTGCTCATCTGGATTCAGCCAAATCCTCCTTAATAAATTGTGGGACACAGCACTCATATATATACACAAATGTAGTATTCTGTGCTATAATTCATGGGATCTGTCATCTGGAACCCCATTATCCAGAAAGCTTCCAATTATAGTTGATCCTTATTGGAGGCCAAATACTCTTATTGGTTTTATTTCACGTTGAAATAATTTTTTAGCAGACTTAAAGGGCACCTGTTGGGCAAAAATATTATCCCCAACCGAAGGTGCGGGGAATAACCAGAGATTGACATTCCAATTAAAATGCCCCAGCAAGCTTTATGGTAGATGTTTTATTCTTTATTGACTTCATTATGAGAATATAAAATCTAGGTAAAGATTGGGAATATACAGGTATAGATAAGGCATGACTATCCACTTGTGATTTAAGGCGTCACAAACTCCAAATGAGACAAAGTACTAAACCAAAAACCATAATCTTTCCATCAGGTCAATGCTCTGAATATCTTGCAAGCTCTTTTCCAAAACATGCGTTTGGGTGAAAATGTCATTCTGTATTTGCAGATGGGACCCAGGCGCCATTCTTGGCTTTACCTGTCTGTGCAGTAAATATTTGGCTGGCATTTAAATTCTTAAAAGGATTGTACTGAACTAATATATAAGTTTACAAATATATCACTGCCTTTTCATCCAAATGAAAAAAGATGCTGGGTGGTCTGTAGATACCTGCCAGCAGGCTGGTTGTTCAGACTGATACAGACATAGGCGGAGGGGGATTTGGCTACTATAAGACATTTTCTACACAGTTTTCTTCATAGTATCCAAGCCAATGCCATTTATAACACCCAGAACACATGACCGTATAAATACAGTAACAATGTATAATAACTCTAGACCACGTGGTAGGATAAATGCAGTGCCAACTTCATGTTTAGGGCCACAATCCTGCTGGTTGTGGAAAGACTAGCTCTCACACAGGTGACCACATTTTAAAGACGCACTGTTAGAATCTCCAGGTCAATCGTTGACCTCAAATAGAGGCCAAGCCTCATGCTCCATGCAAAGAAAAATAGCTTGGAAGCGAAATGGTGAATGATTGACTAGCTTTTATGCTCACCTCAATACAGTTTTAACATCTGTTGCCCATAAAATCTTTATGCTCCTGAGACCTTAAGCCGTGAGTTATTGCCTTTCCACTGTCACGTCTTTGGACAGATTAGCCCCAGTGCTGTGGTGCACTAACAACCTCCTATCCACAAACAGATACGGTGTGCCAGGGGGAGGCCTCCACAGCCCCTACCCTAAATTAATGAAGCTTTTGCTTTTTATCTCAGTACTCAGGGAAACACAAAGGCTCCCACGTGTTCCTGCTCTTCTGGAAAATGAATTACTTTGTCAGAGATACCTGGACTCCTGTGTTTTTCTTAGCCTTCTCACTAATGCCTCAAATCCTCCTGCTCAGCAACATGGAGGAAACAGTCCAACGTTACACAATGTCAGGGTATTTTGGAGAGGGGGAGAATGTTCACTCCGAACGTTTTTACTGGGAAAAAGAAATCCAGCAACTAATAGTGCAAATTCATCACGGTTTTATAAACTGCTAGGGAGGAAAAGAAATGGGCATTCCAAATGAGTGACTTCTAAGGGGGAATTCTAACTTTAGCTAAGTGCCTGTGAAAGACGCAGCAGAACTATTAAAGGCAGCAATATGGCTCCCATTGTGTGCCTTTTTATGGTGCTTTAAGGCAAGACTTGGAACAAAGAGCTGCACTTTATTTTATGATCAAGCAACTTTTTAGGAATGGCTGCTGCTCACCAGAATAAGATATAAAAATATGACATCTGTTAGAGTAGTTCTGTACAGATGGAGTAACTGAGTTCTGATAAAGTGGCGCAAGGCTGTTTCTACTTTACATAGATGCCAAGCTCTTCTACTTTTAAGTCTAATCCTCAGGGCCCAACCAATTTCCGAGCCCTTAACGTCATGTTTGCTTATGTAAAATAGGATTCAAGTTTGGTTCAGTGTTTGTTTAAAGAAGAACTAAAGCCTAACCGAAAAAGTAGCTACAAATGCTGTAAATTATGTTTTTGCTCCTGTACCAGCCCAAGGCAACCACAGCACTTTAGCATTAAAGATCTGTGTCTCGAAAGATGCCCCAGTAGCTCCCCATCTTCTTTTCTGCTGATTCACTGCACATGCTCTGTGCTGCTGTCACTTACTGAGCTTAGGGACCCACTCACAATATACAGTACACATAGAAATGTCCCAATATAAGGCTGATTAGTAATTAATACAGATAATTACTACATGGCAGCACAGAAACCAATGCAATTAGCATCAGAATTTAATTATCAGCCCTGTAGCATCAGCTTATAGTGCAGGCCAACCTAATTTTCTGCTTGATAATTTGCAACGACCCCTAAGCTCAGCTTCTCAACAGCTCAGAGCCCAATGAGCATGTAAGTGTCATACACCTGGATACACCTGAAATAATTATGAAGGCAGCCGATAAGGGAGGGGCTGTGTGTTTGAGGAAGGCTCATATTTTACTAAAGTAAGTTGTGGTTGAGGTTTAGTAAAGGCTGGAGAGCCAAGGGAGTCCCAGCAGTATAGCTGGTGAACATTCAACATGTTTTATTCATGGGGTTCTCATTTAGAAAACACTCTTGATTAGGAAGACAATTCCTGTTATGGTAGATCTTTAAATATCTCCCTAATTAAAACCCAAAGGAAGGAAGTCCCAGGCATGTGTTTCTTCTCTAGAAAAGCAACGCCTTGATGTCAGGAGACCTTCATGATATCCGGTGCAAGTGGTTTCTAGGAAAATCAGGCAAAGCTCTGTATAACACTGAGCAGGCCTAGTGTTACTTCTCCAGGCAAAGTCTGGAATGAAAATGTGGCGGAGGTGGGCCCTTAAGAAATAACACACAACAGAGAGTATTTGTCATTCCTCAAAAACTAAGCTATGGTGCCCATCTCATGATGTTTATAATATTTTGCATTAAACCTTGCTGCTAATCACCTGACAGATGCGCAAGATTCATTTGCTTAAAGAAAGTGAACGGGGAATCGTTTTGCATGAAGCCGTCGGCAAAGGGGACTTTGTTCTGCTCAGCACTCGGATGGTGGAACCAGATCTTACTTTATAAATGAATATATTTTTCTACTCGTTTGATGCTGTCCTGGTGGTATTGAAGTATGACCCCCTAGTCACCGGCGTGTTGGAAACCAGGGGTCATTTATCAGCACTGGCCAAATTTGCCGATGGCCAGTAACCCATAGCAACTAATCAGTAATTGGCTTTTTTCCAATCAACTGCAGGTAGAATAATGAATGTAACAATTTGAATGGTTTCTTCCCATGAGAACTTTGACCCCACTCACTCACCTTTAAATTGTGTCCATACACCTGTAGATAATGATAGCAGGATTAATTACAAATAGTGATGGGTGAATTTATTCGGCAGGCGCGAATTTGCGGCGAATTTGCGCGATTCGCTGCCGGTGAAAAAATTTGCGAAACGCCCGCAAAAATTCGCTGGCGTCCAAAAAATTTTGGAAAAAAACGGACGCTGGCGTCGGAAAAACAGACACCGGTGCAGAAAACGGAAGCCGGTGTAGAAAAAATGGGCGCCGGCGCCATTTCGCGAATTTTTCGGCGAAGTGAAATGACGCAAATTCGCCCATCACTAATTACAAACATATACTGTATTGAACACAGGTTACATTGCTGATACCGACACATTTTACTGTAGTAACTAATTAATACTAGTTGTTGATCGATTGCTATGGGTTAGAAGACCTCAAGCTTCTGGGAAGGACCCTCTTTACCTCTTCAGTGTAAACCAATTTATTGTACAGAATGTATTAGTGCTTTATAAATATGTCATAATAAATGTGAAGCAAATTTTATTTTACACATTGCTGTTATTACATTTTATTAGTAGAGTACTTTCATGTGCTTAAAGGGTTTTTGTCATTTTTATGGTGTCGTTTTTATTTGTAATTGACACTGTTCAAACTGCAAATAATTCACTCTACCATGTAAAATTACATTCCTAGCCCAACAAATGTATTTTTTAGTTGTAATATTGGTGTGTAGGTGCATCTCAGGTAATTTTGCCTGGTCATGTGCTTTCAGAAAGAGTCAGTGCTGCACTATGGAACTGCTTTCTGACAGGCTGTTGTTTCTCCTACTCAATGTAACTGAAGGAGTCGCAGTGGGAACTGGATTTTCACAATGGAGTGCTGTTCTTGTATCTACCAGGGAACTGTTATCTGGTTACCTTCCCATTGTTTTGCTGATGGGCTGCTGAGGGAAAGCGAGCAGTGAAGAGTGAATGAAGTTTATCAGAGCACAACTCACATGGTTGGGGGCACCTGGGAAACTGACAATATGTCCAGCCTAATGTCAGATTTCAAAATGAAATCTAAAAAAAATCTGTTTGCTCTTTTTAAAAAACAGATTTCAGGGCAGAAGTCTGCTGGAACAGCATTTTTCCCATGACAGTATCCCTTTCAGACCAGCTCCTGCCCCAATGAAGCTTACACTTGCTTACTAGAGACAGTTTCATCACAAGTCAGCTAACCTATGTATGTTTTTGGAATGTGTTGGGAGCCAGAGGAAGCTGTGGGCTTCTCGGATGCCCAGATACTAAGCAACAGTTGAAAGGCCAAATTTGTCATCTGTAAAGGGCAAGTAAGCTTTGCATACAAGTTTGGTATAATATTGATGAGACAGGTATTGTATCCCTTATCCATAAACCCGTTATCCAGAGAGCTCAAATTACTGTCTCCCATAGACTCCATTTTATCCAAACCATTAAAATTTTTAAAAACAATTTCCCTTTTCTGTGTAATAATAAAACAGTAGCTTGTACTTGATCCAAACTAAGATATAATTAATCCTTATTGGAAGCAAAACCAGCTTATTGGGTTTATTTCATGTTTACATGATTTTCTAGTAGACAAAGTATGAAGATCCAAATGAGTTATCCGGAGAACCCTAGGTCCCGAGCATTCTGGATGACAGATTCCATACCTGTATTTCCAATAAAGTGCAGCCTATAAGCGGCAAATCAGATCTGCACATTAACAATATCATCGGTATGTACCTTTTACTAACACCAAGTTGGCAGAAATGACTCTGACGATTATATAAAAAATATATATATTTTTTTTACAAAGCATTAATTTAGAATGTTGCCCGTTTACCACTTGAGACAAAGTCCCAGGGGCAAATCCCTGTTCTTTTGCCGACCCTGCAGTCGTTTTCCTGGTAAGTCCCGGAGAGCCGCACAAGAGTTAATGGGGCTGTTGCACTTGGCAGTCAGACAATTATGAAAATGATTGCAAAACCCAGTGGGTAAAGGAGACACAAATCCAGCGATCTGTGAGAAATAAAAGCTGAAAAGTTGCCTTCTCAGCAGAATGGCATCAGATTAGCATCACAGACTGATTAGCAGCACCACTACTGTAAGGCCCCATTGTGCTCTGACAAAGACTCAGGCCTCCTGCACAAAGTGTCATGTTGGTTCATTTCTTCCCTTGATTAGAATTCCGTCTGATGTAAGCACGACCTTGGCTGGTATGGGATCCAGAAATCTCCGAATTACTGAACTCACCCGTAGACTCTATTATAATCAAACGATCCAGATTTATAAAAATGATTTCCTTTTTCTCTGTAATAATAAAACAGTAGCTTGTACTTGATCCCAACTAAGATATAATTAATCCTTATTGGAAGCAAAACCAGCCTATTGGGTTTATTTCATGTTTACATGATTTTCTAGTAGACAAGGTATTAAGATCCAAATTACAGAAAGATCCATTATCCGGAAAGCCCCGGTCCTGAGAATTCTGGGTAACAGGTAACATACCTGTACTTGATTCCAACTAAGATTTAATGAATCCTTTTGGAGGCAAAATCAGCTTATTTGTTTTAATTAATGTTTCAATGTTTTTTTTTTGTAGTTGACTTAAGCTTTGGAGATCCATATTACCGAAAAAAACCCCTTATCTGAAAAAACCCAGGTCCCAAGCATTCTCTAGATAATAGGCAGGGTCAGACTGGCACAGTCGTGGCCACCAGGGCCCACCACGCGCATGCGCGAACGTCAGGCCCACCGCGTGCATTCGCGAACGGCGAGCATGCATCGATGCACAACTTTTTTTCCCTTCGGGGGGCCTCCCTTTCAGACCAGTTCCTGTCCCAATGAAGCTTACACTTGCTTACTAGAGACAGTTTTATCACAAGTCAGCTAACCTATGTATGTTTAATGTCCAACAGTTTCTTTTGTCGGACAGAAAACATTTTTCTGGGCAGAGCCCCTATAACTATAGGGGGGGAGATGTAGCCGTGCACTTGCCATGTTCTTACATACATTTGTGTTCCTACGGAGCTTTTCCCCATCAATGGTTTCCTTCTCTAATTAACATTTCTTCCTGCCCATCTGCTTTAATACATTAAGGACATCACATGTGCCTGGCAGTATTGACACTGTGCTAAATGACTTGTCTCCAGTCACCCGTAGCCTGGCTAATGTCACCCCTCTGCCCTCGCAGCCACACTGGGCCCATTGTCTCCACTTCTGGGCCAGGAAATCGCTGACCTCCTCGTTTTGCTCTTTAAGCCCTAATTCTTTACAATGTTGTCACTTTCTTTTTTTATGATAAAATCCCCCTTCCCCAGCCCCTCTCCACAGGCTCATTTCCTTCAAAGGGGAACTAATCATCATCATAATCATTATTTTTTTAACGTGTGTCTGCGGTATGTAAGTAGCCTTGAAATTATGTTGTACCATAGTTTTTCTTATGAAAAGATCAGCATCGCTACTTGTAGATGGGCTGCATTAATTACAATTAATATAATGTGCAGCCTAACAACTTGCATTTATTATTCATATCCCTGATATTATAAATGATTTGGTACCCTTGGCCTATTGGGACATGGGGTGTATGTATTTTGTTATTTAACCCGTAGGTTGCGGGTCAGACTTACAGATATGTGCTTGGGTGTGTGTCGGAGGGTTGCAGGTCAAGTCACAGGTCCCAGTGTTATCTGCTTTAAACCTTTGTTTTTGGTTTTTGTCTCTGAAGGGAAAAGTTCAGATGGAGTTGTCATGTGTAGGACTAGGCTGTAACTGCAGTGGTCTCTAGCGGAACAACTATCATCTTTAGGACCAGTCTTAGTTTCAACAGTAATAGTTGTCATCTGTAGGACCAGGCTGTAACTGCAGTGCTATCAAGAGGAACAGCTGCCACCTTTAGAACAAGGCTGTAACTGCAATGCTCTCTGGAAAGTATAGCTGCTATTGTTGGACCAGGCGGTAACTGCTGTGATCTCTAGCGGAACAGCTGCCATCTTTAGGACCAGTCTGTAACTACAGTAGTCTCTAGAGCAGTGGTCCCCAACCAGTGGCTCGTGAGCAACATGTTGCTCTTCGACCCCTTGGATGTTGCTTCCTGCGGCCTTAAAGCAGGTGCTTAATTTTTAATTACTGGCTTGTAGGCAAGTTTTGGTTGCATAAAAAACAGGTGTACTGCCAAAATTAGCCTCCTGTAGGCTGCCAGTCCTTATAACGACTACCAAACAGTGTCGGACTGGGATGCCAGGGGCCCACCAGAAACCCAAGACCATGGGCCCACTTTACAAACTATTATTCCTCCTCTCCTTACTCAACCTCTTTTTTCTCCTAGGCTTTTATATCTACTAACTAAATTCTTCCATTATTATGCAGTATATTAGTATTTTTCCCATAAAGAAATAGGGAATGACCTTGAAATAGACTAAAGGGTTAGAAGCAGGAGGGCCCATTGACACCTGGGCCCACCGGGAGTTTTCCTGGTATCCCTGTGGGCCAGTCCAACACTGCTATCAAATGGCCAATCACAGCACTTATTTGGCACCCCCAAGAACATTGTTCATGCTTGCAGTGTTCTAGAGGAATAACTGCCATCTGTGGGACCAGGCTGTAACTGAGAGTAGTCTCTAGAGCAGCCATCCCCAACCAGTGGCTCCTGAGTTACGTTGCTTCCCAACCCCCTTGGATGTTGCTCTCAGTGGCTTCAAAGCAGGTGCTTATTTTTAAAGTATAGGCTTGGAAACAAGTTTTAATTGCATAAAAACTAGGTGTTTTGCCAAGTAGAGCCTTCTGTAGGCTGCCAGTTCGCATAGGGGCTACCAAATAGCCAATCACAGTCCTTATTTTGCATCCCCAGGGACTTTTTCATGCTTGTGTTGCTCCCCAACACTTTTTACATTTGAATGTGGCTCACCATTAAAAAAAAGGTTTGGGACCCCTGCGCTAGAGGAACAGCTGCCATCTGTAGGACCAGGACATAACCGCAGTGCTCTCTGGAGGTAATGCTGCTATTGTAGGACCAGGCTTTAATTGCAGACGTTTCCATAGGTACAGCTACCATTGTAGGATTGGTGGACAGTGGTCTCAGTTGGTGCAGCTACAGTACAAACTGTGTTTTCGTACACTGTGGCCAACATCATGTACATTCCATTGGCCATCTCAGTTAAGGCTACCTTGTGGTGGCCTTGGACAAACCCTCCTATTATAACAGCAAATCATACACTGAACACTTTTTCAGAAATCAGATTATTTCTAGTTGCTACTATATTATGGAAAATTACCACGAAAGCTGTGCGGGCCCATGGTTTTTCCCTTGCTGTTTACCAAGACATACATGTGTGGGTAACCTTTGCTGAGCTCTGACAGAGAAACGGTGTAGTCATCTGAAAGTTGTTTTCTTTTTTTTTTTGTTTGAATATATTTTCAACTGCTTTCTGTTTGCATAAGGTGAGAAATTCCTTAACGCTCCTCTTCAGCACGCTGATTACATGAATATTTGGCGTCAAATGAGGAAAAGATGATCGATCCAAGAAAAATAGGTAAGCACCTCTTGAAACGAACATGGCTTGTGAAAAACAATGTCCGAGCCAACACCAATATGGGAATGTTGCTTGCTTTCAGGGATTTATCTGCAGCCTAATGTTACAAAAAAACATTTCTACTTGTTTCTGCTGCCTTTGTCCCCCTCGAGCTAGGAATCTGGTCTGGAACACTAATCTGCTGCTTCAATCACCAAAATAATGCAATAAAATATAAAAAGTGGCCAAGCATATGATATTAATCATGCTTAATAATACCGGTCTGCAGAATTCTTGGCAGCTGATCAGATTGGAGCAAATCTAGTTCTAAATTAAAACCTTCGGTTTCAGGGCAGCGAAGAACATTAAATTGAAAATATACCTTGTTTTGCAGTGAGGTTTACATCTCCTTTTTAAATTTCAATAAAGATGTGGGTGGAGGCTGCGTTGCACAGAAAGCCATGTGTAGCTGCATATTTGTGTAGAATGAGATGGGTGGGAGCTAACATACTACTTTTTCCTGCAAGATAAAACGATTAAAGACTTTAATGAAACCAAATGAAAAATAGTGGCATTCTTGTATTGGCCTGGGCAAGCAAACTAAGTAAGCATTTCTTCAGCATGGAACTGGATATGTTTTATTTACAATGAAAAGTGAGTGGTATAGACATCAATTCGTTAAATCAAAATGGGGATGTACGGGTCTTTCTGGATCGGCCAAAGTCCGCGCTCCATGTATGGAATCTTGTCTTTGGTCTGGTTTTCAGGTGTGGTCAGCGTAGATCTCTTGAGACAGGTTCAAGCAGTGCTGGACTTTGTCAGTTTAACCCTTCTTTGGCATTTTATCTCCAATATGTGGCTTGAACTACTGTAACATAGTAACATAGTAAGTTAGGTTGAAAAAAGAGACGTCCGTCAAGTTCAAACATTTAAGTCTATATATAACCTGCCTAACTGCTAGTTGATCCAGAGGAAGGCAAAAAAACCCATTTGAAGCCTCTCCAATTTGGCTGAGAGGAGGAAAAAAAATCAGACCAGTCCCTGGATCAACTTGTACTATGAGCTATCTTCCATAACCCTGTATTCCCTCACTTGCTAAACACCATCCAACCCCTTCTTAAAGCTATCTAATGTATCAGCCTGTACAACTGATTCAGGGAGAGAATTCCACATCTTCACAGCTCTCCCTGTAAAAAAACCCATCCCAATATTTAGCCGGAACCTCTTTTCTTCTAATCGGAATGGGTGACCTCACGTCAGCAGGAAAGACCTACTGGTAAATAAAGCATTAGAGAGATTATTTATAATTTCGCCAGTCTTTCCTCATAGCTCAGATTTTTCATACCTTTTACCAGGACCCTCTTTAATACAATAATGTCCTGTTTGAGTAATGGAGTCCAAAACTGTACGGGATATTTTAGATGGGGCCTTACCAGTGCTCTATACAGTGGACAAATGACCCCCTCCTCCCATTAATCAATGCCCCTTTTAATACAGCTCAAGACCTTATTTGCCCTTGATACTGCTGACTGGCATTGCTTGCTACAGCCAAGTCTATTATCTACAAGGACTCCAAGGTTCTTTTCCAGAATGGATTTGCCTAGTGCAGTCCCATTAAGGGTATAAGTGAATATTTTTACATCCCAGGTGCATTTATAGACATTGAATCTCATCTGTCACTCATCTGATAGGGCTTGATAGAGAACTAAAACTTAACAAACTAGTAGGGGTAGGGGAGGGAGGTGGCTGGCCAAGTTGCCTAGGGTGCCTGGTCGGCTTGATGCCCCCAAATGATAGAAACCCACTCGTGCTATACGATTATGGCTGCTTGTCTTGAGCCCCCTCCTTGGCTTATTTGTCCCTTTTGAGGTATTGGTGGGATGCTGATCCGCCCCTTAAGTGTGCTCTGGCTGAATTATATGCATCTATTATGGGGCCACGGAGCTTCTTAGTTGCTACAGTGAGTTTGATATATAAAATACAGAATTTCTAGCCACATTTGTGGTTGGGCATTAGTTATCCTTTATTGGTACACATTCAGCCTTAATATCTAGAATATTACCCTAACTTACCTTCAGACTTGGCTTTTAGGGATTTTTAGGAAAGCAAATAGGCTTTCACCCCAATGTCTTCCTAAATTAACTGCATGCTGAGGCCCCTGAAAAATGCTCCATGTTAAAACTGTACGTGCTTCTCTCGTGCTCTGAAAAGGGCAGTTGGTGGTGCTGTTATGTTGTAGTCTATGTGACTACAAAAAAAGATAGAACATTCCATATGTCTAGTTTCAGAAGAAGACAAGATCCACATTTGTAGGATTTTTGTATTGTAATATAAAGCTGATTTTTTACATATTTTCCTTGCATCCAGTTTATTTTGGGTTGTGCTTGAAGGCCTTCTGTTTGTAGACTCTTAAAACATTTACTTGTAAAACCCTTAAGTCCTGTAGTAAATCTAGGCCTCTTTATAATATGTCCAACCTGGAAAATTCTTGGAAAATGTCAAGAATTATTTGGCTAACGATGTAATTAGAAGATCTGTTTGATGAGGTCTGCAAGCAGATCAAGTTTGCGGTCACGAAAGTTCTCGCAAAATTTCTACTGCAACTTGAAATCTCCATAGTAAGGTGGGTTCCAGCCCTGCTTCCTCGGATAAATGTTAATATAACGCAGGCTGCCAGAGGAAACAGGTTTGAGGACACCCACCAACAATCTCAGAGGAAACCAGATACCAGCAGGTTCTTGAATGAAGTATTCCTTTGATGACAAGAATGCATTGAACTTGACTTAAGACTTCTTCATGAAGCAGAATCCAAGAAAACCATTTCTGACCATGAAAGCATTGAGTATACAAGTTAAACATCTTAAAGTATTCATGCAGTGATATTTATTTTATTCCAGGTGAGGAGATTTTACTATAGAATATCAATACATGCATGTGTATATGTGGGAAAACATAGCTAATGAGTAGTGTGTAGAGAGGAGGTCATGGTGAGTACGACCTCATGAAGGTAGATTTAGGCTTGGAATTTGTATAGATAAACAGAATGGAACGATACTTAGGGGCAAATTCACTAAGATTCGTAGTTGCGCCAGGCGTAACTTCGCGACACTTCACCACACTTCACCAGGCGTAGTTTCGCCAGCGCTCCACAAATTCACTAAAATCCGAAGTTGCGCACAGTGGTAGCGTAAGGTTGCGAAGTTGCACTAGCGTTGATTCGCTAAGCGAAGTTACGCTAGCGATGGTTAATTTGCATACGGCGCCAAGTTCAAATTTCAATGGAGAAATATGTAGAATCACTACAAATGCCTGGGAAACCTTCAAAACATCAAATAAAATGTATTTTTTGCCCTACACATGTGCCCACTATATAGTTAAGTTGCCATGAGTTAGGAAATGTAGGGGGAAGGAGGGGAGCCCCAAAAATTTTTTCGATCTTTTTCAGCCTATCACCCTTAATATAGAAAAAACGCCAGCTTTTTTTGGGACTTAGAAAAATTTGAACTTTTTCTGAAGCAATCCCTATCTACTCTATTGCGCTTCGCCTGGTCTGAGGTGGCGAAGGAAGTCTAGCGTAAAATGTAGCGTTCAGTACACTGCGCGCGTTAGTGAATTTGCGTAGTTACGTCCGTAGCGAAAATTCGCCATGCGTAAGGGTGCGAAGTAACACTAGCAAATTTACGCCAGCATTTGTTAGTGAATTTGCGAAGTAACGAAAATGCCCAACGCTAGCGAATTGACGCTAGCGTTAGGCGCTTCAGCGCTTAGTGAATTTGCCCCTTACAATCTGGTCTGGTTCGGTGAACGTGCTTCCAAAAGATCCAATTTCATCCATACCATGTAAAAGGGACATTCCAAAATGTATTGTGGTTGGTTATACCCCATGTTTCTTGGTTGGGAGACAAATGTATGTGAAAGAAAACTGTTTAGTGAATGTACACATGTTTTATTCTCCATATCTTTATCAAATAGTGATAATAAAGTTCACCAGAGTGGAACTCGCTAGCTCCCTGTAGATACATAAGATATTTAAGGACATGTTTATCTTGCTTTCTCTATTCCCATTGTTGGATTTTCATCCTCTGATAAACAGACCCTTACATTTTCCTGCTGAATTGTACTTACCGTATATACTCGAGTATAAGCCGAGTTTTTCAGCCCCCAAAATATGCTGAAAAACTCTACCTCGGCTTATACTCGGGTCAATCGCAAAAACGGTTGCCGGCGCCTAAGAATATTCGCCGGCGCCTTAGAATAGTAGCCGGCGCCTTAGAATAGTAGCTGGCGCCTAAGAATATTCGCCGGCGCCTTAGAATAGTAGCCGGCGCCTATGAATAGTCATCCAAAAACGAGATTGAAACTTACCAGAAGCTGCTGCATTTCTCACCCTCGGCTTATACTCGAGTCAATAAGCTTTCCCAGTTTTTGGAGGTAAAATTAGGTACCTCGGCTTATACTCGGGACGGCTTATACTCGAGTATATACGGTAGTACAAGGTAATAAACAGTGTCGGACTAGGACACCTGGGGCCCACCAAAAAACCTTAGACCAGGGGCCCACTCTCAGTACTATTATTCTTCCTCTCCTCACTCTATTCTGCTAATTTCTTTACATACTATAATCTTTTATTCCATCTATTTAGCCTCTTTGTTCTCATAGAAATAGGGAATGGCCATAAAATAGGCCAAATGTTTAGCAGCATGAGGGCCACTGACACTTGGGCCCACTGGGAGTTTTCCTGGTATCCTGGTGGGCCAGACCAACACTGGTAACACATTACAGTCTTTATGGAATCTCTCTGTACAGTCTATATAACCTGTGGCTTTAGGCTTCTATAAAAATCCCTATTTCAGGCCATCTTTAGCTGGCTACTCCCCGTGATATAATAATACCCCCCCTGATCTGGCCATCATTGGATCATCCTAATGCAGATCTATCCAGACCAGCGTGGAGAAGACCACATCAACTAACCAATGTGGCCCTCATCTGATGGGTTTATCTAAAGTGCTTGATTTTCTCCCAAAGATCTCTTGGGCAGGCCATCCAAAGGGGCCCATATACAGATCAATATGCTACTGACCAAGTCAGGGAGGGCCAAGCTTATATTAAATTGTGTTTGGCCAAGCCCGGATTTGTGGAAAGGCCACCAAGGTCTGGGCCTAGGGAGGCAGGATTTTAGGGGGCGGCATGAAGCCCAATTATACCCGCATTGATTCGGAAGCTCTGGAGCTGATCATGAGATACAATCGTTTTTTAAATTTCCCATGCGCCATTTCCCAGTGCTCTGGATCTGATGATGAAAATGTGTGCATGTGCACAAATGAAGGGGAGGGGATAGGGGTGACGAAGGGCAGCAGGCCTAGGGGCGCCCTCTATGTAAATCCAGCCCTGTGTATGGCCAAGCATGGGTAGCTCGAGAATTAGAGTATTGCAGGGTGGCAGTTGCAATGAAAAAAATAGTTTAGTACAAACTATTATAGGGCAAAGTGACAGTTTGGTAAGTATTGAAGAAATGGAAGAGAGAGTAGCATGGATTATACTAAAGGACATAAATACAGTCATACAGTCAAAAACCTTAGACCAGGGGCCCACCAAAATACCTTAGATCAGGGTATTATAATTCAGTACTATTATAATTCCTCTCCTCACTCAACCCTTATTCTCCTAGTCTCTTTTCATTCCATGCTATAATCTATTATTCAGTCTATTTAGCCTCTTTTTTCTCATAGAAATAGGGAATGGCCATGACATATGCCAAATTTTTTGAAGCAGGAGGGCCCACTGACACCTGGGCCCTCCGGGAGTTTCCTGGCATCCCGGTGGGCCAGTCCAACACTGGTCATACTACAATCATACATAGCTAATACATTTAGTACAGTTATAAAAAAGGGTCAACGTTTATTCCAGATGCGCCTGAACCATTTTTTGCTAACTGTAAAACATTAACTTACAATTGCTCATAAATGAAACAAGTGCAATGAGTAAATATAAATAATCAGGGGCGGAACTACCGGGGGAGCAGGGGGTGCGAGCGGGCCAGGGCCCGCACCCCCTCAGGGCCCCCCGGCAGTCCGCCCACCGCTTCGTGGCACATATTTCCCGGCCAGTTCCGGGTGTACGGCTGCGCGTCCTGCGCCAGGGCCCGCTCCCTCTAGTTCCGTTTCTGTAAATAATTAGATAAATCTAGATATTGTGCATAATAAAAATGATTTTTTTAATTTTTTTAAGCAAGTACTGTGAGTGCTGAGTTATTGCTGCATCGGTATTGCCTATCCTCACTCTGCTTAACTACCAAACGCAACACCACATACAGTACCACATTTCTCACCCACTTAATTCAATCTTGCCCACTCCCACACCTTGTGTATTACTCCCTTCCCTTTAGAGTGTAAGCTCTTTCTGCATAAGGCTTTGCTCACCTTTTGTACCGGTATTGGTTTTTATGTATGTAACTCCATATGTTCTATGTATATAATTCATGTGATTTAGTTGTATAATCACATTTACTTTACAGTGCTACACAATATGTTGGCGCTATATAAATACATGATAATAATAATAAATATATATACAGGCATGGGATCCATTATCTGGAAATCCATTATCCAGATTACTCACCCACTGTGAATAAATATTTTTTAGTTATCTAGAGTGTGCTCGTCTTACCTTCAAAACTGTACATAATTATTGACTGTACACTATATATATATATATATATATATATATATATATATATATAAAGCATGGAATCCGTGATCCAGAAACCCTTTATCTAGAAAGCTACAAATTACCAAAAGGCCATCTCCCATTTTATCCAATTATCCAAAAATGATTTCTTTTTTCTCTGTAATAATAAAACAGTAGCTTGTACTTGATCCAAACTAAGGTATAATTATAAGAATCCATTTTAAATGAAAACATTATTTCAATCAATGCAATCAGGAAAGTGTAGCAACAAATGTGTAGTTTTATGTATGGCTAGCAAGGATATCCTTATGTCCTCTTGTTTTGCTGGTGAGAATTGGTTGAGAATGATCTTCACTGGCGCAAAATGAGCCGGTGCCCCCTGATATACAAGATAACCCCCGACTGCTGCATAATTCCTGGAGTCTCCCCAGATCCAAGTGCTGGTTACAAGTATTGTAGTCAGCCAGCAGATGGCAGCGCAGATCCATGTTGCAGAATAGGTGTGAGGAAACAGATTTTTTGGTTTATAAAGATAAAATCATTATCAGTATTAGTGGGGTGAGCAGCACTTTTAATGAGAGGCATTTTCATTGCCATTGCAGCTATTCATTTCAGCTTTATGGTATTTATTTTTTAATGTCACATTCATAATGACTCATGGTCATTGTACTGGGCAGGCATGGGTAAAAAAAATACTAAAAAGTTAAAAAAGTATAGTAAGTCCAACCTCTGGCGATGGGCTGTAAGCTGGGGTGTGTAGTGTATACAGTTAAAATGGGGCCCACTTGGTACCCCAACCTGCGGGGCTCCCAATCCAGTGTAGAAAGCATCTAAATAAATGTGTTTCAGGTTTTAAAGGCGGAGACGGCAACCCAGCACTGATTTGATCTGGTGGTTTGGCTGATTTTGACCTTGCCGTGGGATTGTCTGAGCTTGTATGACAGTTTAGGGGATGGTCTCAAAAGATCAATCTGTCCTATTGATTGTTCCAAACCAACAAATGTAATGTGGCTTTGCAGCATGATGGTAGGTACCCCCTGCATCTGCAAATTATGCTGCTGATTATTGGCTCTAACAATAATAGAATCTGACCACCCATGCCCTGGGCTGACCATCCTCGGTAGGGTTGTCATCAGGATGGTATTTAAATTTGCAGTTCCTTGTGCTTTTCACCCCCCAGACCCACCTACTGAAATCAAACATCTCCATATCGGACAGTCCCGATTTTGACAGCTCAACCCGGATTGTAACTGAAATGTCCCGACTTTCTCTTTGATCTCCTGCACTGAACAACCAGAAAAAGATAAAACGTTTCTAAAAAGTAATTGGCTTTTTCGGCAGAGAGCCCCCGAAAACGTAGCAAGTGCACTTGGATACATTTATAACAATGTAAGATAAGCAAAGAAACAATTGTAACAATTTAAGATAAGCAGGTCTCGGGGGAAACTGTGACTTGCAGCTTAAAGGGCAATTCACCTTCATTAGCTAAAGCTGTAATAACACATAAAAAACACAGAAATGTGTTCAAACTTTCATAACCTGCCAAATTTTGTAAAAGTCATAAACCTTTCCTCTTTTGCATTTACATTTTTGTTTGGCAATTCTTTAAATCCTAGGAGTAGGGATTGGGCGAATTTGATCAGCTGGCGCCGGCGAATTGTCGCCGACGGGCATTAAAGTCTATGGGCGTCAAACAAATTTTTTATTTTGACACACAACGCCATACAAGTCTATGGGTGTAATTTTCTTGGCGAAACAAGGCGAAAAAATTCGCCCATGCCTACGTAGGAGTGCTGTCCCTGTTCCTTCACTCTGCAATCTTTACTCTCAGCCTCAAACTGAATCCCATATTTGGTACTTCCCTAATTAAATCCTCTGACTGTTCTACTAAATGCCTTGATTTTACAGTTGCACCTTCATATTATCCTTAATCACATGCAGCACCAACGTATTCTGCAGCGCTGTACAATAAATGGGTGTATACACTGAGTTTACAGATTAAATGCAAATGATACAAGAGGTACAGAATGCCCTGCTTTAAAGAGCTTCCCAAGAGGTTCTGCAGCATCTGAGAGCCACCATGCTCTTGGTTCTGCTGTTTGCGTGGGCTCTGGTTCAGCCCTGTGGGTCACATGCCACTGAATCATACACCACCTCTCATTGCTTAGGAATTGCAGTTTTAATGTCATCAGCTCATGATGGATTATTATGGTTCCAAATATCACCGTAGCAACAGTAGTGACACTATCGGTACCAGATGAATTTGGCACGTGGATCGTTGCCCGCAACACAAACAAGTGTTTAACTAGAGCTAGCTGCAAGTAATTTGGCAATGCCATTAGGCGTTAACTAGCCAAGAAGGATCATAGAAGGCCCAATGAGTAGAGCACACATTTGGCACAGACGCATGAAATGCTCAGCTTTTCCAGTTGTGTGCGGAACAACCAGCCAGCATTTGAAAAATCTGGGACTCAGAATTAAAAGGAACTTATTACCACGTATGCAAAATGTTGCTGTGACTTGGGGGGGAAACTGGCTTATTTACCAATATACAACTTTTTACCTATAACTGTAACCATTGTATTTGCTAAGGTTGTCCAAGAACAAAGGTTACATCTGAAAGGGAAACTTGAGCTTACCCAGCAATCACTGATTTAAACTGATTGGGTGGCGCCTACAGAAAAGTTGTCAGCAGGGTTTAAAGATCGCAAGAAATTCTGCAAAATCCTTGGTAAAATTATACCATGGATACAGGTATGCTGAATGCTACATAGCCCACAAGCTATATCATATGGGAGTAAGACACTCTCTGCTGCAGCCTATTGAGCTTTCCTGGAATGGCGTTTGTGAGCTGGAAAGTGCTGCTCCCCTACTTGCTCCCAGTAGCCAAGGGGTGTTCATAGGCTGCATTCAGTAAATGCCTGATGATCACTACATCAGATAAGGTCACACATTTTCCAGTATGGCCTTATGCAACATGTAACATATTTTCTGGGTAAATCTTCCTTTCCCAGATCCAGCCTGAACTAGGCCTCCCAATCAAATTGCTTGTGGTCTACAGGGAGCCATTCTTGGGCAACCAGGTATCTGATCTATCAGACCATCATTATTAGTTTCCACTGCCCCCCAAATGGTCAAGCAAACTAAATAGGAACTGGGAGACCTCTCTTGGATAACACCACTGTATCTGCTTGTTGGAAAGAGCCTAGAAATATCTTTATCATTCCCCATGTGTCTAGCGCCGATACCTGTGTTGGCCTCGTTCCCAAACACAGGTTAGTTATGAATGAAATGCACTTCTAGATGTCCGAAAATATGATTCCCTCTCATAAAAATGTGAAACTATTACTAACTATTATGAATAACAGATGGAAATGCTCACTGGTATCTGCTTTGGTTTGTTAGCATGTGCATAGATGTTTATTTAGTGTCCACTCAGGATGAACTTTATCACTGCAAACATTTACCTGTTGTGTGTCTCCTACGGCAAGTAAAGAGCAATACTGGAGGAGAGATACGCTCTATTTGTAGGCAGAATTCACATTTAAATAAAGCATAATGTCATGTGTTATTCTGTACAGAGAACCTTATGTAACATTCATGTGTTGTTCTTATGGGTGGAAGCTGCCATTTTTTGCTCAGATACAGTACAGTGAGAAAAACCCCACTTATAACAGTGGGCCCTAGTGGCCAAACTGTCAAAATAAATGGTAGACTGCATTACTGTTGTGATGTTGTTGGAGGTTGAAGGCTAGCACTTAGCTGGAATCCATAGGGTAGAAGAATGAGAAGTATAGAACAAGTCTTGAGAACTTATATAGAATGAGAAGTACAGAACAAGTCTTAAAAACGTCAGAATATTCTGCGGTGCTGTACAATGGAAAGGTTCCACACATACAATTACTGACAGAGGATATGTTTTCTTATCACTTGTCAGGACCTCCACTTTAAAACTACAAACTCATGGATGTCCCATATTTCAGTTGTTCCGATCAAGACCTAATTAATGATGATTCTTTCTCCTTAAGGTGGTATACAAGGTTCAATAGTTAGGATATCCTTAAGGCATCATGACCAAATGACCAGCTCTCTTTCCAAATCCTTCCAAGAGTAAAATAAATGTTACTCTTTATTAAAAGTTCCGTATTAAGTTAATCTATATTAAAATTCCTATTTTATATAAAAGGTATATACATTTATTTAATCCTACAGACATAATTATATAGATCACAAACTACAGGGTCAGCTAAACAAAGACTGAATTAATTTCTAATGGTTGTCTAGTCTGCAACTTAGGGGAAGTAAAGTCTAAAATAGAATAAGGCTAGAAATGCTGTATTTTGTACACTAAACATAAACATGAACTTACTGCGCCACAAGCCTAATCAAAAAAATATTTATGCTTTCAAAGTTGGCCACAAGGGGTCACACTCTTGTAAATGTGTTAAACATCTTTGCAAGACTGTGCACATGCTCAATGTGGTCTGGGCTGCTTAGGGATCGTCATAAATCAAAACAGCACAAGTCAAATAAAATCTGCCAGAAGCCGATTGATTTGACAGCAAGATTGATTTATAATTAGAATAGGCAGACTGCACTGGGTCCTGTGTTGTCATGTAATCTAATGTGGATTAATACAAACTTTCTCCAACTCTGCAGAACCAGTGGCTGCAGCAAAATAATCCTTCAATGAGAATCCCAGTTTATCTGTTTAAATCTGGCACCTTGATCTTTGCCTCTGCAGCTGGAGTTGGAAACAGTAAAAGGGATGTAAGGCAAAAATAAAATCCAATACAAATCTCTACATAGTCCCTGACTGCTCTACAGGGAAACAAACAAAGCTGCTTGAGTTCTGAAAGGCTGGGAAGTAATGCAGGGGCTCCCCCTGCTGTTCAAAAATATGATTGTTTCCCTGAAGAGCATTTAGGGACCGTCTGACAATTCCTATCCACAGCAGTAAACGAAGGGAGAATTTCACTGCATACAGTCAGGTTTCTTATAAAAATGGTACACATTTTTTAATTAAAGTATATTGGAGATAGGTTTATTTTTCATTAAGCAGAGTAAAAATGGGATTTTTTTTTTTGCCTTTACATGCCCTTTAAATATCCTTTTCACATCATCCATGAGGCAATTGAGAATTGAGATCCATTAGAAGATTAGATTATCTGTACAAAGGGTTCAGTTCTGATCCAGTTGACTCACGTGAGGAGCATGTCCATGTAATAGTAACATATTTTTGATGAAGTTCACTCTTCATATTTTTTTTAGGTTATACATCTACTTGTTTCATTATGGGCTATTCATGGGCTATCAGGGTGCTACACATGGGCTGATATTTAGGTTTTTCATGGAACAATGTAATGGGAAGTTTAGATTAAATTATTACCATTGTGATTGTGATCCCATTGACTCAGTCCGCTTCTGTGGAACTAATTTTATTACTCTCCTTTTCAGTTTGAATGTGGTTCATGAGTTATAAAATACTGGTGATTTGTTTATTGGTGTGAACAGGACCCTTCTGAAATTTGATATACTGTATATATAACATCACATAGTTGGGTTATTTAGTACAGCAAGTCCATCTGGGGTTTTGGTGTTTGTTTCTCTGCTTGCAATGAGCTTTGTTAAAGCAGAGGAAACAATACAGTAATCTAGAGCCAATCGTTTGGCCATCATTGTAAAGTGCCTTGAAACTTTCCATAAACAATTAACATTTTTAATGTGCACCTTTTTATTTCTTTTTTTGTCCCTTTTAATTTTTTCTATTGCATTTTGTGCTCATATCAATAACCTATGATTTCCTAAGAGCAGTTGTTACCCTTCAGTTCCATGATAAAGCCAGCGGGGACTTCAAAGCGACCATGAATAATTGCTTTGTCACTGGCCTGACTATACCATGGTGCGGCCTCTTCTCAAGTTTTATTGAGGCTATAATCGCTTGATTAAGTTTGAGGGAGGCAAGAACAATAGAGCAGTGTCTGCATTTCATTTTGGAACCATAAAGTGCTTGTTAAAGCCTAAAGTTCCTGATACTGGCCTGAAATGCATTCCCTCCTCCTCCTCCTTCTTCTGCTTCATGCTGATAAAGTTCTAAGGTCACTTACAGTGTGTGTGATTCACTACTGTAGATTTGGGATTCTGTAGAATTGTAAATAAATGTACTTGATTATTTTAACCCAGAGATAGTAAGCCCCACTGTACTGTAAAGTATTCTGAATTAGCTGGGGTAGTGTAATTTATGCAAATCTTGTACAACAATATACACTATACAGTATATACGTTTTTTATTTATTGCTTTACTTGTAGGAAACTTCTACATTCCCAACCAGTGGACCTTGAGCAACATGTTACTCACCAACCCCTTGAAAAATGCTCCTAGTGGCCTCAAAGCAGGTGCTTATTTTTGAATTCCAGGCTTGGAGGCAAGTTTTGGTTGCATAAAAACCAGGTGCACTGTCAAACAGAGACTCCTGTAGGCTCCTAGTCCGCATGGGGCTACCAAATGGCCAATCACAGCACTTTTTTTGCAATACCCAATTACGTTTTTCATGCTTGCGTTGCCCCCCAACTCTTTTTACACCTGAATGTTGCTCACAGGTAAAGACCTAGGTCTGGATGAATTCGTCTATGACCAGTCTTGGGACATATGGCACAGATCATAAAATGTTCTTGGGCCCAACGAACCACATACAATACCAGAAACAATCATCACCAGATACACCAGATTTTGCAACCTCTCAAGTTTTGTTATCAATGCTTTGCTGCTGCTCTTGATGAACATTAGTGATTAAAGATCTGGTCCACCTGTCAGGAGGATTCTGGGAGTTGCAGTCCAATAGCATCTTGAATTGGTTGGGGGGGCTTTAAATCGCTGTCACAATATGAAATGTGTGCACTGACATCATGCTCGCTTTTTTTGAAGCCTTCTCCATAATGACAGTATTTCCAAGTATATGGTTGCTCCCACTCACAGCCAACTGCTATTATAGTTTAGCCCAGTGTCACATGGAATTAATTTTTAGTTATTTTTTTTAATATATAAATAGAATGCAGCACTAAGGCTTATGTAGTAACCATGCTCAATAAGCTATAGTGTGGCTACGTTATCCTTAGCAACCAATCATCACTTCTAGACCATTCTAGTGCAGTTCAAACGGAAGCAAATATTGACTGGTTGCTATGGGTAACTAGCAGTTTCTGCCCATGTTACTAATTAAGCCCAGTCATTTAGTGGAATTGCTATTAGAGGGACGAGATGGGCCTGTGCACTTGTGGAATCTTTGATTTGCTTTTGCTGCCTTGTGTTGTTGCCAATGGTTCTACTGTCTTGAACCTTTGATGTACCCATAACTACACTCGCCTCTGCGGTTCCTGGGGGCCACCCGAATCTACTTCATCTAAACAATATTTAGTTCCTTCTAACCTTGGTAAGGTCACTTTTTTTCCATGCTCCAGGCATCAAAGCATGGACAAGTTGCTCAACAAAATATGGATGATGTGAGAGAGTGCGGCACTAGTGGAGAAATTTGTCATAGAGCAGGAGTGTAAATACAATGATTTAGTCATGAGGCAGGCAGAAGCCTTTACAGTATCTGTAACTGCCTCTATAACTCTGAGGGATGCTAGTACAGGTATGGGACTTGTTATCCAGAATGCTCGAGACCTGGGGTTTTCCAGGTTAAGCTTTGTTTCTGTAATTTGGATCTGCTTAAAGAAAACATTTAAACATAAAATAAATACAATAGGATGATTTCCTGTCTAATAAGGATTCATTATATCTTAGATGGGATCAAGTACAAGCTAGTGGGAAAAGGAAATCATTTTTAAAAATGTGAATTAATAGAGTCTATAGATGATCTTTCTGTTATTTGTAACTTTCTGGATAGGGTGTTTCCGAATCCCATACCAGTAATTTTAGTTTTGCAACAATTCAAGTCAGGGCCGGAACTAGGGGTAGGCAGAAGAGGAAGCTGCCTAGGGCGCAATGATAGGGGGCTCTGGACAGCTATATATAAAATAGTCTTCTGCTTACCTCTAGTCCGTGTTCGCACACCTCAGTCATTCTCCCCTTCCTTCCCTCTGTTACCCACCCCTCCGTTGTCTTCCCCTCCCTACTGTCACCCTCCCCTCCGTCGATCTTCCCACCCTCCTCACCATCGTTCTCCCCTTCAACGCGGTTGAGGCCGGCCCTGGGTCAAGTGGCAGAGATTGCCAGTTAACTACTATTAATTGCCTTAAACTCCAGGCAAACCAGGATTACAACCCCCTCTGTAGGCATTAACAGGTTAGGCAACTAAAAATAGCAAATTTCCTTTGCACTTCTCACTTCCTTATGAGACAACCTTAGGTTAGGGCCACACGGGGGCAGAAAACCGCTAGCCGAAATCCACTGGATGACTATTAGCCTCCTCTCTCTCTCTTGCATTGAATCAGTGGATTTCGGCTCAAAATGCAGAGTTCTTCGCCAAAATCTGCCGAGCTTGTTCGTCCACGCTGATTCAATACGGAAGTGCAAGAAAGCTTAAAAAATAAAATGTGCTCTAATGTATCTTTACCTTTTTGTTTTGCAGATGTCCAGTAAAATAATGAGGAACCTTTTTGTGCTTTTATCATTATTAATTACCATGGAAGCAGCCATACCTATACACCCTTGATCTTTTGGATCATTTTGTAAATGAAATCCATAACTTGCCTGTATCACATTTTTTTCCTGTATTTAGGGAGGAGAATTTTTGATATTTGTGTAATTCCTTTGAAACATTTAGCAGATTAGTGGTTTTAGATTTTGTATTTGTTCCTGTGTATTCCTTTCCTTTTGCTTGCATAATATGTGTTGTTTTGGATAGCTTTGTACTGGAGGCATGAATGCAGGAGTGTTCTCTACATAGGTATCTGGAGGTCCAAGGCTGTATTTACCCCTTCTTTTTTGAACCCCAGCCTGTCACCAGACAATTAAAATCTAGTGTTGGAGCTGAGGGGGGTACTGTATTCCTACTGGATTGTGTAAATGCAAAGGGTATACTGTGCCAGTTAGGTACAAGAGGGGAACTGCTTTGGATAGCTCCTGGTATAAATATAGAGCTTCTTGCATGGCAGTAACTTTATTATAAGTATTCCAAACTCTTCAAACTGGGACTTTTTTTTTTTTTGGCAGACACTTTAATGTAAATATATTTGGATACAGTAGATGGGGTAATGTTTAGAATCTGGATGACAACCTGCTCCCCTACATCTGTTGTTAAATTATAACAGAGCTTCACCTTTAACTCTGTGGAGCAAAGTGGGGAAGCTGATGGATGTGTTGTGTAGTTTGCACCGTTCAACGGTCAATGCCCCTCAACTGCAATGAACAATTAGTGTTGAATGTTAGAAGCTCAGAGTATCACCAGGGAACATCCAGCTCAGCTGCAGCTGCTAAAGTTGCTTTTGTATTACTCCAACATATCTCCCTTTCTGACAAGGGAAAGTTGTGCTCACCACTGCTTTTTCAACCGTTAAGCGGGGGGTGCAGTGTAAATTCATATAGACAAATACAAAAAGTCTTGCTCTACTGACTTCACATGTTGCCTTATAGAAGCTACTAGGCCCCATTCTACCTATCTGTATTGTGTGGATTACAGACCCGTGGGTAATTAACCATTTATGTACCCATTGGAAACATCTGTGTCCTTTCATATAGCTTTGGAATCTGCGACTATTTTGCTAGTTTTTTTTCTTCTTCATTTTTTTCCCAGCCACAAAAACTGTAGGGTAAAAAATGTATGTGTGGGAGCAATAAAAGCATTAAAAGTCAGTAGGGTGGAACAGCTCTGTGCTGTAGCGGAATTTATATTTTTAACACACCAAAAAAATAGAAGGCCCATTTGTTTCTTAGGATTTGTAAACGCCGTAACCAAATTCCAGGCCAAATAAGCAAAACACTTCTCGAGATCAGCGACTTGAGCAAACACGCTCGCAGAGCTGTAAAATAAATTGTTAAGAGAGCGGAGGTCTGTTCATTGTCTGTTGGCTTTTCAGTTTGTTCAAACAGAACCGTTAGAACAAACATTCTTCAAAGTTGCTTTTTTTTTTCCTTAGTGGGGGATCAGTCTCTCCAAAATAATAGAAATATATAGAATGTGGGTAGCTTGTTGTTTTAGGGTATTTTATGTATAAACAATGTGCTATATTATAGAAGCATTTCTTATACTACCTAATAATTGATGGAACCTGGGGTAGGCAGAAAAGTGGCGTGTCTATGGTAGGCCGGTGGGGGGGTCGCTAGTCACCTACATCTTCTGCACCCCTATTCTGATGCTTCGTCTCCCCACCTCCTGCTCCTCAAATCACTGAAGCCCCACCAATCATCAGTGGTTTGACCCAGTGCTGCTAATAATCTTTTTAGATTGTGCTGTTACAGCAGGGGTGTGCTATCTGCTTCCTGATAGAATAAATAGCTAGTTGGTTAGACCTGCTGGGGTCCTGAGTTCAATTCTGAACTGCCCATTACCTGCAAGATATGTATATGTTCTCCCCATGTCTTCATTAACCCTCCCTTGATAGGGAACTAGCGTTTCTAGGACAGGGGCTCCGTCAACATGTTGGTGCTAAATAATAGTAATTAATTGGTCAACATATTGTGAATCTTTGCCTAACCTGCCCTCTTCCATGCTGGACTCAAGTCAGGTCTGTTAATCAACAAATAAATCGGTAAACTCTCAGCATCTCTTTGTGAGCTGAAGGTTGTTATAGAGGATCTCAACCACACTGCCTGACCATCTGGGCATTCATATAAGCTCAGGGATTGGCTTCTTCAGAGACTTCATAGGGAGTTTGACAGGGTCTAAATAGTAGATCATCAAGTGTATCAGTAGAACACCCATTATTCTTCCCATTCCTAGGGATGCAGCCCAGCTTTCTTCTCTCATTGTGAAACCATGATGTTCCATATAACATAAAAGCAAAAAAACAAGTAAAGCTGAATGCAATAAACGCTTAGGGGCAGATTCACTAGAGGACGAAGTGGCTGTTGCTAGCGAAAATTCGCTAGAAATCCAATCCGCAGGGACATCGCCAATTCACTAACAGGCACAGACGGCAATTCGCTAGCGAATGGGACCATCGCTAGCCTTCATTCGCTCTATCGCCAAGTGACTTTTTGCTCAGGCGAATGATCGTTAATCAGCAAATTCAGTAAAGTACGTATTTTGCTTAACGTTACCTCTTTCGCCAGAGTTGACTTTGCCACCTCAGACCAGGAGAACTGCTAAAAATATGCTACATCTTCCTCAATCTTACGTCCCTTACATCATATCCTGTATGCCGAAAATGCATTAAAGTTTAAAAAAATGCTGGCGACTTTTCCTTTTTTTAAGCGGGATTGCCTTCAAAAGTCTTAACTTGAACTTTTTTTGGCTTAACATTTTTCTCATTTGAGAACATTTATTTTACAGTGGGCTCATGTGTAGGGCATAATATTAACTCTTCCTAAGGTTCCTTGGATATTTGTAATAAAAAGTGGTAACTTCAAGCATTTGCACCAACATTTATAATAAAGACGTCCATACAACTTTAACGTACCTGCCCTATTCAAATTGACCTAAGCGCAAGATCACTAACAAATTTTCGATAGGCACAAACTGAAGGCTAGCGCATCTTCGCTATGAAATGCTCGCACTGCCAAAGTAACGATAGCGAAAAGTTGCCAGCGTTCGGCGCCCAGGACGCAAATCTGCATACTAGTGAATTAGCATAGTGGTATTTGGAATTTGCGCCTGGTGAAGTGGTGTGAGGTGCGTGAAGCGGTCCCTGTCCACAATTCGCCCTTTAGTGAATCTGCCCCTTACGTAAAATAAGTCCAGTGTCCAGAATGGACCCTGTTGTTGTACATTTGCTTAGTGTCCTATGCTTATTTGAAGAGTTTTTATTGATTACATACCGATATGCCATTGAGGAAGGCCCGAAAAGAATGATTCATGTTAAATTCATACCATTCAAAAGACAAATATTCACTTAAAACTTTTTATGAAGTCCTCGTTATTAGATTAGTAAGCTGCACTGAAACCTATTAACATTTCACAGATGAATGCTCCGGTTTCTTTATGCTTTCGTTTTAATGCCGCAGTAATTTATAGACTCCTGACATGCGTGATTTCGTTTCTACCTAAGGAGGAACTGGGTGCAAGCGATAATTATAGATTATTGGTATCTGGGACTGACCAGTCTGTCTTTTCCAAATCATTAAGTCCATGAATGGAGTCAGCCCTGCACTCTTGGTATGGGAGTTAGACCCTTCATGAGTTCATCCTGATATGCTAAATGACTAATCTGCACGGCAGATGGACGGAGCTGATGATTTAAGAATGATTTATATTTTGGGAAAGGCTGGAATAATGAGCTAGAAAATACTGATTACAAAATAAATTTCTGCAAAGGGCAAGCCGTGACCTTCTGGTGCTAACCATTCATAAGCATTTTCGTACAAAATGTAGGAGTTGTCTTCTCTGTGGACTTGCTGCTTGAAATAAATAGGGTCTTGGGGCCTTATTTCTTTAAATACAGGGATTAGTGGATTCGGCCGAACCCCCTGAATCCTTGGCGAAAGATTTGGCTGAATGCCGAACCGAATAAGAATTTGCATATGCAAATTAGGTGTGCTAAGGGGAAAACATCTTTTACTTCCTTGTTTTGTGACAAAAAGTCACACGATTTACCTCCCTGCCCCTAATTTGCATATGCAAATTAGGATTCGGTTCGGCCCAGCAGAAGGATTTGGCCGAATCCGAATCCTGCTGAAAAAGGCCAAATCCTGTCCGAATCCCAAGCCGAATCCTGGATTCGGTGCATCCCCAACAGGGATCCCTTATCCGATTGCTCATTATCCAAAAAGCTCAGAATTACGGGAAGGCCATAGGGGCAAATTCACTAAAGCGCCTAACGCATATCGCAAATTCGCCAGCGTGACGTAATTTCGTTACTTCACCGATTTGCTAATGGGCACTGGCGGAGATTTTCTAGCAAAGTGGACCTACTCTAGCGCTACTTTGCACCCTTATGCCAGACGAAGTTGCGCTATGGCGAAGGGTCGACGTAACTAAGCTAATTCACTAACTTGCGCATTTTACTGAACGTTACCTCTTGCGCCAGCCTTTGCCACCTCAGACCAGGCGAAGTGCAACAGAGTAGATAGGATTGCTTCAAAAAAAAAGTTGAAATTTGAAAGTTGAAGTCCAAAGAAACGCTGGCGCCTTTTACTTTTTAAGGGTGACAGGCTGAAAAAGATCGTAAATTGGCGCATTAAGCAAATTAAGCGTCGATTTAGGATTTTAGTGAATTAGCGCGTCCTGGCGAAACTTCACCTGGCGAAGTGCAGCGAAGCCTGCGCTAGCGCAACTCCGCAGGTTAGTGAATTTGTCCCTAAATTTGCAAATTAAAAAAAAAATGGTTTTACTCTTACATAGAGATGTCGCGAACTGTTCGCCGGCGAACTTGTTCGCGCGAACATCGGGTGTTCGCGCTCGCCGGAAGTTCGCGAACGTCGCACGACGTTCGCCATTTTGGGTTCGCCATTGTTGGCGCTTTTTTTTGCCCTCTCACCCCAGACCAGCAGGTACATGGCAGCCAATCAGGAAGCTCTCCCTTGGACCACTCCCCTTCCCTATAAAAACCGAAGCCCTGCAGCTTTTTTTCACTCTGCCTGTGTGTGCTGAAGAGATAGTGTAGGGAGAGAGCTGCTGCCTGTTAGTGATTTCAGGGACAGTTGAAAGTTTGCTGGCTAGTAATCGTTTTGATACTGCTCTGTTATTGGAGGGACAGAAGTCTGCAGGGGTTTGAGGGACATTTAAGCTTAGGTAGCTTTGCTGGCTAGTAATCTACCTTCTACTGCAGTGCTCTGTATGTAGCTGCAGTGGGCAGCTGTCCTGCTTCTGATCTCATCTGCTGACTGCTGCAATAGCAATAGTCCTTGTAAGGACTGCTTTTATTTATTTTTTTGTTGTTCTACTACTACTACTACTACTACTACTACTACTACTACTACTACTATAAGAGCCCAGTGCTATTAGTCTAGCAGTGTTGGGGAGTGGGACTGGTGTGCTAATCTGCTGCTCCTAGTAGTTCAGCAGCACCAACTTTAATTTTTTTTTTTTAATATTCATTCTTTTTTTATTTAACTTTTTTTTTATTTTACTACCGCTGTAGTAGTGTATAAGTTGACCTTTTAGGCATTATTTGCCCTGTAGGCATTTTTTGCCCAGTGTGTTATTCAACCAACTGCTATCTAGCTGTGTGCCCGTGTTCACATTCTGTCTAAATATCCATAATATTACCGTCTCCAGAAAAAACACCGGAGTGACTTTTTTCAAGCAGCCATAATAAATTTTACGTAATCCGTATCCATCGCTGTAGTAGTGTATAAGTTGACCTTTTAGGCATTATTTGCCCTGTAGGCATTTTTTGCCCAGTGTGTTATTCAACCAACTGCTATCTAGCTGTGTGCCCGTGTTCACATTCTGTCTAAATATCCATAATATTACCGTCTCCAGAAAAAACACCGGAGTGACTTTTTTCAAGCAGCCATAATAAATTTTACGTAATCCGTATCCATCGCTGTAGTAGTGTATAAGTTGACCTTTTAGGCATTATTTGCCCTGTAGGCATTTTTTGCCCAGTGTGTTATTCAACCAACTGCTATCTAGCTGTGTGCCCGTGTTCACATTCTGTCTAAATATCCATAATATTACCGTCTCCAGAAAAAACACCGGAGTGACTTTTTTCAAGCAGCCATAATAAATTTTACGTAATCCGTATCCATCGCTGTAGTAGTGTATAAGTTGACCTTTTAGGCATTATTTGCCCTGTAGGCATTTTTTGCCCAGTGTGTTGACCTTGTAGACATTGTTTGCCCAGTTTTTTTGGACGCAGCCACTGAAGCACAGTTGCCAGAAAAAATATGCCATATAAATGCTGAAAATATAAATTTTTTTGGTTGCAGCCACTGAAGCACAGAGGCCAGAAAAATTATGCCATATAAATGCTGAAAATAGTCATTTTTCGCCATACGTTGACCTTGTAGACATTGTTTGCCCAGTTTTTTTGGACGCAGCCACTGAAGCACAGTTGCCAGAAAAAATATGCCATATAAATGCTGAAAAAATAATTTTTTTTGGTTGCAGCCACTGAAGCACAGAGGCCAGAAAAATTATGCCATATAAATGCAGAAAATATGCATTTTTTTGGTTGCAGCCACTGAAGCACAGAGGCCAGAAAAATTATGCCATATAAATGCAGAAAATATGCATTTTTTTGGACGCAGCCACTGAAGCACAGTTGCCAGAAAAAATATGCCATATAAATGCTGAAAATAGTCATTTTTCGCCATACGTTGACCTTGTAGACATTGTTTGCCCAGTTTTTTTGGTTGCAGCCACTGAAGCACAGAGGCCAGAAAAAATTAAACCAGTAGGGTTTGCACCCTAGTTTGTAACGGTGGCGGAGGGAGGAGGACGCTAAAGGACAGCTGTGTGTGGAGTCATGAGGCTTGAAGAGAAGGACAGCTGCATAGAAGTCAGAACAAGTCTTCCGGCGTGCAGTAACCCTCCGAGATCCACCCCTCATTCATTTTAATAAAGGTCAGGTAATCGACACTTTTGTGACCTAGGCGAGTTCTCTTCTCAGTTACAATCCCTCCTGCTGCACTGAAGGTCCTTTCTGAGAGCACACTTGAGGCTGGGCAAGACAAGAGGTTCATGGCAAATTGTGACAGCTCTGGCCACAGATCAAGCCTGCGCACCCAGTAGTCCAGGGGTTCATCGCTCCTCAGAGTGTCGATATCTGCAGTTAATGCCAGGTAGTCCGCTACCTGCCGGTCGAGGCGTTCTTTGAGGGTGGATCCAGAAGGGTTGTGGCGCTGCCTTGGACAGAAAAACATTTGCATGTCTGACGTTACAGACCGGCCAAAGGGCTTTGTCCTTGCAGGTGTGCTCGTGGCAGGATTACTGGCACCTCTGCCCCTGGAATGTTGATGAGTTCCTGAAGTGACATCACCCTTAAAAGCATTGTACAACATGTTTTGCAGGCTGGTTTGTAAATGCCGCATCTTTTCGGACTTGTGGTATGTTGGTAACATTTCTGACACTTTATGCTTGTACCGAGGGTCTAGTAGCGTTGCGACCCAGTACAGGTCCTTCTCCTTAAGCCTCTTGATACGGGGGTCCTTCAACAGGCATGCCAGCATGAAAGACCCCATTCTCACAAGGTTGGATGCAGAGCTATCCATCTCCGCTTCCTCATTATCAAGGACTGCATCATCCACGGTCTCCTCCCCCCAGCCACGTACAAGACCAGGGGTCCCCAAAAGGTCACCACTAGCCCCCTGGGAAGCCTGCTCCTGTTGGTCCTCCTCCTCCTCCTCCTCCACAAAGCCACCTTCCTCCTCTGACTCCACTTCTGGCACCTCTCCCTGCGTTGCAGCAGGTGCCTGGGTTCGTTCTGGTGTTTGCGACCATAAATCGTGCGCTTCCAGCTCCTCGTCACGCTGGTCTACAGCCTCATCTGTCACTCGTCGCACGGCACGCTCCAGGAAGAAAGCGAAGGGTATTAGGTCGCTGATGGTGCCTTCGGTGCGACTGACCATATTTGTCACCTCTTCAAAAGGTCGCATGAGCCTGCAGGCATCGCGCATAAGCACCCAGTAACGGGGGAAAAAAATCCCCAGCTCTGCAGATCCAGTCCTACCACCCAGTTCAAAAAGGTACTCGTTGACGGCCCTTTGTTGTTGCAGCAGACGTTCCAACATAAGGAGCGTTGAATTCCAGCGAGTCTGGCTGTCAGAAATCAAACGCCTGACTGGCATGTTGTAGCGCTGCTGAATGTCAGCAAGGCGTGCCATGGCTGTGTAGGAACGTCTGAAATGGGCCGACACCTTTCTGGACTGGGTGAGAACGTCCTGGAATCCTGGGTACTTGGAGACAAAACGTTGGACTATTAAATTTAACACATGTGCCATGCAGGGCACATGTGTTAAATTTCCCAGTCTCAACGCTGCCAACAGATTGCTTCCATTGTCACACACCACTTTTCCGATCTGCAGTTGGTGTGGGGTCAGCCACCGATCGGCCTGTGACTGCAGAGATGACAGGAGTACAGATCCGGTATGGTTTTTGCTTTCCAGGCACGTCATCCCCAAGACAGCGTGACAACGGCGTACCTGGCACGTCGAATAGCCTAGGGGGAGCTGGGGGTGCACAGGTGTGGAGGAGGAGAAGGAGGACCCAGCAGCAGAGTAAGAAGAAGAAGAGGAAGAAGACGAGGTAGAGAGCGATGGAGGAGTAGAGGTGGTGGCAGAACCGCGTGCAATCCGTGGCGGTGACACCAACTCCACTGTTGTTGTTGTTGAGCTACCCATTCCCTGCTTCCCATTCCCAGCCATTACCAAGTTCACCCAGTGGGCAGTGTAGGTGACATACCTGCCCTGACCATGCTTGGAGGACCATGCGTCAGTAGTCATATGGACCTTTGGCCCAACACTAAGTGACAGAGATGCGGTAACTTGGCTCTGCACATGTTGGTACAGGTGTGGTATTCCCTTTTTAGAAAAAAAATTGCGGCTGGGTACCTTCCACTGCGGTGTCCCAATTGCTACAAATTTGCGGAAGGCCTCAGAGTCCACCAGCTGGTATGGTAAAAGCTGGCGGGCTAAGAGTGCAGACAAGCCAGCTGTCAGACGCCGGGCAAGGGGGTGACAGTCAGACATTGGCTTCTTACGCTCAAACATGGCCTTCACAGAAACTTGGCTGGTGGCAGATGACTGGGAATGGGAACAGGTGGTCAAGGTGGAAGGCGGAGTGGAGGGTGGTTCAGATGGGTCAAGGAGAGCAGAGGTAGAGCAGTAAGATGCTGGACCAGAAGGAGTGTGACTTTTAGTTTGCCTGTTGCCTTTGAGGTGTTGCTCCCAAAGTGCTTTGTGCTTGCCGCTCATGTGCCTTCGCATAGAAGTTGTACCTATGTGGCTGTTGGGCTTACCAAGGCTCAGTTTCTGACTGCACTCATTGCAAATTACAATGCTTTTGTCAGAGGCACACACATTAAAAAAATGCCACACTGCTGACTTTTTGGAAGTCTGCGATCTGGCGGTAACAGTAGAAGTTGGCGGCAATGGCGGGTGCGTTGGCCGGCTGAACACAGGTGCCGATACATGTTGTTGCCCTACTGATCCCTGCGGGCTGGCCTCCCTGCTTCTTCTAAGTCTTATTCTCCTACTGCCTCTCTGACTCTCCGTCTCTCCATCTGAACTACCCTCCTCTTGCTCTCTTCTACTAGGCACCCACAAAACATCAATCTCCTCATCATCATTCTCCTCAGATGCATCAATTTCTTCTGACACATCACAGAAGGAAGCAGCAGCGGGGACCTCCTCCTCCTCCTCATCACTCATCATTATGTCCATCTCTGTCGTGTTCTCTGCCAGAATTAAATCTGGTGTAACGTCCTCATCTCCTTCATCTTCTTCTGCCAATAATGGTTGCGCATTACTCAGTTCAAGAAACTCATGGGAAAATAACTCCTCTGACTCCAGTGAAGATGGGGCACCGGTGGTGGAGGAAGTGTTACGTGGGGTGGCCATAGCAGTGGAGGATGAGGAGGATGTTGTGGTAAAGTTAGAAACGGTAGAGGATGGGGTGTGCTGTGTAAGCCAGTCAACTACCTCTTCAGCATTTTGGGAGTTCAGGGTCATTGGCTTTTTAAAACTGGGCAATTTGCTAGGGCCACAGGATTGCATAGCAGCACGGCCCCTAGCACGGCCTCTGCGTGGCGGCCTGCCTTTGCCTGGCATTATTTTTAAAAAAACAACAACAACAAAAACTCAGTTGGTTTTTCTGGAAACGATAATACACACAGCTAGATGGCAGTTTGAAGAAAACAGTGTGCAAATAATGCCTACAAGATCAACGTATACACTACTACAGCGGTGGATACGGATTACGTAAAATATATGAATGCTGCTTGAAAAAAAGTAACTCAAGTGGTTTTTCTAGAGACGATAATATTATCAATATTTAGACAAAATGTGAACAAGCTCACACAGCTAGATGGCGGTTTGAAGAAAACACTGTGCAAATAATGCCTACAAGGTCAACGTATACACAGCGGTGGATACGGATTACGTAAAATATAAGAATGCTGCTTGAAAAAAAGTCACTCCGGTGTTTTTTCTGGAGACGGTAATATTATGGATATTTAGACAGAATGTGAACACGGGCACACAGCTAGATAGCAGTTGGTTGAATAACACACTGGGCAAAAAATGCCTACAGGGCAAATAATGCCTACAAGGTCAACGTATACACAGCGGTGGATACGGATTACGTAAAATATAAGAATGCTGCTTGAAAAAAAGTCACTCCGGTGTTTTTTCTGGAGACGGTAATATTATGGATATTTAGACAGAATGTGAACACGGGCACACAGCTAGATAGCAGTTGGTTGAATAACACACTGGGCAAAAAATGCCTACAGGGCAAATAATGCCTACAAGGTCAACGTATACACAGCGGTGGATACGGATTACGTAAAATATAAGAATGCTGCTTGAAAAAAAGTCACTCCGGTGTTTTTTCTGGAGACGGTAATATTATGGATATTTAGACAGAATGTGAACACGGGCACACAGCTAGATAGCAGTTGGTTGAATAACACACTGGGCAAAAAATGCCTACAGGGCAAATAATGCCTACAAGGTCAACGTATACACAGCGGTGGATACGGATTACGTAAAATATAAGAATGCTGCTTGAAAAAAAGTCACTCCGGTGTTTTTTCTGGAGACGGTAATATTATGGATATTTAGACAGAATGTGAACACGGGCACACAGCTAGATAGCAGTTGGTTGAATAACGTATGGCGAAAAATGACTATTTTCAGCATTTATATGGCATATTTTTTCTGGCAACTGTGCTTCAGTGGCTGCGTCCAAAAAAACTGGGCAAACAATGCCTACAAGGTCAACGTATGGCAGTTGTTTAAAGAGAACAGTAGATTACTAGCCAGCAAAGCTACCTAAGCTAAAATGTCCCTCAAATCCCTGCAGACTTCTGTCCCTCCAATACAGAGCAGTATCACGCAGATTACTAGCCAGCAAACTTACTATCATCTGTCCCTGAAATCACTAACAGCTCTCCCCCTACACTATCTCTTCCAAGCACACACAGGCAGATTTTTCAGATACATTTTTGCCCTTGATCCCCCTCTGGCATGCCACTGTCCAGGTCGTTGCACCCTTTAAACAACTTTAAAATCATTTTTCTGGCCAGAAATGTCTTTTGTAGATGTTAAAGTTCGCCTTCCCATTGAAGTCTATGGGGTTCGCGAACCGTTCGCGAACCGCTCGCAATTTTGCGCAAGTTCGCGAATATGTTCGCGAACTTTTTTTCCGACGTTCGCTACATCCCTACTCTTACATAATTAAACAGTACCTTGTATATAATCACAACTAAAGATATAATTAATCCTGGAGGCAAATCAGTCCTATTGGGTTCATTTAGGGGCCAATTCACTAAATTCGAGTGAAGGGTTCGAATTAAAAAAACTTCGAATTTCGAAGTTTTTTTGGGCTACTTCGACCATCGAATGGGCTACTTCGACCTTCGACTACGAAAATCGAACGATTCGAACTAAAAATTGTTCGACTATTCGACCATTCGATAGTCGAAGTACTGTCTCGTTAAGAAAAACTTCGACCCCCTACTTCGGCAGCTAAAAGCTACCGAAGTCAATGTTAGCCTATGGGGAAGGTCCCCATAGGCTTGCCTGTGATTTTTGATCTAAGGATTTTCCTTCGATCGTTGGATTAAAATCCTTCGAATTGTTCGATTCGAAGGATTTAATCGTTCGATCGAATGAAAAATCCTTCGATTGCACGATCGCAGGATTTGTGCTAAATCGCTCGACTTCGATATTCGAAGTCGAACGATTTTAGTTCCTAGTCAAATATCGAGGGTTAATTAACCCTCGATATTCGACCCTTCGTGAATCGGCCCCTTAATGTTTCAATTATTTTCTAGTAGACGTAGGGGCTGATTCACTAACTTCGAGTGAAGGATTCGAAGTAAAAAAAACTTTGAATTTCGAAGTGTTTTTGGGCTACTTCGAACATCGAATGGGCTACTACGACCTTCGAATCAAACTATTCGAACTAAAAATCGTTCGACCATTCGATAGTCGAAGTACTGTCTCTTTTAGAAAAAACTTCGACCCCCTAGTTCGCCATCTAAAGCTACCAACTCAATGTTAGCCTATGGGGAAGGTCCCCATAGGCTTGGCTAACTTTTTTTGATCGAAGGATATTCCTTCGATCGTTGGATTAAAATCCTTCGAATCGTTCGATTCAAAGGATTATATCCTTCGATCGCACTATTTGCGCTAAAATCCTTCGACTTCGATATTCGAAGTCGAAGGATTTTAATTCCCAGTCAAATATTGAGGGTTAATTAACCCTCGATATTCAACCCTTTGTGAATCGGCCCCGTAGTGTTAAGATCTTATTTACAGAAAGACCCCTTATCTGGAAAACCCCAGGTCCCAAGCATTCTTGATAACAGGTCCCATGCCTGTATTTGTTCCACAGAGTATTTACAGGCACATTATAATATAAGTTTATAATGATGTATATAATATGATATAATATAAATATTATGATATATATAATATGATATAAGATAAGTTTATAATGATGTATTATCTTTGCTGTTAAAGAGGTATAAGAGGTGGCTCTGCCCAAAAAAGCAAAATGCATCAGTTAATAGCGCTGCTGCACTGAAATCCATTTTTCAAAAGAGCAAACAGATTTTATATTTAATTTTGAGATCTTATTGAGAGATAAAATGGCTTGTTGGCATTTAGAGGTCCCAGTTTAGTATATTTATTAATATAAATATATAAATATAATATAAAATGCATTTTTCATATTCTTTCAGTATAATGTAAAGAATGGCAATGACAGTGAACTTGAATACTTATGCTATGCAGTTCATTACAGAAAAATAAAATAGATGATATGTTATCATTGCTTGATTTATTGGTGAGGCCTGATGAACTGCTCAGTGTAATGTGGAATGATGTTGTCTAGTTACATATTGACTCCCTCAGAGGTTCTGTCATGGTTCAGTGCATTTTACAAGTGCTATAGTTTGTACATAGGAGACACTTATTTATATTATATTTTAATGCTATTTATAAAATGCATACACAGAAATGAAATGCTAATGGCAAGCAGCCCATGTTCTTTTTTAGCTCTGTGTTGAAATTCCAGTTTTCAGCAGTGCAGATTTGAATCTCGCCAAACTTGCTGATGTTTTATAAGGAACTGTGACTTGAGGATGGACAGGGGCATGTCTCAGTGCATCTGATCAATGGCTTGGCTTCAAATAGCCCCAATGGAAATATTGGGAGGTGGATAGGTGGCTAAATTCAAAAGAAGCCTAATGGCTTTAGAGTCTTGCTTCACCTTGTGAATGGCTCTGGCAGTTTTGTGTAAATCTCCCCCTCTGACAGATAGGCCCATTGGCCAAATGGATGGAGAGCATACAAAGAGCCACACATGGGGGAAATTTACTAAAGGGCAAAGTGGCTAACATTGGCGAAAATTCACCAGCGTGACATCATTTGCGCACTTCGCCGATTTACTACGGTAGCTGTCATAATTTCGCCAACTTCACACTCTAACGTCAGGCAAATTTTCCGTCTGGCAAAAATTGTTTTGATTTTACTGACCATTACCTCTATCGCCAGACTTGGCTTCGCCACCTCAGACCACGCGAATGCAATCGAGTACATAGGAGTTCCTCCAAAACAAGTTGAAAATTCAAGTCCCAAAAAACACTGGCGTTTTTGCCTATTTAAAGGGTGAAAAAGATTGTAAATTTTTTTTGGGGTACCCTACTTCCCCCCCTACATTTGCTAACATATGGCACCTAAACTATACTGTGGGCACATGTGCAGGGCATTATAACAACTTTATATCATTTTATTAAGGTTCCCGTGCTTGTGTAGTGTAATGTATTTGCTGCAGCATATACGGCCATTGTACATTAACTGCACGCCGTATGTTAATTAGCAATCGCTAGCGTAACTTCGAACTGCTGAGCGTAATTTCACCAGCGTTCTGTACCCTGTGCGCAACTTGAACACTAACTGAATTAGTGTTGTCCAGGCGAATTTCCGCCTGGCGAAGTGTTGCGATGTGCGCAAAGCCATCGCTCGCAAATTTTCGCCGGTTAGTGAATTTGCCCCAGGGTATTTCTGCCTGTCTATTGTTTCAGTCTTTCAGGCAAACAGCCTGAACCATCTGGACGCCAAGATGTGAAGAGGAGCTGCATCGGCAGCTGAAATTTCCAAGTCTACCTAATCTCTGAACCCACTGTAATAACAATAAATATACAAAACTTGATTTTGTAGCCAGCTTCAACTGCAGTGGTTTTTCACTGGTTGAACCCTTGGGTTCAATGACTGCATCCTAATGTGGTCTAGGTGGACCTGTTGGGAAAGGGCCATATCATTATTCGATTTTCAAACCACCTAAGACATATCTTTTAGGCTGCTGCTGCTGAAAGAGGCCTATACATGGGCCAATAAGCTGCCAATTTATTTTATTGGCCTGTTTATGGCCAGATTCATGGATGCCATAGATGTCCCTAATGAAAATGTTGCCTACCAACATCTTGTTAGGAATAGGAATTATTGTGTAATTTTTGTCTTCATTATATTACCATCATGGGACGGGAGGACATACTTGCCAGATCTGTGCAGTGTAGCAGTCTGATTTTGATGTACTTCCAGGATGAAGCAGCACAACAGAAAATGCTGGGAAAGACCTAATCTCTAACCTTATCTCTCCCTTCCCTTATCTCATGACTTTGTAGCTATGTGTAGGTGTAACACAAATCCGATGACCTCGTTGTTATGGTAAAGTGGCAATGAAAACAATGTTTGCTTCATGATGAATTGTCTATGCAATAACAATGCAAAATATTAATTAAAAATGTGTTTTATTTTAGTTAGTCACTGAAGGTGTCCTTCTAACTAGAACCAAAAGGAGAACAAGTTCATGTTGTAAGGTTCAACTTTAAGGATCATTTCACACATCAACCTCAGAGAAACCAAATATCAGCCCAAGGCATGCAGCACGTGTCTGCTCAATCATTTACTCATCAATGTCCGTTACTCTCTGCTCATAAGGATTGACGGCCTGCTGAGTGATTGGCTGAGACAATGGCTTGCATGTGGCCAACCTGCTTGAGACATCATAGGGCACCTTTTTTTCATTCATTTCTAGTATGTAAGGGCAGGCAGTTCTGCTTTTCTATTCACTTTATAACAGAGGAGGCAACTCAAATCTTCAACTTTTCACTTGAGAAAAGATTAATAATCTTATAAAATAGACACAAACACATGCAAATAATCTATAGACCTTCCAAACTGCATGGCCAAGTACCTACCTTACTGTGGTTGCCACCTGATCATCATGGTATGGCCCCTCTGTATCTTTTTCTATACCTTGTTAGTTGAATGGTATATGTTTGAGGGGAAATCTACTTAGCCAAGAGAATTTAGTTCCACTCAGAAATGAAATGAATGTGAGAGTAAGGCTGTCCCCTACCCTGGCATGGCCCGTCCAGACCAAGTCTGTAGCTTTTTGGATCATGTATGGGGGGTCTCCTGGACAATTAAAGGTTAGAAAATCCTATTGTGAGTGTGAGGACTGCATAAACATGCTGGTGCCTGACCTGGGGCCGAACAATCCAATTTGGCCCTGAACAAGGGTGGACAAATAGGACAATGATCCCTGCAGCCTTTCTTAACAAGCCAATACACAGGCCAAAGGGCTTCCAACTTGGCTGGAGGGGCATTGTCCACTGCTTGCATCGAATTGAGCAGATTTTATTCTCTTAAATAAGAAATTCCCCTTTAAATTTACTTTCAAGCCCTCATCTGAGAATGCAATGTGCTTGATGGGCAGGGGGGGGGGGGTCACCAAAATACAGATGACAGTGACTGTTCAATGTTATTCTTATTCTTAGTTGTTATGCTTTCTTTTAATGCCATCTCCCATTCATCTTCCCTTCAGACTTCCAAACTGCTGCTAGGTTACTAGGGTAATTAAGCCATAGCAAACACTTTGAAGCAGTTGAAATTCCAAGCATGACAGTTGCAGAACAGAAAAAAAATGTAAATATTTAAGAAATAAATCAATAAAAAATGAAGACTAATGAACAATTGTCCTAGAATGCTGCTGTCAGCATATTTGAAGGTCAACTACCCCTTTAAACCGATGCAACTAAAACCTTAAAAAGAAGGGTTTTGGGGGGGAGGGCGAGGGAGGCACAGTAGTATTGGTGATCTGTTCTTATTCAACACCAACCTTGAATAGGTAAACACAAATGAAAGAGTTTATCTGAAGTATGAATAAGCAGAGGGATAAGCTCTTATGAAATATCTCCAGTCTAGTCTTGCTGAATAGCTTTACAAACAAACTTTCTGGAGAGCAGTCATAAAATCTGCTGACCAAAGAAATGTCTCATTAAAGCGCAGTCTACGTGCCAATGTTTGCATCTGTGAGTTATCAGTCTTTGCTTGTTCCTGTTTGAGTCACCTCCATTCAATGCCTTATCAGTTCGCCTGTAAGTTTTCTCTTTTTTTTATTGGTGTCTTTTCAAGTCCTATTTTGGGTTAATCATTTCCCATGGGGCTTGCGCTTTTGGCTTGTGTTGATGGTGGTATACAAATAGATGGCGCTGGCTTTCAGCAAAAGTACCATTTGAATGGATTTAGTTTCATAGGAAAAGTCACCGTCCTTATTTTGACCCTAATTTTATTCACATTGGTGATTTTTGTTTGTTTAAAGGGCTGGGAAAGGCAAACTACCATTAAGCCCTGTTGATTCAGCACATCATATTCTTCTTGTCACAGTATGAATACCATTTTCTACTTTTACTTACCTGACACCCGAGCCGGTGCTCCTAACAGCAGAAAACCGCACCGGTCCGGGGGTTCTTCTAACAAGCACCACGGAGAGATGATCTTCTTGCTTCTTCGGGTCTTCTCGTGGCATGAGCAGTAGAGCGAAAAGCAGAACTTTAATAAAATACCCAGCTATTTCAATCTACTGCTCATGTGTCTGCCCTGGGTAATTTAAAAACCGAAGAAGCAGGAAGAGGATCACCCAAGGGTGCTCGCTTGAATAACAATGGGCCGGTGCAGATTTCTGCTGATAGGAGCACTGGCCCGACGTGTCAGGTAAGTAAAAGTAGTCACTTAAAGGTGTCTAACTTTTGGCACCCCACGTGTAAAATGGTATTCCTTCTCCATTAAGTCAAAGGGTGACATGGCATCTTCCCTAATTCATATTGCGTAGCACTGTAAAGTAAATGCGATTATACAACTAAATCACATGAATTATATACATAGAACAGAGCATGCTCAGGTCCTGCGGTCGGGAAATCTGGGTGCACGCTCAGAGTTGGCCTGTTGGTCTGGGGCCAACTTGGGCTGCCCCCCAGTCATGAGGTCAGGTCCTCCAAAGAAGGCTTCAGCATCCCCTCCCTCCACCGCATGAACCTTGTTACCTCCGTTGCAGCTGTAATCAGGAAGAAAGGCCAGAGGAAGCAGTTTTGGGTTGGTGGAGCCCACTGGGTTTTTTCTGGTGTCCCAATGGACCAGTCCTACACTACGTGTGCTTCACTGTTTTTCATGCCTCTTTAAATCCCCTTGACTCTCATGCTCTTTATAAAAACAGAGGATATGTAATGGCTCTGCCCCTCCAGACTAAGTTGGCAGCTTATTGACCTGTGTATGGAGCCTTTTCAGCATGGTGCACCAGCACATTTCCACAGCATTGAGATTATACATCATTAAAATAAATTCTTGCCCCACTGGAGCTTACAATCTAATGTCACATTCACATACACACTATGGTCAGTTTTATCGGAAGCCAGTTAACCTGCCTTTACTTGAAGTATGGAAGGAAACTGGAGTAACCAGAGACACTTGTGCAGGTACAGGGAGAACATACAAACTCCATATCTTTTGGGAAGTTTAGCCAATCCCATCAGGTGAAGAATGTATTAGCAGGGCTCTCCTGAAGGGCCTCTGTAGGCCTCTACTGTGATCCAATCATGGCCCAGGGGCAAAGCAGGTGGATCGGGGCCAGTTTGGCCACGTACATGGTTGACCAAATTGGTCAATTTTTTAAATTATTATTATATTTTTTTTTTAACCTGGGCTCACTTTTTTATTTTAACAAATATTGGTTGCCTAAACACTTGATGTCAAATGGTGAATGGGTAAGGAAGAGTAAGTCTAAAGCTTGTCATACACATCTTTCCTGATATACCCACGTTGAACTGGACTATATTGGATCACAAGAATGGTAACTGCAGGCCTTCGGGCGAGGAGCACATTAACAAAGTCAATGAAGCCCTCGTCCTAATTGGATATTATTATTTTACTTGGCCAAGAAGCTGGCATTGCTCTCAGGAAGGACTGAATTGGTAGCTTTTATTGGACGTGTAAGTGCCTTTACTCGCAAACTGTACTCAGTGAGCACTATTTAACCTGGTGTATACGGATCCTTTGATTGCCTAAAGGGACAATTGGAAAACAAGTAGTATAGGCCAAGCCGTGGCAAACAAACGACCGTGTTTTAAAAGGTATATTGATTGCTTGAGGCCAAGCCTTCGTTACAGTTTACCTATGTCATAAAGTCTTTATGTCGATTTATAGGATATCATGGTAAATGGAAACTCTACTCCCCCCACCTGCGTCTCTCCTTATCCGACTGTGTTTTTAGCTGCAGCCAATCGCAACTGAGTACACAAATACCATCATTACGTAAGATCGAGCAACTCAAGTTGAGATTTATGAGTAACTTAGAGTTAAGACCATAAAAGAGCTCAGTCTTTAGAGGCAGCAGGGGTAAACCGGATTTGGACGGCTTCAGTAGTCACTTTTTCACCTATAATCCATCAACTTCTATAGAACTGCACTTCTATCCCAGATCCATAGTGCTAAGCTGTAGGATGTTGCATCTTCCCCTCCAGCACAAATACGATGGACATCTTTGCAAATACACACCATCTGCCTTTCTGAAAGGACACACAAGGAGGTTTTAGGTGCGACAATACATACTTTTGCATTTCGTGCCTGTCCCTGAAAATAAGAAGCAGGAGGAAGTGGATCTTGTTTTGGGGCGTATAAAACACACTGTGTGATGTACACTGATTGTAGTCCATACCACTTAACTGTGATTAGAGGGTCTGCATAAATGCAGAGGTGCACATCCATGAACCACTTATTATGGTAGTAGAGGTGATATTTGCAATAAATAAATACTGCAAAACTGTTCCTTTGTCTTACCAGCCCCCATTGACCAGACTGGCTGCACAACAGGTTCTTATCACATCCCAAACCCACCAACCCTGGACATCACTAGTACAGACAGATAGTACTGTGTATAACTATGGGGCTCATATATCAACCCTCTGTAACAACAGAAGTATTACCAAGAGTTTTGAAATAATGTATTGATCACCCTGGAATGGTTGAATGTTTTCCTTATCCATGTTTTCCTTTGGAAAAAAATATATTTTACAATATTTTAAATATTTCAGTTTTGAAACTTTGTCGCAATCCTCTCTGTATGAGTGATAATGTTACATAGTGTGTATTGCATTGTACATAATGTTGGATTTGTGTTCCTTCCATCACAGGACGATGGGGAGAAGATTCTTCTCCAGCTTTCCAGCCCTCTATCTGTTTCTCCTGGAACATCTGGAAGTTGTTGCAGACACTGTTGACAGGTGAGGGACTCTTCATGGCACAGCTTGGAATGTCTGGGGGAGTCAGGTCATTAAGTAAATGTTCTCTCTGCCTTGAACAACAAAAACAATAATTTCCTTTGGTGCGAGCCACTCACTAGTCTGACATTTATTGCTACCAGGTAACAAAGGGCTAGGCCAGGGCCGTATTTTACTGTTATATGCGGAGGAGGGGGCAGAATAATTACTGACATTAGACAAGATTGTTGGCCAAGCTTATTATGAAGAAATAACGAGGTGTCCCCCAATGGTACAAGAGCTGTTATTTTATATAACTGCTATTTCACAAGGCAGGGAGTTCAACATTGCGAGGGCTTTGTTAAGTGGGTGCTAATAGGACAGGACACACAGTGGAGCAGTTGTAAGCAGGGCCAAATTTTAATATAGGCACTCAAGGGCCCATGCATAGGGTGGCAGGTTTAAAGAGGAAGGGTGGGGTGGAGGACAGGTATTGCACATGCATCAAGGGGACAGCAACGAAAGCTCTGGTTGTCAGGATTAAGACTTGGGGGGGGGGGTAACGGTTATATTAGGGCCATTATGAGACAGAAAGGAGAAAATGAACTATTTAGATCAGTGTTGCCCCGTCTATGGTTCTTTAGCTGTACACTTCACAGGACTCACCAATAGCCAAAGATTATGATGGTGGGGGAGGGTGTTTTGGCATTGTAGTACAGCAATAGAGCAATATAAGAAGGGCCACAGTTTGTCCATTCTTGACTGGCCTTACTGCTGCCATCTTGCCCCTATATGCTTAAAATATTTCTTTTCCCTCATCTACCTATGTACAGCTGATGGGCCCATTCAAAAATGTCAACTTCATCCCCAACCCGTCCCTCCCCCCGACTCTGTGGTTCTGCCCCTGCTCCAAATATAAATCAAAACATATTCCACTTATTTTAAATGTTGAATAAACCCAATAGGCTGGTTTTGCTTCCAATAGATGATTAAAAGTTTCTATGGAAGATAAAATTCCGATAATTTGGAGCTTTCTGGATAACAAGTTTCTGGATTACGAATCCTATTCCTGTATTTGTGCTTGTTGACTAGTATGTATGCTTTGGCTGGAATCAAACCTAGGACCCCAGTTGTGAAGGGACTGTAACACAATAATGTACGGTAGAATAGATTAGACTTATGATAAAAGAATTACATTAAAAAAAAGTTGTAATCAATTTTGCTTCCTTGCTCTTTCTCACAAAGAAGCGTTACTGTTGACCAGGATTGAATAGACTTCAATGGGAGAAAAAAATTTTTTGCGTGTCAAAAAAGTTTGTAGCATGTCAAGAAAAAAAAATTTGGGGGAAGCAAAAGCGGGTTAAATTCGCCCATCCCATTGGTGAAATAAGGAAGCTTAGCAAGACCAAAGAAATAACCCTATGATTATTGTGTAAGAGAGACCTGCTCAGCACTACATGATATAATATTTGAAAAGGCTAATGTTGCCATGATATTATCCCATTAAAACACTACCTAATGTACGGTGGGAGTATGTCCCCCTTTAAAAAAGAACTTCACTTGTGCAGAGACTCAACTAAACGTTTGTACAAACGTCCATTGAATTGATTAATAATATCCTATATAATGTCTAATTAATAAAATAATGTTACGTGCTATAGGGGTATCTGGCCATTTCCTAGATTTAACTGTGGCTAAGGACACGTGAGCCTATTGGAATAAGAGAACTATTCCTGACCTTTTCCTCGTAGAGGGATATATTTAAAACCTGGCCTGTGGAGTTAGACAGCTTTTTTTTATAATGTAATATTAAATTAGAGCGATTTATAAGGAGAAATCCTAGGGGCCGTCACTTGACTTTGGGACATAAGCCTGGCCCCATTCATTCCCAGAAAGCTGGAGACCCATTAATCTTTTTTTTTTTTTTTTTGCAGTCCGACAGGTGAATCCAAACTTTACTCCAGCCTGTTATTTCTGCAGCTGATCCTCGGTAAACTGTAATCATCACCAATGGATGGCATCTACTCTGCCCTCAGCATGGCCCCCTTCATCATCAGGCAACATTAATACTGTGCGTGTTGTATAGGCCCAGTGCTCAGTCAGTTCATTAACTAGCTCATTAAGTAGTCTGATAGAATCCATATGTTCTTGAGTCTCTGAGGAATGTGGATGTTTCTATAAATTAAATGTTCTGTTGTCGGTACATGCTGAACTTTAGGCGCAGAAGTGCAACAGAGAGGATTAATTAAGCACTCTAATGCATACTTTATCAAAAAACTGCTAAAAATAAATGGCAGGAGATTGTTTGTCATCTACAGGGAGCGACTCCCTTCATGTTACTCAGCAAGACTTGTGTACTTGAGCTGTTAAGATAAGGTTTTACAAGTAAGAACCCATATACCATAAAACACTGTTTCCCTAACTGTGGGGCTCACTCCCTTGAGGGGGAATTGGAGCAATAGGGTGCTCAGCTTGAAGGCTGGCAATGCTTAGAATAAGACAAATGGGTTGTTTGATCTACTAAATGCACTTGCAAGTCCAGTTTGAAGGCCAGTTAAGGTGAATTTGTATTTGATATCCAGGAAATATGAATGAATTATTGATGCACAGATACTTTCTATATCTAAACTAATTTCAAGTTGGAGTTTCAAGAGGGTGCTGACCAAAGGTTGGACCTTCAAGACGATGCTGACATAAGGTTGGACCTTGACAAGGGTGCTGACCAAAGGTTGGATCTTCAAGAGACTGCTGACCAAAGGTTGGACCCTGACAAGGGTAGTGACCAAAGGTTGGAGTTCAAGCATCTGCTCCTCTGCTGATCCACCATGAAACTGGCCAACATTGTGCATTTACAGATGAAATGTATTGCTTATTGGAACTTCTTCATCTAATTCTTTTTTCCTGCTAGTAATAACTAAAGGTGCTCCAGACTCAAGGAAGGAGCAGTTGGCTGTACTGTCTAAATTTGTTTGTCGGTGGGTACCTTTTTACGTCAATGATTTCATTGGTCCTAGTAAGGTTTGCCAACAGGGTTGTAGACCTGGAGATTTGTAGGGGTGGGTAAAAACCCCCCAATCCCCACTTGAATGCTTATGCTGGCAGCTTGATATGCAGGGAGTGGGTTCACATGTTGTGGGGCTGGTGGTCACATATATATTTTTTTCCAAGGGGCCCAGTTAAGGTTTAGTTATGACCTAGGCCAACATCACAATCAAGCTGGCTATGCCAGGAAAAAAAAATATAAAGCTTGACAGAGCTCACTCAAACCATTTAATATACATAATTGTAGAACAAACATACTAAAATTGACTACGCTCTGCATACAACTGTGCCTGCCCATACATCTTAACTAGCGTCACAGATCATTGTAGAAGGCAGCAGTCTTTGCAGTAAGCAGGGGTTAATCACTGACCCATATACTTTACAAAGTTCTAGAATGTTCCAATGAGGTATCTGTCACTATTTCTCCATTAGATCAACAAAATAACTACTGAATTTCCTCTAAAGGCTGAACTATACAGTAAGTGCATTTTCCCCGGGAAGGTTATATAATTATTCAGGGCAGGTTTTGTTTATGTTAATCAGTAGTAATTATGCTTTTTCCCAGCAAATGTCACCTGGCAGGTCGGGTCAAAACATGAAACTAGCACCTGCAGAACTGTCTGAGGTTACGTTGATAGATAATTAACTAATTCACATCGGCTTTATCTCTCAGTACTGGTGACTCACGCTGCCAAGGTTAAACTGTCATCTAACTTCGCTGTCATCCCATAGGGCAAAGCCTATGCCGGCCTTAAGTTTTATCATGTTGAAGCCTAAAGTCTGATCCCTCTTGAAGTTTGTGCCTTTGCTTTAGGCCACAAGTCCCTCTGCTGATGTCAATTCTTCAGGAATATGTCTAAGGCAGTGCTGTCCAACTTCTGTGGTACATGGTGGAGGGCTGATAAGGGAAGCCAGTGTTGACCATGCCCCCTTTTAAACCACACCTGTGTTATCTCAAGAACTTTTAGGACCATGTCCACATTAATGGAGGGAACACACCAAAAAACACAAATGGTTGGTGTTCACTGCAGGGATATCACTCATATGTGATAATAATATACCCTTAAATCCATATGTCGTTGCCTCCTCCCCAGTGGATAACACAGCACCCCCCAGCACATGATTAAACACCTTAAGGCACCTAACAACAATTTACAAATGCTGACAAACCCCAGAACAATCCTTACTAGGCTTACGTCCCAAAGGGTAAGAGTAGGGCAAGCGGAGTATGGCACACCCAGGGAGCATAGGGCAGGCAGAGTATAGCACACACATAGAGCACAGGGCAGGCTGAGTATGGCACACACAGGAAGCATAGGGCAGGCAGAGTATGGCACACACAGGGAGCATAGGGCAGGCAGAGTATGGCACACACAGGGAGCATAGGGCAGGCAGATTATGGCATATACACAGAGCACAGGGCAGGCAGAGGATGGCACACACAGGGAGCATAGGGCAGGCAGATTATGGCGTATACACAGAGCACAGGGCAGGCAGAGTATGGCACACACAGGGAATATAGGGCAGGCAGAGTATGGCACACACAGGGAGCATAGGGCAGGCAGAGTATGGCTCATGCAGGGAGCATAGGGCAGGCAGAGTATGGCACACACAGGGAGCATAGGGCAGGCAAAGTATGGCACAGAGGTGTTACAGGTGGAACAATGCAGGAGCTTAAAGTCTAAATTTGAGGTGTACACAATGCAGGGGCCAGTTAATCTCTGTAGTGATACCTTTTAAAGCTTACACATGGTAAGCAGACACAGCAGGCAGACTTTCATGTGGGGGGCACACCAGGGCCGGATGCAGGGCCTGGGCCGCTAGTTGGACAGCCCAGGTCTAAAGTATCACTGGCTGCCTAACACTATTATATGTGCGTCACTTGTGGGGCTCATGTCAATGTTTTTAAAGTTTTTTAAACCCATAGTAATACAGTACAAGGGCTTCTGTATTGGCACCAAATGCTGGTTGCTTCCTCCTTTCTGTATAGGGGGAGAATGTGAACCCAAGGGGGAGGTGTTACTCCCAGGGTTGCTAGCATTACTATAACAGAACCCTGATATTGGAGGCCTGCAAACAGAGGTTTCCTAATAAGGACCCATAACCCTCTGCTCCAACCACCCATATATTAGAAATTGCAATCCACATCCCTAGAGTGGGGCAGAAGTTGGCACTTGGCAGCATAGCAGCATGTCCGAATTTATGCCACAGTCCAGGGCGGTGATCCCAGTGAACCAGTGACTCATGAGGAACATGTTGCTCACCAAGTCCTTTATCGTGGCACTCATCTTTGAATTTCTGACTTGGTGGTAAGTTTTGGAGGCATAAAGACCATTTGTACTCCTAAAAAGAACTGCCTGTAGTTTGCACCATGGGGATTCTAGATAACCAACCACAGCCCTTTTTCTTCCTTGTGTTGCTAACCAACTTCTAATATTTAAATGTAGGTCATGGATAAAAAAGGTTGGGGACCATTGGTCCAGGGCGCCATTTATTTGTTCTACCTATACATGCATCTGAATTATGCACACTAGCTCTGTCTTTGCCACCTCCGCACATCATTGTTGGAAACTACGCAATTCACACCCAAATCGACACATACTAAAGGTGAAAATACCTTGTACAGGATTTTTCAAAGCAGATTGAGGTCAAGTTGCAGTGAGACACCTGCTTTCAGTCATTTTGGGTAAAAAAAAACATGGCATATTGCGAGCGTTTGTGAATTATAACCCCTTGCAAGCTAAAGTTCTCTCAGGAAACCGCGTCTATAGAAAGTCCATGTGGGGCGACAGAGAAGATGACGGTACTTGCACAACCGCGGCATCACTCTCATCCATCTAGTTAAAGCAAAGTACTCATTAAAAATAACATTCTCGTTAAAAAAAGAAAACATTTTTTCCAGGCCCCTTTTCATTGGGCTGAAACAAGAAGCCTTTGCAGGAGAGAATGTGTGTTTATGTAAACCATTAACCTCCAGCTCCTCTCATAGGTTTGTTCAGAGCAGCCGAGTGCTTGGTTTGTTTGGAATAGAAATGGAAGTATTTTGTTTTTCACTGCCCCTTAATGTGCTTTTGCTGGAAGGTTTACTGGGCTGCGGAGCTGGAGTGGAATTTTCCATGGTGCATTCGACAACGTTAAGCTTGGCCTGTACTTGATGCAATCGACTTGAATGCACAGCTGCCATGCTAAATGGGGCCACACTTGGAGCTTTGGTTTCTTTCGTTGTTTTTTTTTTATATATACTATAATCCTTTTAGTTGTTTTAACCGAAATAAATAAATATTTTTAAATATATTGAGGCTCATTTGCCAGCACTGGACAAATTTTTACCTATGGGCTGTAACCCATAGCAACCAATCAGCAGTTGCCTTTCTTTTCAGCCAGTTGCAAGTAGAACAGATAAATGCAACAATTTATTGTCCCCTCTGCTCTGAGAAAACTCTGCTTCCATGGACTTTCCATGCCTATTGAGTGTAATGCTCAAATGTCTAATTCTGCATTTCTTAGCAGTAGCCCCATGGCTTTGCTGGATTAAATGGCAAATGACCGACTGTCATGCCAACTACACGCACTCCTTAAAACTGTTGACCTAGGCAAGTGCCCTCAATTGTCTATATGGTAAATATAGCCTTAGGACTTTTGTCTTTGGTTTAAGCCTAATACTGTTTGTTGACAGTAATGAACCTTATCTGATGAGATCTTTGCCATGAGCCCACTGGAAACCTTAATAATGGTTATACTTCTAGCCAAACACATGGAACTCTCCATAGAAGAATTATGTTATTGCATGGCCACTACAGAGACATACAATCTATACTAGCCGAAGCCTCTTTACTTAATTTTTCAGAATTCATTGAGGTCTGGCACGGTGCAGAGAGACTGGAGTATTGCTAATGTGGTGCCGCTATTCAAAATGGGATCCCATTACACTCTCTCCAGTGCTTACCACAATGTCAATAGAGGAGACCCTTTTTAATGAGCAACCTATAAAATTGGTTTCTAAGCTCTATAGAAATCTTTTAGCTACCATTCCGTACAGCTCAGGCACGATGGCAAAAGAACACCCCACAGCTCACCCAGGATGAAGACGGGGATAAGAGGGATGATAAAACCTGCCCCAGATGTGGTACCCCAGAAGCCAACTTCTTGCACATGATCTAGGCCTGCTCAGTAATAAACGCCTACTGGTCACAAGTAATGGCTTCTTTAGCAACCACTCCAGAATTCCCACAAATACTCTCCCCCACAGTATGTCTCCTAGGAGTAGTGGATAACCTAGTGCCTACCACCTATGCAAAGCTGAGGTTTAGAGTCCTACAATAATGCACTGGATGGGACCCCCCCCCCCTTGACAAAGCACTCCTGGACAAACCTAATCAATTCTATAATACTCAAGATAAAGCTTACTTATGAAGCGAGAGGCACAGCAGGTAGATTCGAGAAGATATGGAGTCCTTGGAGGGAAATGGGCCCAGGGGCACAACCAAGAGATGACTATGCAACCTGGTAATGTATCTAATCAGTACCTGCTATGACTTCCATCACTAGTTTAAATAATTCATTCAATACAGTTACATGACACATTTTTGACTAGCACACATGTTTATTGATTTGTTAATGTTTTTTGTTTGTAATGTTTATTAAAATAAATAAAACATAACATTTAAAAAAAAAGGGATCCCGTTCTCAGCCTCAAAACTATAGGCCGGTTAGGTTGATGTCAGTAGTAGGAAAGCTTTTTGAAGGAGTTTTAAAGGGTTTAGATCCTCGACTTCATTGCAAATCATAATAATATGAGTTTGTGCCAACATGGTTTTATGCAAAACAATCTCAATCTTGCCAGACTAATTTAAATACCATTCATGAGGAGGTGAGCAGGGACCTCGATTCTGCATTGTGGTAGTGGATGTAATCTAATTAGACTTTGCTAAAGCATTTCATACAGAGAAAGTTACTGGTTAAATTAACGAATGTTGGCCTGGAACATAATATTTGTACCTAGATAGAGAACTTGCTTAAAGATAGATTACAAAGTGGTGGAAAAATTGAATATTTTCTATTTGAACCAGTGTTGTTAGTGGAGTACCGCAGGGCTCTGTACTAGGTCCCTTGCTTTTCAACTTGTTTATTAATGACCTGGAGGTGGGCATTGAAAGTACTGTTTCTATTTTTGCTGATGATACTAAATTGTGCAGAACTATAGGTTCCATGCAGGATGCTGCCACTTTGCAGAGTGATTTGTCTAAACTGAAAAACTGGGCAGCAAACTGGAAAATGAGGTTCAATGTTGATAAATGCAGGTTATGCACTTTGGCAAAAATAATATAAATGCAAGTTATACACTAAATGGCAATGTGTTGGGAGTTTCCTTAAATGAGAAGGATCTTGGGGTTTTTGTAGATAACAAGTTGTCTAATTCTGGGCAGTGTCATTATGTGGCTACTAAAGCAAATAAAGTTCTGTCTTGCATAAAAAAGGGCATTAACTTAAGGGATGAAAACATAATTTTGCCTCTTTATAGGTCCCTGGTAAGGCCTCATCTGGAGTATGCAGTGCAGTTTTGGACTCCAGTCTTTAAGAGGGATATAAATGAGCTGGAGAGAGTGCAGAGACTAAGTGCAACTGAACTGGTTAGAGGGATGGAAGACTTAAATTATGAGGGGAGACTGTCAAGGTTGGGGTTATTTCTCTGGAAAAAAGATGCTTGCGAGGGGACATGGTTACACTTTACAAGTACATTAGAGGACATTATAGACAAATAGCAGGGGACCTTTTTACCCATAAAGTGGATCACCGTACCAGAGGACACTCATTCAGACTAGAAGAAAAGAACTTTCATTTGATGCAACGTAGGGGGTTCTTCACAGTCAGGACAGTGAGGTTGTGGAATGCACTGCCGGGTGATGTTGTGATGCTGATTCTGTTAATGACTTTAAGAATGGCTTGGATGATTTCTTGGACAAGCAGAATATCCAAGGCTATTGTGATACTAAACTCTATAGTTAGTGTATGAGTATATATAGTTTATGTGAGTGTATAGAGGGGTCAGTGTGTTTAGGTATGGATGCTGGGTTTCATTTGGAGGAGTTGCACTTGATGGACTATGTCTTTTTTAACACCAACTTCACTATGTAACTATGTAATACTAAGCACACAATGGAAATTGAGGGTTTTGTGGCACTTTAATAATATGTTATATTGTACTCTAGTTTCTCTGCCAAACAAGTGTATAACAGTAATGTTTGCAAACAACAGAAACTGTTATTTCAATATTAAGGTCAGGGCGCTGACAAGGAAATTCCCTCAGGGAATAGGTGTAGAACCGCCGTGCAGTGGAAAGTCTGTGTTATCTGTAAATAGTGCAAAGCTTGCTTAGCTTTAAAAAAAAAAAAAAAAAAAATATATATATATATATATATATATATATTAATTGCAAAGTCTCTAATGTAGATGTAAAGCATTTTGCCTTGGTGCTTATTGTAGTCATGTGTCAGTACTTGAGGGGGATTCCATGGATAGAGAGGTTTAATAAACCTAAACTCCATTCAATTCCATTATTCCTGACACACAAGGAGCAGCGTTTGTGGGCACTGGATTTCCAGATATTATCATTTATATTTATAGCGTAGAAAAACAATCGCACGTTGTCGATGAAACAGACACAGGGAAATGTCTACGTTCAGCCGAGTGATCTGGTGGCATGAAACTTCTGCTCCCAGTCTAATGGCCTAATGGTTCCAACAACCACCTGCTAAACTTTGATTCTGCCCTTAATCTGGGGGTCACTGTGTTTTTTGCGTCGCACCATGGGCAATGCTGCCATTTAGTAATGAAAGCTCATGAGTAGAAGCATATTCCCCAACAAGGAGAATATGTGCACTGAACAATATCCTAACCATAAGCCACTGGATCTTGTGGAAATCCAGGCTTCACTCATCTGATTAAATGAATGGAATAATCTTCTTTCCGTTGGATCAAAGACCCCATACAAATGCCAGCGGGAACCATCAGTCAGCAGTCTATTCTGTTCTGGCCAATCAAAACAATGGTGAATTTGGTTGAAACTGTTTGGCCAAATTGATCTTTATGTGGCCAGCCTGAGCCCTGGCTCTTGGAATACCCCTCGGTATAACAGCCAGTGGCCCAGAAGAGTAGATGGTCAAATCAGACCATATCTTGTATCATTGTATGGCAGTCGTTATTGCAGCACCAGACACATAAGGTGGCCATACACGTTACCATTATGCCACCATTTATATTGTTTGTTTTCTCTACCTAACGTTAAACGCTGAATCATTAGATATGCAGTTAGAAAAAAAAAATTGTACCTCTATCTAAGGATTCATCATTAAAATGTTGCAGATGTTTGGGCTTCTTCAATGGCACCCAATAAAAATTTTCCATCATGTCTGATCATCTCTCACCATACATATGCCTAATATTGTTC